>CM024527.1:8759579-9359579 GCA_014182385.1 Eucalyptus viminalis | reverse complement strand
ATGCTGTAAAAGCCGCCACACTTGCTTTCCAAGCATGGCTTTGTTAAAATTAATTAAATCTCTAAAGCCCATCCCCCCTGAAACCTTTGAAAGCTTTAATTCTGCCCAATTTTTCCAATGAATTCCAGATTGGCTGTTATGTTTACTCCACCAGAATGCTGAGATTTTCTTTTCTATCAATCTGCAGAGAGACAATGGAAGCTTGAAGATAGACATGGCATACTGCGGTAAGGCCTGAATAACTGATTTCAGTAAAATTTCCTTTCCACTTTTCGATAAAAACTGTTCTTGCCAACCTGCTAACTTCGCAGTAACTCTTGCCAGGATCCAGGAGAACATCTCCCTTTTGGATCGGCCCCAATCCGAGGGAATACCCAGGTACTTTCCATACTTACTGAGAATAGGTACTCTGAGTTCTTGTGCTAGATTCTGTTGTAAAGAGATAGGACAGTATTTGCTAAAAAACACACCGGATTTGTTTCTATTAATAAGCTGGCCTGTAGCTAAACAATACTGGTTGAGTAGATTGGCAAGGTTTTGACATTCAGATAGTGTTGCTTTAAGGAAAACGACTGAATCATCAGCAAAGAAGAGGTGAGATAACTTCGGACAGTCTCGATTGAATTGGATCCCCTTTATATGACCCATTTCCACAGCTTGAGTGATTGTAGTGGATAGAGCGTTGGCTAGTAAAATAAAGAGATATGGAGAGAGGGGATCACCTTGGCGCAGTCCTCTAGTAGGCTTAAAGTAAGGGAGTTGGTCGCCATTAAAACGAATGCTGAAAGAGACTGTAGTAACACAGGCCATAACCCGAGTAACCCAACTTTCATGAAAACCCATATGCTTCAAATATGCTTCCAGGAAGTCCCATTCAACCCTATCATAGGCTTTTTGCATATTTGTTTTGAGAATAAGGTTGAATCGTTTCTTACATGCTCGCACTTTAAATTGATGCATGACTTCTTGAACCACCATAATGTTGTCCTGAATCTGTCGGTCACTAATAAAAGCCGCTTGCTCGTTGGAAATCAAGGTAGATAGCCAAGGTTTTAGTCTGTTCGCCATAATTTTGGAAATAATCTTGTAAGCATAATTGCAAAGACTTATCGGTCGATACTGTTCAATGTTTTCTGGATGCTGCACTTTAGGAATTAAGGCAATGATCGTTCTATTTAGTTGAGTAGGCATACAGCCTGTGGTGAAAAACTGTTGAACTGTTTGAATAACTGTGGTTTTGATAACCTGCCAGTGATGTCGATAGAAGAGGCCAGGAAGACCATCAGGGCCAGGAGCCTTCGAAGGTCCCAACTGGAAGGTAGCTTGATAAATTTCCTCCTCTGTGACCTTACTCATTAAATGGTCATTCATTTCAGTTGTAACCACTGATGGACATTGTTCGAGGAATGGACGAAAATCCCGGTTACCAACAGATCGATACAGCTGAGAGAAAAATCCCTGTGTTAGATCTTTGAGCTGTTCTGGTTCTCGAATCCATTGCTGATGAGTATCCAGGAGCATTGTTATCCTATTACGTTGTCTTCTTTGCATAGTGTAGGCATGAAAAAACTTTGAATTGTGATCTCCCCATTTCAACCATTGAATGCGCGAGCGCATAGCCCAAAGTTGTTCATCTTGATTCCATAGTTGCTGGATTTCACATCTAATAGCATGAGCTTGCTCTTTATCCCCTTCCTGATATGTTGTTCGATTCATAATTGTCTGTAGTTGAGATTGCAGGTAAGATACGCGTTGATAACAGTTGCCAAAACGTGCTCTGCTCCAGCGAGTTAGTCGAGTAGCGACTGCCTATAATTTGGAGATCAACGAGGTACTACTGTTTTCCCATGCCTATTGAACCATATTGTGACACTCTTCATGTTGATTCCAGAAAGCTTCATAATGAAATATCTTTACATGCTTGACATATGGTGGATGAGTTTGCATCAATATAGGACAATGATCCGAGCCAATAGGTGGTAGGGCTAAAACTTCTGCAGAAGGATAAGACATCAGCCACTCCAGTGAACAAAACACACGATCCAGCTTCTCCTTGACCAGAGCATCCCCTTCTCTGTTATTTGACCAGGTGAATTCGCAACCTTTAGTTTGTAATTCAAGTAAGGCACAATCATTAATAACATTGCGAAAGGATGTCATTCGCGAAGTGATTGCAGGTCTCGTGCCCATTTTCTCCCAGGGAGAAAGGAAATCATTGAAATCACCAATACATAGCCAAGGTAAATGATTTGCAGCATGTATGATTCTGATGGTATCCCAGAAATCCTGACGGAGCTGATATGTTGGAGGTGCATGCAAACAGGTGATATGCATGGAGGCTGTTGTCTGAGGATCAAGAGCAAGGAAATCAATAAACTGAGCATCCGTATGTACAACCGTGACTTGAAAGGAATCATTCCAAAACAGAGCAAGACCACCCTTGAGCCCAACTGGATCCTTCACAAAAGAGTGAGTATATTTAAACTTACGTTGCAACCTATTCAGAAAATGTTGATCATGCTTGGTTTCCATTAAAAACACAAAATCGGGCTTATCACGAGGCTAACATCGCCTTTAATGCTTGAATTGTCGGGGGGATTGCCCAACCCCGACAATTCCAACTGAGGATCTTCATTGGGAACCCGGTGGCTGTTTAGGGCCAGCCGCCAAAGCCCAAAGATTAGGAGTAGGTGCCTCCAGAACCGGAGTATCCAGAAGAAGGGACTCATCCAAAGCTGCAGATGATGGAGGTTTAACATCATAGGGTGAATAGCGTTTTGTTTTTTTACTGGAACCCCCAAGTGGCATAGGGCGAGGAATATTAGGTCTCTTCTGCTGTTGCTTGTCCACTGGTATGGCCTGAGTATGTTTCATCTTTACTACTGCAGGAACTAAATCCGTAGTGATCGTGGTTAAAGTGGCAGGTTTCAGATACTTGGATGATCCCGAATGTATGATAGGGACAGAAGGAGCAGCCTCTGTTTCAGGCACAGGTGGAAGAGCTGGAAGGGCAGGCTGTATGTGAGGTGGAGTTTCAGGTACCGTCTCTTCCATTGACTCAACCGGTATTTTAGGATTATAAAAAGCTTCCCAATAAGGACTGAACTGTTTAATCTCTGCTCTGAGCCAAGGTCCATAGACCATTGTGTCCCGCCCTCAAGCGTGATTCATCATAAGGGTACTGGACATGAAGCTGCATAATGTCCAAGCCTTCCACAGGAGTAGCAGGAATGGGAAAGTCTCTCATACCGAAAATCAAGCCAGAGGGTTTTGCCTTCGATACTGATAAGTTTGCCAGTTTTCAAAGGTGCTTTCAAATCTAATTCAATTCTTATTCTTGCAGAGATATCCGTTTTGACTTCCTGAACTGTTCCTAGCTGGGATACAGCTCTACGCAGGATGGGAGGGGAAATCCATTCCAAAGGTAAGCCTATAACATGAACCCAGAATAGACATTTGCTGAAATCATAGTGTTAGAGGGGAATATTAGGTTGCCAGGGTCGTAGGTTAACTAATTGACCTGAAAATAACCAAGGGCTACCATCCAGAACGCGACGTTTTTCCATTTCAGTTCTAAATTTAATTATATAAAGCCATGTATCTGCCGAAGTAATCTCTAAATGATCAACTCTCCAGGCTTTCTTCATCGCAACTTGAAAGGCAGATAAATTCACAGTAGGATTGGTGAAGATATTACCCACCAGAAGAAGGCGACAATCCTTCAGTTTAGCCGATGCCGGGATGTCATCCCAAACCTCCAACTCTTGTTCTGAGCATAATCGCCCCAGCCGATGGCACAAGGAAGCAATTCTGGAGGTATTTTCACTTTCATCCATTGTAAAAGTTACTGAAGTACTATAGGATAACTAATTTGAAAAACAGATGGCTGAAACTGAGATTTGTAAGGGTTGCATGTTACAGATCGGGAACATGCAAACTAGGAATGCTGGGAATTGAGAGAGATAGAAGAAACTAGTTGGACCGGGGAAAGAGATAGGGAAAGAGGATGGAATAAATTGAGCATGCAGAGGACGGGATAGAAAGAGAAGCAGTTAGAGAGGGTTTTGCGAGGAACATTGAAGGTTCAAGTGGAAGGCAGGGATCAGACAAAGAGCTGAGGAAGATGAAGACATGGGTAGAAGCTCGAGCAACACGCGAGAGAAAGCTCCAACATAAACGAGAGAGTTTTTCTTTAGCTAGCAATATTCAAACTTGTAACTAGGTAAAGCTTTGGTTTATTTCACAAAAATATTTAGACATAAATTATTATCGATAATAAAATTATTTTTCATTAAATAATTATTTCAAATGATAAGAACAATTACTTATCAGTTGTCGATGTATGATAACCAATGAATAGGTGATAGTCGATGAGGGTATTGATTAAAAGGAGCTACAAATTACCAATTGAGGCATCAAAAGAAAGTTGGATACCTAGAGGACGTCAAAAAGCAGTTATGAGTTTGAAATCATTGGTGAGTGAGGCAATGGGGTTCAAGAAGTGCAATTTTAAGGGATTAATCAATTGAAGACTAAATCACGGCATCATGAGAGAATGAGCCCAAGATTTTCAGAGATGAGGGAAATAGACTATAACTGTAGGAGAACTGGTTAGAGTTGGTTATGGCACAACCACTGTAAACACCATTGTTCATTTGCGAAGGCCCACCGACACACAAATAAATAAATCTACTATTCTTTAGTTTTCTTTTTCTTTTCCGCGTTGTAGTTTTATTTTCCAGACTTGCATCGTCAATTAAATTTTGGCATATTTCTTAGAAGTAATTTCCAAATCCACATTGTCAATTAAATTTCGGTGTGTATCTCTATCCCATTTGTCACGTCATCAGTTAAATTCTATTGTAGCATCTCTGCATCCTCAAGACTTATCGTTGATTAAATTTCGGCATGATTCTTTTACATATATTTGAAGTAAACTTTGGGTTTTTCTTGTTGATTAATGATATTTTCTATATGGAGTTGCCACAATACCTGTCTCCTTTAATAAAAACTGAAGAACAACTTTCGATGAAAGATAATTCATTGCAGGATCCAATTTGTGAGGAACACTAACCCAATAGATTGATCAAACAACATACGAGTCAAATTGTAGTGAACGGCTAACAATAATTTGTAGAGAACAACGTAGAGACTAACATAGAATTCTATATGCTCGCATATTTATATACTATTCTTGCATTAGCAACCTATGACTTTAGTATGTCGTTATTACTATATTGGAACTTTTTATACACGACTGCTCGAACATGCAAAATAATTCCTCGAAAATCTTTGATTCATGGTGCATTTACTTAAAGCAAATACCGCTTGGTTAAGTGAATTTTGATGTATTTTTGCAAAATAGTTTTTAAGTTAAAAGAAAAAAAAATAGGTGAAATAGAGCACACAGCTACTGCTCATTATCTTTGTCTTGGAAACAAATCAATCATAGGTGAGGATCGAACTGTCTAAGAGGCTAGACGAGACGATGCCAAGGTCATGTGATCTTGCTAAGGTGATACCAAGGGTCACATGACCTTGCCAATCCGGACCCGCATGAACCCAAACCCCGTCGAGATGATGTGATCATCTCTTTTGTTATCATTATTTTTTTTATGAGAAATATGTTTGGCCACTTCTTCTAAATTCGATGAATTGAACATTCTCTTAAGAGTCATGGAAAGAAATTTCACCTGGCTTACCAAATTGAGAAAGAAGGAAAGTGTTGCGCATGCTTATATGTCTATAATAACCACTGAAATTCACATATCTTAATGTCCCACGAATGCGATTTATTCCGATTGTCGATTATGTCTTGATACACAACAATATAATGCTTTGATTATTTGGTGTGTTTTCTCTAATTCATCAGCATGATGTGGAATTTTGTATCTCCTAGAGACATAATTCCTCGAGAGGAAGAACTACCCGATCAATCATAAATTTATTGTGTGAATGTCAATTCAGTTCTAAACTTTCTAATTTTATATCTTCATGGGAAATTCAAATATAGTCTCGCCTGAAATTGTTGACATGACAAGGTGCCACATAAGATGGCTGGCGATAAATGGGCCACCACGTCAATAATTTCTTGCATAAATTAACTGGAAATACTACATTGTAATTGCGCGTAGAAGTTTATGACTAAATTGGTAAAATTGAAAATTTTAAGATTAATTTGTTTTTGTACAATAATTGGAAGATTAATTGGGTAATTTTTCTTTACTTGGGAAACACACCAAAGAGATTCACCTCTAAATAGAAGGCGCAATAGTGCATTGGCAATTTTAGGCGTAATGAATTGTTTAAAGTCGTACTTAACCACTCTCTCCAAGTATCAATTTCTTGGAAACAATCTCAACGAAAGGGACAAAAGTGAAAGAATCTACGCCAAGTTCACACCTATCTTTGATTTTTCTAGCTTTAATATCCAATATGAACGTGAAGGCCACGGGCCCTTCGTCCATTTTAATGCAACTAGAGCATTACAACGATTATAGTACTTGTCGCATATCAAATTTTACTCGCAGTGATTTAAGATCATTCATCGCTTAATGTCAATGTGGTCAAATATATGACACAAGCTATCGAATCAAACTCTATCAAGTCATGAACTTATTGAAGACTACAACTATAAAGAGAATATGACACATTGAATTTCAAAATCCGTAAATTTCTTTGGTAATTTCTTCCTTTCTGTATTAGATTTGAATTGCAAGATCCATCAACTTCTTCAAGACTTCTCAATATAGAAAATGCCGACGACTGCTACTTTTATTGTTAAAAATTGTAATTTCATAAAATTTAATCATGAAAAATTACACTAAATTAAATTCCCCTAAATATATTTTAAAAAGTGTAATCAAGCCCTGATTGCTTTTAAAAAAAAGAAGAAGCTGTATTAAGCTCTAAATCATGCCTTTCAGTTGAAAAAAAAATCGATAATAGAAAAAATAATAAAAGATAAATAAATAAATAAAAAGTTATGGTCTAGTGAAGTCTCCAACTTCTTACTTAATTAAGTTAGCCAACCATGAGATTGCGGACAAAGTGCGTGTAAAGATCAACACATAAAATTCTACACACCGGTGTAATTATACGTTATTTTTCCGCCAATGACTTATGACCATATTAAATAGTTATTAATATTTAAAAAAAATCCACGTAGGATTATTCGAACGTTGCACGCAAAAAAAGTGTAGCCTTTGATCCAAAATAAAATAAAATTGTGTAGTCTTTAGTCCCAATGCAAGACTTTAACCACTTTTATAACTACTGAGATTCGCCCCAGTGGTCACCCTTTCAACATGGAAGGGAGAGGTGAGGGGTTCAAATCCCCACCTTCTTAGGGGATGGGGTGGGGACGCGTAAGTTTCAGGAGTGGGTTTCGACTCCCACGCCCTGCAAGAGGCAAGGTAAAAGTCTAAGAGTGAGTATATTCTAAGAATAGAGTAAGACTGACAAAAAAAAAAATCACTTTTATTAAATAAGCACTCCATTCTAAATTTGCCAACGATCATCTTGTTCCTCACCAAGAGAAGGACAAAGAAAATGCCAAGCCACCACCTACGCTGCATTCTCTCCCCTTCTCTCTACCTCCTTCTCTTCTTCTTCTTCTCCTCCGCGAGCTTGCATGGAGTCCACTCCAATTTCTCGACCATTTGCGACGCCGGTGCATCCTCGTTCCTATGCGGCAACGTCTCCATCCGATATCCATTCTGGGAATAAAAGCGATGCCCCTGTGCACTGCGGATACCCAGGCCTTGGCCTCATTTGCCCGTCTGGCTCCCCTCACCCAATCCTCCACCTTGGGGACGACGCCTTCTCCGTCACCGATATCAACTACGACGACAAAACCCTAACTCTCGTCGACATCCACGTCGCCGGCCAGGGATGCCCCAGGACCCGCCAGAACCTCACGATTGGCTCGCTCCCGCTCGATTACAACTCCGCCGACGTCAATCTCACCTTCTTATTCAACTGCAGCGCTCTTCCGCCTGTGTCCAGCCACTTCGTGGCCATCGATTGCTTGCAATTTCGTGGCAAGCGGTCGTACGCGTCCGTGAACGTGAGCTGGGAGGAGGAGGAGGCGGCGGACTGCGAGGACACGGTGGTGGCGGCGGTAAAGGGAACGGAGGTGACGGCGGCGAACGTGGTGAAGGAGTTCGCCGAGGCGATGAGCGAGGGGTTCGTGTTTGACTGGGCGGTGGCAAAGGAGTGCGGCGCGTGCTCCGGCGGGCGGTGCGCGTTCAACCAGAATGAGCAGTTGCTGTGCTTCTGCGAGGACAGGTCAAATCACACGTACGGCTCGTTTTGCAAAGGTAGGATTGAGGTCTGTGTCTGTCCATTTCCTCTCTTTCTTTACAAATAGATTTGCATCTATGTTCGCCAATCGCCGTGATTGCTTTTTTCAATGCTTGTCACTTCTTAGTTGCGTGTGATTTGATTTCTGGCATACTGTGATTTTTCAGCAGCTTTTAGAATTAGAAAATTATATACTTAGATTCGTCAATTTCTTAATCAATACTTTTCAAAATTTGAATGGTAACAACACCTACTAATATATTCCGTGCAATAAGTCCTATGTAAAAACTTAAATTAATAAATAGAGCAAGATTACTCATATATATATATATATATTCATAGACAAACAAAATTGTTACTTTAGTATCATTCTAGTGTAGAAATTAGAACCACACATAGAATTTAACTAGTGAGGAATGGTACATGCGAAATAAATAAGTGCAGAGTTTGACTGTTATATCTTATTCAATGTCCAATTCCTTCCAAGGAATTGGCACTTAGAAAGAGTTTTTATTTTCATTGCTTGAGACTTGAGCGATTGGTGGGCCTTAGCAATCTCTTTCAAGAAAAAGATGGCAACCTTTGCTTATTGCTTCCTATAGCTAAAGATTCCAATGTGGATCATCACCGTAGATCGCAAGAGATGGCCCTAGTCTGGCTCGACTAAGGAGTTGAGATCCTTTTCAATTCACTAATCATACCCATGTTGCAGTTTGGGCTGATGATATGTCGATATCATGAGTCAAATCAGTTCAAGAAAAGATTATTGGACAAAATTAGAATGATTGGCTCTAGTCTAATCCAATTCCAAGATGGAATCGAAAATTGAATCGAGAGAATCGATCCCCAAAATTGAAGACGGAATTGGACCAATTGATCCTAAAACCAGAAACTGGATCATATAGGTCCGGTCCAGTCCACGAAACTGGTCAAATTTTAAAGAAGAGAGTGGCGCGTGAAAAAAAAAAAGGACAAAGAATGCAGCGTGGTTGCCACTTCTAGTCTATGTAGTACTGACACGAACACACGACATGTGAGACGACACGACATGACACACCGACACGTCATTTCTAAAAAAATAAAAAATTCCAACATGTCATATATTAAATAAATATTATATATATATAATGTAAAAATAAATAAATAATAATAAAAAGAGTATAGAATTAATTTATACTAAAAATATTAATCAAACATTTATTAATATCATTTATTGTTTTAATTTGACAAAGATTGAATGAGAAATTCAAAAATTGCAAACATGAAATAGTAAACTTGAAAGAACATGTCATATTTTCTTATACTTGTTGGAGATTAGTGAGATTTTTTATAATCCTAAACAGAGTTCGGAGTTCATGATATAGACTAGCTTGGAGCTCCTCTACAAAACAAGGTTCAAGAAAAATGAAAATCCAGGACAAGAACTCTCGAAATATGACCCAAAAAAAAGGAAATTATTAAATTCGCCACGGAAAATGTGAGAGATAACTCACAAACCAATAACATAGACCAAAAAGCGATGCTTGCGAGAGGCGGAAAGAAGCAAAAAAAAAAAAATTATAACTTTAAGTATGTGGGGGTAACGGAACGATGCCGACAAGAAGAGAGGTGTTCCATTGTCACTCACGGGAAGATTAAAATTTATAAGTGATAAATTTTAGAGTAAGAATTTTCTTCTTTCTCTATTTTTCTTATTTTCATTATTTTTTCATATATTTACATTTTCACCCTTCAAGTATTAAAATTTTTTAAAATTGACCCGTCTATGTTGAAATCATGTGTCAGAGTTTCGAACTTGCATGTTGGGAAGAGTTGATCATGTGTCAAATTTTTCGACACTCGTTAACTGCGTGTCAAAACATATCGGATACGTGTCGAAATATCAAACATAATACGAATACTTTCGAAGAGTGTCATTTCCTCTTAACTTCTAGCACCAATTGCCTGATCTCTCCCTCCGACATTTATTTTACTTCGTAACAAGTCTCTATCCCATCAAAGATATTTACTTTTATTCATTCTATCTTCTCTCTCTCTAAGTTACCGTGAGTCAGTCCCTCCTGTCCCATCTCCAGCTCTCTCTCTCTTCCGCGCAAAACCCACTTCTCTTCCTCCTTCCCCAAAAACCACCGTGGCTCAGTCTCCCCTGTCCCATCTCCATCTCTCTTCTCTGCGCAAAACCCACTTTCCCTTCTCCTTCCCCAAAAACCACCGTGACGAGTCCTCCATTTTAGAGAGACGATGAGGACCCCTCCAATTCGCTCCGAGCTCGCTCTCGAGCCCTCATGGATCCTCGCGTCTGTGGTGTCTACCCCCTCCTATCTCCTCCGCATTGCCCCCCCCGGCCCCCCGCAACTCCACGGGGGTCAAATAAGCTCCAACTCCATCCTCGTCGCTCTCCTCGACTCGACTCCCACCACACCAAGCTCGTCGAGAAGGCCCTCCTCCTCCAGACGTTGGACGACGCTGTCGTCTGCCATATAGAGAAGGAAAGAGGCGTGAGAGCCGAGAGGGAAGAACAAGCTTTGAGGGGTTGCTGTTCTCTGAATATTTTTAAGAAATAACCAAAAAAAAAAAAAAAGAGTCGGTCCGGTCCGATCCGGACGTTTCCATACTTGAAACCAAGAACCGGATCGAAAATCACCGGTTCCATAAAAATGGAACCGGACCAGCTCCTCTGGAAACCGCCCAGAACCGGGCGGTTCTGGTCTGGGCGGTCTTTATGGCTCACCCCTAGGCAAAATTGAGAGAAACTCGTCCAGATGACAGCTTAGTCGTCTTGGTTCTAAGGCTGCAATCCCTTCTTTTTTCTAGTCTAGGCGATGGTCTTGCATCTGTCTGGAACGCTGCTAACTATGTTCTCGAGGTCCTTATTGAAGTGCCCTCGATTGAATTGTCAAGGAGATTGGTCAAGCTCGTACACTAGTTGAGGGCCGCGGAATTGTAAAATGGGTAGTAATAGTCCAAGTCGTCCTCAAGTCAAGTCTACAACTAGCCAACAGCTCAAGCTACTTGGCTTTGTTTTCACACACCTTGTTCTTCATATTTTCTTCTCAGCTTTTGTCTCAATGCGCCAAAGTCTTGGACTTTCGGGAGGCCAAATCAAGTGGCTCTCATTGGTGCATTGGGTTCAAATCATTCTCAATGTAGTATTGTTCTTATCCTATGCATCCTCTTCATTTACATTTACCCTTCTCCTTGTTTTGCTCCAACACCATCTCCCTTCGAATGGATCTTACCATGTCGTGCTCATCTCTGTCCTTGTTCATCATCTTCTTCCTCCATATTCACTACCTGGTGCCAACTTCCAGCGAATTCTTGCCGTTCCGAGAGTGCGCTCCTTTTGTTTGCGGAGATCAACAAATCGGCTATCCTTTCAGGCATGTTAGGCAACCAAGTTACTGTGGGTATCCAGGCTACGAGCTTGACTGTGATAGAGATAACCAGACCATTCTGTCCATGAAGTCCCTAAAATATCAGGTGATTCACATGGATAAGAGCACGCAGATCCTTAAGGTGGCGAGGATGGATTTATCGAAAGCTATATGTCTTGGAACCCATGTCAACACCACCTTAAACTTTAGTCTCTTCAACTACGCTTCCAAATACCTTAATTCTGCCTTATTCTATAATTGCGACTCACTGTCACCAAATTCACCTTATCGTTTCTCTTGTCCCGCATCTGAACATGGCTTCTTTGCTCTCAATGCGGACCTTGAAAAGTTGCTACAAGAGCGATGCAACTTCAGTGTCTTCGTCCCAATTTTACCAATTGAAGCTTCAAGTCCAGCACCAACATCTACTGAGCACAATAGTGCCACCATTAGTGCTTCTATTAGAGATATCCTGAAAAAAGGCTTTGAGATCACTTGGATTGCCAACACATTTCTGTGCGAAAATTGCACTAAATCCGGGGGAAGATGCGGGTATGACTGGACGGGACAAGAATTCAATTGTTTTTGCCGTGACAAAGCCTGTCCAACGACCTGCCCCGGACCTTCAGGTATGTATGCTAAAGTCACGGTTGCTAATTCGTGGTTTTTAATGAGCTCAAGTTGTTCCGTGAGAGGGATTAATTGCTGCGCATACTCTTTCCTTTGCTTGTTAATTGGGAAACGACCCGCTTATGCCTCTAAAAGCCTGACGATCTCATTTTGCTGGGCATGCCCTTCCCTCTAATATAATGAAATGCGGTCATCTCATCTTCACTATGATATGGTCATGATACAATTTAGAGTCCAAGTCCCAAAACTTTATCACGCCAAACGGTTGGATCATGAGGATGGTATCTGCATACCTTCATGATCCAACAGTTTAAATACAATGAATGAGGATGCTCTGAATTTACCTTGAAATTTCACATCGGGAAAAGGTAATTTAAATCGGAAAGGTATCTGCATACCCTCATGATCCAACAGTTTAAATACAATGAATGAGGATGCTTTGAATTTACCTTGAAATTTCTCATCGGGAAAAGGTAATTTAAATCGGAATGCGTTGGCCGATAAGTCAATTAACCTAAAATAGGTTTTACTTGTCCTTTACATCTCACGTACATGAACTCTTGACTCCTCAAATGGACTAGACCTTTTCACATTGAAAACGTGAAGGAAAAAAAAAAAAAAATTATCCTTTCGATTTCAACATGGGAAGAAATCCGGATGAAATTGCTTTGCATGTTTCCGAGCCACATCTTCCTCTTTACTTTCCAGTTTCAATGTTCGATAGCCATCCTTTTTATTTCTCTCCTTCACGATATATCAGAAGACTGAAACTGAAATCGGTCAAAGTCCACGGTCAGAATAGCTTCCTCCATTATTCTGAAGAGGAATTAACCCAATCCATTTCTTTTACTCTTCAATCCGAAGCAATTGAATAAAATAAGAATTTCTCCATCCTCAGCTTGCCCCTCTGAACTCTAAACCCTCATTCCACATGATATTCTCCACTCATGAGAGCATGAACTTGCTCAAATGGGTGACGCAGCCACTCTCCTTCTATTCTCCACTTCACACTCCATCCTAGTCATCGTCCTCGTCGGCCTCAATGTTCCACAAGTCTTTTATGCGAGGGAGATGATAATTTCCACTATATTGATTGCCACCACTCTTTGATTTGTGGAATTGTCGCTAATTTAACTTATCCTTTCTGGGGAGGCTGCCGACCCCAATTCTGTGCAAGATTGAGTGCTATGAGGACGAAT
Organism: Eucalyptus viminalis; assembly: GCA_014182385.1. Taxonomy (NCBI): domain Eukaryota; kingdom Viridiplantae; phylum Streptophyta; class Magnoliopsida; order Myrtales; family Myrtaceae; genus Eucalyptus; species Eucalyptus viminalis. The sequence goes on along the minus strand of CM024527.1, from coordinate 9,346,072 downwards.
TCCTCATCTTTGAGTACCAAGAGCAGGAGTCTTATTTTCAATACTTGAGGCCTAAGCGATTTATGAACCTGAGCAATTTCTGTCGTGAAAAAGATGGCAAGCTTATTGCTTCCTAGCTAAAGATCCAATGCGAGTCATTAGCATCATAAATCACGAGGGATAGGCCCAATTCAGCTTGGCCGAGGAATCATGGGTCTTTGGGATCCACTGATGTTAACCAGGTCGCTTCTTTGGGCTGATGATGCATCGATGTCATCGATCAAATCAGTTCAAAAAAGATGACTATGCAAAGCTTAAGAGAAAATCATCCACATAACAGCTTAGCCGCCTCAGTTTTGAGGGTCCAATCCCCTTCTGTTTTCTAGTCTAGGCGATGGCCCTGCGTCTGTCTAGAACGCTGCTAACTATGTTCTTGAGGTCCTTATTGAATTGTCCTCGATTGAATTGTCTACGAGATTGGCAAAGCTCGTTGATTAGTTGGGGCTGCGCCTGCTAGGAATTGGGAAAGGGGGAATACTCTTCCAAGTCCTCCTCAAGTCAAGTTCGCAATTAGCCAGCGGCTCAAGCTACTTGGCTTTGTTTCCATGTGCCTTGCTCTCCTTTTCTTCTCAGCTTTTGTCTCCCCGCGCCAAAGTCTTGGTCTTCCGGAGGCCAAATCAAGTGATTCTCGTTAGTGCACTGGGGTCAAGCCGTTCCCAAAAGCAGCATTATTCTTTATCCTCTGCATCCTCTACCTTTATATGTACCCTCCTTTTTATGCTCCAACACCATCTCCCTCCAGGTGGATCTTATCATGTTGTATTCCTCTCTCTCCTTGCTCTTCTTCATCATCTCCCTCCATATTCACTTCCCTGTACCAGCTTCCGGCTACTTTAAGCCGTTCCACGAGTACCTCTAAGATCATATAGCTAATGGACCTTGAGAATTTGTCGAGAGAAAACTCGATTTGCACGAATGTGATCCACTTGTTTCTTTTGTTGGAAATTCGATGGTGCCATACTTGTTTTGTCTTCCTCCATCTAAGAATATCACCCGAGAAGAATGACCTTTCTATGACTTTTCTTTTTGGGGCGCCAAGCAAGAAAAAATGTCAAAGTTAGCAACTGCTTGGCTATCAAGTCTTCATGAGAGACTTGTTTTCGCTGACTAGTCGCGAAAGTTTGTATAACGGGAGGTTTGTTCCTAATTGTATTTAGAGGTCCCTTTGACTTGTTTTCACTGCCTCGCTTGGTATTTGCTTCGAAGTTGAAGAAGTAGCACATGACCGTGATAGGAGTTAGGACCAATTCAAACGAACGCCATTTGATTTTTCCGTAAATGCTTTCCACACTCGCTGCTACCTCTTTCTCCTATCCTCTGAAATCCTCTGCCTCCTTCCAGTCCAAATGATACACCAAAACTTCACGTGTGTAGCTAATTGTCACCAATTCGTCCTTATCATCATCTTCACCAACTTAGTCTATCTGGCTCGCTCTGATGATGCACAATACGAGGCCTGCATGCCTCGGAATCCTGACTTTCTCGGACGGGCAGTTCATTGTCAAGGATATCTTATGTGCGAACAATTTGATCCTTCTTGTTAATACCCGTGTACCATGAATCCTGTGATGCTCCACCGCGGAATATCAGCCTCAAAAAGGACGCCTTTCAATCTCAGTTCCACTAATGCCGGTCTGTTCTTGTACTATAATTGCACCTCGCAGGTGACAGGTTTTTACATATCCATAGGACTGCGCTGGCTCCTCCACCCACCATTTTTTTGCTTTTTTTCCCCAAGGAAGAATTGCAGGAAATAGATTACTATTCTATCGTCAGCTCCTGCTATTTTGCTGTTAGCATTCCTCTTTATGTTGATGCCAGTTTCACTAGCTCGAAGAAAAAGTTCCTATTGAACTGACTGCAACTACTGTGATTAATTGTTAGATCTATAGGTCGGTCTCTGATCAAATGGTTTAAATATATTTAGTGAAGGTGCTCCAACTTTACTGTAAAATTGTGCAAATGTTGGGCTAAAATTACTGGTTTCTTCTTGGGCTCTTATCATGAACACAACCAAATAAAGAGAAACACCCCGTCTCCGTAAGTGGTGATAAAATCTGATCATTTGTGAAGTTGAAATACATTGTTGATAGAGGTGAACCGTGCACTTAATTAAATCTTTACACAAATCTGATCATTTGAGTACTAACACTGTTTTTCCTGATTTTCAATCGATCTATCATTTCTTCCTGCTGTGAATAATGTCCGTATGCTTTTCCAATTTCTTCGCCTAAGCTTAGACCATGGACTATCTCACCACTGCAAACAAAAACTCTCCGGTCACTTGAGTCCCAAGAGATCTTATCGGTCCGACCGGAAAAGAAAAAAAAGAAAAAAAGAGATCTCATTGGAACCTCATATATTTTAATGTTTCTATCTTTCTGCAATAGTTTGCGAGTTATCAGTGAGTCTTTACGATTCAAGACACTTGAAAATCATCGCCTGAATATGAGCTGCGCACTTGTTTTATCTGTGGAAAGACTTCTAATCAAGCCTATAGGTCCGCTTAGAAGCCAAAAGAGTTGAGACATGTCTAGAACCTAGGAAGCATGGACGCTCTTCAGGAGCTTTCGTGTTCGTGTCGGATACCTCGACATGTGTCCGACACATAGTCAACAGGTGTTGGACGTTCTACACGCGGTTAACTCTCCCAACAAGCCAATGACACATGAGTTTGGAATCTCAACACGCTGTTCGACACGCACGGGATTAATTTTAAAAATTTCAATAAATTAGGGGTCAAAATGTAAATATATAAAAATGTAAAATAAAATAAAATAAAAGATAAGGGAGAAAGGAAATCCAATCTTATGATAGTGAAATGTGGATTATTTTTTGACTTACTGTTAAATATTATATTTAATAGTGGAATGTGAATTTTTTTTTTCAAGTTTTATGGAATATTGGAATGGAATATAGTTGAATTTCTCATATTGAAACAATGAATTATATTAACAAATTGTGGATTAATATTTTTAGTGTAAATTCATTCTAGGCTTTTTTTATTATTTATTTATTTGTGAATTTGAATCAAATTAATCTTACTAAAATAATCATCAAAATGATATATAAAAATATACATTTAATATAAAATATGTCCAAATGCATCGAGATTCTCTATTTTTTGAGAAATAATGTGTCAGCATATTATGTCATGTTGTTGCGTATCGCGTGTTAGTATTAGTGTTACTTAGTCTAGAACATACCACTTATTCAATTAGTGCCACAGAACGTGTATATCTGTCTTCGCCTCTGATGATCATATTGCAGAGCATTTGCCACTTCTATAGCAGCTAGAAATTATTTTTGTTTTTTTATCTTCCTGCGCATCTCCTGATAGCTGTAGAACTCAGGATTTTAGCTAGTGTCTATCTTCGTTTGTCAATCAGCCACAGATCCATGTGCATGTGTTTCCAATTTCTCTGGAAAGATGTCACTAAGTGATCCACGAAAAATGTTCAAGAGGAGGATAGAGCCAAACTGGTGAGGTTGTAATCTTTTCACTCTACCGTGGTGTCTTTTCTTTCTTGAAATGGAATGTGCTATAACCTCATGATGTACCCTGATCTGTATATGTCTTAGACACTTTGAAATCATCTCTTTGCAATTCGTTGACACATTTTTTCACTTTGATGATGACAGTCCCAGGAAACATAAAGATTGGTCTCAAAGTTGGAATAGGTAATTAATTCAAGACTCTCTCTTCCATTTCTCTACACTATCCTCTGCAATTTGTTTCGATTTTTTTATAGTATGCTTCCCTCATTGCTCAATGGGACCAATGTTTCCAATATAATCTTTGAAGCCTTGATAAAGTGATCAAGTGAGACTGCTGTTCAAAAACATACTTCGTTTTCTTAGGAATGGCTGCATTAGGAGCTGGAATTGTGGTCACCCTTATCTTAATGCAAGCTTTGAAGAAGCAGAGGAGCAAATATCTCGATGGCAAAATGAAAATTAAGGGACTCATCTCTTCCAAAAGATACACCTATAAGGACATCAAGACAATGACTAACTCTTTTAAAGAAAAGTTAGGCCAAGGAGGCTATGGCTCTGTGTACAAAGGCAAGCTTCAAGACGGTCAACTCGTGGCAGTGAAGCTGCTAAAGAAGCTGAAAGGCGATGCAGAAGAATTTTTCAATGAAGTTGCAAGCATAAGCAAGACTTCTCATGTCAATGTTGTCACCCTCCTGGGGTTCTGTTTTGAAGGAAGCAAAAAAGCTTTGATTTATGAGTTCATGCCCAATGGATCACTCGAGAAGTTCATATTCAACAAGAGTAACACTTTGGAGCTAGATCAACAATTGAGTTGGGACACATTGTACCAGATTTCGCTCGGCATAGCTCACGGGCTAGAGTACTTGCATAGAGGATGCAAAATGAGGATCTTGCACTTCGACATAAAGCCTCATAACATTCTCCTTGACACAAACTATTGTCCCAAGATTTCTGACTTTGGTCTTGCCAAAATATGCCCAAGAGAAGAGAGTATCGTGTCATTGCTTGGTGCTAGGGGCACTGTTGGATACATTGCTCCGGAGCTGATCATAAGGAACATCGGAGGGGTTTCTCACAAATCAGATGTCTATAGCTACGGTATGATGGTTCTAGAGATGGTCAGTAAGAGAAAAAATATTGAAGTCACAATAGATCGAACTAGTGAAGCATACTTCCCTCATTGGGTGCACCGATGCCTAGAGCTTCAAGAAGAGCTTGGACTGCTTGGGATCACAAATGAGGAGGACGAAGCAATCACTAAGAAGATGATTATAATAGGCCTATGGTGCATTCAAATCGATCCAAGAGCTCGACCATGTATGAGCCAAGTTGTGGAGATGCTAAAAGGAAGTGTTGAGGCCTTGCAAATTCCTCCCAAACCCATTTTTTCATCACCCTCAAGATCGCTTGCGGCTTGTCCATGTGAAAGTTTGTATCTACAAGAGAGTAATGACTCAAGTTGGAATTGTTCATTATCAATTATACAAGACCAACACAGTTTGTAACAGACTAAGCAACTACAGAATTAATGATTATTGAGCTTTTCATAAATTTGTGATTAGATGTCTAGGTTGAATTTCTACAAGTATGACTAAAATATAAGTGAAAAGTGTATTGTTGACACCTAAACTTTTATATATGGGTCTCTATTGCATTTTTATCAATATTAGGGATCTAATTTATGACATAAATTGGCCCCCTAACCCAAAAATCGATCCCGTATTGTTTAGTATGCACATCCCCCCCCCCTTCTTCCTCTCTCTCTCCATCCACATTTGTGTAGGTTAGACGATACTTTTCCCTTGATTTTCCACCTCTTATAATGATACATATATCTAAGAGCTTCTCCATATCTTTATTTGATTATGCAAATTTGATATATTATCTTAGATAATTATTTCATAAAACTTATAAACAGGCTAAATACTTCATTATGATACATCCAATAATAGAAATTCCACAATTTTCTACTCTGCATATTTGTAATCTGCTATTGTGATTGGAAGGAGCTCGTCTTGGCAGAAGTATTAATGGTAAGATCGATGTACTTATTTTGTATCAATCTTTATTTCCTCGATTCATCCTCATTAGAGGTTAACCTTCGGAGTTCAAATTCGAATATGAGCAAAATGTCATGGTCTTACAAAGTAATGAGCTCCTTTTTGATAAGATGTATGTGTTTTAACGTCAAGGAGCAATATTATCTTTGGTAGAATCAGTCTTTTTTCATTTTAAGTTGGTTAAAATAAAAAAACTACATTTCGGTTTGTCTCAAGGTTATTGCCTGTCGGTATTTTAAATCCTAATATATCCCATTGCAAAGCCATGAGTTTCTCATCATCTTTGTTGAATCTTTATGGTCCCTTTTGTCATTTCAGCTCATTCAGCGATTATTTATCTTTAAGGATATCATACGACAGCTTCATTTTGTATTTCATGCTATTTATGTCCAATTTTGTGTTTAAATCCATCTCATTTGCTCGTAAATAAATTCTGTCAAGCGTCATTTTGTTCTTACCTTTTATGGTTTTGGATCTCATTTTGATGGCATTTACATCACATTTGCCTGTATGTTGGTGTATGCATGCACAGTAGCTAGTTTACTTCGATTTGTAGACGTTCGGGGGTGATTTTTTGCTCGTTTATGAGGGGTTACATGGTCACATGTCGCCGTCCGTGAGGTCTTGTTTGGTCCATAAGGCAAGCTCCAAAGCCAACCCTCGCAAGTCTCCATGGTCCGGGGTTGTGTCGGGTTAATCGTTAGTCCCTTTCGTGTAATTTTCGGACTCCAAGCAAACCTCCAAGCAAACCTTAATGCTTGCTGTCCATCTTCGGGGAGTTTCGTGCTGATCGTTGCCGGTACTCTTGTTCCCTAGTGTACCTCGTGCCCGTCCTTAACCCAAGACATTCTTTTAAATTGGGTTCCAAACTTGTCTCAAGAAAATAACCGACAATCTGAAACCAAATTATCTAATTCTTTCTCTCTCTCTCTCTCTTTGTGTAAATAAATATGATAGAAGTTATAATAACAGTGTGTATTTTAGAAGAATAATTATTTTTTTGGAAATAATAAGCTAGTCGAGATCAAGAAGGTACATGTCAATTGCATCCTCAACAATTTGGGAGAAAAGGGTACATTTCAAACGCATCTTAATTCCTATAGGGCTTTCTAAACGGGATCATAATCTTGTTCTAGCTCAAAACTCAATTACCCAACTTCACAAGATTTTTCCACAAATTAAAAATAGAGAAGTTTGATACGTTGGGACACATTATTTATTAAATATATATTTTTATTTTTATGATTATTCCAATGATTCAAATTCATAAACAAACAAATAAACAAAAGTCTAGAATTAATTTACACTAAAAAAATTAATCCATAATTTATTAATATCATTAATTGTTTTAACTTGACAAATTCAACTCCATTCCAATAATCCATAAAATTTGGAGAAAAAAAGTAATGCACATTTTAGAATCGCGTGTCGACATGTCGAAAGAGGAGTAGGCATGTTGGAAGAGGAGAAAAAAAAATTCGGGGATGAATTATGTATCATAGGAAGTAAGAGTCAAAAGAAGAGAAGACTAGGTTTTTCTTTTTTTCTCATTTATTATTATTTTTTCATATATATACATTTTGAGCTTTCATTTATTAAATTTTTTTAAAATTGACCCCACATATTGGAATCACGTGTTAGAAACTCGCATATTAAAATTCTACCTCGAGTGTCGAAGAGTGTCGGGAAAATTGATCAGATGTCAGATTTTCCAACATGTATTGACCGAATGTTAGAGAATGTCCAAAAGTATTGGATACATGTCAAAGTATCCGACACGACACGAAAACTTTTGAAAGGGTTGATGCTTCCTAAGGGATTTTTTTTTTCCCTTTTTTGGGTGACTATACCCTGCCTTTCCCCACTTTCAACTACCTTCATATAATCTATGCGCCAGAAGGGAAACGTGGTTGTTTTATTAAATAAATATGTACAAGACTGAGATATTCCTTCCCAGGCAAACATGTTTCCCGTGTAGCGCAATAAGTCATATGAATGAAGTCGAAAGTGGACGAGAGTTCCCACCTCTTGCAGATAAATATGAATTCTTCGCGCTTGACGTCACTGGGGACCAACGCCACAGTATGACTCGTTCTCATTAGATCGGTGATTAATTCCATCCATGATAGACAAAATTATCAGGGGCTCGATTCTATTTACAAGACAAACAGCATTTGATAACCCAAATACTCGATCTTTTATGAATTAATTTTGGATGAAATCTCCCCATTATATATGTATTAATATTATTCTTAGCAGAATATATCATTAGAAAAAACCCCCAAGAAATATGCTATATAAAAAGATAATTATCCAATCGGTCATAAATTTATTGTACAAATATCAATTTAGTCGTAAGTTTTTTAATTTGCCAATATAATCGTAAATATTTACAAAAAATTTATATAATCCTTCCGACCGATTGATACTAGAAATTTCTAACGTGACATACAATCATCAACGATCATCTTAAGTGGGAAGCTGACATTGACAACTTATGGATCGCCATATCAGCAATTTTCAACAATAATTGGTCAGAAAAAGTTTACTGGAATTTCTAGCAAAGGTTGAAGAGTATATTAACAAATTTGAAAATTTTAGAAATGAATTGACATTCATGCATTAAATTTGAATTGAACTGGTATTTTTCCTAGGATTTGTAAAACGTGAGATTTTGCTCAAAAGTTTCTTGGTTTGTTCCTGATGGTTAGGCAGATCATCATCAATGTCAACATTTCAACACCTTGGTGGGCCCTCTGGCTAACTGTAATTAAGAGGTCCTTTTGATTGAAGTTTCATGGTTTGTTCCTCAAGATTTTCTAGGGCAGATTTTCCGTTGCGAACAATTATGCATTTACATTGGGTGCTTAAATAATGCACGCATGGGACCACTTTTTGCCTCGCTTGCCATTTGAGCTAGGGCCAATTCAAACCAACTCCATTGATTTCTCATCCATCCTGCTTTGCCTCCTTCTTCCAGTCCCAGATGAATCTCCAAAGCTTCATCTACGGAGCTAGTTGTCGCCACTTAGTCCTCGTTGTCGTCTTTGCCAGATTAGTCTATCAAGTTGTAGCAAAGGATGCGCAATACAAGGCATGCGTGCCTCTGAATTGCAGATATGGCCCAAACATCAGCTACCCTTTTTGGATTTTTGGTGAGCAGGAGTCCTATTGTGGCTATCCGAATTTCCATATTACCTGCAAATACATGCCCTATCCTAACTTTCTCAGATAGTGAGTTCATGATCAAGGATATCTTCTATGCGAACCATTCGTTCCTTCTGGTTAGTGCCCTCGTGTACCTGGACTCCTGTGGTGCTCTACCGCATAATATTAGCATTGAAAGGACATCTTTCAGTCTTAGTTCTGCAAATGCCGATTTATTCTTCTACTACAATTGCACCTAGTAGCCCACAGGTTTTACGTATCAGTGGACTGTGCTAGCAACTCCACTCACCACTCTTTTACATTTTTTCCCGAGGAAGCATCGCAGGAAATGGATTTGTATTCTACTGTCAGCTCCTGTTACTCTGCAGTTAGTGTACCTATTGATGTCGATCCAAATATCGCTAGCTTGAGGATTACGAATTAAAGTGAGATTACGGAGATGGGGTTCTTTTTTAACTGGACTGCAATTAATTGCAGCAACTGCAAGGGAAGTGGGGGATGGTGTGGGTTCAAGAACAATACTTTTGTCTGCTTTTGCCCAGACGGTCCTCATTCTCAAGCCTGCTATGATGGTAAGTGCATGGGGGAGTTTTTTCTGTTTTTTTTTCTTCTTGACTAAGTTTTCATATCTACTATTTTCCTTGATCTTTCATTTCTATGTGCGGAGGTTGATACCTGCATCCCACAAGATCCAATGGTTAAAATGTATTGAGTGAGGCTGAAGCTACACCAAATTCACAGTTAAAATTTCAAATGCTGGACCAAAACAACTTGCTTTTCTTTGTGGGATTTTCTTGTGCACATGATCAAAAAAGAAAGCTTCTGTCTATACTAGTGGCGCTAAAATCTGATGAAGTGTTAAATTGAAATATGTAACATTCATAAATTTGAACTATAAATATAATCAACTCCATCATGCTATAGGTTTTCATCACAACATGACCTTATTTATTATTAGCATAAGCACTATAATAAATGTGGATCTAAGCATGGGCCATACATGCTTTGATTCGATACATATGCACGCTTCAAACCACTTTCTACCACACCTGGTATTGGCTTTGAAGTTGAAGAATTAACACACAACAGTGATAGGAGTTAGGACCAATTTAGACCAACTCCATTTGATACTTTTACAAATGCTTTCCATGGTCTTTCCTACCTCTTTCTCCTATCCTCTGCAATCCTCTACCTCCTTCCGGTCCAAATAAATCACCAAAACTTCATGTGAGTAGCTAATTGTCACCAATTGGTCATAATTATTATCTTCACCAACTTAGTCTATCTGGCTCTATCGAATGATGCACAATACGAGGCTTGCATGCCTGAGAATTGCAGATATGGGCTGAACATCAGCTACCTTTTTAGGATTTATGGTGAACAAGAGTCCTATTAGGGCTATCTAAATTTCAAAATTGCTTGCAAAGAGACATACCCCGTCCTGACTTCCTCGGAGGGGGAATTCACTATCAAGGATATCTTTATGTGAACAATTGGCTCCTCCTGGCTAATGCCCCTATGTAGCAGGAATCCTGTGATGCTCCGCCCCATAATATCAACATTGAGAGGACACCTTTTGATGTGGACATCGAGCCATATCGAGGAGGAGGTACTAGGAACCCAATGTCTATTCCTACTGGTTCGATTATTCGAGCGTGGGCCAAACAATTTAGGCAAGCTATTGGCGTCATAGTTCGTGATCTTTGGCGTGAAGATGACCTTGAATCAAATCTTGAAGAATCTTGGAAATCTTGGTGCAATTTAATTATCTGGTCACCAAATAATTGACGAAGTCAATTTATATATATTCTTGTTTAAGAATATTCTAGAATATGACGCATTAGATTTTTAGGGTTGGTTTTTAGAGTTTGTGTGGCAGCCTATATAAAAGATTTGCCAAATTTCTTTGGGGACATATATATTTTATTTTTGAGGAAAAGAATTGAGAGGTTCTCTTTTACTGTTCTTTTGAGGACTTGACCTAATCAAGATTTTCTTGTTGCGGTCAATTCGACTTATCGAGCGAGATAGCGAATTCTTTCACTCGTGGCATCTATAACGTTGGTTGGTTGACACGTGTTTGTCAACAAGTCACGTTCATACCGAGGTTGCCAATCACAAGTTTGATTGGAGGTCGAGGTTTGCAATTCGCACCATATGGGCCTTCGTAGAACGATCCATCCGCAACGATTCACATCAGTTTGGTATCGGAGCTTGCTTCTAAAAGGTCTATTTATCTTTAATTTTCTGTTGATATTCAACAATCTGAGATTTATTGAGTTAGGGTTTCGGTTCTAGCTAATTTAGGGATCCGATTGCTTTTATGCTTCCATACGTAGATGTTTGCTATTAGTTTTAAATTTTCTTTTCTAGCATCTTAAATTGTATCTGAGTTCGTCAAAAAAAAAAAAAAAAAAAAAAAAAAGAAGAGAAAGAAAAACGCACAAAAAAAAAAAAAAAAAGTGTGCAAGAGAAAAAAAACAGATTCGGCAAAAAAAAAAATTAGCCGAACAAAAAATAAAATTCAAGAAGGCGACTCATTTGTTAGTAGACCGAATTGAAACAAAATCAGTAGTGATTTGTGTTTCAATTGGAATTTCGAAAGTTGTACTTGTTGGTTTGAAATTGTTACTTGCTGAAACAAAATCAATAGTGATCTAATCTTGTATGATTAGTTTGATTGATTGTCATGAGGGGGTTGAGAGACAGGTTTTGAGTCCAATAAAAAGCTTGTGAAAAGAGAATACGAGAAGAAAAAGGCAAGAGTGTGTAAGCTTAATTGAGGGTGAAAAAAAGCCTAGACTTGAGTTAAACACGAGGGGAGTGACAAACATCTTGAGAGAAACACGTGAGGGAGCGATTGGTGAGGATTTTTTAGACTAACGTTTACTTGCAGGTCTAAAATATGTCGTGCGAAGAAAGCGTGAATCAACGGGAGGTTGACTCCATACGAAGGGATGAAGCGCTCATGGAAAGCATCCAGCAATTAAGGGCCGTAGTGTAGGAGTTTAGTGGCCGAATGATGGGGAATGGTATGAGAGTTGATGGTGACCAAGAGATATCCCGAGGAAGGCCGCAACATCAACGAGATGCCTCTAGAGCATAACATAGAAGGCAACGACAATATGATGATGATGAGGCCGACATAGAGGATGATCGAGATGCTCGATTTGAAAGGTGGAATGGAGGCTGAAGGTTTAGACACCGAGGAGATGATGAACTTGGCAACATCAAGATGAAGATTCCTTCCTTCCAAGGGAACAATGATCCTGATGCGTATCTAGAGTGGGAGAAACGCATGGAGATGGTATTTGATTGCCAACGATACTCTGAGCTCAAAAAGATAAAAATTACAGCTATTGAATTTACTGATGATGCTATAATTTGGTGGGATCAACTTGTGACTAGTAGGAGGCGCAATGGTGAAAGACCGATAGAGACGTGGGATGAGATGAAAGCGGTGATGAGGAGGCGTTTTGTGCCAAGTCATTACCATCGAGATTTGTTTCAAAAATTACAAAACCTTACACAAGGCAATAAGAGCGTGGAAGAGTATCACAAGGAGATGGAGATTTCCATGATCCGTGCTAATGTGATGGAGGATCGTGAGGTCACAATGTCAAGATTTTTGAGTGGTTTGAGCCGAGATATAGCAAGGGTGGTAGAACTGCAACACTATGTTGAATTGGAGGAATGGGTGGACAAAGCCATCAAAGTTGACGGCAATTGAAGTTGGACCGAAATCACAAGAGTGGAGGAGGTTCAAATCAGAATTGGAGATCCAATTGGAAGAGAGATGAGAAGCCAAATTGGAGAGGAAACAACACCAAAACTGTAACTTCCAAGGAGAAGGAGAGGGACGGTAAAGTTGGAACGAATCCGGTTTCAGGTAAAACCGAAAACCCTAACACTAGAACTCGTGAAATCAAATGTTTTAAGTGTTTGGGCAGAGGTCATATGGTGAATCAATGCCCTAATAGGAGGGTGATGATCATGACTGGACATGGTGTTATTGAGTCTGAAAGTAAAAGGGAAAAAGAGGATGATGAGATGCCGCCATTGGAGGATTGTAGTGATGGAGAAGTGGCTATAAAAGGAGACTTATTGGTGGTTAGGCGTTCTCTGAGTGTGCAAGTAAAGGAGGAGGAGCATCACCAAGAAAGAGATAATTTGTTTCATACAAGATGTGTGGTGAATGGTAAGATCTGTAGTATAATAATTGATGGAGGTAGTTGTGCGAATATGGCAAGTTGTATTATGGTGGATAAGTTGGGTATGAAGACGACAAAACACCCTAGGCCTTATAGACTTCAATGGTTAAATGATAGTGGTGAGGTGAAAGTATTGAAGCAAGTTCGAATTCCATTTGAGATAGGGAAATACAAGGACGAGGTAGAGTGTGATGTTGTACCTATGCAAGCGGGTCATATCTTACTTGGAAGACCATGGCAATATGATCGAAAGGTACATCATGATGGTATAATAATCGTTATTCATTGATGATGAATCAAAAGACTTATACCTTGGTACCAATGACACCTAGTGAGGTGTATCAAGATCAATTAAAGTTACAACGAGAAGCCGAGAGAGAGAGAGAGAGAGAGAGAAAAGGTGAGAAATCCGAGGGCTTGCGTGGTGTGTCTAAGACGCAAGGAAAAGGAGAGGTCAAGAGAAAGATTGTGGTAAAAACCGAGGGAAAAGAAGAGAGGAAGGAAAAGAGGCAAAATAATTTTTATGCAAAATCAAGTGAAGTGAGGAGAGCCTTAGTTCTAGATCGACCAATGCTTGTACTTGTGTACAAGGAGGTTTTGTTTTCTACTAACGATCTTGACCCAAGTTTGCCTAGTCCTATTGTGTCTTTATTGCAGGAATTTGAAGATGTCTTTCCGGAGAACTTCCTGGAGGGATACCACCGATTCGAGGCATAGAATATCAAATTGACTTGATTCCTGGTGCGCCATTACCTAATCAACCCGCATATCGAAGCAATCCCGAGGAGACGAAGGAACTTTAGCGGCAAGTTAGCGAACTATTGGAAAGGGGGCATGTGAGAGAGAGTCTTAGCCCGTGCGATGTCCCTGTTTTGTTAGTGCCAAAGAAGGATGGAACTTGGCGAATGTGTGTCGATTGCCGAGCAATCAATAATATTACGGTAAAGTATCGACATCCTATTCCTAGGTTAGATGACATATTGGATGAATTGCATGGTCCTTGTGTTTTCATTAAGATCGATTTGAAAAGTGGCTATCATCAAATTAGGATGAAAGAAAGTGATGAATGGAAAACTGCATTTAAGACCAAGTATGGATTATATGAGTGGTTAGTAATGCCATTTGGATTAACTAATGCACCGAGCACGTTTATGCGACTTATGAATTATGTTTTGCGTGCTTTTATTGGTCGATTTGTGGTTGTCTATTTCGATGACATCTTGATTTATAGCCGAAGTCCTGATGACCATATTGAGCATGTGCGAGCTGTCTTAGGGCCAACCAATTATACGCTAATCTAAAGAAGTGCTCTTTTGTTACCAACAAATTAATATTTCTAGGATTTGTTGTTAGTGCTAATGGTATATAGGTTGATGAAGAAAAGGTCAAAGCAATCCGTGAATGGCTAACACCTAAGACCATAGGAGAGGTGTGTAGCTTTCATGAATTGGCGAGTTTTTATCGACGATTTGTGAGAAATTTTAGCACCATTGCCGCACCTTTAACTAAGGTTATCAAGAAGCACGTGGGTTTCACGTGGGGAGAAGAGCAAGAGAAAGCATTTAATCTACTAAAAGATAAGTTAACTAATGCTCCTTTGTTATCTTTGCCGAATTTCAGTGCTGCTTTTGAGATAGAGTGCGATGCTTCTAGTACAGGAATTAGAGCCGTGTTGATGCAAGGAGGGAGTCCCATAACTTATTTCAGCAAAAAATTGAGTGGAGCAACATTGAATTATCTTACTTATGATAAAGAGATGTGTGCTTTAGTGCGAGATTTGGAGACTTGGTAATATTTATTTATGGCCAAAGGAGTTTGTGATCCATACTGACCATGAGACCTTGAAGTACTTGAAAGAGCAGCAAAAGTTGAATAAAAGACATGCCAAATGGATTGAGTTCATTGAGACTTTTTCATATGTGATCAAGTACAAGAAATGTAAGGAAAATGTGGTAGCCGATGCACTTTCTCGAAGGTATGCGATTCTAACTATTTTAGAAGCAGAGTGTCTAGGTTTTGAGCATATCAAGAGCTTATATACTGATGATGACGACGACTTTGGGAGAGTGTATGAAGCATGTGAACACATTGCATTTGATAAATTTTATAGGCATGAAGGTTATCTTTTTCGTGAAAACAAACTATGTTTGTCTAAGTGTTCTTTGCGTGAATTGTTGGTGCGAGAAGCGCATAGTGGTGGTTTAATGGGGCATTTTGGCATTAATAAGACTTATGAAGTGCTGTATGAACATTTTTATTGGCCACATATAAAGAGAGATGTCACACATGTTTGTGACAGATGCATTGCTTATAAGCAATCAAAGTCTACAACTAAACCGCATGACTTGTATACACCATTACCTATTCCAACGCATCCTTGGATTGATATTTCTATGGATTTTGTGTTAGGATTGCCTAGGTCTAAGTATAGTAGAGATTCTATTTATGTGGTTGTTGATCGGTTTTCAAAGATGGCTCATTTTATACCTTGTTATAAAACTGATGATGCATCTCATGTTGCTAATTTGTTCTTTAAGGAGGTTGTATGTTTGCATGGCATGCCTAGATCGATTGTTTCAGATCGAGATTCTAAATTTCTTAGCTACTTTTGGAAAACATTGTGGAAAAACTAGGAACACGATTGTTATTTTCTACTACTTGTCATCCACAGACCGATGGTCAAACCGAGGTAGTTAATAGAACTTTAGGGGTATTGTTGCATGCTATTATTAAAAAGAACATAAAATCGTGGAAAGATTGTCGGCCACATGTTGAATTTGCATATAATAGGAGCATGCATTCTGCTACTAAATTTACACCATTTGAGATTGTCTATGGTTTTAATCCATTAACTCTGTTAGATTTAACCCCTTTATCTATTGATGAGCGTGTGGATTTAGATGGAGCAAAGAAAGCTGAATTTGTCAAGGCATTGCATGAGAAGACGCGCACAAATATTGAACGCAAGACTGAGCAATATGCAAGGCAAGCCAACAAAGGGCACAAGGAAGTGGTGTTTGAACTTGACGATTGGGTTTGGGTTCATATGCGCAAAGAGAGATTTCCTGAGTAGCGACATTCTAAGTTAGTACTGCGAGGGGATGAACCATTCATGGTTTTGGAAAGAGTTAACAATAATGCTTATAAGCTTGATCTTCCAAGTAAGTATGACGTTAGTGCCACATTTAATGTTTCTGACTTGACTCTTTTCGATGCCAGTGATGATTTGAGAACAAATCCTTTGCACAGGAGAGGGAATAATGTGGACATCGAGCCATATCGAGGAGGAGGTGCTAGAGACCCATTGTCTATTCCTACTGGTTCGATTACTCGAGCGCGGGCCAAACAATTCAGGCAAGCTGTTGGCGTCATGGTTCATGATCTTTGGCCTGAAGATGACCTTGGATCAAATCTTGAAGAATCTTGGAAATCTTTGTGCAATTTAATTATCCAGTCACCAAATAATTGACCAAACCAATTTATATATATTCTTGTTTAAGAATATTCTAGAATAGGAATATCCTAGAATATGACGCATTAGATTTTTAGGGTTAGTTTTTAGGGTTTGTGTGGCAGCCTATATAAAAGATTTGCCAAATTTCTTTGGGGATAGATATATTTTATTTTTTAGGAAAAGAATTGAGAGGTTCTCTTTTACTGTTCTTTTGAGAACTTGACCTAATCAAGATTCTCTTTTGGCGGTCAATTCAACTTATCGAGCGAGATAGCGAATTCTTTCGCTCATTGCGTCTATAACGTTGGTTGGTTGACACGTGTTCATCAACAGATCATGTTCATACCGAGGTTGCCAATTACAGGTTTGATTGGAGGTCGAGGTTTGCAATTCGCACCATCTGAGCCTTCGTAGAACGATCCTTCCGCAACGATTCACATCACCTTTCAATCTCAGTTCCACTAATGCTGACCTGTTCTTCTACTATAGTTGCACCTCGCAGCCAACAAGTTTTTACATGTCCAGTGGACTGAGCTAGCAACCCCATGCACCATTCTTTTGCTTTTTTTTTTTCCTGAGGAAGCATTGCAGGAAAAGGATTACAACTCTGTCGTCAGCTCTTGCTATTTCGCAGTTAGCACTCCTATTTTTGTTAATGCCAATTTCACTAGCTTGAATCACTAGCTTGAAGAAGGGGTTCCTATTGAACTGGACTGCAATTAATAGTTAGATCTTTAGGTCGGTATTTGCTACCCATAACATCAAAATGTATGAATAAATTGAGAGAAAATGCTCCAACTTCACTGTAAAATTTTGCAAATGTTGGGCCAAAACTACTGGTTTCTTCTTGGGCTTTTATTATGAACACAACCAAATGAAAAGGAATAATACTACGTCTCCACAAATGATGCTAAAATCTGATCACTTGGATAGTTGAAATATATTATCGATAGAGGTGAACTGTGCACTTAACTATATGCACAATCAATGAAAATTTTGTTCATGATGATAGTGGAGAAATAAGTACTGAAAATCTTTTCACTGTGATTTAATTGCTCTTTATACGTGCCGTGGATAATGTCCTCAAGCTTTTCCAATTTCTTTGCCTAGCTTAGACTGTGGACTCGCTTACCGCTGCAAGCAAAACTCTCCGATCTGTTGGGTCCCAAGACATCTTATGGGAACCTCATATTTTGATGTTTCTATATTTTTATATGTTTGTATCTTTCTGCAATAGTTAGCTAGTCATCAATTGGGTGTTCACGATTCAAGAAGCTTCAAAATTCTTGCCTGAACATGAGTTGCCCACTTGTTTTTTTCGTGGGACGACTTCTAATCAATCCTATAGGTCCACAGAGGCTAAAAGAGTTGAGACATGTCCATAATATACCGCCCATTCGATACACCGAAAGTTTTATCTGTCTCCGCCAGCGTGTTTGCTACTTCTAGACCAGCTAATATTTTTTGCTGTCTTCCTATTCATCCCCTGATTGCTTTAGAATTAAGGATTTTAGCTAATGTCTATACTTGTTAATCAATCAGGCACAAATCCATTTGCATGTGTTTCCAATTACTCTGGTAAAAGTGTTACTAATCGATCCAAACTGGTGAATCTGTAATATTTTCACTCGATGAGAGGGGGGGGGGTTTCTTCGTTGAAACAGAATGATCTATTACCAGTTATCTCATGATGTGCCTGATCTTTATATCTCTTAGACACTTTGAAGTTATCAATTTGCAATTCGTTGACACATTTTTCACTCTTGATGACTATTGTCTCAGGAAAACCAAGAGTTGGACTGAAAATTGGAATAGGTAATTATTTCAAGACTTTCTCTTTCGCTTCTCTACATTCTCCTCTGCAATTTGTTGCGACTTTTTGGCAGTAATCTTGCATCGTTGCTCAATGGAATCAATATTTCCAAAATATCCTAGAAGCCTTGAAGAAGTGAGATTGTTGTTCAAAAATATTCTCCATTTTTTTCAGGATTGGTTGCATCAGGAGCCGGAATTGGATCACCCTTATTTTAATGCTTCCCTTTAGGAAGAAACAAGTGATCTGAATTATTGTGGCTTTGATAAAGCATAGGAGCGAACATTTCGATGGCAAAATGAAGATTGAGGGACTCGTCTCTTCGAGAAGATACACCTACAAAGACATCAAGAGGATGACTAACTCTTTCAAAGAAAAGTTAGATGAGGGAGGCTATGGCTGCGTGTATAAAAGCAAGCTTCAAGATGATCAATTTGTAGCAGTAAAGCTTCTAAAGAAGCCAAAAGGCAATGCTGAAGAATTTTTCAATGAAGTTGCAAGCATAAATAGGATTTCTCATATGAATGTTGTTAACCTCTTGGGGTTTTGTTTTGAAGGAAGCAAAAAAGCTTTGGTTTACGAGTTCATGCCCAATGGATCACTCGAAAAATTCATATTCAATAGGAGTAACACTTTGGAGGTAGATCAACAATTGAGTTGGGACACATTGTACCGGATTTTTTCGGTATAGCTCACAGGCTAGAGTACTAGCATAGAGGATGTAATACAAGAATCTTGCACTTCGACATAAAACCTTACAACATTCTTCTTGATGCAAACTGTTGTCTCAAGATTTCCGACTTTGGTCTTGCCAAAATATGCCCAAGAGAAGAGAGCATCGTGTCATTACTTAGTGCCCGAGGCACCACTGGATACATTGCTCCGGAACTAATCATAAGGAACGTCGGAGGGGCTTCTCACTGATATTGCTAGTATAAACACCTAGAGGGGGGGTGAATAGGCGCACAAACAATTTTTCTCAAATACGGAAGCAATAGATTGAAATACGATCGATGTAGAGAGAGTAAGGAAGAGAAAATCAAACACAGGATTTATAGTGGTTCGGCTTATTCCAAGCCTACGTCCACTCTTCCGCACTGACAGCCCACCGGCTGGATTTCACTATGATCAAAAGAGAAGTTACAGCACAGCTTTGCCTTGATTCCACAGTGTAGATGTTCTCTCACACCTCCTCAAGGTCTCTTACAAATATAGACTCTCTTTTGTATACAAGTATTCGCTCAAGAGATTTATCTAAACAAATAGGAGCTTCAGACTTTGGAATTTTTCTATCGCGCACTTTCTTAAAACAACTAAGAACGTCTTCATTATATACTCCTTTATGCCATCATACCCGTTGGCACTTTCCAAAGGAATTCCTCCAATCTACCCGTTGGACGGAATCAATTAGGAAGATCGTTCGAGCTATTAAAGGAACGTGTTGATAGCCCATCAATCATGTTCCCCCATACAATCAGGATCTCGGTTTCCATAAGTAGAACCTTCCAATAATATTTAGACAACCATCGAATCTTCAGTCATTGAATCAATCTTGATCAATCAAAGGATTCTGATACGTCTTCTCCAGCCACGAGATCTTCTCCAGATGATAAAGTTAAATCCTGAACAAAACATCCAGTTCGGGATAACCTTACTTCAACGGATCAGGGACTGTCAATGAGGATAGACTTTGAGTCTTGAGTCTGGCTGTCCGGAAGTCTTCAGACTTTAACTGACAAAGTCTGCAGACCTTCAGACTAGACTGACGGAACCGTTTTGTCAACTTCAAAACTCTTCACGAGGATTTCTCCAACAATCTCCCCCTTTTTGATGGTGACAAAACCTTCCTGCAGATTTGGATAACTTTGACCTGCAAAACATTTCTCAACCACATATGCATATCTTATAGAAATAAATGGCTAATAGAATAACACTAGAATCTGCAACCACAGAAAATAGGTTAGTCCAGTATATGATTAAGCCATTCATAAGATATCAATATTGATAAATAGAAGCAGTCAAATCCAAGTCTAGGCAGTTCTTATCCAGACATAAAACAAAGTCAAAGTCTGTCAAAAACCAAACAGACAGTTAAACAAAATCCAACAAATAAAAAGATTGAAAGTTTTTCAAATCATGCATCTCTCCCCCTTTTTGTCATCATTTAAAAAGGATGAGATGAAATCAAGATTGCTTGGGAATGCGGACAAGCTGGAAATCTTCCATAGGCGAACAATGCCTTCCGGCCTCTTAAAGTCTTCCTTCAGCTGTACAACCTCCTCACTCTTGGCATTGGCCTGATTCTGAATAGAGAGGGCTTGCATCTTTTCATTTAATGAATAGGAAGAAGCTTGACCTTCATTCTTCAAGCTTTGAACTTTGCATCCCAAGGCATAAATCTGACCTTTCATCTCCAAGAGAATATCCATGATTCTGCGAAAATCTGCTCCATTATCAGTCTGAGTACTTACTTCGGCTCGATCTGGAGTATAAGCAGACGATGGTGGATCAGCATAATCTCGCAGGTTTGGCGATGAAGCTTCATGACCTTCCTCTGGAAATTGAGATGCATAAACATCTTCTGGGTCTGCAGGCGAACGACTGACTCCTTCACTTTCATCTGGAAATGAAGATGTCACTCCTTTCTCCTGAACTCCCCCTGTTTTCATGCCTACAGGTGGAGAAGAGATTTCCTCAGGTTCTCCTTCTCTTCTTTCTTCTTCAGGTCTTTCTTGCTCTGCTTCTTGCTCTGTTTCTCTTTCTTCTTCTTCCTTCTCCTTTGCTTCTCTTTCTTCTTCTTCCTTCTCCTCTGCTTCTTTCGTCTTTTGTTCCGATTCTTTCTGTGGAACAGGACGACTTAAGTTCTTCAAAGCCATTGCAGAGATGGTGATGTCATCGTCATCATCTTCATCCTCAACGAGGAGAGCTCTTCTTTTCTTTGATGGAGCAGCCATGGGCTCCTTCCCTTTTCTCTTAGAAGCAGAAGAGAGATGATGAGACTTGGCAGGAGTCTTCTCCTTGAATTTCTCCAATTCCTTGCTCAGTTCCTTCAGACGCATTTTGGTCACCATTTTCAGTCCTACCACCATATGATCGCATGATCGAACACAAAAGATTTATGAAGGCTGAATATTCAGATGTCTGAATAATTTTGTAACAAGGCTTGGGTAAGGGAGTTGACCTCTGTCCTTCATCACTGCTCTATACATGTGAAACATAACAGTATGAGGAAGAGAGAACTTCTTTCCACTGAGGATTGCATACATCAACTTTGCCTCAGAGCTTGAAACATCAGTTTTGGAAGTTGTTGAGTGCGTTCATCCTTGAGTAGGTTATCTTCTCATCCGTTCTCCTATCCTTCACCAGTTCAAGTGTGGCCCGAGCAATGGAAACTTTAATCGGTTGATATCTGCCTCTCTCAACTTCTAACACATCTGCCAGCATATCCATATCCACAACATAGTCTTGTTCTTTGACACTTTGAAGGAAAATCTATTCGCATCTAAAAAGCTAAGATTTGAATAGAAGTAAGCAGTCAATTCAGCATAAGCCTCAGTTGAGTCAGAACAGAACTTTTCAAGTTGAAGATAACTGAACTTTTCCCTCAAGTTCATTTTCACAGCATCCAGAAAATCAAAGTCCACACTCCTAAGGTTTATTACCCCACGCTTCAGCAATTTCGAGTACAGATCCTTTTGTTCATTTGATCTGAACAAATCTCCCATTTTTCCTTGAATTTCAGTCGCAATACCCATTTTCGGTTGAAATAGACTTAACAGATTGTCATCATCATTCCCATCTACAGGATTTGGCCCCCAGTCACGAGGATCACTTGGGATATTCGCAAGGGTTTCCTCAGCCACCCCTTTACGAGCGATTCCCAAACTTTCCATTCTTTTCAGAAAGATATATTCGTTCCTATATCCTTTTTCTTTAACAAAACTATCAACATAGCTCAAAGGAGTACGAATTCATTTTAAAGCACGATATAGCTTGTAGATAAAAGCAGGCTTTTGAACTCTTACGGGGTCTGCTTCCTCGATGATTTCTTCCTGATGAACAACGCCTTGAGGACTAGATGATGGAGAATGACGCTGCTGAGAATGTTGTGGGCTCGGTTGCTGATCTGGAGAAACTTCATCTTCAGTAAGATCGAAGTGCGTAGGCCCCTCACTCATTCTCTGTGGTCCCCTGCTTGCGATTCTTGACGACTTTCGTGAAGAAGACATCTTTAACAATGTTTGGAAGTTTCCTAGCTTGACTTTCCCAGAAAAGATGATAACTTTTTGAAGATTTAGAGAAGAAGACAAACGGGAATGGAAGATCGATGCTTTCTAGGGTTTTTGAGAGAGAGTGAATAGAAAAGTGAAGAGAAATCGACAGTGTTCGTTCGGTTAAAAAGAAGAGTAAACGAACCGTCACAAAGGAAATAAAGATATACCTTTTCAAAATAACTGTCTTTATCCATAAAAATAGCTATTTCAAAAATAACTTCCCTTTTTAAAATGAATCGATGCAATATTTACGTCAATTAAATATAGCAACAATTTAAACAAATCTAATGATCGTACCTTTTCAAGATAAGATTGGAGAGAGAGAAAGACTTACAGTCTGAAGGTCGAGACAAGACTGTTGATAAAGTCTTGTAAGCCTGAGTCTGAAAGTCTTTAGACTTTGATATCTTCATACCTCAAAATATTGAGTCTGGTCCGTATAGACTCAAATTGATTTTTCTCCAAAGGTTTCGTGAGTATATCAGCCAGCTGATTCTTTGAGTCAATAAATTGAATTGAAACATCTCCATTTTGAACATGATCTCTAATAAAGTGATGTCGAATTTCTATATGCTTCGCTCTTGAGTGGAGAATTGGATTTTTGGTGAGGTTGATAGCGCTGGTGTTGTCGCAATTAATCTCTGTGCATGAGTCTTCGATTTCAAAATCTCTTAGCTGTTGTTTTATCCATAGAATTTGTGAACAGCAGCTTCCAAGAGCTACATACTCTGCTTCTGTTGTTGAAAGAGACACAGTACTTTGTTTCCTTGAAAACCAAGACACTGTTCTGCTTCCAAGCAACTGGCAAGTTCCTGAAGTGCTCTTTCTATCAACTCTGCAACCGGCTAGATCTGCGTCTGAATATCCCAGAAGTTTAAAGTCTCCCTTCTTAGGATACCAAAGACCGATGCTTGATGATGAAGCCACGTATTTTATGATGCGTTTGGCAGCACTGAGATGGGATTCTCTAGGATCTGATTGAAACCTAGCACAGATGCAAACACTCAACAAAATATCAGGTCTAGAGGGTCTAGAGGCAGTAAGATAAAGAAGTGATCCAATAATGCTCCTGTACAGCTTTTGATCAACTTTCTTCCCTTCTTCATCTTTGTCTATCTTTAAAGAACTTGACATTGGTATGACTGTCTTTTTGCAATTCTCCAGTCCAAACCTTTTGACAAGATCATTAACATATTTTTCTTGAAAAATGAAAGTTCCTTCCTTCAATTGTTTTATTTGAAGACCAAGAAAGAATGTTAATTCTCCCATCATACTCATTTCAAACTCATCCTGCATAGACTTTGAAAATTTCTTGCACAGACTTTCATTGGAGGATCCAAAAATAATATCATCCACATATATTTGAACAAGTAAGAAACTTTTATTTTCCTTCTTGATAAATAAAGTCGTATCTACTTTACCTTTGACAAAACCATTTTGTAATAGGAAATTACTTAACCTGTCGTACCAAGCCCGAGGTGCTTGCTTTAAACCATACAAAGCCTTTTTCAGTCGAAGGCGAGTCTGGCTTCTTTGGGTCTTCAAACCCTGGCGGTTGTTCCACATAAACTTCCTCATGGATAAATCCATTTAGGAAGGCGCTTTTGACGTCCATTTGGAATAACCTGAAATTCTTATAACAGGCAAACGCAAGTAAAAGACGAATAGCTTCTAACCTTGCCACTGGAGCGTAAGTCTCATCATAGTCTATTCCTTCTTCTTGCGTATATCCCTTGGCCACGAGTCTTGCTTTATTTCGTATAACTTTTCCTTTCTCGTTCATCTTGTTTCTGAACACCCATTTAGCTCCAATAACAGTTTTACCTTTTGGTTGGGATGTCAATTCCCAAACATCATTTATGCTGAACTGTCTGAGCTCTTCTTGCATAGCTTCAATCCAGCTTTCATAAGATAAAGCTTCTTCTATGCTCTTTGGTTCAATTTCAGAAACGAGTGCCACAGCACTAGACTCTTCTCGCCTTTTGGATCTTGTGCGAATTCCTTCATTAATTTCGCCAATTATAAGATCTTTGGGATGACTGGACTTATGCTTCCAGTTACTCGATGATTTGTCTGGTAGATGATCTCTTTCTTTATTTGGATCTTCACTAACAACATGATGCTGGTTTTCCAGAGTCTAAGATGCTTCTTGAGATGTAGACTTTGGAGGGTCTGGAGCAGGTTCAGATTCTTCTTGATGAGTCTGACTTGATTCATCTTGAGTTGAGTCTTGAAATTTGACATTCATTGACTCCTCTACAGACTAGCTCTTCTTGTTATAGACTCTGTAAGCTTTGCTTGATGTAGAATATCCAAGGAAGATACCTTCATCTGATCTTTCTTCAAACTTACCAACTCGATCTTTAGCATTTTTCAGTATAAAACATTTACAACCAAATACATGAAAGTATGAAACAATAGGCTTCTTTTCTTTGAATAGCTCATAAGGGGTTTTCTAAAGAATAGATCTTAAGAAGACTCTATTGATGATATAGCAAGCTGTTGAAACAGCTTCAGCCCAAAATCGAGAGGAAATTTTACTTTCAATTAAAAGAGTTCTAGCCATTTCTTGAAGAGATCTGTTCTTTCTTTCCACAACTCCATTTTGCTGAGGAGTATACGGAGAGGAAAACATATGCTTACAGCCAGATTCATCACAGAATTTTGTAAAATCTTGATTTTCAAATTCACCTCCATGATCTGTTCTTATACTAGAGATGACACAACATTTTTCATTTTGAACCTTTTTAGCAAATTTTTCAAAATACGAAAAGGTTTCAGACTTACTTGAAAGGAAATATACCCAAGTAAAACGGGAGTAATCATCAACAATTACTAGGCAATACTTCTTACCCCCAATACTCTGAGTTCTTGTTGGTCCGAAGAGATCCATATGCAGCAACTGTAATACATGATTAGTAGAGACATGATTTATTGGCTTAAAAGAATTTCTTACCTGTTTTCCCAGAATACATGGAGTGCATGAATCAGTCTTTTGGTATGGCAATTTTGGTAGACCTCGAACAAGCTGCTTTGATGAGATTTTGGCTAATTGCTTCATATTGACATGTCCAAGCTTTTTGTGCCATAAGCTTGCTTCGTCTTGAATTGAGATCAGACATTGCGATTCATTTGGTTTCACATCCAGAAGATAGATGTTTCCATGTCTTCGACCCAGAAAAGATTGAGTAGAGTCTTTACTGATTCCGGAACATATTCCTTCTTGAAAGAAGATCTTGAAACCAGTATCACACAATTGACTAATGCTGAGAAGATTGTAATTTAGTCATTCCACTAGGGAGACATTACTTATTGTGAGAGTACCAATTTTCACGGTTCCAAATCCCACAATACTTCATTTGTTGTTTCCTCCAAATGAAACTTTTCCACCATTTACTTGAGCAAGCTTTATAAAACAATTTGAGTCTCCTGTCATGTGTCTTGAGCATCCGCTGTCAAGATACCACTTTACCTGTCTCTTGATGGAGACCTGTATTTAAAATAAAGTCTCAAGCTTTCTTTGGTACCCAAATTTTCTTGGGTCCTTTGGTGTTAGTAAGATAAACAGAATTAGCCCATACTTTCTTAACAGGTTTCCATACCATAGGGCACTCTTTTTCAAAGTGATCCGGACTATTGCACTTTGAACATTTGAGAGCATTTCTTCCTACAGGTTTAACAAAAACCTTTTTGAAGTGATTTTTGTAAACTTCACTTGAAAGCCTTTTCTTGATTCTTTCTTTTACTTTAGGAAAATCAATCAAGGGAATTGTTTCTTCTGTCATGCCTAGACCAGACTTATTGAAGTAAGGTCTTTGCGCTGAAAGAATTTTCTCCATTTTTCAGACCCTATTGAAAATTTCTTTGATATATTTGATAAGTCTGTTTTTAAAAAACATTTTCTTTTAAAAGATTTTCTTCATTTTCTTTAAGATTGGAAATAGACACGTCTAGACTTTTAACTCTTTCTTCTAAAACATTTCCTTTTTGTTTTAGAGCTGAGTTTTCTTTTTTCATTTTGGAAATTCTTTTAAGAGAAGTCTTAAGACTAAAGCATAGTTCATCAATATATTTAGAAACTTCGACAGGAATTTTAAAATTACTTGCCTCAAATTCACTGTCCGAGTCCGATCCCGAGTCCGATCCGAGTCCGAGTCCGATTGTGCCATCGACATAGATTGGCATATTCATTATCACTTTCTTCACACTCGTATCACCCAGGTTTCAGCTTTGAGAGCTTTTCGAAATTTTTCAACTTTTCCTTTCTTCTTTTTCAAAAGAGGACAGTTGGGTCTGATGTGTCCCTTTTTCTTGCATTCAAAGTAGACTACATCTTTGTTTGGTTCCTCATCATCAACAGACTTGGTCTGCTGTCTTTGAAAGCCTTGTTTCTTTGAGTTGAACCTTCTTCCTTTTCTGTTTAGTTTTCTGAATCTTCTTATCATGAGAGCAAGCTCCTCATCGTCCATATCTTCTTCAGAATCTGTAACATCAGAATCATCATTTGATTTTAATGCAATGGATTTCTTACCTCTTGGATCTTCATCTTCATTGATCCTTTCCACTTCATAGGACTGAAGAGTTCCAATCAGCTCGTCGACAGATAGTAGTGGCATAATTCTCTCGCGTCTCTCTTATCGAAGTCTTTATGTGATTCCAATCCTTGGAGAGTCCACGTAGTAGCTTGTTTACCTTCATGGGATCAGAAGTTGGTTGACCTTGATTTTCAAGACCATTTACAATATCTGTAAAACGACTAAACATGTCGATATTGATTCTCCTGGTTTCATTCTAAAGGCTTCGTATTGACCGAGAAGAATGTTGATTCTTGTTTCCTTCACTCGATCTGTTCCTTCATAGGTGATATGCAATCTGTCCCAACCTTCTTTTGCTGTACCACAAGAAGATATTCTATTATATTCAGTTGGTGATAAAGCACAATATAAGGAATAAATTGCTTTTGCATCGAGTGTCTGTCTCTTGGTTATTTCTTCCTGAGACATTCCGCTGGATTCTTCAGTTTCTTTCCTCTTTCAGAGACTGATGCAGTGGTAGGAGTAATTCCTTTTTCTACAACGTCCCATTCCAGAGGATCCTTTGATCATAGGAAAGCTTTCATCTTGTTCTTCCAAATGTTGTAATCCTTTCCATCAAAGTAAGGTGGTCTGGTATTGCTTTGCCCTTCCATCAGCCCTAGTGCTAGCATACTAGCCATGGATCTTTTACTATGAAGTAGAACACTTCAAATAAAGTAAGTACACAGGCTCTGATACCAATTGATATTGCTAGTATAAACACCTAGAGGGGGGTGAATAGGCGCACAAACAATTTTTCTCAAATACGGAAGCAACAGATTGAAATACGATCGATGTAGAGAGAGTAAGGAAGAGAAAATCAAACACAGGATTTATAGTGGTTCGGCTTATTCCAAGCCTACGTCCACTCTTCCGCACTGACAGCCCACCGGCTGGATTTCACTATGATCAAAAGAGAAGTTACAGCACAGCTTTGCCTTGATTCCATAGTGTAGATGTTCTCTCACACCTCCTCAAGGTCTTTTACAAATATAGACTCTCTTTTGTATACAAGTATTCGCTCAAGAGATTTATCTAAACAAATAGGAGCTTCAGACTTTGGAATTTTTCTATCGCGCACTTTCTTAAAACAACTAAGAACGTCTTCCTTATATACTCCTTTATGCCATCATACCCGTTGGCACTTTCCAAAGGAATTCCTCCAATCTACCCGTTGGACAGAATCAATTAGGAAGATCGTTCGAGCTATTAAAGGAACGTGTTGATAGCCCATCAATCCTGTTCCCCCATACAATCAGGATCTCGGTTTCCATAAGTAGAACCTTCCAATAATATTTAGACAATCATCGAATCTTCAGTCATTGAATCAATCTTGATCAATCAAAGGATTCTCGATACGTCTTCTCCAGCCACGAGATCTTCTCCAGATGATAAAGTTAAATCCTGAACAAAACATCCAGTTCGGGATAACCTTACTTCAACGGATCAGGGACTGTCAATGATAATAGACTTTGAGTCTTGAGTCTGGCTGTCCGGAAGTCTTCAGACTTTAACTGACAGAGTCTGCAGACCTTCAGACTAGACTGACGGAACCGTTTTGTCAACTTCAAAACTCTTCACGAGGATTTCTTCAACACTCACAAATCAGATGTCTATAGTTATGGCATGATGGTTCCAAAGATGGTCACCAGGAGGAAAAACATTGAAGTCACGGTACATCATATGAGTGAAATATACTTTCTTCACTGGGTCCACTGACGCTTGGAGCTCCGAGAAGAGCTTGGCCTGCATGAGATCACAAATGAGGAGGACGAAGGAATTGCAAACAAGATGATTGTAATAGGCTTATGGTGCATTTAGATTGATCCGAGAGCTCAACCACCAATGACCGGAGCTGTGGAGATGCTAGAAGGTAGTGTTGAGACCTTACAAATTCCTCCCAAACCATCCTTGTCATCACTCTCAAGATCACCCGAGGCTTGTCCAGGTGAAAGTTTGTCTTTGCCAAAGAGAAATGACT
The DNA here is from genome assembly GCA_014182385.1 of Eucalyptus viminalis. Taxonomy (NCBI): domain Eukaryota; kingdom Viridiplantae; phylum Streptophyta; class Magnoliopsida; order Myrtales; family Myrtaceae; genus Eucalyptus; species Eucalyptus viminalis. Next base: position 9,317,000 of record CM024527.1, on the reverse strand, counting down.
CGACTTGGGACAATTTAATATCAATTACATCATATTAACATAGTTTGTAATAGAGTATTTACAGGGCTCAACATATCTACTGCTTCTGACCTGGACCAACATATTCTTCCAAGTGCCTTTTAGCAGAGACGTCCTGGAATTCTTTTAGAGAATATATTTGAGCCCTTCCTTTTGCATATATTCAAAAGAAGTGCCTTCTCATCGTGTACGTGATATAATGAAAATACAAGAAGTCAAACCGGTCAAAGATGTCCTTCTCCAACGGAAAAGAAAATCAACATCCACCACCCCAAGAACCAGATTTGATTCGGATTTAAAAAACGTGCATTTAGATTTTGAAAAAAAATCAATAAATCCTTCAAATGGATCCAATTCCATACATGACTTAAATTGGAGGCATAATTTATTGCATCAATGCACGGTGCCGATAGTGCAAATTTCAAAATTCAATGCTTTCATGTATATCATATGTATATATGTATTTGGTGTGATGTTTAGACCTTTTTTCTCTAGCAGTTTCCCAAGATTATTGTTCCGTAAAGTATTATAATCGAAAATTTTAGAAATGAAAATACTACAACCATATAGCTCTTGATTACGTATTAAATGTTGCTCGCAATTATTTGAGATCATTAATCTCTTAATCGTAGCCACGTATATTGTTGACACCTAATTTTTTCTCAAATAGATACTTTAAATTAAAAAAAAAAAAACCGCCTTTCCTTCCTTTCCCCACATGGGCCTGGGCCCCGACTCCTTCTTTTCCTTCTTCTCTTCCAAGCCCGGCCCAGCCTTTCCTTCCACGCGTAAGCCCGGCCCTCTCCTCCTCTTTCCCTCTTTTCCTTACGCGTTCTGCTACGGTGAAGAGGAAGGACGCTGGGTACGAGCAGAGGAGACGACAGAGGCAGAGGAGGCAGGGGGAGCGTTCGACTGGAGTTGGTGGTCGGGGATCAGGTCAGCAGAGACGGCTGGCATCGTAGGAAGCCATGCGCATCATCCGGGATAGAGAGAGAGAGGAGATTCGAGAGAGGGAAAGAGAGTCCGAGGGAAAGGAACTGAGAGAACGACTGAGAGTGAGAAGGAATTCTCCGGTCGCTTGGCCACGCCGGAGTCCCATTTGATGACCAAGGCCGCTATCCTTGTCATCCTGACTTTGCTTTCCCGATACCCACATATCCGGTAAGTGTCCTTTCGGTCCGAACTCCCCTAGCCTCGAGGATTTTGACTCGGAGACACCAAGGCGACTGGCCATAGCTTAGCTTGTCTCGAGCTCGTCATCTAACCGCCGTCTCCGAGCCACGTAGGGACTCCCGCTCATCCTGCGAGTCTTTCGTTGCCTAAACAAATTTTGGCTAGACCATGAAATTGAGGCTTGCTATATTTAGTATTCATAGCCTGTATCTGTTGTTTTCGAGCTTTGTTTGTCAATATTCTCGAATGCGAATGTGAGTTCGAGTTCTGAAGATAGGTCTAAGTTTTCTTAATCCATCCGTGTCCACCACGTGTTCGAAGCAATGCCCGAACTAAGACATGTCGTTTTAGTCTTGGATTACTACTTATGCTGATGGTTCGAAGATGTGTCTTTTTCTTTTCTTTTTTTTGGGCGGTATAAGGCTTCTAAGGTCCGTGGGATATATTTCAAGTCAAGTTTCACTTCTACCAAGTTTGATTCTCCCCAAGTTCTTGGTTGCCTTTTGTTTTGTGTTTTGGTATGTTCTATGAAGGCTCTTTGCAGTGGTGGCATGGCCATGAGGGTGAGTTTTAAACAAAGGATGATGAGGATTGTTGTTGAAGGGTAGCAGTCCGATAACTGGTGGTATCTGGATCTGGGGATATACGCATTTGCATGATCTCGTCTGATGATGGGCGGACGTTGGTGAGACTCGGCGGAGTCTCGGGCGTGGGCGTGGGCGTGGGAGAGAAGCTGCTGTTCAGGGGATGGGATGAGTCCAACTTGGACTAAAGACGTGGGGGGCCTTGTGTTTAGTTCGGGTTGAATTTTGTTGTTGGGCTTAGGTTAGTTTATTGGGTTTAAGGTTATTTTCATGTCTAAGAAGGAGTTTGTGGATAGGTCAAGTAAGTGGGCTAATTTCAGAGCCGGGCTTATTTCGGACGTGCTGGAAGTTGTTTTAAAGTGATCGTAGTGTAAGTGGGCTTAAGTGTTTTCCTTTGATAAATTTGGACTTGATCTTGGCCCTTTTCCGAATGGGTTTAAGTCATTGAGCCCACTTCTTCAATTAGGCTTGTGTTCATGACCCAAACCCATGAGTCCTTACCCGACCCACATTTGAATCAGGCCGAGGGCCCGGCCCGAGTTACCATTTTCGGGATAAAAAATTGCAAAAAATATATATATTTTAAAAAATTCGAATGTTTTTTTATTTTTTATAAAATCTAAAAAAAAATTAAAAATTTAGTTTTTGAATAGTTTTCTCTTAAAATGTGGGAAAATCATCAACAAAAATGGGGCTCAAAATTGAACAAAATCTTAGGGCCTTGCAGTAGGGTTATAATATTTCCCTTTTTGAGACAAAGTATCAAATGATGGCGCACTTTCAATATATTGATTGTGATTTCCCTTTAACTTAGTTAGGATTGTCATTTTTCTTATTTTTTAATCTTAGATTATTGCTTTTCCTTGTAATTTATTTAATACTTTCTTGGTTACTGATTGTTATTTTAATGATTGCGTACCCCCATGATCATATTATATGTTAATGAATAAATTTAAAAATCAATCCAGACTATCTGATTATTGAAATGAACAAGATTAGGTACCGAATGAGTACTAATTAGTTAGTTTGTGTAATGAAGTCTTCGACCATGGTTTCTCTAGTTACGTAGGAAGCGAGGTACACTTCCATACTTCACTTGGTTCCGAACCGACCCCAATAGGCTAGTGGCGACTCTTAATTGCGAAATTCTTAAAAACACCATAATATTGTGCGAGGTATGGTCTTGGGAAAGCTCTTGCCTAATCATAGGTTTTAGGTCTATCCTTTAGGCAATGCCTCTTAAACCTATTTCCTCCCCTTGAGGGATAGGTCGCGACATATATAATACGAGTCACCGAGTTATTAGCTTACTGGTTACTACAAGTGTAAAAGAGAACATAAAAAAATGCCAACCCCTGCAACTTTCCGTAGACACTATATTCTGTAAAATTTAATCATGAAAATTTCACTACAACAAAACTTACTAATAATAACTGAGATTTAAGACACTTAAACGCAGGTGTTTACTAACACCATGACATCATTGGGTCATAGGCTACATTAAAGGGAGTTGCAACTCCGATGTGGGACAAAAATCCCAAGGAAATATGCAACATAAATTATTTAATTTTTTTTTTTTGCTAGCACTAAAATTTGTATAATGGATGAAATGATGAAAAATGAACAATTTTTTGCGTTGCTTAGTAAGAATTGTGGGATAATTACCTAGTCAATCCCAAATTTATTGTCTAAATGCTAATTATGTCATACATTTATCAATTTGATCAATGTAGTCCTAAACATTTACTTGAAATTTCAAAGTAGTTCTTCTGAAAAATTGACGTTGGAAATTGTTAGTATGGCATCCAATCATCGCCAATCATACTATATGTGGATCATCACATCAATGATTTCCGACAGTAATTGGTCGAAAAAGCTACATAGGAATATCTCATCAAACTTATAATTATATTAATAAATTTGAGAAATTTAGGAATGAATTGACACTCATATAATAGGTATAAAACTGAATTGATACTTTTTTCTTAAGATTTTTGTAATGGGAACTTTGTTCCCAAGTGTAATTTAGAGGTTCTTTGGCTCAGATGGTTCAAGGTTTGTTCCTAACGATTTGGGAGATCATCATCAATTTCAACACTTCAACACGTAGGCGGGCCCTCCAATGTAATGGTTATTGAGAGGTCCCTTCGACTAGGAAGTATCATGGTCGGTTCCTCAAGACTTTCTAGTGCAGATCTTCCGTGTAGGACAACGATGCATTTACATTGGGTGCTTGAATAATGGATGCATGGGACCAATTTTTGCCTCGCTTGGCATTTTCTTCGAAGTCGATGAATTAGCGCACGACAGTTATCGGAGCTATGACCAATTCAAACTAACTCCATTTGATTTGTCTTCTATCCTGCTTTGCCTCCTTCCATTTCAAATGAATCTCCAGACTTCAACTGCGAAGCTAGTTGTTGTTTGTTGGGCCTTGTCATTGTCTTCACCATCTTAGGGCTTACTTGGTAACGTTTCTATTTCTCATGATTTCTGTTCTTTTGTTCCCCAAAACAAAAAAAGAACAGAAATTTGTTTGGTAACGCTAACTTATTTTTCTATTCCCTAGAATAGAAAAGTGGCTAGGAAATAGATTTGGAATAGAAAAAAAAAATAGCTTCTTGTTCCTAAGAACAATTTCTAGAAATAAGTTTTGTTTACCTTTTCTATTTTTCTTTTGTTCTTCTTCCTTGTTGTGGCCACCGTTGGCTGCTTGCTAACCGTCGGCCACCTCCTACTGCCCGCAGCCACCATCGAAAGTCAATTGCTGACGTCAGTTGCCGTTGCTCATAGCCCACCGGCCGACGATCGCCACCGTTTGCCGGCAGCTTGCCGTCGCCAACTGCCACCTATCGCCGCATGACTGCTGATTATCATCGCCAATTGCCATGGCAGGATCGCCACCCACAGCTCACCGGCCACCGCCCCCTCCTGCGGCCGGTGAGCTGTGGGCGGAAATCTTGCAACAGCGGTCGGCGGTCGTGCGACAATCGTGCGGTGGCCGTGCGACGGTCGTGCGGCCGTCATGCGGCGACAGGCAGCGATCGGCAGTCCGTGAGTAAAAAGAAAAAACAAATCAATACAAAAAATTTTAAATTTTTACCAAACGCATTTCTATTATTTTTATATTCCAAGAATAGAAATTTTGTATAATTACCAAACACTTTATTTTACTCAGAAATTGTTCCCAAAGTAGAAATAGAAAAAAACTCTTTCTAAAAAAAAAAAATAGTTCCCCGAAATAGAAACGTTGCCATGCGCACCCTTAGTCTATCAAGCTATATCTGAAGATTTGCAGTACGAGGCCTACACACCTCAGAACTTATGGCTCGAATGTCAGCTACCCTTTGACAAGATGCTCCTCATTCTTATAGCTGCAATGATGGTAAAGGCCTGGGGGATTTTCTGCTTTTGCTTCTTAACTGAGATTTCATATCTACTGCTTTGCTTGATCTTTCATTTCTATATGCGGAGAGAAGATGTAAATTAGAACTTCACCTCAACCTTCTCTGCCTTGATTGTTTGATCTTGAGGTTGCCATCTGCGTCCCACAAGATCCCATTGTTTTAATGTATTGAGTGAAGATGTGGCAAATTCACGGTAACATTTGGATATGTCAGATTAAAGCAACTTGACTTTCTTTACGGAATTTTGTTGTGCTCGCAACCAAACAGAAAAAAGCTTTGGCCTCCATTAGTGATGCCAAAATCTGACCACGCATGCAATTGAAAAAAATAACATTGATAGATTTGAACTTAGCATATAAAATAGTTCTTTTAGGGTGGATCCAAGCATAAGCACATGCTTCCATTCAAGATATACGCATGATCTATCGCACTATAGGAAGCACTCTTTTACTAGTTTTATCGCAACTTCATTCATGGTTTATTTGATAAGCATTTGTGTCCTGGCATGGAAACGTGGCATTGAAGGGACAAAAGCCTTAATAGGTAATCCGTTAAATTGTGTTTTTCGTTGTCTATTTTCTATAAAGATTCGCAACTTAGAAGCCTCAATAAAGTGATGAAATGAGATTGTTGTTTTGAAATGTTCCATCTTTTTTCAAGAATAGTAGCATCAGGAGCTGGAATTGGCATCACCCTTATTTTTATGCTTTTCTTAAAGAAGAAACCATTGATCAGAAGAATTATGGCTTTGATCAAGCAAATGAGTGAACATTTCAATGGCGAAATGAAAATCGAGGGACTGGTCTCTTCAAGTAGATACACCTACAACGACATTAAGAGGATGACCATCTCTTTTGAAGAAAAGTTAGGCCAGAGAGGCTATGGTTATGTGTACATAGGCAAGCTTGAAAATGGTCAACTTGTAGCAGTCAAGCTTCTAAAGAAGCTTAAAGGCAATGCTGAAGAATTTTTCAATGAAGTTGCGAGCATAAGTAGGATTTCTCATGTCAATGTCGTCAACCTCTTGGGATTCCATTTCGAAGGAAGCAAAATAGCTTTGGTTTATGAGTTCATGCCCAATGGATCCCTCAAAAAGTCTATATTTAACAAGAGTAACACACTAGATTTAGATCAACTATTCAGCTGGGACACATTGTACCAGATTTCCCTTCGCATAGCTCACGGGCTAGAGTACTTGCATAGAGGTTGCAACACGAGGATCTTTCACTTTGACATAAAGCCTCACAATATTCTTCTTAACGCAAACTATTGTCCTAGGATTTCCAACTTTGGTCTTCCTAAGAAATGACTAAGACAAGAGAGCATTGTGTCTATGTTAGTTGCTCGAGGTACCCCCAGACACATTGCTCCGGAGCTATTCATGGGGAATATTAGAGGGGTTTCTCACAAATTGGATGTCTATCGCCACAAGAGGAAAAAAATTGAAGTCGGAGTAGATCCTACAAGCAAAACGTACTTCCCTCAGTGGGTCCACCAATGCCTGGAGCTTCAAAAAGAGCTTGGGCTACACAAGATCACAAATGAAGAGGACGAAGTAATCGCCAAGAAGATGATTGTAATTGGCTTATGGTGTATTCAGATTGATCCAAAAGCTCAACCATGTATGACCCAAGTTGTGGAGATGCTAAAAGGAAGTGATGATGCCTTGCAAATTCCTCCCAAACCATCCTTGTCAGTACTCTCAAGATCACTCGCAGCTTATCCATGTGAAAGTTCGTCTCTACAAGAGAGTAATGACTCAAGTTGGGGTTATTCAATATCAATTATATGAGACCTACATAGTTTGTAATAGACTGTTTGAAAAGAAACAAGAACTACAAAACTAATGATTATTGAGCTGCTTATAAATTTGTGATCAAATGTCTAGGTTAAATTTCTATAAGTATGAAGCAAAAAAAAAAAAAAAAAAAAGGAAAAGAAGTGAAAAGTGCATTGTTGAAACATAAATTTTCAAATATGGGTCTCCATTGCATTTGATCAAAATTAGGGATCTAATTTATCACATAAGTTGACCCCCTAACTTAAGAAATTTTGACCCCGTAAAATTTAGTATTCACATTGCTTGGTACATCTCATCATGATTAGGCACATTATGATTTCAGAATTTTCACTATGGTGTGATATAATCCAATCCATAGATAACAACTAAAAAAGAAATAGAAAGATAAATATAACAAATAATAAAATTTTAATAATAAAAAAAGGGAAACAAAGCTCGCGGATCATTTTATGCTTTTTTTTAAAGGTCAGTGATCATTCTATAATTCACAAACACATTAAATGTGTCGTACCAATTAACCACAAAGAACGGCCCTCATTTTGAAGCCCATCTAGCGCCCAGCCCATGAGAGAGGCCCTTAATTTCGGCCCACAAGAGAGTTTTGGTGGCCTCCCACACGATCTCAAATGGAGGAGCATGCATTGGCCCCTCTCCCTCCAATGTATATGAGGTGTTCCATGGTCACATGTGGCTGTCCATGAGGTCTTGTTTGGTCCCGTTTACCTCAAAAAATGATCTGACCTTTATTTATTAGTGACATGTGATAGACTTAGTAGCTGACAACAGGTTTTAGTCATTTATAAGCAAAATCATTGACGACTTAAAAAATCGATAACTTGAAGAATTGACAAATTGAAGGAATTGACAAAAACTTGAGTCAACAATCTCGGATGCAACCGTCAATGTAGTAGAATAAAACAACTGTCAAGATACCATAGTAAAAAAATCATTAGATCGTTCATATTGTGTTGTCAATGTAACCGTTCGATAACTATTTATAATCTCTGCTTGTAACCTCCGTTGGTAACGGTTGATAGTAAGTTTTAAATAGCCGCACCCTACTCTTCGAAGACCCTCACCCTGCACCCAAACAAATAAACGTGTTATCTTTCCATTGCTACATTGTAGTTATAGTTTTTAGATTCACGTTTTTAATTATATTCCAGTGTGTTTCTTAGCTATAAATTCCAAATTCACATTGTCGATTAAATTTCGACGTTTATCTTTGTTGTTGTCTTTGGGTGCCTTGTCATCAATTAAATCTTGGCATTGAATCTTTATGTTCCTAGGCTTTGTCATCTATTAAATTCTAGCAAAGTTTGCATACTCTTGGTTTAGTTTGAAGCAAAGTTATTAGTTTTATTGTGTACCTATGAATATTTCCTATTTGGAATCGCCACAAAACCTATCTTCTTAATAAATAAAAAAACCAAAGAACAACTTACGGTGAAATGTATCTTGTCACAGAGTTAAATTTCGATATAAAATTTGTTTGGCATGTCTTATGGGACAACTTGTGGTTCACTTTAGGGAAATTCAAATCATCGAGAGCTTGACAATGCCGTAGGTAACAATCCCATTGGTAGTGACAGGCTGTGCATATCAAATCTTCAGCCGTTAGCTAAGAGTCAAAAGAAGGCCAACGCAAGGTGGCAGACCTTTCTCAACGTCTCACTAAAGAACAATTAAAAAAAGTTGTGCCAAATCATCATATGTTGGCCACCAAGAAGAGATTGTTCAAAGAGTAGGGAAACAATATAGCCAATTATATTGTGAGTCACATATAAGATGGGATCAAGCCAATCATCATCAATGCCATGAATGATATTTTCTTGAGGCTAGGATCATTCAATCAACTACCATTATCTAATCCAATGGTAACAAGGTACTTTCACAATATATCATTATTTATTGTTGCGAACAATGTTAGTCAAAGTAGTCAATCCCTATAAGAATAATGTAAATGCCCGAATCTTCAAATCAAGGTTACAATGATGAGAATAATCAAGCTGATGTTGGTCGAAATAATCGAATTAATGACAATAATTTGGCAAATCAAACTAGTCAACAGACTAGTTATTTGCCAAATGTTGAAGATGTAAGGCTAGTTCCACCCAATATAAATATTCCTATTAGGTATTAACGTTTACAATCCGGCAAGACCAACGTTACCGCCTAGGAGGTAAAACGGCCATCTATATCCAAAGTTGAACATAACACTATTTGTTGGAGAAGTTTGATGACAATTGGGATTAGACAGGGGTGTTATCGTACCTATTTTCAAGAAACCACATTTCTGAATGAGTCAATAGCCAGCATTTTCCTAGAGGTTTGAAATCTCTGAATTTTCCATGTTTAATAACTAAGATGACCAACCAACCATTGAACGCATTAGTTGATTTATAGGCTAATGCATAGAAGGAGGGACAAACGAGTTCTTAAGACTTAGAGATTATTTCCTTTATCTTTGTCAAAAAATGCTTTTATTTGGTATATTGATTTACCACCTAATTAATGTGTAATTGGATAGAGATGAAGGGACAATTCCATTATCAATTTTATAAAACGATATTTGATATGTTGATTGCTGACTTGGCCACCCTTTATCAATACAATAATGAGTCAATTAATCAATTTGTCGCTTGATCTAATAAAATTTGAATAGACATCTTACTTAACTCTCAGAGAAATGATTCGCAAAAGAACGCCAATTTAGTCATTTACTAATTCGAAACAGCATGGTTCCGCCTTGCCTCAAATCATTTGTTTGCCCTAATCGTTTTTGAACCCTCAACTGTTGGCCCAATCATTTCTTTGCCGCGAGTCAAAGGTTTATGCCCTAAATCATAGACTTGGAGTTCTCTTTTTCGTTGATTGCAAGTCCGTGCCCTTCCTCTTCTCTTCACATCTCGGTCTTCTTGTGCTGGGGGAGGAGACGATCCAAAACAGCATCAGATCCTTTCTCAATTCATGCAACTCGTCTCGTGGGAGCCTTCACAGCATTGAGCAATATCGATGGTGTTAGGATTTGGCACACAAACGCAAAAACATAGAGAGTAAAAATGAGAAAGAGCAATTCAAAATACAAAGTCTTTACCCTGATTCATCCTTAAATTAGGGTTACATCCAGCAAAGGATTTAACAAGCGGGACTCATGTACCTTCGTGTCGGTAGAGAGTATAAATTACACTCCAACAGATGGTGGAGAGGACGATAGGGACAATCTCGAAGCCACTCACCTCCTCACAGGTATCGCATCTCTGCACCTGTGCTGATGTTTGCGCCTTTCAATTTTAATTCAACCTAGGGCGTTGATTTGGTATAACATTCAAGTCCTTTTATGCGGATTGCTGTAATTTGTATTCTTCCTTCTAGTCCTCTTTTTCGTCTGAAGGAAAAAGACTTTCCAATCCAAATTGCCATTGACGGAGCCTATAGGCATCTTGGGATATATACAATTTTCGTTTTCTTTATGTCGGGTTAATCGTTAGTCATTTTCGTATAATTTTCGGAGAGTTTTGTGATGATCTTTTGTGGCCTAAATGGAACCCTTTAGGGGCATTACGTGTCCGGTCATGTTTCCTTCACTTTTCCGTAAGTTGGTGGCCAATTTAGTTCAATTTTCTAACATTGTGTTCATCATTAGGGGCATCACATGTAGTCTTGATTTATATTTAATTCATTGTTATTATGTGGGAAAAATCAACAATAAAAAAAAATAGAGTTGCATTTATTTTATTTTTTTGGTTGAAGAGTTGCATTTAGTTAAGAATCACATTTTTAGGACTTGGTTAATTCATGCTTACCCTAGTTTTTATTTGGTTCAAAAATTTATTTTTTTGGGTTCATCTAGTCTAGGAAATTGAATTCAATAGCTAGGTCAATGGCATGTTTAATTTTATGCATTACTCACGGGGTCCTTCCCTGGGCTTAACATAAGGCCATAAATTCCTAATACGGCTCGTGTTTATCCTTTATCGCACTTTATCTTATGTTGATATTATTATGTTTTGTTTGACTTTGTTTTTTTAAAATTTGATTGATATAAAAGTAAAAGATAAAAAAGATTGCATGATACATTATTTTTAGCAAAAATTGAGAGAGAGAGAGAGAGAGAGAGAGAGAGAGAGAGAGAGAGAGAGAGAGGAAAAGATACTAATTGAGGGCGTTCAATAAGTATTTGGCGTAATTAAGTCTACAACCTGAATCTTTGGTTGTAAAACAAACTCCCTCATATTACTAGATCTTTAATCTACACATAATAGATTACTAGAAACTTTGAAGAAAATCAATTTGCATAGTAAGCACCACCTCGAGAGGAACTATTTGTGCCCACTTGGTTACTTGACAAACCCCTCGAAAATTAAGCCCCTTTGGAATGCCACAACATGCATTATTTCATATTATCTGTAGAGTTTGTCATTTATCCATATAGGATTTAGATTGTACAATGTTAATCATATGTTAAAGCACAATTTACTCAATAATTTTCATTCATGTGAGTCAAATTCACATGATCTCTTGAATCAGATTAGTCTGTGAGCAAGAAAATTGGTAAGAAAGATGCAAAAATAATTCATACAAAGAAAAAGGAACCAATGAAGTTAAAAAGTAAGGGCAAACTATTGTTGTACACACTACGTCGATTTGTAGGTGACACAAACATATGTTGAATGAATACAGCAAAACCTGGTCGTAGCATTGACACTACAACCCGGCAGCAACGTAATCTTTCCCTAGAAACTAGAGATGCGGAGTCTGCCCTCTTTTACATTATGCAACTTGATATTCATGCATCTAGATTTTAACCAATATAAACTCAAGCCTTAGTTGAACATGTTGAAACATAACACACAAGTTTCCTTCTCGATGATGATAGCAACTTATTTAATGATGCTAATTTCCAAAAGTAAATGATCATCATAATAGACATTAGATAGACACATATGGTCTATGGTCTTATGGTTTATAAACTGGGGGGTGATCAAGTCAAAGAGTGAGAGACCTGAGTAAAAGTCTTAAGTTTCATTACACGCGGTTTCTAAATCGTCAAACCAAGCTGCATCTTAACAACCATTCTCTCACGTTGGACTTTCTTTTATTCTTTTATTCTTTTTTTTTCAACTTCTCTTGTGTGTTATTTTCCTTCATAAAGCACCTGATTGTATCATCATCTCTCTTTTTTTTTCTTGATTTTTTTATGAGAAGGATGTCGCGATTTTTACCAAATTCAATGAATCGTGAAACTATATTTTGATATACATGCATTTGCTTGTATGTTGATTTACGCATGCATGGTAGTTAGTTTATATCCATAAAATCTTGTTTGGTCCCATTCACACCAAAAAAATGGTCAACTTGTTTTATTAATTAATACCATGAAAAATATCAAACTAGTGCAGTTAACAAAATTATCCAAAATTAATTTTTTAACTATCAAAAATCTCAAACCAGTACACATGTAATAAATTTACCACAAAAAAATTTGCAACTGGTACATTTGTAATAAATTTACCTTTCATTACTTTTTGTTAAATTTAATAATATCACCAAAAACACAAATCTGGTACACTTGTAACAAATATATGGTAAAACCCAAAATCGGTACACTCGTTAATCGTCACCTATTATTAAACTCAACAATTTGACGGTAAAATATAATGTGAACTAACAGAAGACAAATTTACCACAAGTTTACTAGTTTGAGATTTTTTATGGTACTAACTAATTATTTATTATTGACATATGATATAATTAGTCAATAATAATAAAGTTTGGTCATTTATTAAAAGAATTATTGACAACTTGAAAATTCAATAACATGAAGAATGAACGGCTTGATGAGTGGGCTTGGAGAAATTGACAAAAAGTGGAGTCGACAATCTCATTTGCAACCATCAAAGAAGTATCCATCCACATAGTGGAATAAAGCACCTGTCAAGATAGTATAGTTAAATAAATCATCAAGATAGTGTAGTGAATGTAATCGTTCGATAACCATTTATAACCTCTATATGTGATCTCCATTGGTAATTGTTTATAGTAAGCTTTAAATAGCTACATTGTACTCGTCGGAATAGTAAGCTTTAAATAGCTACATTGTACTCGTCGGAACCCTCCCCTACAGACAAATAGACAAACAAACAAACATGTTATCTTTCAATTGCTACATTGTAGTTGTAGTTTCCAAATCTGCGTTGTTGATTACATTCTAACTTGTTTCTTAGCTGTAGATTATAGATTCACATTATGAATTAAATTTCGACGTGCATCTTTGCTATTGTCTCTAGGTGCCTCATCATCGAATAAATTTTGGCATTGCATCTTTACGTTCTTGGATTTTGTTGTCCATTAAATTCTAGTAAAGTTTGTGTACTTTTGGTTTAGTTTGAAGGAAGGTTATCAGTTTTATCATGTACCTGTGATATTTCCTATCTAGGAACTAGACCGGTCCCTATGAGAACCACCGATTTTGGGTGGGTTCAGTTCAGTTTTGGGCAATTCGGGCAGTTGCTGGTTCTTTGCACACCCCTAACTCATGGGATCCTTCTTGGGGCTTAGTAATGAGGCCATAAATTCCTAATACGGCTCGTATTTATCCATTATCATATGTTATTTTACATTAACGTTATTATGTTTTGGTTGACTATTGTTTTCATTAAATTTGATTGTAGGAACACCCTTTTTTTTTTTTGTATTATATAGAGCTGCACATTTCATTTTCTAGGAAAACATAAAAGAAAAAGTTAAAAAAGATTGCATGATACGTTATTTTTACAAAAATAATAATAATAATAAAAGGAAAAAAAGAAAATATACTAATTTAGGGTGTACAATAAGTATATAGTGTGACTTAGCCTTTAGCTTGAATCTTTGATTGTAAAACAAACTCTCTCATATTGCTAGATCTTTAATCCAAACATAATAGATCGCTAACGACTTTGTAGAAAAACCAATTTGCATAGTAAAAATGAATAAATCAATGATTCTATCGGTAAGACTAGAAGAGCCCTTACCAAGTATAAGCACTACCTAGAGGGGAACTATTTGTGCCCACTTAGTTACTTGATAAACCCCTTGAAAATTAAGCCCCTTTGGAACGTCACAACATGCATTATTTCATATCATCAGTAGCATCTATCCTTTATCCATAGAGGCTTTAAATTGTGCAATATTAATGGCATGTTAAACACAATTTACTGAATAAATTTCATTCATGTGAGTCCAACTCACAAGATCTTGACTCGGATTAGCATGTGGGAGAAATAAAATCCCTAAGAGAAGAAGCAAAAATAATTCATACAAAGAAAAAGGACTCAAGGAAGTCAAATAATGAAGAGCGAACTATTGTCGTGCAAGTAACGTCAATTTGTAGGTGGCCTAAATATATGATGGGTGCACATTGCAACACTTGGTCGTAGATTAACACTACAACCCAGTAACGGCGTAATCTTTCACTATAACATAGAGGCATGGAGTCTACCCTCTTTGACATGATTCAACTTGATAGACATATATTTAGATTTTTACTGGCAAGAACTTGGGCCTTAAGTTGAACATGGTCCCCTTTGGAACGTCATGACATGTATTATTTCATATTATCAGTAGAGTCCGTAACTTATCCATATAGGCTTTGAATTGTGCAATATTAATGACATGTTAAACACAATATACTGAATGAACTTCATTCATGCGAGTCCAATTCACATGATCTCTTGACTCGGATTGGTACGTGCAAGAAAGAAAATTGGTAAGAGAAGAAGCAAAAATAATTCATACAAAGAAAAAGGAACCAGGGAAGTTAAACAATTAAGAGCGAACTGTCGTTGTGCAGGCAATGGGTGCAGGCAATGGGTGACATAAACATATAAACATATGATGAATGCTTACTACAACACCCAATCGTACCATTAATACTACAACGCGGCAACAACGTAGTCTTTCTCTAGAAAATAGAGACGTGGAGTCTTCCCTCTTTGACATGATGCAGCTCAATGTACGTACATATAAACTCGGGCCTTAAGTTGAACGTGCTGAAACATAACACACAAATTTCCTTTTGGATGATGACAGCAACTTATTCAATGATACCAATTTCCAAAAGTAAACAATCATCATAATAGACATTAGACAGACACATAGTTTTAGTTTTATAAACTTGTGGGTGATCAAGTCAAAGAGTGAGACCTGAGTAAAGCAAACCTTGACACCAAAACCATTTGTGAAGACCCAGTCGATCAATTTCTATGGGCCAAAGAGAAAAAAACAAAAACCTTAGATGGAACTAAAAGTCCTAAGATTCATCGCACATGGTTTCTAAATCGTCAAACCAAGCTACATCTCAACAACCATTCTCTCAAGTTGAAATTTGTTTTATTATTTTATTTTTCTTCTTTTGACTTCTTTTGTGTGTGATTTTCTTTCATATCCATAAAACATGTGATTGTGTCATCGTCTCTCTCTTTTTTTCCTTAATTTTTTTTTTTTATGAAAAGGATGTGACGATTTTTACTAAATCTAATGAATCGGGAAACTTTCTCTTGAGGAGTCATGGAAAGAAATTTGTCTTGTTCATCAGAGTGGGAAAGAAGGAAGTGTTCAACGTGCTCATATGTCCATAATATCCTCGTTGAAAAACACATATCTTATTTAAGACCAAAGGACCTAGTAAATCACTACCCTCTTCTTCAAACAAAGAAAAAGATTAAAAAAAAAAGAAAAAGGAAAATTATGTTAGGTTGCTAATTGGAAAGTGCTTGTGCGCCAATCAATAAGTTCTCCGAGTACACCCTATTTTAAATAAGGTTTCAAAATGATCAATTTAGTTTCCAATAAGTCTCGACCCCAATGGGTAGTGACACTCTCATGAGAAAATAGGCTCATTTCAGACTATTTAAATGTTTTTTCCCTTCCAATTATGGTAATCTTATAATTTATGGCAAGCAAAACTTTACATGTCACACAAAAATCTTAATAACCACCTGAAAGTCCTCCTTTTCTCGAAATGCGTGTTGAATATTTTCTATAGGACCCACCAATGAAATTCATCTCTAAACAGAAAGTTCATCGTCCATTGCCATTTTAAGGCGTGATCAAATTGTCTTGTCGTCTAATCAATTATATAAAGATGGACTTTAACACTCTCTCCGAATGTCGTGTTTCGTGGAAATTATTTCAACATAAAGACAAATGTGGAGGAATCTATGCTAAGTTCACACCTAACTTTGTTTTTGTTTGTTTTTTTGTAATTTTAATATCCAAAATGAACGTGGAGGCCACGGGCCCTTCCATTTATTTTAATGCAACTTGAGCGGGGAAAGTGTCAAAAATGCCATAAACTTTTTATATTGATATCAATTTAGTCATAAACTTTTTATTGATGCCAATTTAGCTCTAAACAATTTGACTTGATGTCAATTCAGTCATTCTAGCTAATTTTAGTCAAATTTTGCTAACGTGAATGCCAGTCAACTTACATGACATGGCTAACGTTAACTTTTAATAAAATTTTAATAAAATTATAATATATATTTTTTTTTTTCAATTTTTTGTTCTTTTTTTTCTTTTTCCTTTTTCCTTCTCCTCTTCCTTCTTCTAGTCGGTCGCCAACGGCAACTAGCTAGGGAATGGCTAATGAGGTCAAGGTCGATGTTGCTGGCCACTGGCAAACTCAAGCCTTTGCTAGAGGCTACGAGGCTCGCCAGCATATGGCAAGTTTTCGTTGAGGCCGCAACGGCTGAACCGCGACCATCATGGGCGAGGCCCAACCTCGCTAGATCCAATGAGGTGGAGCCTTGCCAGCCTCTGGTGAGTTTGGCTCAAAGCTGCCCAAGTCGCCAAGGTGGTCACGTGCTAGGCAAGCGAGGGCTTGGGCCCTTGCAAGCACAACCTCGGCCTCTAGCGAGGGCTTGAGCCTTGCTAGCCAACAAAATTAGACCTTGCTCCTTAGCAGCCGGAGGAGGAAGGAGGAGGAGAAAAGAAAAATGAAAATGAAAAATAAAAGGAAAAATAAAATAAAATAATAAAAACCAAAAATTCAATATATTATTTATTATTATTATTATTATTATTATTATTATTATTATTATTATTATTATTATTATTATTATTATTATTAAAGTTATTCACATTAAGCATCGCTGCGTTTGTTTTCATTCTTTTTTTCTGTTTTTGTCTGTTTTTTTGTTGTTAGAACAAAACGTTTGGGTGTCCACATTTCGAAACAAGAAACAAAAAAAAATCTATTTTTAGAACAAAATTCAAAATTAGCCGGAAATACTAAATTGACACCAAAGAAGAAAAAAAAAAAGTCAAACATTTTATTACTAAATTAGTAAAAATAAAAGATTTAGCACTAATTTGATACCATGTAAAAACGGAAGCCCAAAAAAGAAACTAAATAACATAAAAAAAAAAAAAAAACTTCAAAAGCTAAGCATTTACGCTGATTTGAACGAGCCAAAATGAAAACACTACAACCATTATAGAGTAAGATATGAGCCATCGTATCACTCTCCATCAAGTTATGATCTTTATAAGATCATAAACTATAAAAGAGATAATCAAATAGTTGGTTTGAATTGTAGATTTCATTGAATTTTCTGGTAATTTCTCGCATTAGATCTGAATCACAACCACCATTAATTTCCTCATTATTTTTCGACATACCAAAATGCCAATCACCATTACTTTTTTTGTTAAAGACTGTATTTCATCATGCGAAATCACACTAGATTAAAGTCCCCTAAATATTTTATTGAATGTGCAATTGAATTCTGAATGTTTCAAAGACGTGTATCGAACTCCAAATCTTACCCTTCTTTCAAATAAAAGACAAAAACGGCTGTGGTCCAAAGACGTGTCTCACTTCTTTATGGAAGTCCATGGTCATTTTCGAAGTTTCAATCCATTGAAAGCATCCGCACAAGGAAATTACCAACTCTACAACTACCTTAATCGAATTCTCCATCGCTCTCAGTGGCTGTTGTCTGATACTTCATACATCGAATTATTACTGCAATTTACTTTTAAGACTGATCAATTTCTAACCACGAAATACCTTACTAACTGTGTGCACCATCTAGAAGTAATCCCTGGAGCTATTTTGTGTGCTTGCTTCGTTAGCCTCCACATGCAAAACCAAAAAGGAAGCCCAAACGAAAAGGCAAAAAAAAGAGTCTTCAAGAGCTAAGCGTACACGCTGATTTGAACGAGTCAAAATGAAAATACTTACAACGATTATAGTACTTGTTGCATATGAAATTTTACTCACAATGTTTTAAGATCATTTATCGCTGAATCTTGTTGTGGTTGCATATATAATACAAACTATTGAATCAAACTCCGTCAAATTATAAACTTAGTGAAGACTAAAACTATAAAGAGAATATGGCATGTTGAGTTTGAATTTCAAGATCTGTCGATTTGTCCGGTAATTTCTTCCTTTTTGTGTTAGATTTGAATTGCAAGATCAATCAACTTCTTCAATATTTCTCAACATAGAAAATGCCAATAACCACTACTTTAATTGTTAGAGATTGTAATTTCATAAAATTTACTCATGAAAAATTGCACTAAATTAAAGTCCCCTAAATATTTTATAGAAAGTGTAGCCAAGCCCTTAACTGTTTAAAAAAAGGGGGTAAAATTATCAAAACAATCCTAAATTTATTGTTATTTTTCCAATATAGTCCTAAATTTTTTTAGCCAATTCAATCCTAAATCTTTTGCATTTGTACAAATTCAGTCGCCTAGGCAATTTTGGCCAGCCAACGCTGACATGGGCACTAGCCAACGCCAACTATTTGGCTGACGCCAATATGTCAATTTTTTAATATTTTATTTACTTTTCGATTTTTTTTTCCTTTTTTTCTCTTTATCTTTTTTTTTACCTTCTTCCTTTGATCAATCACTGGACCGACTAGAGGCAAGGGTTGGGAAAGTCAACGTCGCTAGCGACTAGGGAGGCTTGCCCTCTTTGGCATCGCTGACAGCTAACCTCAACCACCCCAAGTGAGGCCTCGCTCTTGCCATCACTAAGTGAAGCTCAACCTCCCTAGCCACTAGCAAGGGTGAGCCTCAACCACTACTGGCAAGGCCGAGCTCGACCTTGCTCGCAAAATTAACAAGGCATGACCTCACCAGATTTGGGTGAAACCTCACCGACCAAGAGAAATAAGGAAAGGAAAAAAAAATAGAGAGAAAAAAAGATGAAAAAAAAAAAATGTGTTTGTGTGTGTGCGAGTGTGAATAAGGAAAGGAAAAAAAAATAGAGAGAAAAATTGAAAAAACTATGTGTGTGTGTGTGAAAAAATGAACAAACTATATGTGTCGGAGAAATAAGGAAAGGAAAAAAATAGAAAGAAAAAATGAAAAAAAAAATGAAAAAGTGTGTGTGTGTGTGTGTGTGAAAAATGAAAAAATTATATGTGTCGGAGAAATAAGGAAAGGAAAAAAAAATAGAGAGAAAAAATGAAAAAACTATGAAAAAAGTGTGTGTGTGTGTGTGAAAGAATGAAAAAAACTGTGTGTGTGTGAAAAAGTGAAAAAACTATATGTTCGGAGAAATAAGGAAAGGAAAAAAATAGAGAGAAAAAATGAAAAAAAATGAAAAAAGTATGAAAAAAATGAAAAAGTAAGTGTGTGTGTGTGTTGGGGGGCTGGACGATCGGTGTCCGTGTGGTGTGGTCAAAATTGATTGGATCCGAATCGATACAAATACAAAATGTTTAGAATTGAATTGACAAAAAAAAAACCGAATTAGAAAAATTATAATAATTTTATGAAAAGGTGTATTAAGCTCTAAATCATTCCTTTCTTTTAAAAGAAAAATGGATATTAGAATGATAGATGAAATAGAAAAAGTTATGGTCTGATGAAGTTTCCAACTTCTTACTTAATTAAGCCAACCATGAGACTACATACAAAGTACTTGTAAAGACTGACACGTAAAATTTTACATGCTAGAGTACTTTTACATTATTTTTTGGCACTAACTTATGACCATAGCAAATCATTATGAACGTATTAGAAAATTTCCACGTAGGATTACTCGAACGTGCCCGCAAAAAATATATCAAAGTCAAATTTGTGTAGCCTTTGACCAGAAAATAAATAAAATAAAATAAAATTGTGCAGCCTTCAGTCCCAATGTAAGACTTTGAACGCATTACTATATAGTTATGGGCGGTCCATTCTAAATTGCCAGACGATTATCTTCTTGCTCACCAAGAAAAGAACAAAGCAAATGCCAAGCCGCCACCACCTTCTCTGCATTCTGTCCCCTTCTCTCTCCCTCGTCTTCTTCTTCTTCTTCTTCTTCTTCTTGCTGAGCTTCCATGGCGGCCACTCCGCTTTCCCAACCATTTGCAAATCGCAGTCTCAATGCGGCAACGTTACCATCAAGTATCCATTCTCGACCGTCAGCGACGCCCCCGTATACTGCGGCTACTCACACCTCAGAATCAGTTGCCCGGATGTCGATAATCCCCCGACCATCTCTCTTCCGGGCGACACCTACCTCGTCGCCGAAATCAACTACGTCGACGAAACCCTGACTCTCGTCGACATCGACGTCGCCGACCGGATATGCCCCAGGGCCAGCCATAACCTCACGATCAACTCGCTCCCGCTCGGTTACAACTCCGCCGATGTCAATCTCACCTTCTTCTTTAACTGCAGCACCCCTCCGTTGGCGCCCAACCCCGCCAGGGCCATCGATTGCTTGCGATCTGGTGATAAGCAGTCGTATGTGTTCGTGGACATGAGCCCCGAAAAGGCGGCGGCGATTCGTGAGGCGTGGGGCTGCGAGGAGGCAGTGGTGGCGGCGGTGAAGCGGACGGAGGTGACGGCGGCGAACGGGGGGGACGAGCTCGCTGGGGCAATGAGCGAGGGGTTCGCGCTTGACTGGGCGGCGGTGAGGGAGTGCGGCGCGTGCGAGCACTCCGGCGGGCGGTGCGCGTTCAACCAGAATGAGCAGTTGCTGTGCTTCTGCGAGGACGGGTCAAATCACACGGACGGCTCGTTTTGCAAAGGTGAGATTGAAGTTTGTGTCTGTCCGTTTCCTCTCTTTCTTCATAATTGGTTTTGCATCTTTGTTTGCCAATCGCCATGATTGCCTTTTTCGATGCTTGTCACTTCTTAGTTGCGCGTGATCTGATTTCTGGCATACTTCGATGTTTCAGCAGCTTTTAGAATTAGAAAATTATATACTTAGGTTCGTCAATTTCTTAATCAATACTTTTCAAAATTTGAATGGTAATTACGCCTACTGGTATATCCCGTGCACCAGGTCCTATATGAAAGCTTAAATTAATAAAAAGAGCTTAAATTAATGAATATATATATAATATGGATTCATAGACAAACAAAACTGTTACTTTGGTACCATTCTCACAACTTGGATTATGGTCTATCATTACAAGGCGGTGGTTTTTTTTAGAAAAATGCCTTTTTCGTTTTTCTTGGCTATTATTGCTTTGATTATAATCATTTTCCTCCTGAGGAATTGATGCCTAGAAAGAGTTTTTATTTTCATTGCTTGAGACTTGAGTAATTGATGGGCCTTAGCAATCTCTGTCAAGAAAAAGATGACAACCTTTGCTTATTGCTTCCTATAGCTAAAGATCCCAATGTGGATCATCATTGTAGATCACAAGAGATGGCCCTAGTTCGGCTTGATTGAGGAGTCGAGGCCCTTTTCAATCTACTGAGTATACTCATTTTGCAGTTTAGGCTGATGATATATTAATATTATGAGTCAAATCAGTTCATAAAAGATGATTAAATAAAATTAGAGATGATTGGTTCCAATCCCATATGTGGAACCAGAAATTGGATAAAGAGGACCGGTCCCCAAAATTGGGGACTGGGGACTAAAATCGGAACCGGACCATACCAGTCCGGTCCGGTCCATGGAAGCGGTCAAATTTTAAAGAAGAGAGTGGCGTCTGAAAAAAAAGAGGAAAAAGAGCGCAGCGTGGTCGTCACTTCCAATCCCAGCTTTCTGATGTCTCTCTATGACATTTATATTGCTTACTAACAAGTCTCTATCACATCAAAGACATTTACTTTTATTCACTCCATTCTCTCTCTCTCTCTCTCTCTAAGTCATCGTGACTCAGTCCCTCCTGTACCATCTCCATCTTTCTCTCTTCTCCGCGCAAAACCCACTTCCCCTCCTCCTCCCCCAAAAACCACCATGACGAGTCCTCCATTTTAGAGAGATGATGAGGACACCTCCAATTCGCTCCGAGCTCGCTCTCGAGCCCTCATGGATCCTCGTGTCTGTGGTGTCTCCCCCCTCCTATCTCCTCCGCATTGCCCCACCGGCCCCCCGCAACTCCATGGGGGTCGGATAAGCTCCAACTCCATCCTCGTCGCTCTCCTCGACTCGACTCCCACCACACCGAGCTCGTCGAGAAGGCCCTCCTCCTCCAGACGTTGGACGACGCTGTCGTCCGCCATAGAGAGAGGGAAAGAGGCGTGAGAGCCAAGAGGGAAGAACGAGCATGAGGGGTTGCTGTTCTCTGAATATTTTTAAGAAATAACAAAAAAATAAAAAAGTCGGTACAGTCCGATCCGGACGGTTCTATCCTAGGAACTGAAAACTGGACCGAAAATCGCCGGTTCCATTTTTATGGAATCAGAAACTGGACCGGCCCCATTGGAAACCGCCCAGAACCGGGCAGTGTGGTCTGGTCCGGACGGTTCCTGGTCTGGGCAGTCTTTGTGGCTCACTCCTAGGCAAAATTGAGAGAAACTCGTCCAGATGACAGTTTAGCCATCTTAGTTCTGAGGCCGCAATCCCTTCTTTTTTTCTAAATCTGTCTGGAACGCTGCTAACTTTGTTCTCGAGGTCCTTATTGAAATGTCCTTGATTGGACTGTCAAGGAGATTAGCCAAGCTCGTTCACTAGTTGAGGGCCGCGTGTACGAATTGTAAAATGGGTAATAATAGTCCAAGTCGTCCTTCAGTCAAGTCTACAACTAGCCAGCAGCTCAAGCTACTTGGCTTTGTTTCCACGCGCCTTGTTCTTCTTATTTTCTTCTCAACTTGTCTCAATGCGCGAAAGTCTTGGTCTTTGGGGAGGCCAAATCAAGTGGCTCTCATTGGTGCATTGGGTTAAAATCATTGTCAAAGCAGCGTTGTTCTTACCCTCTGCATCCTCTTCATTTACATTTACCCTTCTCCTTGTTTTGCTCCAACACCATCTCCCTTCGAATGGATCTTACCTGGTCGTGCTCGTCTCTGTCCTTGTTCATCATCTTCTTCCTCCATATTCACTACCTGGTGCCAACTTCCGGCGAATTCCTGCCGTTCCGAGAGTGCGCTCCTTTTGTTTGCGGAAATCAACAAATCAGCTATCCTTTCAGGCAAGTTAGGCAGCCAAGTTATTGCGGGTATCCAGGCTACGAGCTTGACTGTGATAGAGATAACCAGACCATTCTGTCCATGAAGTCCCTGGAATATCAGGTGGTCCGTATGGATAAGAGCAGGCAAATCCTTAAGGTGGCGAGGATGGATTTATCCAAAGATATATGTCTTGGAACACATGTCAACACCACCTTAAACTTTAGTCTATTCAACTACGCCTCCAAATACCTTAATTCTACCTTATTCTACGATTGCAACTCATCGTCACCCCATTTAACTTATCCGTTCTCTTGTCCCGCATCTGAACATGGCTACTGTGCTCTCAATGCGGACCTTGAAAAGTTGCCACACCAGCGATGCAACTTCAGTGTCTTCGTCCCAATTTTAGCAATTGAAGCTCCAAGTCCACCAGGACCACCACCACCATGGGAGAACAACAATAGTGCTAACATTAGTGCTATTATTAGAGATATCCTGAAAGAAGGCTTTGAGATCACTTGGATTGCCAACACATTTCTGTGCGAAAATTGCACTAAATCCGGGGGAAGATGTGGGTATGGCTGGACGGGACAAGAATTCAATTGTTTTTGCCGTGACAAAGCCTGTCCAACGACCTGCCCCGGACCTTCAGGTATGTATGCTAAAGTCACGGTTGCTAATTTGTGGTTTTTAATGAGCTCAAGTTGTTCCGTGAGAGGGATTAGATTGCTGCGCATGCTCCTTCCTTTGCTTGTTAATTGGGAAACGACCCGCTCATGCCCCTAAAAGCCTGACATCTCATTTTGCTGGGCATGCTCTTTCCTCTAATATAATGAAGTGCAGTCATCTCATCTTCACCATGACATGGTCATGATACAATTTAGAGTCCAAGTCCTAAAAATTTATCACGCCAAACGGTTGGATCATTAGGTCAGTATCTGCGTACCCTCAAGATCCAACAATTTAAATACAATGAACGAGGATGCTCTAAATTTACCATGAAATTTCACATTAAGAAAAGGTAATTTAAATCGGAATGTGTTAGTCAATAAGTCAATTAACGTAAAATAGGTTTTACTTGTTCTTTACTTCTCACATACATGAACTCTTGACCCCTTAAATGGGCTAGACTTTTTCACATGAAAGACGTAGAAAAAAAAATTCTCCTTTTGATTTCAACAACATGGGAAGAAATCCAGAGGAAATTGCTTTGCATGTTTTCGGGCCACATCTTCCTCTTCACTTTCCAGTTTGAATGTTCGATAGCCATCTTTTTCATTTCCCTCCTTCACGATATATCAGAAGATATATCAGAAGATATATCAGAAGACTGAAACTGATATCGATCAAAGTCCAAATCAGAATAGCTTCCTCTATTATTCTGAAGATGAATTAACCACATCCATTTCTTTCACTCTTCAGTCTGAAGCAATTGAATAAAATAAGAATTTCTCCATCCTCAGCTTGCCCCTCTGAACTCTAAACCCTCATTCCACATGATATTCTCCACCCATGAGAGCGTGAACTTGCTCAAATGGGTGACGCAGCCACTCTCCTTCTGTTCTCCACTTCACACTTCATCCTAGTCATCGTCCTCGTCGGCCTCAACGTTCCACATGTCTTTTATGCGAGGTAGATGATAATGTCCACTATACTGACTGCTGCCGCTCTTTTATTTGCTCTTTTACTTGTGGAATCGTCGCTAATATAACTTATCCTTTCTGGGGAGGTTGCCGACCCCAATTCTGTGCAAGATTGAGTGCTATGAGGACGAATTCCTCATCTTTGAGTACCAAGAGCAGAAGTCTCATTTTCAATACTTGAGGCTTAAGCGATTTATGAACCTGAGCAATTTCTGTTGTGAAAAAGATGGCAAGCTTATTGCTTCCTAGCTAAAGATCCAATGTGAGTCATTAGCATCATAAATCACGAGAGATACGCCCGATTCAGCTCGGCTGAGGAATCATGGGCCTTTGGGATCCACTGATGTTAACCAGGTCGCTTCTTTGGGCTGATGATGCATCGATATCATCAATCAAATCAGTTAAAAAAAGATGACTAGGCCAAGCTTAAGAGAAAATCATCCACATAACAGCTTAGCCGCCTCAGTTTTGAGGGTTCAATCCCCTTCTGTTTTCTAGTCTAGGCGATGGCCCTGCATCTGTCTAGAACGCTACTAACTATGTTCTTAAGGTCCTCATTGAATTGTCCTCGATTGAATTGTCTACGAGATTGGCAAAGCTCGTTGATTAGTTGGGGCTGCGCCTGCATGTAGGAATTGGGAAAAAGGGAATAGTATTCCAAGTCCTCCTCAAGTCAGGTTCACAATTAGCCAACAGCTCAAGCTACTTGGCTTTGTTTCCACGTGCCTTGTTCTCCTTCTTTTTTCTCAGCTTTTGTCTCACTGTGCCAAAGTCTTGGTCTTTCGGGACATCAAGTCGGGAGGTTCTCGTTAGTGCATTCGGTCAAGTCATTCGTTCAAAAAGCATCATTATTCTGATCCCCTGCATCCTCTTTCCTTTATATGTAGTACCCTCCTCCTTTTGCTCCAACACCATCTCCCTTCGGAAGGATCTTACCATGTCATGCTCCTTTCTCTCCTTGCTCTTCCTCATCTCCCTCCATATTCACTTCTCGGTGTCAGCTTCTGGTGAATTCCCGCTGTTCCGAGAGTGCGCTCCTTTTGATTGTGGAGAGCAACAAATCAGCTATCCTTTCAGGTGTGAAGAGCAACCAAGTTACTGTGGATATCCAGGCTACGAGCTTCACTGTGATGGAGATGGCCTAACACTGTCCATGGCATCCCTGAAATATCAGGTGATAAACGTGAACAGGAGTGCGAAGATCCTTGAGGTGCAGAAGACTGATTTATCAGAAGATATATGTCTTCCAACGCATGTTGACACCACTTTGGACTTGAATCTCTTCCAACTACATTTCTAGTGACCTCAATTCCACCTTATTCTTCGGTTGTGTCCCATTGCTGATCCCTCGACCTTATCCATTCTTTTGTCTTCCGTTTAGTTTTCTCTACTTTGCTCCCAATGTGGACCTTGCAGAAACACTACACAAGCAATGCATATTCACTGTCCTTGTCCCAATTTCAAGAGAAGCTCTAGGTCTACTACCACCACATTCGGCGGGTGGCGACCATAGGGCTGTTCTTAGTAAGGTCCTGAACGAAGGTTTCGAGATCACCTGGATTGCTGACACATCGCAGTGCGAAAATTGCAACAAATCAGGGGGAAGATGCGGGTATGGCTGGACAGGGCAAGAATTCAATTGTTTTTGCCCTGATGGAGTCTATTCAACGACTTGTGGCCAACAGGGTATGCATGCTTACTCTCCCCTAACTTGTGGATTTCAATTAGTTAATGTTCTTCCATGGGAGGGATTGCTGGGTTTGACTGTTATTTGGAAAAACGACCTGCTCATGCCCTTTAAAGCGTGACAATCTCATTGGGCTGGGCATGCCCTTCTCTCTGATATGATGAAGTGCAGTAATCTCATTCTCGCTATGACATAATCATGTCAAAATTTAGACTCCCAAGTCCTAAAACTTTATCACCCCATTCACAACAACCTTCCTTGCCTTAACTGTTGGATCATTAGGTCTGTATCTGCAAACCCGCAAGATCCAACGGTTTAAATACGACGAGCAAAGATGCTCTGATTTTAGTGTAATATTTCACATCATGGACCAGTAATTTAAATCAGAATGCATTTAGCTGATAGTCAATTCACCTAAAATTTAGGTTTGACTTGTTCTTTACTTTACACGACATGAACTCTTGACCCCTCAAATGGGCTAGACTTTTTCCACAGTCAGAACCTTAAAAAAGATATCACTTTACAATATCAACTACACAGGAAGAACTCTGGAGGAAATTGCTTTGCATGTTTCCTCCGTCTTCCTCATCACTTCCAACCCCAGACCCAGTTTCAACGTTCGATAGCCATCACTTTCTTTGATTTCCCTCCTCCACGAAATATCAGAAGACTGAAACTTGTCTCGGTCAAAGTCAAGGGTCAGAATAGTTTTCTATATTATACTGAGGAATTAACGACGTCCGTCTCTCACACTTGAGTCTGAAGAAAGTGAATGCAAAATTTCTCCATACTCAACTTGCCCTTCTGAACTCTAAACTCTCGTTCCACAATTTATTCTCCACCCATAAGAGCATGAACTTACTCAAATGGGTGACGCAGCCAACCACTCCCCTTCTCTCCTTCCCTTCACGCTCCATCCTTGTCTTCATCCTCATCGGCCTCATCATCCCACAAGTTCTTTTATGTGAGGGAGACGATGATGTCCACTATACCGAATGCCGCCACTCTTTTAATTGCGGAACCGTCGCAAATATTACTTATCCTTTCTGGGGAGGTGGCCGACCCCAATTCTGTGGGCTTCCAGAATTCAGGGTCGAGTGCCACGAGAACAAATACCCCATCTTTGAGTACCAAGAGCAGACGTATCGAGTCCTCAAGATAGATCAACATCTTCGTATGATGACAATCGCAAGGATGGATTTGATGGACGTTTCGTGCTTGGGCGAGTTTAGGAATACTAGCATGATGGATTCCACTCTCTTCCATATGACCCCAGCCGTTAGGAACCTCAGCATCTTCTACGGATGTTTGGCCACGTCAAAGAACATAAGCAATGAGTTCGAGTGCTTCCATGATGACTTCAGGAAGTCGGCTTTCTTCATGGATAACATCTTCTTCGAACAGAGTGCGCTCGATGAGCCAATATCAGCTTGCAAGAAGCTCTCGAGGTTCCCGGTTAACCTCACCAGCTGCCTCACGAGCATCAAGGTTCCTGTTCTTCAGAGTGCGCTCGATGAGCTTGGAAGAGGCAATATCAGCTTGCAAGAAGCTCTGAAACGAGGGTTCGAGGTTCAGTACAGTGACCAACCTGAGTGCTCAGCGTGCGCCTCTTCTGGCGGCTTTTGCGGGAGCAACTTTTTTATTCACCATCTAGTTTCCCTTGTTATTGCCGCGACAAACCCTGCACTCGTACCTGCAATGAACCTGGTATGTTCTTCTGGTAGCATTCCCAGGTGATTATTCTCAACTCCATTTGGTGGGTTCTAGACTTCTAGTTTATATCGGCACATGAGATTCTATTATAGACCACGTAGATTATGCACGAAATCATTAAACCTTGAGCTGCTGTGGAGTTAGTTTAGATTAGTTCCACAGAGATCATATGGCCAATGGACCTGAGAATTTGTCCAGAGAAAAATCCAATTCAACCGAATGTGATCCGCTTGTTTCTTTTGTTGGAACGTCAATGGCGCTACTCTTTGTTTCATCTTCTCCATCTAAGAATAGCATACGATAAGAATTAAGACTTTTCTTTCCTTTTTCTCTCTTTGGTGGCGCAAAGCAAGAGGAAATTTCAACTTAGCTACTGCTTGACCAGCAATTCTTCTCGAGAGAGAGAGAGAGAGTCGTTTTCGCTGACTAGTCACGAAGGTCCGTTGCGAGCCAAACATGTCCCAATCTTGAATTGTCAATGGTCAACGGAGGAGGAGCTCCTGAGGAAGGCAATTTAGATTGGACTTCCTTTTAGCCCCGATTTGACTCTTGATTCAGGCCCATGAAAGGGAGCCCAAAAATGGGCCCATTGATGTGGATTTGGGCCTACAATTTAGACTATAGGATCATCGAAGTCAACATCCATTGACTAATTCCAAGACTTAGTTGGGTCTTAAGCTATGCGTAGGGTTGTGGGAACTTCGACATGAGATAAGAATCCAGGGAAATGTGATTAATTTTTCATTCGCGCTAAAGTTTGGTATCAGAAAATTAAAAAAAAATTAAAAAATAAAAAGATCAACAACCAATAATTAAGTTGCATTGCTTAGTTAGGATATGTTCTTAATGATTAGGTAAAATCATCAAAGTCAACATTTCGGAAAAAACGTTGGTGGTCCTCCAACCTAAGTCCCTTTGACTAGGAAATTTCCTGGTTCGCTCCTCTTAAGGATTTTTTTTTTTTTTTTTTTTTTTTCAGGGGTAAAAAAAATTTGCCCCGCGTAATCCATGGGACGTTTGACTAATGCGCGCCCCGGAGTTACTTTCCGTCTCCGTTCGGTATTCCTCTCTTCAAAGTCGATGAACCAGCCTGGAGTTCTAGGACTAGTTCAGACCAACCCCATTTTGACTTTTCTGCAAATTGCTTTCCACACCCTCTCCTGCCTGTTTCTGCAATCCTCTCTGCCTCCTTCCAGTCCCAAATGAATCTCCAAAGCTTCATCTGCGGAGCTTGTTGTCGTTGCTTGGTCCTTGTCGTCGTCCTTGCCAGCATAGTCTATCAGGCTGTAGCGAATGATGCGAAGTATGAGGCCTGCGCACCTCAGAACTGCGGAGACGGCCTGAATATCAGCTACCCTTTTTGGATTTCGGGGGAGCAAGAGTCCTATTGTGGCTATCCGAATTTTGAGATTACCTGTGTAGAGAAATACCCTGTCCTGAATTTCCCAGAGGGTGAGTTCTTCATTAACGAAATCTTCCATGTGAACCATTCTATCCTCGTGGTTGATGCCCTCGTGTACAATGACACCTGTGGTGCTCTGCCGCATAATATCAGCTTCAAAAGGACGCCTTTCAATCTGAGTTCCACTAATGCCGATTTCTTCTTCTATTATAATTGCACCTCGCCGCTGCCACAAAATTTTGCATATCCAGTGAGCTGTGCTAGCAACTACGCCAACTATTCTTTTGCTCTTTTCCCCAAGGAAGCATTGCAAGACCCGGATGTGCATTATGCCGTCCACTCCTGCAGTTCTCCAGTTAGTGTACCTGTTCATGTTAATGCAAATACCACTAGCTTGGCGACTATGGATTACCGTAAGATTATGGAGATGGGGTTCCTTTTGAACTGGACCGCAATTGATTGCAGCGACTGTGAGGAAAGTGAGGGACGGTGTGGATTCGAGAACAATAATTTCGTTTGTTTTTGCCAAGATGGCCCTCATTCTCAAACCTGCAATGATGGTAAATTTATGGGTGATTTGGTTTTTTTTTTTTTTTTTTTTTTTTTTCTTGACTGAGTTTTCGGGTCCAATGTTCTGCTTGATCTTTCGTTTCTACGTGCTGTGGATAATGTCCTTGAACTTATTCAATTTCTTCGCCTTAGCTTAGATTCTAGACTTGTTTACTGCTGCAAATGAAACTCTCTGATCTCCTGGGTTCCAAGATAACTTATTGGAACCTCGTAGATTTTGATGTTCGCGAACCTGGAGGAATTGAAAGAAAGAGTAATGGAAATGTTTGTGTTTCTTTCTGCAACAAATTACAAGTTATGAATTGGGTGTTCATGATTCAAGAAGCTTGAAAGTTCTTGCCTGAACATGAGCTGCCCACTTCTTTTTATCAGCAGAACGATAGTTCTGCTTAGAAGCCGAAAGTTTTGAGACATGTCTAGAAGCATACTGCCGATTCAATTAGTGGCACAGAAAGTTTTATCTATCTCCGCATCTGATACCACATTGTTGATCATATTGCAGGGTGATTGCTACTTTTATACCAGCAAGAAATTTCATTTTCCTGTCTTCCTGTTCATCCCCTGATAACTCTAGAAATTCAGGACTTTAGCTAATGTCCATACTCGTTAGTCAATCAGCCATATATCCATTTTCATGTGTTTCCAATTTCTTCTGGTAACATGCCACTAATTGATCCGTGAAAAGTTCAATAGGAGGATTGAGCCAAACTGGTGAATTTGTAATCTTTTCACTCGATCATGGCATTTTTTCTTTCTTGAAACTGAATGAGCTATAACCTCATGATGTGCTCTGATCTTTATTTCTCCTAGACACTTTTAAATGACCTGTTTGCACTTCGTTGACAAATTTTTCACTTTTGATGACTACTGTCTCAGGAAAATCAAATAAAGGACGGAAACTAGTAGTAGGTAAATATTTCGAGACTCTCCTCCACTTCTCTACATTCTCCTCTGCAATTTGTTCCGAATTTTTTACAGTAAGCTTGCATCATTGCTCAATGGAATCAATATTTCTAATGATGTGCTCTCTCTCCCCTAAAATCAGGTTTTGCTTCAGCAGGTGGAACAGCAAGCGGAATTGCGATCATAGCAATTATTATCTTCATCTATCGATCTCGCCAAAGAAAAAAATATAAGCAGTCATCCTTTGCCTCAAGAAGCACCTCCTCAATTTACTCCTCCAGGACAGATTTTGAGAAGGGCAGTGTCTACCATGGATTGCCCATCTTTGACTACAACGAACTTAAGAATGCTACAAACAATTTCGATCCAGCAGCGGAACTTGGTGATGGAGGCTTTGGCACTGTTTTCAAAGGTAATAGCAACACTAAAGCTGTCCATAGTTAGTGAACCCGTCATCAATGATTTTGCCATAACCTTAACAAGTTTTGCAGGCAAACTTCAAGATGGGCGTGTAGTTGCAGTCAAGAGATTGTATGAAAGCAACTACAAAAGAGTTGAGCAGTTCATGAATGAAGTCGAAATACTTGCTCGCTTACACCACCCAAATCTAGTCTCACTTTATGGCTACACCTCCCGGCACAGCCGTAGACTCCTGCTTGTGTATGAATATGTGCCAAACGGCACAGTGGCTGATCATATTCATGGCGATTTAGCTAAACCCAGCTCGCCCCCATGGTCCACCCGTTTGAAAATAGCCATAGAAACTGCAAACGCATTGGTGTATCTCCACGCATCTGATGTTATCCATCGAGATGTGAAGACCAACAATATCCTGCTGGACGAGAATTTCACTGTCAAGGTTGCGGATTTCGGTTTGTCGCGCCTCTTCCCATTGAATGCCACTCATGTTTCAACTGCTCCTCAAGGGACACCAGGTTATGTCGATCCAGAGTACCACCAATGCTACCAGTTGACTGAGAAGAGCGATGTATATAGCTTTGGAGTAGTCTTAATGGAGCTCATATCTTCCTTGCCAGCCGTTGATATCATGAGGCATCACCACGAGATAAATCTATCCGCCCTGGCCATTAACAAGATCCAAAGCCATGCGTTGCACGAGCTTGTAGATCAAAATCTTGGGTTTGATACAGTCAATGGGACTAGAGAAATGATTACTGCGGTGGCAGAGTTGGGGTTCCGGTGCTTGGAAGAAGTCCACGACATGAGGCCATCCATGGAAGAGGTATTGGATACACTAAACGAAATACAAAACCGTGGAGACAACATGGAGAAGTCAGACCAAACGGATAATATATCAGATGATGCTGTTCTGTTGAAGAACAATCCATTAACATTTTCGCCGGTTTCGGTCGCAGCGAAATGGGTTAGCAATGATTCGACACCCAATGCCAGTGGTTAGGTTGCTGTTAAAAAATGATCCATTTTTGGAAAGATCTAGACTACACCAGACTTAATGGAGAAAGAAAAAATGGCGGCAACAATTTGTCCAAAGTTGAAGATTCTCGTACATTGGAGAAACTTCTAGTAACATGCATGCAAGAAAATGCAAGAAGACTCTCAAATATTGAAGAACTTTCTGGTACGTGGGCAGCAAATGGACAAAAGAAAAAGTAAAACAAGTCAACAAAAGCTGTAAAGCTGATAATAAATATACAGAAAAATGGAGAAGCAACTAGAAGTCCTCAAAGTCGGTTGTGTATGGCGGTGACACGCCTATAAATAGGGGTTGGGGTGTCTGTTTTAAGTTGTAAAAAAAACTACACACACTCCTTCCTTTGTAATAAAAACTTTCATAATAAAAGCTCTGTTTTCTTTTTTTTACCCATTCTCCCTTTGCCATTGTAGTCCATTTATATCCATCCATATTTCACACATAACACTTGCCCACAAACACACTTCCGCAAAAACATCCAACAGTTGCCATTGCAGGAGACGAGATCTTTTGAAGATTGCTGATTTGTACAGTAGTGAGGTAATGTGCATGAGCGAGGTAAAGAGGACAGCCACATGGTATTTTTCCTTTGTTTGTTATCATATTCTTCCATACCGGGCATCTTTACTGAGATGGGAATATTATGTGGATGAGATATAGCAGTTGGCACACTTTAATCTTTGTTTTCTCTTCTAAATTGAGCATGAGAGCTTAGCCTCTCTTTTTGGGTAGGTACGTGACCACGAAACAGTTCAACATTGACTTCTATAGTGTGTTGAATGTCTCGTTCATACCATCCACGGCATTGCCCGAAAAGCTTTGTTTGGATTTCTGCCTAAAATGATACATGAACCGAGAGCGATCTGATAGAATAGCCATGGCTTCTGTTCTTCCTAGTTTTTCCATGGAAGCAATTGCAGGAAATGGATTACTATTCTACCACCAGCTCCTGCTACTATGCAGCTAGCATACCTATTTACGTAAATGCCAATTTCCCTAGCCCTAATGGCTATGGATTTTCTTTCATGAAATGGAATGTGCTATAACCTAATCATGTACCCTGATCTTTATATATCTTAGATACTTTGAAATCATCTGTTTGCAATTCGTTGACACATTTTTCACTTTTGATGACAACAGTCCTAGGAAACAAAAAGATTGGTCTTAAAGTTGGAATAGGTAATTAATTCAAGACTCTCTCTTCCACTTCTCTACGCTATCCTCTGCAATTTGTTCTGATTTTTGATAGTATGCTTCCCTTATTGTTATATCAAGTGAGACTGCTATTCAAAAACACACTTCATTTTCTTAGGAATGGCTGCATTAGGAGCTAGAATTGTGGTCACCCTTATCTTAATACAAGCTTTGAAGAAGCAGAGGATCAAATATCTCGATGGTGAAATGAAAATTAAGGGACTCATCTCTTCCAGAAGATAAGGGTGTGCAAAATACCCAGGAATCGCCTAGAACCGGACCGGAACTGCCCGGAACCGGCGGTTCTTAAGGGAACTGGTCCGGTTCCCGGTTCCATGGGTGGATCCGCCCGCCCGCCCACTCGGACCGGACCGGAACCTTTTTAATTTAAAAAAAAAAAATTACTAAAAGAAATCTTAGATCTCATCTCACTCCCTTCGTTTTCGGCTCCTAATCCTATCACCATTTCGTTGCGTTTATTTCTCCCGCCGTCTGCATCTCCACGTACTTAAATTTGGTTTTTCTTTCTTTGGCTTGCTTTGATATCACGTAATCGTTCTATGTTGAAACCAAAATTGTTTCGCGTCAAGATCGGTTCCATGGATGCACCCGGGAACCGGACTGGACCGACGGTCCGGTTTTCGGGTGGATCCATGTAACAAACGGATGGATCCCGGTTCCAATTTTTCGGAACCGGTCATTAGCGGGCGGTTCCCGGTTCTAGGCCAAGAACCGCCCGCCCGGACCATGTACACCCTTACCAGAAGATACACCTATAAGGACGTCAAGACGATGACTAACTCTTTCAAAGAAAAGTTAGGCCATGGAGGCTATGGCTCCATGTACAAAGGCAAGCTTCAAGATGGTCAACTTGTGGTAGTGAAGTTGCTAAAGAAGCTGAAAGGCGATGCATAAGAATTTTTCAATGAAGTTGAAAGCATAAGCAAGACTTCTCTTGTCAATGTTGTCACCCTCCTGGGGTTCTATTTTGAAGGAAGCAAAAAAGCTTTGATTTATGAGTTCATGCCCAATGGATCACTTGAGAAGTTCATATTCAACAAGATTAACACTTTGGAGCTAGATCGACAATTGAGTTGCAACACATTGTACCAGATTTCGCTTGGCATAGCTCATGGGCTAGAGTACTTGCATAGAGGATGCAAAACGAGGATCTTGCACTTCGACATAAAGCCTCATAACATTCTCCTTGACACAAACTATTGTCCCAAGATTTCTGACTTTGGTCTTGCCAAAATATGCCCAAGAGAAGAGAGCATCGTGTCATTGCTTTGTGCTAGGGACACTGTAGGATACATTGCTCCAGAGCTGATCATAAGGAACATCAGAGGGGTTGCAATACCAAACCAAATACAACGAGTAGTGGGGTCCTAAGCTAAGCCTTGGCTAAACCTTGGAAATCTTAATGCCCTAATGCCTTTCAAATCCTCCTAGCCATTATCCTACTGCAATAATTCTTGCTAAGAAGAACACCCATGTTGTGGCAATTCCACCCAGAAGGTAATGGGTTACTCCTACAGCACGTCCTTGTATAATGCTCAAGGCTCTAGGCTAAGTAGTAGCAGCAACTTTTAATTTATTATGAGCCCAAATGATAGATTCAATTTTCTCACAAATCAGATGTCTATAGCTATGGTATGATGGTTCTAGAGATGGTCAGCAAGAGAAAAAATATTGAAGTCACAATAGATTCAACTAGTGAAGCATACTTCCCTCACTTGGTCTACCGATGCCTAGAGCTTCAACAAGAGCTTGGACTGCTTGGGATCACAAATGAGGAGGATGAAACAATCATGAAGAAGATGATTATAATAGGCCTATGGTGCATTCAAATCAATCCAAGAGCTTGACCATGTATGACCCAAGTTGTGGAGATGCTAATAGGAAGTGTTGAGGCCTTGCAAATTCCTCCCAAACCCATTTTTTCATCACCCTGAGGATCGCTTACGGCTTGTCCGTGTGAAAGTTCGTATCTACAAGAGAGTAATGACTCAAGTTGGAATTGTTCATTATCAATTACACAAGACCAACACAGTTTGTAATAGACTAAGCAACTACAAAATTAATGATTATTGAGCTGTTCATAAATTTGTGATTAGATGTTTAGGTTGAATTTCTACAAGTATGACTCAAAAATAAGTGAAAAGTGTATTGTTGACACCGACATTTTCATATATGGGTCTCTATTTCATTTTTATCAATATTAGGGATCTAATTTATGACATAAATTGGCCCTCCCAACCCAAAAATCGATCCTGTATTATTTAGTATGCACATTGCTCGCTACATCCCATCACGATTAGGGACATTGTGATGTTAAAATTTTCACTACGGCATGGCATAGGCATAACTGAAATAAAAATAATAACAAATAAGAATAATAACTTAGAACAAATAAAAAAAAAAATATACAATGAAAAAAGGGAAAGGTCGCTGATCATTTTATATTTCACAGACACATTAAGTTTGTCACACCAATTCACCATGAAGAACGGGCCTCATTTTGAAGCCCATCCGTTGGATTCGTGCATCAGCCTAGGAGAGAGCTTTGGTGGCCACCCACACGGCAAGGCACGTATTGGCCGCTGCTCTCTCTCTCTCTCTCTCTCTCTCTTCAGCCACATCCGTGTAGGTTAGACGATATTTTTTCCTTGATTTTCCATCTCTTATAATAACACATATATCTAAGAGCTTCTACGTATCTTTATTTGATTATGTAAATCTGATATATTATCTTAGATAGTTATCTCATAAAACCTATCAATAAACTCCATACTTCATTATGATTCATCAAATAATAGAAATTCCACAATTTTCTACTCTGCATATTTCTAATCTGCTATTGTGATTCAAAGGAGCTTGTCTTGGCGGAAGTATTAACGGTAAGATCAATGTACTTATTTTGTATCAATCTTTATTTCCTCAATTCATCCTCATTAGAGATTAAACGGAGTTCAAATTCGAATATGAGCAAAATGTCACGGTCTTACATAGTAATAAGCTCATTTTTGATAAGATGTATGTGTTTTAACGTCAAGCAGCAATATCTTTGGTAGAATCAGTCTTTATAATTTTATGTTGGTTAAAAAAAAAAAAAAAAACTACGTTTCGGTTTGTATCAAGGTTAATGGCTGTCGGTATTTTAAATCCTAATATATCCCATTGCAAAGCCATGAGTTCCTCATCATCTTTGTTGAATCTTCATGTTCCCTCATGTCATTTCAGCTCATTTAGCGATTATTTATCTTTAAGGATAGCATACGACAGCTCCATTTTGTATTTCGTGCTATTTATGTCCAATTTTGTGTTTAAATCCATCTCATTTGCTCGTATTTAAATTCTGTCAAGCATCATTTTTTTTTCTTACTTATTATGGTTTTGGATCTCATTTTGATAGCATTTATATCACATTTGCCTGTATGCATGCACAGTAGCTAGTTTACTTCGATTTCTAGACGTTCGGGCGTGATTTTTTGCTTGTTTATGAGGTGTTACATGGTCACATTTCGCTGTCCATGAGGTCTTGTTTGGTCCATAAGGCAAGCTCCAAAGCCAACCCTCGCAAATCTCCATGGTCTGGGGTCGTGTCGGGTTAATCGTTAGTCCCTTTCGTGTAATTTTCGGACTACAAGCAAACCTTAATTCTTGCTGTCCATCTTCGGGGATTTCGTGCTAATCATTGCCGGTACTCGATTGTTCCCTAATTTACCTCGTGCCCGTCCTTAACCCAAGACAATCTTTTAAGTTGGCTTCCAAACTTGTCTCGAGAAAATAACCGACAATCTGAAACCAAATTATCTAATTCTTTTTCTCTCTCTTTTTTGCGTGTAAATAAATATGATAGAAATTATAAACACGTAGTGTGTATTTCACAAAAATAATTATTTTTTTTGGAAATAAGCAAGTCGAGATCAAGAAGGTACATGTCGATTGCATCCTCAACAATTTGAGAGAAAAGGGTACATTTCAAACGCATCTTAATTCCTATAGGGCTTTCTAAACGGGATCATAATCTTGTTCTAGCTCAAAACTCAATTACACACCTTCACAAGATTTTTCAACAAATTAAGAGTCCAAGTTAATCCCATTCAACGCTTAGCTTGGAAATCAAAGACTCTAAAGACAAAACTTTTCGTGTATATGCTTCAAGGTTTCGATTGCCATATAATGCTACCCAAACACCGGGCGTGCATTTATGTATGTTTTTGTCACCTATGAGGTAGGCCTTATCTATGGTCTAAGAGTGCAATTTAGTTTACCTAGAAAACACCACAAGATACGACTTTTTGATGGATGTGCATCAAGCTTTCAATTGTCATATACTCGAAAGTTTCAATTTAACAAGCTGAAACGTTACAGAGATGTCCAGTTTTGAGCGGTAACGTTTTCCTGAATCCAGTTGCTGCACCCCACCGCTCCTCTTCTCCCCAACTTCCGATTTGTCGCGACGGGATATGGCCCTTCCATAGGCACAATGATTGTG
The DNA here is from genome assembly GCA_014182385.1 of Eucalyptus viminalis. Classification (NCBI taxonomy): domain Eukaryota; kingdom Viridiplantae; phylum Streptophyta; class Magnoliopsida; order Myrtales; family Myrtaceae; genus Eucalyptus; species Eucalyptus viminalis. The sequence continues at coordinate 9,278,598 of CM024527.1, read as the reverse complement.
TTGTACTTGACATTCTTCTTTCACATGGATCACTCTAAATAATACCGACATTGATGCACAATGCGTGACACGACATACCACGACACGCCAACATGCCGTTTCTTAAAAATAGAGAAGTCTGATACATTGAGACACATTGTATACTAAATATATATTTTTATTTTTATTATTATTCCAATCGAATTAATTTGATTCAAATTCATAAACAAACAAATAAATAAAAGCCTGGAATGAATTTACAATAAAAACATTAATCCATAATTTATTAATATCATTAATTGTTTCAATTTGACAAATTCAACTCCATTCCAATAATTTATAAAACTTGGAGAAAAAAACAAGCAATGCACATTCTAGATTAGTGTGTTGGACATGTTAAAAGAGTAGGCATGTCGGAAGAGGAAAAAAAAAACTTGGGGATAAATTATATATCACAAGAAGTAAAAGTCAAAAGATGAGAGGATTAGGTTTTTTTTTTTTTTTTTTTTCATTATATATATATATATATTTTAACCTCTCATTTATTGAAATTTTTTTAAATTGATCCACGTATTGAAATCACGTGTTAGAAACTTACATATCAAGATTCTTACTGGAGTGTCGGAAAAATTGATTAGTTATCAAATTTTCCAACACATATTGATTGAGTGTCAGAGAGTATCCAAGAATGTTGAATACGTATCAGAATGTTCAACACAACACGAACGCTTTTGAAAAGTGTCGATGCTTCTTAGGGGTCAATTTTTTTTCCCTTTTTTGGGTGACTATACCCTGCCTTTCTCCACTTTCAACTACCTTAATATAATCTGTGCGCCAGAAGGGAAACGCGGTTGTTTTATTAAATAATTATGTACAAGACTGAGATATTCCTTCCCAGGCAAACATGTTTCCGCGTAGCGCAGTAAGTCATATGAATGAAGTCGAAAGTGGACGAGAGTCCCCACCTCTTGCAGATAAATATGAATTCTTCGTGCTTGACGTCACCGCGATCCAACGCCACCGTATGACTCGTTCTCATCAGATCGGTGATTAATTCCGTCCATGATAGACAAAATTATCAGGGGCTCGATTCTATTTACAAGACGAACAGCATTTGATAACTCAAATACTCGATCTTTTATAATTTAATTTTGGACGAAATCTCCCCATTATATATGTATTAATATTATTCTTAGCAGTATATATCATTAGAAAAAACCCCCAGGAAATATGCTATATAAAAAGATAATTACCGAATTGGTCATAAACTTATTGTACAAATATCAATTTAGTCGTAAGTTTTTCAATTTTGCCAATATAATGGTAAATATTTACGTGAAATTTCAATATAATCATTTTGATCAATTGATACAAGAAATTGTTGGCATGACGTACAATTATCACCGATCATCTTAAGTGGCAAGTTGACATTGACAACTTAAGGATCGCCATATCAGCAATTTCCGATCGCAATTTTTCGGAAAAAGTGTATTGGAATTTCTAGCAAAGATTAAAGAGTATATTAATGAATTTGAAAAATTTAGGACTGAATTGACACTCATTATTAAATTTAAAACTCAATTGGTAATTTTCCCAGGATTTGTAAAACATGAGATTTTGCTCAGAAGTTTCATGGTTTGTTCCTAATGGTTAGGCAGATCATCATCAATGTCAACATTTCAACACCTTGGCGGGCCCTCCAGCCTAACTGTAATTAAGAGGTCCTTTTGACTGAAGTTTCATGGTTTGTTCCTCAAGATTTTCTGGGGCAGATTTTCTGATGCAGACAATGATGCATTTACATTGGGTGCTTGAATAATGCACGCATAGGACCACTTTCTGCCTCGCTTCGCTTGCCATTTGAGCTAGGGCCAATTCAAACCAACTCCATTTGAATTCTCACCCATCCTGCTCTGCCTCCTTCTTCCAGTCCCAAATGAATCTCCAAAGCTTCATCTGTGGAGCTAGTTGTCGCCGCTTAGTCCTCGTTGTCGTCTTCGCCAGATTAGTCTATTAGGCTGTAGCAGAGGATACACAGTACGAGGCCTGTGTGCCTCTGAACTGCGGATATGGCACAAACATCAGCTACCCTTTTTGGATTTTCGGCGAGCAGGAGTCCTATTGTGGCTATCTGAATTTCCAGATTACCTCAAGGATACATACCCCAGCCTACTTTCTCGGACAGTGAGTTCATGATTGAGGATATCTTCTATGCGAACCATTTGTTCCTTCTGGTTAATGCCCTCGTGTACCTGGACTCCTGTGGTGCTCTGCTGCGTAATATCAGCATTGAAAGGACGTCTTTCAATCTTAGTTCCGCAAATGCCGATTTATTCTTCAACTACAATTGCACCTAGCAGCCCATAGGTTTTACATATCCCATGGACTGTGCTAGCAACTTCACCCACCACTCTTTTGCTTTTTTTCTCAAGGAAGGATCGCAGGAAATAGATTTGTATTCTGCGATCAGCTCCTGGTACTACCTATTGACGTCAATCCAAATATCGCTAGCTTAAGGACTATGAATTACAGTGAGATTACAGAGATGGGGTTCCTTTTGAACTGGACTGCAATTAATTGCAGCAACTGCGAGGGAAGTGAGGGATGGTGTAGGTTCGAGAACAATAATTTTGTTTGCTTTTGCCCAAACGGTCCTCATTCTCAAACCTTCTATCATGTTGAGTGCATGGGGGAGTTTTTTCGGTTTTTTTCTTCTCGACTAAGTTTTCAAATCTACTATTTTGCTTGATCTTTCATTTCTATGTGCGGAGGTTGGTATCTGCATCCCACAAGATCCAATGGTTAAAATGTATTGAGTGAGGCTGAAGCTACACCATATTCATAGTAAAAATTTTCAAATGTTGGACCAAAACAACTTGCTTTTCTTTGTGGGATTTTCTTGTGCACAGGATCAAACAAAAAAAGAAAGAAGATAGCTTCCGTGAATAGTGGTGCTAAAATCTGATGAAGTGTTGAGTTGAAATATGTAACATTCATATATTTGAATTGTAATATAATTAACTCCATCATGCTATAGGTTTTCATTGTGACATGACCTTATTTATTATTAGTATAAGCACTATAATGAGTGTGGATCCAAGCATGGCCATATATGCTTCAATTCGATACATATGCACGCTTCAGGCCACTTTTTGCCTCACTTGATATTGGCTTTGAAGTTGAAGAACTAGCACACAACAGTGATAGGAGTTTTTTTTTTTTTTTTTTTTTTTGGTAAAAGGTAAGTATTATATTGACTTTTGAACCAAGAGGCTATACAATTGTACAGCTAAGGACCCCGGAACCAAAAAGCTTAAACTCATAAGACAAGGTAGTCAAACAAGTGGAAGGGTACCGGGGGTAAAGCTGCAGAACAGGGAAAGAAAGAATAGCAGCAAAGAAAAAGGCTAAAACAACAGCCACAACAGAGGAGAGAAGGGCCAAACAAGGCAGCCTGCACACGAGACACAACAGTGATAGGAGTTAGGACCAACTCAGATTGACTCCATTTGATTTTTTTGCAAATGCTTTCCACGCTCTCTCCTACCTATTTCTTCTGTCCTCTGCAATACTCTGCCTTCTTCCGGTCCAGATGAATCACAAAACTTCATGTGAGTAGCTAATTGTCACCAATCAGTCATCATCATCATCTTCACCAACTTAGTCTATGTGGCTCTATCGGATGATGCACAATACGAGGCTTGCATGCCTCGGAATTGTAGATATGGGCTGAACATTAGCTACCCTTTAGGATTTATGGTGAACAAGAGTCCTATTGGGGCTATCTGAATTTCAAAATTACCTGCAAGGAGATATATCATGTCCTGACTTTCTCGGACAGGGAATTCACTATCAAGGATATCTTTTATGCGAACAATTGGTTCCTCCTGGCTAATGCCCCTGTGTAGCAGGAATCCTGTGATGCTTCGGCCCCATAATATCAACCTCAAGAGGATGACTTTCAATCTCAGTTCCACTAATGCTGATCTGTTCTTCTACTATAGTTGCACCTCGTAGCCAACATGTTTTTACAAGTCCAGTGGACTGAGTTGGCAACTCCATGCGCCATTCTTTTGCTTTTCTTTTTCTTTTTCTTTTTTCCCAAGGAAGCATTGCAGGAAATGGATTGCTATTCTGACGTCCGCTACTGCTATTCCACAGTTAGCACTCCTGTTTCTGTTAATGCCGATTTCACTAGCTTGAATCACTAGCTTGAAGAAGGAGTTCCTATTGAACTGGACTGCAATTAACAATTAGATCTTTAGGTCGGCATCTGCTACCCATAAGATCAAAAGGTATAAATAAATTGAGGGAAGATGCTTCAACTTCACTGTAAAATTCTGCAAGGGTTGGGCTAAAACTACTGGTTTCTTCTTGGGCTTTTATTATGAACACAACCAAATGAAAAGGAAAACTACGTCTCCACAAATGGTGCTAAAATCTGATCGCTTCGATAGTTGAAATATATTATTGATAGAGGTGAACTGCGCACTTAATTCTATCTTTGCACAATCAATGAAAATTTTGTTCATGATGATAGTGGAGAAATAAATACTGAAAATGTTTTCACTGTTATTTAATTACTCTTTATACGTGCCGTGGATAATGTCCTCAAGCTTTTCCAATTTCTTCGCCCTAGCTTAGACTGTGGACTCGCTTACCGCTGCAAACAAAACTTTCCGATCTGTTGGGTCCCAAGACATCTTATGGGAACCTCATATTTTGATATTTCTATCTTTCTATGTTTGTATCTTTCTGCAATAGTTAGCTAGTCATCAATTGGGTGTACACGATTCAAGAAGCTTCAAAATTCTTGCCTGAACATGAGCTGCCCACTTGTTTTATTCGCGGGACGACTTTTAATCAATCCTATAGGTCCACTTAGAGGCTAAAAGGGTTCAGACATGTCCATAATATACCGCCCATTCAATACACAGAAATTTTTATCTGTCTCCGCCTCTGACACCACATTGTCGATCATATTGCAGCGTGTTTGCTACTTCTAGACAAGCTAATATTTTTGCCGTCTTCCTGTTCATTCCCTGATAGCTCTAGAATTAAGGATTTTAGCTAATGTCTATACTTGTTGGTCAATCAGGCACAGGTCCATTTGCATGTGTTTCCAATTACTCTGGTATCACTAATCGATCCAAACTGGTGAATGATGGAGGGGGGGGGGGGGCGGGGCAGGGCGGGCGGTTTTACTTCCTTGAAACAGAATGATCTATTACCTCATGATGTGCCTGATCTTTATATCTCTTAGACACTTTGAAGTTATCAGTTTGCAATTCGTTGACACATTTTTCACTCTTGATGACTATTGTCTCAGGAAAACAAAGGGTTGGACTGAAAATTGGAATAGGTAATTATTTCAAGACTTTCTCTTCCGCTTCTCTACACTCCTCTGCAATTTGTTGCGACTTTTTGGCAGTAATCTTGCATCGTTGCTCAATGGAATCAATATTTCCAAAATATCCTAGAAGCCTTGAAGAAGTGAGATTGCTGTTCAAAAATATTCTCCATTTTTTTCAGGAATGGCTGCATCAGGAACCGGAATTGGGATCACCCTTATTTTAATGCTTCCCTTCAAGAAGAAACCAGTGATCAGAATAATTATGGCTTTGATAAAGCATAGGAGCGAACATTTCAATGGCGAAATGAAGATTGAGGGACTCATCCAAGAAGATACACCTACAAAGACATCAAGAGGATGACCAACTCTTTCAAAGAAAAGTTAGGTGAGGGAGGCTATGGCTGCATGTATAAAGGCAAGCTTTGAGATGATCAATTTGTGGTAGTAAAGCTTCTAAAGAAGCCGAAAGGCAATGCTGAAGATTCTTTCAATGAAGTTGTGAGCATAAGTAGGACTTCTCATATCAATGTTCTTAACCTTTTGGGGTTTTGTTTTGAAGGAAGCAAAAGAGCTTTGGTTTATGAGTTCATGCCCAATGGATCACTCGAAAAATTCATATTTAACAGGAGTAACACTTTGGAGGTAGATCAGCAATTGAGTTGGGACATATTGTACCAGATTTCGCTTAGCATAGCTCACGGGCTAGAGTACTTGCATAAAGGATGTAATACAAGGATCTTGCACTTCCACATAAAACCTCACAACATTCTTCTTGATGCAAACTATCGTCCCAAGATTTCTGACTTTGGTCTTTCCAAAATATGCCCAAGAGAAGAGAGCATCATGTCATTGCTTGGTGCCCGAGGCACCGCTGGATATATTGCTCCGGAGCTAATCATAAGGAACATCGGAGGGGTTTCTCACAAATCGGATGTCTATAGTTATGGCATGATAGTTCTAGAGATGGTCAGCAAGAGGAAAAACATTGAAGTCATGGTAGATCATACAAGTGAAATATACTTTCCTCATTGGGTCCGCCGACACTTGGAGCTCTGAGAAAAGCTTGGCCTACATGGGATCACAAATGAGGAGGACGAAGGAATTGCAAAGAAGATGATTGTAATAGGCTTATGGTGCATTCAGATCGATCCGAGAGCTCGACCATCGATGACTAGAGTTGTGGAGATGCTAAAAAGTAGTGTTGAGACCTTACAAATTCCTCCTAAACCATCCTTGTCATCACTCTCAAGATCACCTGAGGCTTGTCAATGTGAAAGTTCGTCTATGCCAGAGAGAAATGACTCGACTTGGGACAATTCAATATCAATTACATCAGACTAACATAGTTTGTAATAGAGTATTTATAGGGGTCAACATATCTACTGCTTCTGACTTGGACCCGCATATACTTCAAGTGCCATTTAGCAGAGACGTCCACGACTTCTTTTAGAAAATATATTCAAGCCCTTCCTTTTGCATATATTCAAAAGAAGCGCCTTCTCATCGTGTACGTAATATAATGAAAATACAATAAGTGCCGTAGGCATGTTCAGCCAATAGAGGGCATTTCACCCTCACTCATTCACGCCGGGCGAGGGACAGGGTTTGGTTACCCGATGCCAGCCCAGTCGTAGCCTAGATTGCTCCAAACATGATGTTTACCTTCATCACCATTAGCCCCCCTAATTCCCAGTTGATATTTTCCAGCCAACTGGGAGGCTAGGGAAGGCAAGTACGGGGTCTCTCACCCTAGGGCGGTTCTCCCACCTTTACCTTCCATGAGCAGTTTAAGGACCTGCTCAAGTCCAAAGAACCAGATATGATTCGGATTAAAAAAAAATGCGCATTTAGATTTTGAAAAAATATCAATAAATCCGCCAAATGGATTAGATTTCGTACATGACTTAAATTGTAGACATAATTTATTGCGTCAATGCACGGTGCCGACAATCCAAATTTCGAAATTCAATGCTTTCATGTATATCATATGTATATATGTATTTGGTATGATGTTTAGACATTTTTTCTCTATCAGTTTCCCAGGATTATTATTTTGTAAAGTATTGTAATCGAGAATTTAGAAAATGAAAATACTACAACCTTATAGCTCTTGATTACGTATTAAATTTTGTTCGCACTGATTTGAGATCGTTAATCTCTTAATCGTAGCCACATATATAATACGAGCCACCGAGTTATATAATTACTGGTTATAAAAGCGTAAAAGAGAACATAAAAAATGCCAATTCCTGCAACTTTCCGTAGACACTGTATTCTATAAAATTTAATCACAAAAATTTCGCTACCTCAAAACTTACTAATAATAACTGAGATTTAAGACACTCAAACGCAGGTGTTTACTAACACCATGACAGCATTGGGTCATAGGCTACATTAAAGGGAGTTGCAACTCCAATGTGGGACAAAACTCCCAAGGAAATATGCAACATAAATTATTTAATTTTTTATTTTTTGCAAGCACTAAAATTTGTATGATGGATGAAATGATAAAAAAATGAACAATTTTTTGCGTTGCTTAGTAAGAATTGTGGGTAATTACCTAGTTAGTCCCAAATTTATTGTGTAAATGCTAATTTTGTCATGCATTTATCAATTTTATCAATGTAGTCCTAAACATTTACTCAAAATTTCAAAGTAGTTCTTCCAAAAAACTGACGCTGGAAATTGCTAATATGGTGTCCAATCATCGCCGATCGTACTATATGTGGATTCTCACGTCAAGGATTTCCGACAGCAATCGGTCGAAAAAACTACGTAAGAATATCTTGTCAAACTTATAATTATCTTAATAAATTTGAAAAAAATTATGACTGAATTGACATTCATATAATAGGTATAGAACTGAATTGATACTTTTTTCCTAATATTTTTGTAATGGGAACTTTGTTCCCGAGTGTAATTTAGAGGTCCCTTTGGCTCATATGGTTCAAGGTTTGTTCCTAATGATTTGGTAGATCATCATCAATTCCGACACTTCAACACATAGGCGGGCCCGCCAATGTAATCGTTATTAAGAGGTCCCTTTGACTAGGAAGTATCATGGTCGGTTCCTCTAGACTTTCTAGTGCAGATTTTCCGTGTATGACAACAATGCATTTACATTGGGTGCTTGAATAATGCACGCATGGGACCAATTTCTGCCTCGCTTGGCATTTGCTTCGAAGTCGATGAACTAGTGCACGACAGTTATCAAAGCTAGGACCAATTCAAACTAACTCCATTTGATTTCTCTTCTATCCTGCTCTACCTCCTTCCAATCCAAATGAATCTCTAGAGCTTCAACTGCGGAGCTAATTGTTGCCAGTTGGCCCTTGTCGTTGTCTTCGCTAGCTTAGTCTATTAGGTTGTATCTGAAGATGCGTAGTATGAGGCCTGCACACCTCGGAACTGTGGATATGGCCCAAACATCAGCTACCCTTTCTGGATTTCGGGCGAGCAAGACTCCTATTGTGGCTATCCGAATTTCAAGATCACCTGCGTAGGGATATTCCCAGTCCTGAATTTTTCAGTCAGTGAGTTCATCATCAAGGAAATCTCCTACACGAACCATTCTAGCCTCCTGGTTGATGTCCTCATGTACCATGACACTTGTGGTGCTCCACCAAGTAATATCAACCTCGAAAGCGCGCCTCTCATTCTCAGTTCCACTAATGCCGATTTCTTCTTCTATTATAATTGCACCTCACCACCGCCAAATTTTACATATCTAGTGGACTGTGCTAGCAACTCCACCCACCACTCTTTTGCTTATTTTCTCGAGGAAGTACCTGCGACTCTGCAGTTAGTGTACCTGATTATGTTAATACAAATATCGATAGCTTGGCGACTATGAATTACGGTGAGATTATGGAGATGGGATTCCTTTTGAACTAGACCGCATTTAATTGTAGCAACTGCGAGGGAAGTGAGGGATGGTGTGGATTCGAGAACGATGATTTTGTTTGTTTTTGCCAAGATGGTCCTCATCCTCGAAGCTGCAATGATGGTAAGTGGATGGGGAAGTTTTTTTTTTTTTTTTTTTTTTCTGTTTTTGCTTCTTGACTGAGTTTTCATATCTACTGTTTTGCTTTATCTTCCTTTCGACATGCAGAGGTTGGTATCTATGTCCCACAAGATCCAATAGTTAAAAAGTATTAAGTGAAGCTGGAGCTACACCAAATTCACAGTAAAAATTTCAAATGTTGGACCAAAATAACTTGCTTTTTCTTGTGGGATTTTCTTGTGCATACGACCAAACAAGAAAGAAAGAAAGAAAGGAAGGAAGAAGGAAGGAAGGAAGGAAAGAGAGAAAGCTCCCGTCTATTCTAGTGGTGCTAAAATCTAACGAGGTGTTCAATCGAAATAGGTAACATTGATCGATTTGAACTATACATATAATTAACTCTATCATGCTATAGGTTTTGATTGTGACATGACCTTATTTATAATTAGCATAAGCACTATAATGAGTGTGGATCCAAGCATGGGCCATACATGCTTTGATTCGATACATATGCATGCTTCAAACCACTTTCTGCCTCGCTTGGTGTTGGCTTCAAAGTTGAAGAACTAGCACACAACAGTGATAGGAGTTAGAACCAATTCAAACCAACTCCATTTAATTTTTTTACAAATGCTTTTCGCACTATCTCCTACCTCTTTCTCTTATCCTCTGCAATTGTTGTTTTCAAAAGAACAAAGGAGTTGACAGCAAAAGCTGTATATATAATTCAGAAAACTAAAAAATGCTTAATACATACTGAAACTTAACCATAAACCCATGTTGCCCACTTATAGCTTGCCTTGTCCACAAAACCAGCAACAAACTAACAGAATAGCTAAAAAAGTATCAAAGTCACAGTAGATCAAACCATCGAAGCATACTTTCCTCATTGGGTACGTCTATAGCTCCAAGAAGAGCTTGGACTACTCAGGATCACAAATGAGGAGGACAAAGTAATTGTGAAGAAGATTATTATAATTGGCTCATAGTGCATTCAAATCAATCTGAGAGCTCGACCATGTATGACCCAAGTTGTGCAAATGCTAAAAGGTAGTGTTGATGCCTTGTAAATTCCTCTCAAACCCATTTTGTCATCACCCTCAATATTGCTTGCAGCTTGTCCATGTGTAAGTTCATCTCTACAAGAGAGTAATAACTCAAGTCAAGGTTATTCAATATTAATTATATGAGACCAACATAGTTTGTAACATACTATTTGGAAAAAAAAAAAAAAAGCAATTGCAAAATTAATGATAATTGGGCTGTTTATAAATTTGTGATGAGATGTCTCGGTTGAATTCTACAAGTGTGACTAAAAAAGGAGTGAAAATGGTATTGTTGACATATAAATTTTCACATTTGGATCTCCGTAGCATTTTTATCAATATTACGGATCTAATTTATGACATAAATTGGCCCCTTAACCCAAAAAATTGCATGTATCATTTAGTATCACATTGCTTGCTACTTCTCATCACGATTAGGGACATTTTGATTTTAAAATTTTCTCATAGGCATAACTATAATAAAAATAATAAGTTAAAATAAATACAAAATAAAAAAATATACCATAATAAAAGGGAACGAGGCTTACGGATCATTTTATATTTCACAAACACGTTAAGCTTGTCATACCAATTAAGGCCCTCTCGAGTGGGCCAGGGCGCGAACCCAGCAGATGGGCTTCAAAATGAGGCCCGTTTTTAGCCCACGAGAGAGCTTTGGTAGCTGCTCACACGCTCTCAAACGGAGGTGAATGCATTGGCCATCCGTCTGAACTTTTGTCGACTCAAACAAAGAGTTCATTTCCTGTTTGTTTCTTTTTTTTTTTCTCTGACCCAACCAACAAGTCCGCACTATTCCTTTTCTTTATTGTTTTCTTTTTACGGTCAAAGTCCTATTCCACTTTCACTCCAACGTGAAAAATGTTGAAGTGGACTTTAGCGCTGAAGCAATTTCCGAACATGTAAGATTCGGCTTTCAACTTTGAAGCTGGTAGACGACCTGGGAAACACGGTTGTCTGCGATGACCAAGACCAAGACATTCCTTCACCGCCAGACAGTTTTTCCCATTCGGTGCATATTACATATACAAAGTTGAAAGGGAAAGAAATAGGTCGAAGAATAACGCTAAGTATGCTAGATGACTAAAAAAATTACTTATGTAGTTTGGGACATCACTTAGTAATTAATTTAATGGACCGACTTTAATTTACCTAACGTCACCTCATCATCTAAATATTCACATAGGCTAGCTACCATATACAAGAATACTAACATCCTCTATTATATCATGGCTGTTAATTGCATTGATGCATGGTGTGACGATGATGGATTTCAAGCTTCCATACTTTCATATGCTGTGGTATTAATGCTCTTCATCTATAGTGTTCTATGTGTTTGGCATGACGATTGGACCTTTGCTCTGTAATAGTTTTTCAATATTATTGTATTATACTCGAGAAGTCTAGAAAATGAAGAATCCTCCACTGCCGCTCTTTTCCTCAGCTTTTTCCACTTTCAAACCGTTCGCATAATTCATGCGCAACTTGGGAAACACGGTTGTTTGCGATGACCAAGACCAAGACATTCCTTCACAGCCAAACATTTTTCCCAATGCGGTGCATATTACATATACAAAGTTGAAAGTGAAAGAAATAGGTTGAAGAATAACGCTAAGTATACTAGATAAATAAATAAAAAATTACTTATATAGTTTGGGACATCACTTAGTAATTAATTTAATGGACTGAATTTAATTTACCTAACGTCACATCATCATCTGAATATTCACGTAGGCTAGCTACCATATACAAGAATACTAACATCCTCTATTATATTATGGCTTTTAATTGCATCAATGGTGACGATCATTGATTTCGAGCTTCAATACTTTCGCATATATGTTATTGTAATAATGCTCTCCATATACATTGTTTATGTGTTTGGCACTATAATTGGACCTTTGCTCTGTAATAGTTTTTTCAATATTATTGTATTATATTCGAGAATTCTAGAAAAAGAAAAATCCTTGATATTGTAGTACTCAATTGCACATGAAGTTTTATTCGTCCAAGATTTAAGATGATTAATCCCTTACTCTCACTATAGCCACATATATGATACAAGATATCAATCTCAATCCATCGAGTTATTATCTTTTTTGGTGTAAATATGTGAATATCATTAATTAGATGAGGTACAAAAACTTAGGGGAATCCCCTAGCATTCCACAAAAACTAATTATCCAAGAAGATGGAGGAAGGAAGCCTCCATATAGTAGCCAATAAAACATTTGCCTGGGAAGTCCTACACGTTTGGTAAAGTGACGCCCTATCTCTTACAATCTTTCGAATCCTAGCTAACAAAAGATGAGGTTCAGTCGACATGTTTTGAAATCGTTTGTGGTTACGTTCCATCCAAATGCAATAGATTGTCGCTAAGAAAGACAACTTGAGGAATCTCGCCTCCGAGTTTTTGCCCTTAGTGGCCTCGATCATCTATTGAAGTTCTAAGTTCCAACCTCCTACATAACGCCAAATTCCATTTTATGCCAAAATACTATGCCATACACTACTTGTACAGGTGCACTCAAAAAATAAGTGGTTTCTATCTTCTGTACCAGTCATGCAAAAGTTACACTTAGTATCTACTGAAGGCAACCAACCATGATATGGCTATTGCTGTCAGTAGTCTATCTTTGCAAACAAGCCAACCAATAAAATTATTCTTGCTGATACCGCTAGTCCAAATTAATTGATACCAGTCCACGGCCGGTCCTCTTGTCTAAATTCCTCGTATACCTCTTTGCAACAGTATGTTTCGCTAGAGATAATAGGCATTAGAGCATGTCTTAGCTTGAGAATGCATCGTCAATTTCAAGCCATATTGCCCTTTATGTTGAGTTGCATAATGGGAGTACCTATGCATTTAATATTTGAACCTAAGTACTCCACAGGGATGAGGATGGAAGATTGATGAGGCTTTAAAGCATGCCATCAATACTTTATTCCAAAGTTTCAGATCGAGCAGGCCTAGACCTCCCTCCTTTTTTGGTGAGCATACTACATTCCATGCAACTTTGTGGGATTTGTGAGTTTCTGCATTGGCATCGAGTTATTATCTTATCGAAGACTAAAAGTATAAAAGAGAATGTATTAAAATTACACAACGGAAATTTTTGTTACCACATAAAAAACTAATAAACATTGTGATTCAAGAAATTTGCCGCTGGTGTTTACTAAACCCATGACTACATTTGGTTATAAATTACATTAAAGGGAGTGGGAACTCCAAAACGGGACAAGAATTTCAATTTAAATGTGTAATATAATTTAAACAATTGATTTTTGTTAGCACTAAAGTTTTGTATATTGGAAGAAAAGAAAAAGAAAAATTCTACAATTGATTTGCACTGCTTAGTAGGAATTGTATAACGGGAGGTTTGTTCCTAAGAGTAATTTAGAGGTTCCTCTAACTCGGAAGTTTCATGGAACGTGGAAGATCATCAATTTCAACACGTTGGCGGATCCTCCAACCTAATTGTAATTTAGAGGTCCCGTTGACTAGGAAGTTTCATGGCTTGTTCCTCAAGACTTTTCAGGGCAAATTTTCCGTGTGGGTCATTGATACATCAACATTGGCTGCTCGAATAATGCAGGCATGCAAATCCAATTCACATGAACTCTCGAATTAGATAGGCCCAATTCATTTAACAAGTATAGTTGAGAGATTTGTCGTTTCATTTAAAGATTTTATTATGGATTAAGAACTAGCTAGGCAACAAATGTTACAATTGTAAACGCACCAACTTCCTTCGTGATTAAGTGTGACCAAATTTTTAGCAATTCCTTATTATCTATGCTAAATTAGTGATCTTGAGAATAAGCATGGTTGTCTCCTTTTAGTGTTGACATCAAATCGAACCCTTTGAGGTCAAAGCCAGGACAAGCCTGGTCGTTTCCTTTCCATTCCAATGTTAGAATCAACTCGGTTTGGAAAAATTGTCCAAAAAATCTTAAATTTATTGTACTTTTGCCAATTCAATCCTAAACATTTTCACTTCTTGCCAATTGAGTCCATTCATACAATTTTGGCAAGAAAATACGGACATGGATGCCAACGGTGCCACATAGGACCGCCGGCGCTGATGTGGACAATTTTAATAATATTTTAATATTTTTTGAATTTTTTCTTTCTTTTCTTTTTGGCTTTCTTCTTGGCCTTTTCCAATGGCTGGCCAACCACCGGCCACAGCCAGCTAGCTAGCCTCGCCCACCACAAGCGAGGCCCGATTAGGCAAGGGTGAGCCCCGGTGAGGGAAGCCCTTGCCCAAGCGCGGCTTGGCAAGGGTTGCCTGAGTGAGGCCGACCCTCGCCTAGGCCAGGCGAGGTTGATCTGCACCTAGGCTAGGGTAGCGCCGCTAGGCGTCGGCCGGGCGATGGCAACATCGGGTGAGGCCACCCTGGCTTGAGCGAGGGCCGGCCTCGCCAAATTTAGCTAGGGGAGTCCTCACTAGAGGTCACCCTCGCCTAGGTGAGTATCAACCTCAGGGCGACCTCACCAGGCGTCCGCCTAGTAACTCAACCTGGTTGGAAAAAAAAAAAAAAAAACTTCGATTTTTTACTCCTTCAAATCAGCGTAAACGCTGAACAATTAAAGTGTACTTTTCTGGTCTTCCTTTGTTTCTCCTTTTTGGCTGCCTTTCCGGTTTTGCATGTGGACGCAAACGAAGCAAGCACGAAAGGAGCATTGACTCTCTCACTTTTGTCTTTCCATCGAGACATTTTCCACGAAACATGACATTGCAGAGAGTGATATAATAGTCGAACTTTAAACCATTGATTAGACTTTAAAAGCTTTGGTTTATTTCACAAAAAATGAATAAATTGAAATACATTTTATAAAAATAATTACTTATATTGTTGTAAAAATAGATAAATAAAAAATATTTATATTGTCTATAAAAGTATTTAGACATAATTTATTATCGATAATAAAATTATTTTCATCAAATAATTATTTCAAATGATATGAGCGATTACTTATCAGTTGTCGATGTATGATGACAAATGAATAGGTGATAGTTGATAAGGGTATTGATTAAAAGGAACTACGGATTATCAATTTGAGGTATCAAAAGTAAGTTGGATACCTAGAGGATGTTAAAAAGCTGTTATGAGTTTGAAATCATTGGCGAGTGAGGCAATAGGGTTCAAGAAGTCACGGAGTAACCAAAATGCAATTTTAAGGGATTAATCACTTGGAAGACTAAATCATGGCATCATGAGAGAATGAGCCCAAGATTTTCATAGATGAGGGAACATGGCTATAACTGTAGGAGAACTGGTTAGAGATGGTTATGGCACAACCACTATACATACCATTGTTCGTATGTGAAGGTCCCCCAATACACAAATGAAGAAATCTACTATTCTTTAGTTATCTTTACTTTTCTGCGTTGTAGTTTTATTTTCTAAACTCACATCGTCAATTAAACTTCGGCGTATTTCTTAGATGTAGTTTCCAAATCCACATCGTCAATTAAATTTCGGTGTGTATGTCTATCCCAATTGTCACGTCATCAGTTAAATTCTATTGTAGCATCTTTGCATTCTCAAGATTTATTGTTGATTAAATTTCAGCACGATTTTTGTACATATATTTGAAGTAAACTTCGGGTTTTTCTTGTTGACTAATGATATTTTCTATCTGAAGTTGCCACAATATCTCTCTCCTCTAATAAAAACTGAAGAACAACTTCTGATGAAAGATATTTCGTTGCAGGATCCAATTTGTGAGGAACACTAACCCAATAGATGGATCAAACAACATAAGAGTCAAATTCTAGTGAACGGCTCATGATAATTTGTAGAGACCGACATAGAGACTAACATAGAATTCTATATGCTCGCATATTTATATGCTATTTCTACATTAGTGACCTATGACTATAGTATGTTGTTATTACTATATTGGAACTTTTTATACACATAGGACTGCTCAAACATGCAAAATAATTTCTCGAAAATCTTTGATTCAAGGTGCATTTACTTAAAGCAAATTCCGTTAAATTAAGTGAATTTTGGTGTATTTTTGCAAAATAGTTTTTAAGTTGAAAAAATAAAAATTTAAAAAAATAATAAACAGGTGAAACAGAGCACACAGCTACTGCTCATTATCTCCGTCTTGGAAACAGATCAATCATCGGTGAGGAACGAACTGTCTTAGACGCTAGATGAGACGATGCCAAGGTCTTGCGATCTCAAGCAAGGTGACACCAAGGGTCACATGACCTTGCCAATCTAGACCCACATGAACCCAAACCCTGTCGAGATGATGTGATCATCTCTTTTGTTATTGTTTTATTTTTATGAGAAATATGTTTGGCCACTCCTTCTAGATTCGATGAATTGAACATTCTCTTAAGAGTCATGGAAAGAAATTTTGCCTGGCTTACCAAATTGAGAAAGAAGAAAGTGTTGCACATCTTAAATGTCTATAATAACCACTGAAATTCACATATTGCAATGTCCCTCGGACGTGATTTATTCCGATTGCTGATTATGTCTTGATACACAACAATATAATGCTTTGATTATTTGCTGTGTTTTCTCTAATTCATCAGCATGATGTGGAATTTTGTATCTCCTAGAGACATAATTCCTCAAGAGGGAGAACAACCTAATCAGTCATAAATTTATTGTGTGAATGTCAATTCAGTTCTAAACTTTCTAATTTTATATCTTCATGGGAAATTCCAATAAAGTCTTTTCGATCAATTTTCACCAGAAATCGTTGACATGGCAAGGTGCCGCATAAGACGGATGGTGATAAATAGGCTATAGCGTCAATAATTTCTAGTATAAATTAACCGGAAATACTACATTGGAATTGCGTGCAGAAATTTATGACTAAATTGGTAAAATTGGAAATTTTAAGATTAATTTGCTTTCGTACAATAATTTGGAGATTAATTGGGTAATTTTTCTTTACTTGAGAAACCCACCAAAGAGATTCACCTCTAAATAGAAGGGCAATTGTGCATTGGCATTTTGAGGCGTAATTAATTGTTTAAAGTCGGACTTAACGACTATCTCCAAATGTCATGTTTCCTGGAAACTATCTCAACGAAAGGGACAAAAGTGAAAGAATCTACGCCAAGTTCACACCTATATTTGATTTCTAGCTTTAATATCCAAAATGAATGTGAAGTTCACGGGCCCCTCGTCTATTTTAATGCAACTAGAGCATTACAACGATTATAGTCCCCGTTGCATATCAAATTTTACTTGCAATGATTTAAGATCATTTGTGGCTTAATGTCGATGTGGTCACATATATGACACAAGCTATTGAATCAAACTCCATCAAGTCATGAACTTATTGAAGACTACAACCTTAAAGAGAATATGACACGTTGAGTTTGAATTTCAAAATCCATAAATTTCTCTGGTAATTTCTTCCTCTCCATATTAGATTTGAATTGCAAGATCCATCAACCTCTTCAAGATTTCTCAACATAGAAAATGCCGAAGACCGCTACTTTAATTGTTAAAGACTGTAATTTCATAAAATTTAATTATGAATAATTACACTAAATTCAAGTCCCCTATATATATTTATAAAAAGTGCAATCAAGCCCTAATTGCTTTTCAAAAAAAGCTGTATTAAGCTCTAAATCATGCGTTTCTTTTGAAAGAAAATTTGATATTAGAAAAAATAATAAACAAGATAAATAAATAAATAAATTTATGGTCCAGTGAAGTCTCCAACTTCTTACTTAATTGAATAAGCCAACCATGAGATTGCGGACAAAGTGCGTCTAAAGACCAACACATAAAATTCTACACAATGGTGTAATTATACATTATTTTTCCGCCAATGACTTATGACCGTATTAAATCGTTATCAATGTGTTAGAAATTGTTTTCCACGTAGCATTACTTGAACGTTGCACGCAAAAAGAAAAAGAAAAAATCAAAGTCAAATTTGTGTAGCCATTGACCCAAAAAAAAAAAATTTGTGTAACCTTTAGTCCCAATGCAAGACTTTAACCACTTTTATTAAATAGGCGGTCCATTCTAAATTGCCAGACGATCATCTTGTTCCTCACCAAGAGAAGGACAAAGAAAATGCCAAGCCACCACTTACTCTGCATTCTCTCCCCTTCTCTCTCCCTCCTTCTCTTCTTCTTCTTCTCCTCCGCGAGCTTCCATGGCGTCCACTCCACTTTCTCGACCATTTGCGATCCCGTTGCATCCTCGTTCCGATGCGGCAACGTCTCAATCGAATATCCGTTCTGGAACGAAAGGGATGACCCCGTGCACTGCGGATACCCAGGCCTCGGCATCATTTGCCCGTTTGGCTCCCCTCACCCAATCCCCCTCCTTGGGGACGGCGCTTTCTTCGTCACCGATATCAACTACCACAACAAAACCCTAACTCTCGTCGACATCGACGTCGCCGGCCAGAGATGCCCCAAGGCCCTCCATAACCTCACGATCGGCTCGCTCCCGCTCGATTACAACTCCGCCGACGTCAATCTCACCTTCTTCTTCAACTGCAGCGCTCCTCCGCCTGTGTCCAGCCCCTTCGTGGCCATCGATTGCTTGCAATTTCGTGACAACCGGTCGTACGTGTCCGTGAACATGGGCTGGGAGGAGGAGGAGGCGGGGGCGTCCGATGTGGCGTCGGACTGCGAGGACACGATGGTGGCGTCGGTAAAGGGGACGGAGGTGACGGCGGCGAAAGTGGTGGAGGTTTTCGCCTGGGCGATGAGCCGGGGGTTCGTGCTTGACTGGGAGGCGGCGAAGGAGTGCAGCGCGTGCGAGCTCTCCGGCGGGCGGTGCGCGTTCAACCAGACAGAGGAGTTGCTGTGCTTCTGCAAGGACGGGTCAAATCACACGGACGGTTCGGTTTGCAAAGGTAGGATTGAGGTTTGTGCCTGTTTATTTTCTGTCTTTCTCGGGAAATGGTCCACTTGCCATGCTTGCTTTTTCAACGATCGTTACTTATTCTGCATTTTTTGAAGTTTCCACAGCTTTAAGAATTAGAAAAGTATATATTTTGAAGTTTCCACAGCTTTAAGTTTCCACAGCTTTTTCAACGATCGTTACTTATTCTGCATTTTCTGTCTTTCTCGGGAAATGTATCCCTTTTCAAATTTAGAATGGTAGTCACTTGTGCGCGTGTATCCCCCTGTTAGAAAGTTTAGTATAAAATTTTAAACTAATAAATTGGGAGAAATAACATGTATATAAAGAAAATGAAAAAGTAATTTAACACCCTCTCCCATATAAATTAGATTATGAACGGCGCAAAGAATTTAATTAACAAGGGACAGTACACGCGAAATAAATTGAACAGGAATTTGACTCCGATGTCATGTTTAATGTCTAATTAAAAAACTAAAAACAATATGTGGATGAAGACCGTATGTATATAAATAGAATACAAATTTTCATACATAAATGATGTGGGATACTTTAACACTCTGATTTAAGATAAATTTTCTCTTGAGATTGATTAAGTATAGGGACTTGCGTGTAACAAATGGAAGCGATAAATTTTTTTTTTTTTTTTTTGGGTGCAATTTGGAAAGTGGTTCTATCCATTGATTGCAACCTGGATAGAACCAGTCAAATCAATTAAAAAAAAAGATGAATAGGCAAAGCTTAATAAATGTCGTCCTGATGACGGTTTAGCCGCCTCAATTCGGAAGCTCGATTCCCTTCTGTTTTCTAGTCTAGACAATGGCCCTGCGTCTGCTAGAATGTAGCTAACTATGTTCTCGAGGTCCTTATTGAAGTGTCCTTGATTGAATTATCAAGGAGATTGGCCAAGCTCGTTAACGAGTTGAGGGCCACGTGTACGAATTGTAAAATGGGTAACAATAGTCCAAGTCGTCCTTAAGTCAAGTCTACAACTAGCCAGCAGCTCAAGCTACTTGGCTTTGTTTCCACGCGCCTTGTTCATCTTATTTTCTTCTCTGCCTTTGTCTCAATGCGCCAAAGTCTTGGTCTTCCGGGAGGCCAAATCAAGTGGCTCTCATTGGTGCATTGGGTTCAAATCATTCTCAATGCAGTATTGTTCTTATCCTCTGCATCCTCTTCATTTACATTTACCCTTCTCCTTGTTTTGCTCCAACGCCATCTCCCTTCGATTGGATCTTACCATGTCGTGCTCCTCTCTGTCCTTGTTCATCATCTTCTCCCTCCATATTCATTACCTGGTGCCAACTTCCAGCGAATTCCTGCCGTTCCAAGAATGCACTCCTTTTATTTGCGGAGATCAACAAATCAGCTATCCTTTCAGGCATAATAAGCGACCGAGTTACTGTGGGCATATGGGTTACGAGCTTGACTGTAATAGGGATAATCTGACCATTCTGTCCATGAAGTCCTTGGAATATCAGGTGATCCACATGGATAGGAGCGAGCAGATCCTTAAGGTGGCAAGGATGGATTTATCGAAAGATATATGTCTTGGAACATATGTCAACACCACTTTAAACTCCAATCTCTTCAACTACGCTTCCGATTACCTCGATTCTGCCTTATTCTACAATTGCAACTCACTATCAACCCCTCAACCTTATCAGTTCACTTGTCCTGTTTCTGGAAATAGCTACTTTGCTCTCAAAGTGGACCCTACAAACCCACTACTCAAGCTATGCAACTTTAGCGTCTTCGTCCCAATTATACCAATTAAAGCTCCAGGTCAACCACCAAATTTGGAGAACAGCAAGAGTGCTCCTATTAGTCGTGCTACTCTCAGTGGACTCCTGGAAAAAGGCTTTGAGATCACTTGGATTGCCAACACATCTCTGTGTGAAAACTGCACTGAATCCGAGGGAAGATGTGGGTATAACTGGACAAGGCAAGAATTCAGTTGTTTTTGCCGTGACAAAGCCTATCCAATGACCTGCCCCGGACCTTCAGGTATGTATGCTAAAGTCACGGTTGCTAATTTGTGGTTTCTAATAAACTCAAGTTTTTCAATGAAAGGGATAAGATTGCCGCGCATACTCTTTCCTTTGCTTGTTAATTGGGAAACGATCCGCTCATGCCCCTAAAAGCCTGACAATCTCATTTTGCTGGGCATGCCTGAAGTGCAGTCATCTCATCTTCGCTATGACATGGTCATGATGCAATTTACAGTCCAAGCCTTAAAACCTTATCACCCCATTCAACAACTTTAAGGCTGTGTTTGGCAGTCTGGATAAAATTCGGGATAAGATATGAATTATTTTATCCTACGTTTGGTGCTCACTTATGACATGATAAAGTCAGATATAAGGGGATATAGACAAGATAAAATTATCCCATAGAGGAGATGAGATAAATGTGGATAGGATTTCTAATGTCCATAATAGGAAAGTTATCTTTATTGAATAATAAATTTATTAAATTAACATAATTGAAAGTATATTTCAATATAAATAATATTTGAATTCTAATTTAAGAAATTAAAAATTAAAAATTAAAAATATATTTTAATTAATCCTATTTTAATTTATATATTCAACTTTAATTCTATCTTACAATAAACATTCAATCTATAAATTAAATATTTATATTTATTATATATTTTAGGTATTTTTGCATTTTAGGTATGTTAGTACAGTTTACTATTTGATAAAATTTTATTAAAGAATGATGAAAGGGGAAAAAAAGAAATAATAAAGAAAATAATATGAAAAAAGAGGAAAAAAAAAAAAAATTAAGGAATAGTGTTACGAAAGATTTTCATCATCTCCGTTTATGAACATTTAGATTCATTTATAATGATATGCCGTTTATATAAAAAAAAATGTACATGATATAATGTAAACATATCCGATTTTAATACTGTGATTCACCAAATAATGGATAGGATATAAAAAAATCTCAGAATTTCATATCATATCCTATCTAGTCCTATTTCGATTAGAAATCCGAGAGACCAAATGTAGCCTAACAATTCGATCATTAGGCCAGTATCTTTTTTTTTTTTTTTTTTTTTTTGTAAAGTTAGGCCAGTATCTTTGTACCCTTAAGATCCAATAGTTTAAATACAATGGGTGAGAATGCTCTAAATTTACCGTGAAATTTCACATCATGAAAAGGTAATTTAAATTAGATTGTGTTAGCTGATAAATGAATTAACCCAAATTTTAGGTTTGCCTTGTTGTTTACTTCACATGACATGAACTCTTGACCCCTCAAATGGGCTAGACTTTTTCGCATTGAAGCCTGAAATTGATCTCGATCAAAGTCCACGGTCAGTATAGCTTTCTCTATTATACTGAAGAGGTATTAACCACATCCATCTCTTTCACACTTCAGTCCACGGTCAGAATAGCCCCTCTGAACACTAAACCCCTCATCTCACATGATATTCTCCACCCATGAGAGCATGAACTTGCTCAAATGGGTGACGCAGCCACTCTTCTTCTCTCCTCCACTTCACACTCCATCCTAGTCTTCGTCCTCGTCAGCCTCATTATTCCACAAGTTCTTTTGTACGAGGGAGACGACAATGTCCACTAAACCGACTGCCACCGCTCTTTTTAATTGTGGAATCGTTGCAAATATAACTTATTCTTTTTAGGGAGGCTGCCCACCCCAATTCTGTGCAAGGTCGAGTGCTATGAGGATAACTCCCTATCTCTGAGTACCAAGAGCAGAAGTCTTATTTTCAATACTTAAAGCCTAAGCGATTTATGGACCTGAGCAAATTCAATCGTGAAAAAGATGGCAAGCTTATTGCTTCCTAGCTAAAGATCCAATGTGGATCATCATCATTGTAACTCACGAAAGATGGGCCCGATTCAGCTCGGCCAAGAAATCTTGGGCCTTTGGGATCCACTGATAGTAACCTGGTCTGCTTCTTTGGGCTGATGATGCGTCGATATCATCAGTCAAATCAATTCAAAAAAGATGGCAAAGCTTAAGAGAAACTAGTCCAGATAACAATTTAACCGCCTTAGTTCCGAGGCTCTAATCCCCTTCTATTTTCTAGTCCAGGCAATGGCTCAGTCTTAGCAACCTTCCTTGCTTCAACTGTTGGATCATTAGGTTGGTATATGCGAACCCACTAGATCTAATGGTTTAAATACAGCGGGCGAAGATGGTCCGAGCTTACAATAAAATTTCACATCATGGACAAGTATTTAAATCGGACGTTAGCCAATGAGTCGAGTAACGAAAAATTTAAGTTTGACTTGTTCCTTACTTCACATGACACGAACGCCACCCCTCAAAGGGCTAGACTTTTTCAGTGAAAATTTTAAGAAAGTTTTCACTTTTCGATTATAACAACATGGGGAGAAATCTGGAGAAAATTGCTTTGCATGTTTCCGGACCACATCTTCCCCATCACCTCCTCTGCTAGACCCAATTTTGACGTTCGATAGCCATCTTTTTTCATTTCCACCCTCCACGTCCCTTCATATGTACCCCTCTTTACTTTGCTTCAACACCATCTCCCTTCAGATGGATCTTACCACGCCATGTTCCTCTCTCTCCTTGCTCTTCTTCATCGCCCTCCAAATTCACTTCCCCGTGTGAGCTTCCGGCTACTTCTCGCCATTCCAAGAATGCGCTCCTTTTTTGTTTGGATATATACGAATTAGCTATCCTTTCAGGCATATAAGGCAACCAAGATACTGTGGGTATCCACGCTACAAGCTTGACTGTGACGGATTTAACCCAATTCTGTCCATGGTGTCTCAGAAATATCAAGTGATCCACATGAATGGGACCGCGCAGATCCTTGTGGTGGCAAGGTCAGATTTATCAGACAGTATATGTCTTGAAACGTATAAGGAAACCACTTTAGACTTGAATCTCTTTAACTACACTTCCAATAACCTCAATTCCACCTTAATTTACAATTGCGACTCATGGCCAACCCTTTCATCTTATTATTGGTTCTCTTGTCCCGAGTCTCAATTTGGCTACTTTGTTCTTGGGTGTAAACCTATCAAACCCACTGCACAAGCCATGCAGTTCCATTGTTCATGTCCTGATTTCAAAAAGTGAACCTATAGGTTTACCACCACCTTCGGCAGGCATCGACTTTGGTGATGATATTAGCGACATTCTCAATAAAGGCTTTGAGATCACTTGGATTGCCAACACATCGCTGTGCAAAGATTGCATTATATTAGGTGGAATATGTAGGTATGACTGGACAAGGCAAGAATTCAATTGTTTTTGCCTTGATGCAGCCTATTCGGCAACCTGCCACAGAACGCCAATACCGGCAAGCATCCCTTCAATACTGCCGGTACCGGCAATCGTCCCTTCAAGTAAATATGCTTACTCTTGTCTAAAATGTGGTTTTCAATTAGTTAAAGGTTGTTCAATGAGAAGAATTGCTGGGCATATTCTTCCCTCAAACGAAGTGCAGTCATCCTCGCTGTGACATGCATGATTGTGTTACAATTTAGACTTTAAGTCCTAAAACTTTAACACCCTATTCTCAAAAACCTTCCTCGCCTTAACTGTTGGGTCATTAGGTCGATATCTGCAAACCCATGAGATTTGACATTTTAAATGCAACAAGCGAAGACGCTTCAAGTTTACTGTAAAATCTCACGTCATAGATAAGTAATTTAAATCAGAACGCATTAACTGATAAGTCAATCAACCTACAATTTAGGTTTGACTTGTTCTTTACTTTCCACAGCATGAACTCTTGACCCCTCAAATGGGCTAGACTTTTTCCACAGCGAGAACCTTGAAAAAAGGTTTCACTTCTCAATTTCGACTGCATAGGAAGAACTGCGTTTCCTAGCCTTTGTCTTCCTTGTCACTTCCACCCCTCAAATTTCTATAGCTTGATAACTATGAATTACAGTGAGGTTATGAATATGGGGTTCCTTTTGAACTGGACTGCAAATAATTGCAGCAATTGCAAGGGAAGTGAGGGGCGGTGTAGATACGAGAATGATGATTTTGTTTGCTTTTGCCCAGACGGTATCCATTCTCAAACTTGCAATGATGGTTTTTTTTTGGAAGAGCACAGTTTTTTTTTTTTTTTTTTTTTTTTTTTTTTTTTTTTCTGTTTTTGCTTCTTGACTGAGTTTTCTTATCTACCGTTTTGCTCAATCTTTCATTTCAACATGTGGAGGTTGGTATCTGCGTCCCACAAGATTCGATGGTAAAAATGTATTTAGTGAAGCTGAAGTTACACCAAATTCGCAGTAAAAATTTTGAATTGTTGGATCAAAACAACTTGCTTTTCTTTGTGGGATTCTCTTGTGCACACGACCAACAAGAAAGAAAGAAAGAAAGCTTCCGTCTATGCTAATGGTGCTAAAATCTTATGAAGTGTTCAGCTGAAATAGGGGAGAAGTACACTATTAGTGCCATAAGTTGTGTACGGCGCTCACTTTGATGCCAAAAGTTTTTGTCGGATCACTTATGTGCCAAATTGGAGGAAAAACGATTACTTGGTGCCACTGGCGAAATATTTCGGCCAAAATGATTAGGTGGCTTTTAAAAAAAAAAATCGACAATGCCTTAAACGACGTCGTTTTCGGTACTCCTTAAGAAAACAACGTCGTTTTGCCGTCCTACATGGATGGCCTCACAAAAACGACGCCATTTTGGGGATTTTTTATTTTTTTATTTGGGGATTAAAATTAGGGTTTCGTCGCTCACCCTTCGCCGTTGCTAGGCCGACGTTGCTCGCTCAGCCGGCATTGCTCAACACTGCTTAGACGCCCTCAATGGCACACGAGGGAGCACCAGCCTCGGTCGCCGAAGCCTAGGTATTGGAAGATGCAAGCCAGGCACTCGTTGAGAAGATCGGAGATGGAGAGGGAGACATCAATGGCGGCGCACTCATCAGCGGCCTCCCTGAGCACCGGCTAGATCACGGCCTTTGACTTGGCCGCCAAGTGGCCGTTGTCGGGGTTGGGGTCGGGGTTGAGGTCGGAGCCGCGGCCACCAAGTGGCCATCGTCAGGGTCGGGATCAGGGTCAGAGCCGCAGCCGCCGAGTGGCCATTGTCGGGGGTCGGGGTCGGGGTCGGGGTTGGAGCCGCGGCCGCCGAGTGGCCATCGTCAGGGTTGGGGTCGGGGTCGGAGCTGCAGCCGCCGAGTGGCCATCGTCACGGTCGGGGTCGAGGTCAGGGTTAGGGTCAGAGCTACGGCCGCCGAATGGCCATCGTTGGGGTCGGGGTCGGAGCCATGGCTGCCAAGCGCAGGGGCCGTCGAGGACGGTGAACATCGTTGTTTTGGTGTTAGGGTTTTGAATTGGGAGAGACACCAAACGGCATCGTTTTGGTGTTAAGATGCTGATTGTATTCTCCGACGAGCCACATCAGCTTAAAAAATTAATAAAAAAGTGCCACGTCGGATTTCCGGCCAACCGAATTGGAGTTGGCACCAAAGTGAGCGTTTTTCAAACTTTTTGGCACTTAAGTGATTCAACAGAAACTTTTGGCACCAAAGTGAGCACTGTACACAACTTTTGGCACTGATAGTGTACTTATCCCATTGAAATAGGTAACATTGATAGATTTGAACTGTGCTTATAACTTTATCACGCTATGGGTTTTCATTGTGACATGACCTTATTTATTATTAGCATAAGCACCATAATGAGTGTGGACCTAAGCATGAGCCATATATGCTTCAATTTGATGCATGTGCACACTTCAGACCATTTCTGCCTCGCTTGGTAGTGGCTTCGAAGTTGAAGAACTAGCACACAACAGAGATAGGAGTTAGGATAAATTCATACCAACTCCATTTGATTTTTCTGCAAATGCTTTCCACACTCTCTCCTACCTCTTTCTCCTATCCTCTGCAATCCTCTGCCTCCTTTCGGTCCAAATGAATCACCAAAGCTTCATGTGAGAAGCTAATTCTCACCAATTGGTCATTATCATCCTCTTCACCTAGTCTATCTGGCTCTATCGGATGATGCACAACAGAGGCCCCCATGCCTCATAATTGCACATATAAGCCAAACATCAACTACCCTTTTAGGATTTTTGGCGAACAAGAGTCCTATTGTGGCAATCTAAATTTCGAGATTACCTGCAAAGAGGTATACCCTATCCTGACTTTCTCAGACAAGGGGTACAATATCAAGGACCTCTTATATGCGCACAATTCATTCCTCTTGTTTAATGCCCCCGTGTACTAGGAATCCTGTGATGCTCTCCGTATAATATCAGCCTCAAAAGATGGCTTGTCAACCTCAGTTCCACTAATGCCAATTTCTTCTTCTACTATAGTTGCATCTTCGTAGCCAGCGAGTTTTTTCATATTTAGTGGACTGTGCTAGCAACTCCACCCTCCATTCTTTTGCTTTTTCTTCCATGAAAGCATTACAGGAAATGGATTACTATTTTGCCGCCAGCTCCTGCTACTATGCAGTTAGCATACCTGTTTACGTAAATGCCAATTTCCCTAGCCCTAATGTCTATGGATTACAGTGAGATTAAGAAGGGGCTCGTATTGAACTGGACTGCAATTAATGTAGCAAGTGTGACGGAAGTGAGGGACAGTGTGCATTCAAGAACACTAATTTTGTTTGACTTTGCCAATATGCTCCTTATTCACATACCTACAATGATGGTAAATGCCTGGGGGATTCTGTTTTTTGCTTTGGCTTCTTGACTGAGATTTCATATCCACTACTTTGCTTGATCTTTCATTTCTACATGCGGAGGGACGGTGTAAATTAAAACTTCACCACAACCTTCTCTGCCTTGATTGTTTGATCTTGAGGTTGCCATCTGCATCCCACAAGATCCAATGGTTTAAATGCATCGAGTGAAGATGCACCGAATTCACCGCAAATTTTGTAGATTTTGGACTAAAGCGACTTGATTTTCATTGCTGAATTTTGTTGTGCATGTAACCAAACAGAAAAAAGCTTTTGCCTTCACTAGTGATGCTAAAATCTGACTAGGTGTGCAGTTGAAATATATAACAATGATAGATTTGAACTCTACATATAAAACCGTCTTTTCGGGGTGGATCCAAGCATAAGCACATGCTTCCATTTGAGATATACGCACGATCTATCGCACTGTAGGAAGCACTCCTTTATTAATCTCATTCAAAATTTATTTGATAAGCATTTGCGTCTTGGTAGGGAAACATGGCAATTTGGGGACAAAAGCCATCATAGGTAATCTGTTAAATCATGTTTTTCATTGACTATTTTCTATAAAGATTCACAACTTAGAAGCCTAGATAAAGTGATGAAGTGAGATTGTTGTTTCGGAATGTTCTATATTTTTTCAGGAGTAGCAGCATCAGGAGCTGGAATTGGGATTGCCCTAATTTTAACGCTTTCCTTCAAGAAGAAACCAATGATAAGAAGAATTATGGCTTTGATAAATCAAAGGAATGAATATTTTGATGGTGAAATGAAAATTGAGGGACTTGTCTCTTCGAGAAGATACACCTATAAAGACATCAAGAGGATGACCAACTCTTTCAAAGAAAAGTTAGGCCAGGGAGGCTATGGTTGTGTGTACAAAGGAAAGCTTCAAGATGGCCAACTTGTGGCAGTGAAGCTTCTAAAGAAGTTGAGAGGTGATGCCGAAGAATTTTTCAATGAAGTTGCGAGCATAAGCAGGACTTCTCATGTCAATGTTGTCAACCTCTTGGGATTCTGTTTTGAAGGAAGCAAAAGAGCTTTGGTTTATGAGTTCATGCCTAATGGATCCCTCGAAAAGTTCATATTTAATAGGAGTAACATAGTGGAGTTAGATCAACTATTGAGTTGGGACACATTGTACCAGATTTCCCTTGGCATAGCTCATGGGCTAGAGTACTTGCATAGAGGTTGCAACACGAGGATCTTGCACTTTGACATAAAGCCTCACAATATTCTCCTTGATGCAAGCTATTGTCCCAAAATTTCCGACTTTGGTCTTGCCAAAATATGCCCGAGACAAGAGAGCATCGTGTCAATGCTAGGTGCCCGGGGTACCCCTGGATATATTGCTCCAGAGCTATTCATGAGGAACATTGGAGGGGTTTCTCACAAATCGGATGTTTATAGCTATGGCATGATGGTTTTGGAGATGGTCGGTAGGAGGAAAAATATCGAAGTCATGGTAGATCGTACTAGTGAAACATACTTTCCTCATTGGGTCCATCAACGCCTAGAGCTCCGAGAAGAGCTTGGGTTGCATGGGATCTTGAATGAAGGGGATGAAGAAATTGCGAAGAAGATGATTGTAGTAGGCTTATGGTGCATTCAAATCAATCCAAGAGCCCGACCCTGTATGACTCAAGTTGTGGAGATGCTAAAAGGAAGTGCTGAAGCCTTGCAAATTCCTCCAAAACCATCCTTTTCATCACCCTCAAGATTGCTGGAGGCTTGTCCATGTGAAAGTTCATCTTTACAAGAAAGTAATGACTCAAGTTGTGGTTATTCAATTTCACTTATAGGAGACTAACATAGTTTGTAATAGAGTATATATATAAAAAAAAAAAGACTGTCAACGTTTTAATTAATGACTATTGAGCTTTTCACAAACTTGTGATCAAATGTCTACATTAAACTCCTATGAGTACGATGGAAAAGCAAAGAAGTGAAAAGTGCATTATTTCATATTATCAATACAGTTTGTCATTTATCCAAATAGGATTTATGTTGTGCAAAATAGATGACATCTTGAACAAATTTTATTGAATGACCTCCATTATGAACTCTTGAATTGGATGGGCCTAATTCATTTAACAAGTATAGTTGAGAGATATATCATTTTGTTTAAAGATTTTATCATGGATTATTCTAAAGAATTAGTTAGGCAACAAATGTTTAAGAGTTGTAAACGCACCGACTTCCTTCCTAATAAAGTGTCGTCAATGTGTTGGCAATTCCTTGAGGCCAAGCAAGGTAGTCTCCTTTTCGTGTTGATGTTAAACCAAACCCTTTTTGGTCAAGCCCAGTTGTCTCCTTTGCATTCTGATGTTAGAACGCACTCGATTATAGGGGAAGATGCAATATCAGCTTGCAGGAAGTTTTGAATCGAGGGTTTGATGTTCAGTGTAGCGACCAGCCTGAGTGCTCAGCATGCACTTTTTCTGGCAGGTCTTGCGGCAGCAACTCCTCTTCTTCAACATCTAGTGTCACGTGTCATTGCATGGCAACCCTACGCTCGTACCTACAATGACCCGGCACGTTCTTTCAGTAGTATTCCCGGGTGATCTTTCTCAACTTTATTAGGCAAGTTCTTGTTTATATAGACGCATTAGATTCTATTATCAACCATGTAGAATATACATAACATCACTAAACTTTGAGCTTTTGCAGGGTTAGTTTCTATTAGTGCCTCAAAGATCACATGGCCAATAGACCCCGAGAATTTGTCCAGAGAAAATTCAATTGAATGTGATACACTTGTTTCTTTTGCGGGAAATTCGATGGGGCCATACTTGTTTTGTCTTCCTCCAAGTAAGAATGTTATGCCAAGAATGAATTTTCTATGACTTTTTTTTTTAATGGCGCAAAGCAAAAGGAAATCTCAGATGATCTACTGCTTGGCCATGAATTTTTCATGAGAGATGTTAGAATATTTAAATTATAAATCATGTTTTTATCTAATAATTTAAGTTTTTAGAACAATT
This sequence comes from Eucalyptus viminalis, assembly GCA_014182385.1. Lineage (NCBI taxonomy): Eukaryota > Viridiplantae > Streptophyta > Magnoliopsida > Myrtales > Myrtaceae > Eucalyptus > Eucalyptus viminalis. The sequence goes on along the minus strand of CM024527.1, from coordinate 9,247,669 downwards.
GACGATGGTCCAATAAAATCTCGCATGGTATCAGAGATAAAAATCTCAAGGTCAACTCTTTTTAGATCACATTTTGTCTCCCCAATTAAATTTCCATGTTTAGTACTAGGCAAAAGATTAGATTAAGCATGAGGTAGAGTGTTAGAATATTTAAATAATGAATAACGTCTTCATCTAACAGTTTAGACTTTTAGAATAGTTGGCAATGGTCTTACAAAATTTTACTAGAGAGTCTCATTTTCGCTGACTAGTCATGAAGATTTGTATAATGGGAGGTTTGTTCCCAAAAACAAGGCACAACCATTTGGGAAAGACCTACCTCGTTCGGATGCAGCAGTACGGGGGACGGCATGCATTGAATGGACCTCAGGTGATAGTGAAACACTCTTTCGAGCTCGCTTTCTCTTTCTCTCTAGCTCACCCTCTCTCGGTTGTTCTCTCTAGGTTATAACAAGCAAAAAAACAGAGCTCCTCCTCTCTTGCTGCCTTCTCTCCCCTCATCCCTCTCTCGGTCTTGTCTCTCTCCTCCAAGGCGACGCTAGCTAGCCTCGTACCACACGACATTCCCCACACTGGCATTGTGCGCATCGCTCGTCGCAAACGTCCTCGTCATCCTTGCTTCACGTGTTCCCTGTTTGTCGTCGAGCTAGTGGCCAAAGGGAGAGAGGAGAAAGAAGAGAAAGAGGCTGGGCCAGCGGAGAAGAGAACTGGGCCGCGTGTTGGGGGCGGGGAAAGAAAAGAAGAAAAGAGGAGTAGGCTGGCCTGGAAAGGAAGAGGCTATGGGCCCACCCACTCAGGAGATAAAAAAGGAGACGTGGATTGGGCTAGCCTCACGGGAAGAAGAAACGGCGGGAAGAGAAGAGAGGGCCGGGCAGACCTAGCCCTGGCCCAGCTCTTCTCGATATTTTTATAATAACAATTTTTAGATAATAATTTTTTTTAAAGAAAAATTTTAAATTTTTTTCAAAGATTTTAAATAACTAATACTAGTAATGCAAATAAAATGTTCCTAATGTACATATCCAATGCAATCTAATGGAAATTATTTTTGCTAGGGGTTAAAAATTAATCTTTAATTTTCTACTTGATTGACTTTTAAGTAAAAAAGTAAAATTTAGGTGTCAACAAGACTAACTTGAAATAACAGTAAGTTTTTTTAACGAAAAAAAGGGTAAGTGGAGCTAGAATAGGAAAGGAATCATCTTACAAAAGTAAATGACGCCGGAGTAGTGTGATTGAATTTGGGGGGGGGTGAGAGAGAGGTCTCATAGTTCACAAGTAGTAAGGCAAAATCGGAGCAAGCCTTCATTTTTTTGTGGGAGAGAGAGATCATGGGAAAAGAAGGGGACTCGGTCAACAGCAGAGTTGTTCCTGAATCTGGACGTTCCTAAACCCTGTTTCCATCCTCCATCTTGCTTAGCGCGATGAGCAATTCTGCCTCTATACTTCCACAATTCAAATTATTTTCTTATGTGAGCCCACTAACGTTTTCTTGCCATTATGTGGGTATATCTATGCCTCAATTTTATCTATGGTTCTTGAATCTGATACTTGATCCTGAGGATATAGGAACTCTGTAAAACCTATTGGAAACATCTTGTAATTCTTCATCGAGTGAAACTAATTAGGCATCCTTTATCGCTTAAGGTCATAAATGTTTAAATCATATTTCCGATTGTGTAGAATCCTGTTTTGATGTGATCAATAGAGGAAGGACATAATTTTGTCGTGATATTTGCTTGGAATCGCTCGTTTACGTCACCTAGATTTGATCATGCATATGTGCTTTTGGTAATCCAATTAGTGTCAGTGTAGGGCCGTTCTAGGTTCACCGAGGCATGAATTAGAGACGTTGCAGGGCCCAGAAGTGGGCCGAAAGCTCACTGTCCCAATCGCTCTTCGATCTGAACAGCAAGCATTGTTTGGCCCACTCGCGCCTCTACGAGCCAGTCCTTGGCTGCCCTTATTTATTCGTTTAAGCCTCGCATGGCACGTGTTCATGCATATGGGGGCCCGCTTTTATCAGATTTTTAGCACTGATAATATGAAATGTTGATGGTTCATCCGATATTCGACTCATGACTCGAACGTTCAGGTTTTAGTCGGATCGGTCGTCGGCGAGCTTCCTTTGTGCGTTCATTTGTTACATCCTTAGATACGAATGTCCATTTGGATCCATTCTAACCCTTTTTTTCCTGGGACATATAAAAAGGAGATATTGAATAAGTATCGGTTCTGTCTATACCATTTTCCCTTTCGGATGCCTTCACTTTTTCATTGTATTTTTTGCATTTAGATTTAGGATTTTTATCTTTAAATAATATCATTTCAGAAGAGGGGGAGTGGCGGCTAACGGCGGGTGGCGGTATAGAAAATTTTTACTTATCATTTATGTTCCAAACCTATTTTTTGACTAAAAAATTGTTTCAAATATATAAAAAAAATTGCATTATCAAATGAATTTTTGTTCTAAACCTATTTTCGGGAACTAAAAAAATAGAAAAATAGAAAAAAAATAGTTATTATGGGTGTCCTAAATTGACGTAGCACAGAATTTGGTGATGCGCATGGGCGATGTCTTCATAAAACTTTACCAGATGTGCAGGGGCGTTTGAAAAATGTTCCTGTCCGACTGGAAAAAAAAATAAAAATTTGTCCCTACTTGCGGAGGTTTCTCTCAGTAAATGGAGTTGATGAATTTTCGAGGAGTCAGGGAGCGAGGGATTTCATTTTTTATTTGGATGAGGGATTGGTTTGGCCGATCTAAGTATTGATAAAGGACTATTCTTGCATATGCTACGCCGGTGCCTTGCAAGTAACATAAACATGGGATGAATGGACGCCACAAGCGCCCGTTTGTAGCATCTACGCTGCATTTCGGTAGCAGCTTAATCATTCCCTAGAGAGCAGAGATGCGGAGCCCGTCCTCTTTTTACACGGTACAACTTGGTTGAATTGGCATGATAAATCAAGCATTAAGTTGAACATGGCGAAACAAAGTTCACGAGTTTCGTCCTCAATGACCAATACCGAGTAAGCCGACCTTGACTACAATATCCATTCATCCACTCATCTATGGTAACCAATACCATTTGTGACGAGACCCAATTGATCTAATTTCTAAAGGCGGAGAAGGAGAAAAAAATAACCCTATTTCATGAAAAATAAATGACTTAAAAAATAATTATTTAAAAGTTTTCCCTTGTACACATAGGATTACTCAAACATAGCATGCAACAAAATACAAATTCAAACCAATATATTTTTAAGGGGAAAATTATCCAAAAAGTCAAATACCCAAATTAGTATTGAACCTGTCAAGTTTGTTAATTAAGTCGTAAACATTTTGACGTTTTGCCAATTGAATTTATTTGGTCAATTTTGATTGGAAATTACTAACATCGATATTAGTCGCTCTACGTGACATAGCTGAGAAATCCTCTTGAAGTGTTTTGAAGTTGACAAAACGTTTCCATCAGTCTAATCTGAAGGTTTGCAGACTCTGCTATTTAAAGTCTGAAGACTTCCGGACAGCCAGACTCAAGACTTAAAGTCTATCCTCATTGACAGTTTTTAATCCGTTGAAGAAAGGCTATCCAGAACTTGATGTTTCATTAAGGATGTGACCTTATCGACTGGAGAAGATCTCTTGGCTGGATATGACATGATGGAATCCCTTATTTGATCATAATTGATTCGAAGATTAAGGATCCGATGATTGGCAAAGTATACTTGGAAGGTTCTACTTATGGAAACCGAGATCCGATTGTATGGGCGAACATGATTGATGGACTATCGACATGTTCCTTTAATAGCTCGAATGATCTTCCTAATTAATTCCGTCCAACAGGTAGATTGGAGGAATTCCTTTGGTAAGTGCCAACGGGTATGATGGCATGAAGGAGTATATAAGGAAGACGTTCTGGTTGTTCGAGTGTGTGCACGATTGAAGAATTCCAAAGTCTGAAGCTCCTTGTTCTTAGTCAATTCATTTGTTGAGCGAAATCTTGTAAACAAAAGAGAGTCTATATTTGTGAGAAATCTTGAGGAAGTGTGGTGGAACATCTACACTGTGGAATCAAGGAAAAGCTGTGCTGTAACTTCTCTTTTGTTCATAGTGAAATCCAGCCGGTGGGCTGTCAGTGCGGAAGAGTGGATGTAGGCTTGAAATAAGCCGAACCACTATATAAACCTTGTGTTCAATTTTCTCTTCTCTATTCTTTACTTTACTTTGATCGTATTTTATTAATCATAAGAGAACTTCCTTTCTATCGTTTGCCTAGAATCGCTTCTGTATCTCGAGAAATTGTTTGTGCACCTATTCACCCCCTCTAGGTGCTTATACTAGCTATCTCAATTGGTATCAGAGCCTGTGTACTCACTTTGTTTGAAGTGTTTTACTTCAGAGTTAAAGATCCATGGCTAGTATGTTGGCTCCAGGGCTGGTAGAAGGGCAAAGCAATACCAGACCGCCTTACTTTGATGGAAATGATTACAACATATGGAAAAACAAGATGAAAGCGTTCCTAAGATCAAAGGATCATCTGGAATAGCACGTTGTAGAAAAAGGAATCATTCCTAAAGCTGCATCTGTCTCAGAAAGAGGAAAAGATGTTGTTGAGTCTAGCGAAATGACTCAGGAAGAGATAATCAAGAGACAAGCTCTTGATGCAAAAGCAATTTATTCTTTATATTGTGTTTTATCTCCTACTGAATATAACAGAATATCTTCTTGTGTTACAGCTAAAGAAGTCTGGGATAGATTACATATTACCTATGAAGGAACCGATCGAGTGAAAGAGACTAGAATCAACATTCTCCTCGGTCAATATGAAGCCTTCAAAATGAAATCAGGAGAATCTATAACTGATATGTTTAGTCGTTTGACAGAAATCGTGAATGGTTTTGAAAATCAAGGTCAACCAATTTATGATCCCATGAAGGTAAACAAGCTACTGCGTGGACTCTCTAAGGATTAGAATCACATAAAGACCTCAATCAGAGAGACCCAAAGAATCATGCCACTATCTATTGATGAGTTGGTTGGGACTCTTCAGTCTTATGAAGTGGAACAAATCAATGAAGACGAAGACCCTAAAGGTAAGATCCATTGCATTAAAATCTAATGATGATTTTGATGTAACAGATTCTGAAGACGATATGGATGATGAGGAACTTGCTCTCATGATAAGAAGATTCAGAAAGCTGAACAGAAAAGGAAGAAGATTCAATCCAAAGAAACAAAGTTTTCAAAAGCAACAGACTAAGTCTGTTGAGGATGATGAATCAAACAAAGATGTAGTCTGCTTTGAATGTAAGAAAAAGGGACACATCAGACCCAACTGTCTTCTTTTGAGGAAGAAGAAAGGAAAAATTGAAAAGTATCGAAAAGCTCTTAAAGCTGAAACCTGGAATGATACAGAGTGTGAAGAAAGTGATGATGATTATGCCAATATATGTCTGATGGCACAATTGGATTCAGATTCAAATTCCGAGACAGATTCAGATTCAGAAAGCGAATTTGAGGTAAGTAACTTCAAAGTCCCTATTAAAGTTTCAAAATACATTGATGAATTGTGTTTTAGTCTTAAGACTTCTCTTAAAAGAATTTATGAACTCAAGAAGGAAAATTCTGCTCTAAAACAACAGGAAAATATTTTGAAAGAAAAAGTGATGTTTAGACAAGAATGTTTCTTCACTTAAAGAAAGTGAAGATAATCTTTTAAAAGAAAATGCATTCTTGAAAAGTGATATCTCAAATATTTCCAAAAGATTTTCTATAGGATCTGAGAAACTGGAAAAAATTCTCTGTTCAAAGACCTTATTTTAATAAATCTGGTTTGGGAATGACTGCTGAAACCATTCCTTTAATTGATTTTCCTAAAGTGAAGGAAAGAATCAAACAAAGACCCGCAAGAGATGCTTACAAAAATCATTTTAAAAGGATCTTTGTAAAACCAGTAGGTCGCAATGCTCTCAGATGCTCAAAGTGCAATAGTGCAGATCATTTTGAAAAAGAATGTCCTATGATTTGGAAACCTGTTAAAAAGGTATGGGCAAAAACCGCATATCATACTAACACCAATGGACCCAAGAAAATATGGGTACCAAAGAAGGTTTGAGTTTCTTTTTTAAATGCAGGTCACTATCAAGAAAAAGGTAAAATGGTATCTGGATAGTGGATGCTCAAGACACATGACGAGGGAGACTCTAATTACTTCATAAAGCTTGTTCGAGTAAATGGTGGAAAAGTCTCTTTTGGAGGAAACAACAAAGGAAAAATTGTTGGATTTGGAACTGTAAAGATTGGAAATCTCACAATCGGCAATGTTTCCTTAGTGGAAGGGCTTAATTACAATTTGCTTAGTATTAGTCAACTATGTGATACTGGCTTCAAAATCAATTTTCAAGAGGGAATATGTTCAGGAATTAGTAAAGATTCTACTAAGTCATTCATGGGTCGAAGACATGGAAATATCTACCTCTTGGATGTGAAACTAGATGAATCACAATGTCTAATCTCAATCCAAGACGAAGCAAACTTATGGCACAGAAAGCTTGGGCACGTCAATATGAATCAGATAGCCAAAATCTCAGCAAAGAAGCTTGTTCATGGTCTACCCAATTTATCATACCAAAAGTCTGATCTATGTACACCATGTATATTGGGAAAACATGTAAGAAATTCTTTTAAACCAATAAATCAAGTTTCCACTAACCGTGTACTGCAGCTTTTGCATATGGATCTTTTTGGACCAACCAGAACACAAAGCATTGGAGGTAAGAAATACTGCCTAGTAATTGTGGATGATTACTCACGATTTACTTGGGTATATTTCTTGGCAAGTAAGTTTGAAACTTTCTCTTACTTTGAAAAGTTTGCAAAAAAGGTTCAAAATGAAAAAGGGTATGTTATCTCGAGTATAAGAATAGATCATGGAGGTGAATTTGAAAATCATGATTTTACAAAATTCTGTGATGAATCTGGTTTTCAGCATGTATTCTCCTCTCCATATACTCCAGAGCAAAACGGAGTTGTGGAAAGGAAGAATAGATCTCTTCAAGAAATGACTAGAACTCTTTTAATAGAAAGCAATATCTCTTCACGTTTTTGGGCTGAAGCATTTTCTACAGCATGTTATATTATTAATAGAGTTTTTCTAAGACCTATTCTGGAAAAAACCCCCTATGAACTATTCAAAGAAAAGAAGCCTATTGTTTCATATTTTCATGTATTCAGATGCAAATGTTTTATACGGAAAAATGCAAATGATTGAGTTGGTAAGTTTGAAGAAAAGTCAGATGAAGGCATCTTCCTTGGATATTCAACCACAAGCAAAGCGTACAGAGTCTACAACAAGAAGACTCAAACAATGGAAGAATCAATGAATGTTAAATTCCAAGACTCTATGCAAAATGAATCCACTCAAACTCATCTTGAAGAATCTGAACCTGCTCCAGACTCTAAAAAGTCTAAATCTCAGGAAATAGCTCAGACTTTGAAGGACCAAGTAACAAGTGACTGTTGAAGATTCAAGTGAAGGAAGTGACCATCAATCGACAAATTAACCAGCAAGCGGAAACATAAGTCCAGTCATCCCAAAGATCTTATTATTGGCGACATCAATGAAGGAATTCGCACAAGATCCAAAAGGCGCGAAGAGTCTAGTGCTGTGGCTCTTATTTCTGAAATAGAACCCAAAAGCATAGAAGAAGCTTTATCTGATGAAAGCTGGATTGAAGCTATGCAATAAGAGCTCAGGCAATTCAGTATTAATGATGTCTGGGAATTGACTCCTAAACCGAAAGGTAAGTCTGTTATTGGAGCTAAATGGGTTTTCAAGAACAAGATGAACGAGAAATGAAAAGTCATAAGAAACAAGGCAAGACTCATGGCCAAGGGATACACACAAGAAGAAGGGATAGACTATGATGAGACTTACGCACCAATAGCAATGTTAGAAGTAATTCGATTATTACTTGCTTTTGCTTGTTATAAGAATTTCAGGTTATTCCAAATGGATGTCAAAAGTGCCTTCCTAAATGGATTCATCCATGAGGAAGTCTATGTGGAACAACCACCTGGGTTTGAAGACCCAAGGAAACCAGACTCAGTATTCAGACTCAAAAATGCTTTATATGGCCTAAAACAAGCACATCGAGCTTGGTACGATAGGCTGAGTAAGTTTTTAATTGAAAATGGTTTTGTTAACGGTAAAGGAGACACTACTCTTTTTATTAAAAGAGAAAGCAAGAGTTTTCTACTTGTTCAAATATATGTTGATGATATTATTTTTGGATCATCTAATGAAAGTTTGTGCAAGAAATTCTCTAAGACTATGCAGGATGAATTTGAAATGAGAATGATGGGTGAGTTAACCTTCTTTCTTGGACTTCAAGTGAAACAACTGAAGGAAGGAACTTTTATTCATCAAGAAAAATATGCTAATGATATTGTCAAAAAGTTTGGACTGGACAATTGCAAAAAGACCGATATACCAATGTCAAGTTCCTTGAAGATAGACAAAGATGAAGGAGGAAAGAAAGTTGACCAAAAGTTATACATGAGTATCATCGGTTCACTTCTTTATCTTACTGCTTCTAGACCTGACATTTTTTTTAGTGTTTGCATTTGTGACAGATTTCAAGCAGACCCTAAAGAATCTCATTTAAATGCTGCAAAGCGTATTATCAAATATATTGCATCAACTTCAAGCTTTGGTCTCTGGTATCCTAAAAGGGGAGACTTTACTCTTCTTGGATACTCAGACGCAGACTTAGCCGGATGCAGAGTTGATAGAAAGAGCACCTCTGGTACCTGTCAACTACTTGGAGGCAGGACAATGTCTTAGTTTTCAAGGAAGCAAAGTACAGTAGCTCTCTCTACAGCAGAAGCAGAATATGTAGCTCTCGGAAGTTGTTCACAAATTCTATGGATAAAACAACAGCTAAGAGATTTTGGAATTGAAGATTCATGCACGGAGATTAAATGTGACAACACCAGCGCAATCAATCTCACCAAAAATCCAATTCTTCACTCAAGAGCAAAGCATATAGAGATTTGACATCACTTCATTAGAGATCATGTTCAAAATGGAGAAATTACGATTCAGTTTGTTGACTCAAAGAACCAAGCGGCGGATATATTTACAAAGCCTTTGGAGAAAAATCAATTTGAAATTATCCGTTCCGAGACTCAACATTTTGAGGTTTGAAGAAGTTAAAGTCTAGAGACTCTCAGACTCAGACAAATAAGACTTTGACTGCAAGACTTTGACTGTAAGTTATTCTCTCTCTAATCTCATCTTGAAAAGGTACATTCATCAACCGTGTCTGATTATTGTTATCTCAACCGCTATCTTTAATTGACGAGATTATTGCAACGTTTCCTTTTGAAAAATGAGTTATTTTGAGATGACCATTTTTCGAAAAAGGCAGTTATTTTTTAAAAGACATCTTTTCACTTTCCATTATGACATTTGATATCTCCTCCTTTCGACTGTCTTACATACAGTCGGTTTCTCTTCGCTTAACTCCAAAACCCTAAAAAGCACCAATCTTCCATTCATGTTTTCCTCTCTTATTTAATCTTCGAAAAAGTTGTCATCTTTCTTGGGAAAGTCAAGCAAGGAATCTTTCAAAGACTAAGAAAGATGTCGTCTTCAAGAAAGTCTTCGAGGATCGCAAGCAGGGGACCACGGCGAATGAGTGAGGGGCCTACGCACTTCGATCTCACTGAAGAAGAAGTGTCTCCAAATCAGCAACAGAGCCCACAACATTCTCAGCAGCGTCATTCTCCTACATCTAGTCCTCAAAATGATGATCATCAACAAAAGGAAGAAATCATTGAAGATGCAGATCCTGTAAGAGTTCAAAGGCCCTCTTTTATTTATAAGTTGTATTGTGCTTTAAAAAGGGACTGGTACTCCATTGAACTATGTCAATGATTTTCTTAAGGACAAAGGATATGGAAATGAATATATATTTTTGCGAAAAATGGAAAGTTTGGGAATTGCTCGTAAAGGGGTGGCAGAAGAAACCCTTGCGAATATCCCAAGTGATCCTCGTGATTGGGGATTTAATCCGGTAGATGGGAATGATGATGATAAATTATACAGCCAATTTCAACCGAGAATGGGAGTTGCGGCGGAAAATCGAGGAAAAATGGGAGAGTTGTTTAGATTGAAGGAACATAGGGATCTATACTCAAAATTGCTGAAGCGTGGGGTGATAAACCCTAGGAGTGTGGATTTTGATTTTCTGGATGCTGTGAATGTGAACTTGAGGGAAAAGTCCGGTCATCTTCAACTTTAAAAATTCTGCTCTGACACCACAGAGGCCTATCCTCAACTAACTGCATATTTCTATTCAAATCTTAGTTTCTTGGATGCGAATAGATTCTCTTTTAGTGTCAAAGATCAAGACTTTGTAGTGGATATGGATATGCTAGCAGATGTGTTAGGAGTTGAGAGAGGAAGATATCAATGGATCAAAGTTTCTATTGCTCGTACTACATTGGAACTTGTTAAGGACAGGAGAATAGAGGAAAAGATTTCCTACTCAAGGATGAGTGCATTCAACATCTTGCTACACAAGATTGTAATCAATTGCCTCAGACCGAAATCAACTTCCAAGACTGATGTTTCAAGTTCAGAGGCAAAGCTAATGTATGCCATCATCACTGGGAAAAGGCTTTCACTTCCTCACCTTTGTTATGTTCCACATGTATAGAGCAGTGATGAAGGACAGATGTCAACTTCCTTATCCAGGTCTTGTGACGAAGTTATTCAGACATCTGAACATTCAGCCTCCGCAAATTCTTTGTGCTCGATCATGCGATCATATGGTGGTAGGACTGAAAATGGTGACTAAGATGCGTCTGAAGGAACTAAGCAAGGCGTTGGAGAAATTCAAGGAGAAGACTCCAGTCAAATCTCATCAAATCTCTTCTGCAGGAAAAAGAAAAGGGAAGGAGCCCATGGATGCTCCATCCAAGAGAAGAAGAGCTCTCATCGTTGAGGATGAAGATGATGAGGAAAACATCACTATTTCTGCAATGGTATTGAAGAATCTGAGTCGTTCTGTTCTAGAGAAAGACTCAGAACAACGGACAGAAGAAAGAGAAGAGAAAGAAGCAGAGGAAAAAGAAACGGAGGAAAGAGAAGAAGAAGAAGAAAGAGATGTTGAGAAAGAGAGAGTTGAAAAAGAAGAAGAATAAGAGAAAAGAGATCAAGAAGAAGAAGAACATGAGGAGCACTCTCCACCTGAAGGCATGAAAACAGGGGGAGACCAAGAGAAAAGAGGAATGTCCTCAAATCCAGCAACCAGTGAGGGAGTCAGACGATCTCCAGCAGATCCAGAGGATATTTATGCCTCTCAATTTCCTGAGGAAGGTCATGATGTTTCTTCGCCAAATCTGCGTGATTATGCTGATCTACCATCGTCTGCATTTACTCCATCAGATCGTGTCGACGCCAGTACGCAGACCGACAATTCAGTAGATTTTCGCAGAGTTATGGATATTCTCTTGGAGATGCAAGGTCAAATATATGCATTGGGATGCAAAGTTCAGAACTTGCAGAATGCAGGTGAAGCTTCTTCGGGTTCATTAAATGATCATATCCAAGCCCTTTCTCTTCAGATTCAGGCTAATGCTAAGGGTGAGGATGTTGCACAACTGAAGGAAGACTTGAAAAGGCTAGAAGGCATTGTTCAGTTGATGGGAGATTTCCAGCTTGTTCGTGTTCCCAAGCATTCCTGACTCCACTCCATTTTCCTCTCAACCTTTTTATGCTGACAAAAAGGGGGAGAGATGCGAGATTTGAAAACTTTGAACTTAAATTTGTCGAACTTTTGGCTTGTTTGGTTTGTGGTTTGTTTTGACTTGACTTGGGTGTCTGGATGTGGACTAAATTTGGGATTTGGATTTGACTGCTTATTATTAACTACTATTGATATCTTATGGATGGCTTTATTGCATACTAGACTAACCTATTTTCTGTGGTTGCAGATTCTAGTGTTATTCATTTAGCCATTTATCTCTATAAGATATGCATATGTGTTTGAGAAATGTTTTGCAGGTCAAAGTTTTCCAAATCTGCAGGAAAGTTTTGTCACCATAAAAAATGGGGAGATTGTTGGAGAAATCCTCTTGAAGTGTTTTGAAGTTGACAAAACGTTTCCATTAGTCTAGTATGAAGGCTTGCAGACTCTGCTATTTAAAGTCTGAAGACCTCTGGACAGCCAGACTCAAGACTCAAAGTCTATCCTCATTGACAGTTTCTAATCCGTTAAAGAAAGGCTATCCATAACTAGATGTTTCATTAAGGATGCGACCTTATCGACTGGAGAAGATCTCTTGGCTGGATATGACATGACGGAATCCTTTATTTGATCATAATTGATTCGAAGATTAAGGATCTGATGATTGGCAAAGTATACTTGGAAGGTTCTACTTGTGGAAACCGAGATCCTGATTGTATGGGCGAACATGATTGATGGGCTATCGACATGTTCCTTTAATAGCTTGGATGATCTTCCTAATTGATTCAGTCCAACGGGTAGATTGGAGGAATTCCTTTGGTAAATGCCAACGGGTATGATGGCATGAAGGAGTATATAAGTAAGACGTTCAAGTTGTTCGACAGAGGTGCACGATAGAAGAATTCCAAAGTCTGAAGCTCCTTGTTCTTAGTCAATTCATTTGTTGAGCGAAATCTTGTAAACAAAAGAGAGTCTATATTTGTGAGAAACCTTGAGGAAGTGTGGTGGAACATCTATACTGTGGAATCAAGGAAAAGCTATGCTGTAACTTCTCTTTTGTTCATAGTGAAATCCAGCCAGTGGGCTGTCAATGCGGAAGAGTGGACGTAGGCTTGAAATAAGCCAAACCACTATAAACCTTGTGTTCAATTTTCTCTTCCCTATTCTTTACTTTACTTTGATCGTATTTTATTAATCATAAGAGAACTTCCTTTTTATCGTTTGCCTAGAATCGCTTCCGTATCTCGAGAAATTGTTTGTGCACCTATTCACCCCCTCTAGGTGCTTATACTAGCTATCTCAGATACTAAGTATAACTTTTGCATGATTGGTACAAAAGATAGAAGCCACTTATTTTTTGAGTGCATCTAGACAAGTAGTGTATGGCATAGTATTTTGGCATAAAATGGAATTTGGCGTTATGTAGGAGGTTGGAACTTAGAACTTCAATAGATGATCGAGGCCACTAAGGGCAAAAACTTGGAGGCAAGATTCCTCAAATTGTCTTTCTTAGTGACAATCTATTGCATTTGGATGGAACGTAACCGCAAACGATTTCAAAACATGTCGACTAAACCTCATCTTTTGTTAGCTAGGATTCGAAAGATTGTAAGAGATAGGGCATCACTTTACCAAAAGTGTAGGACTTCCTAGGCAAATGTTTTATTGGCTACTATATGGAGGCTTCCTTCCTCCATCTTCTTGCATAATTAGTTTTTGTGGAATGCTAGGAGATTCCCCTAAGTTTTTGTACCTCATCTAATTAATGATATTCACATATTTACACTAAAAAAGATAATAACTCGATGGATTGAGATTGATATCTTGTATCATATATGTGGCTATAGTGAGAGTAAGGGATTAATCATCTTAAATCTTGGACGAATAAAACTTCATGTGCAATTGAGTACTACAATATCAAGGATTTTTCATTTTCTAGAATTCTCGAATATAATACGATAATATTGAAAAACTATTACAGAGCAAAGGTCCAATCGTCATGCCAAACACATAGAACACTATAGATGGAGAGCATTAATACCACAGCATATGAAAGTATGGAAGCTTGAAATCCATCATCGTCACACCATGCATCAATGCAATTAACAGCCATGATATAATAGAGGATGTTAGTATTCTTGTATATGGTAGCTAGCCTATGTGAATATTCAGATGATGAGGTGACGTTAGGTAAATTAAAGTCGGTCCATTAAATTAATTACTAAGTGATGTCCCAAACTACATAAGTAATTTTTTTAGTCATCTAGCATACTTAGCGATATTCTTCGACCTATTTCTTTCCCTTTCAACTTTGTATATGTAATATGCACCGAATGGGAAAAAATGTCTGGCGGTGAAGGAATGTCTTGGTCTTGGTCTTGGTCGTCGCAGACAACCGTGTTTCCCAGGTCGTCTACCAGCTTCAAAGTTGAAAGCCGAATCTTACATGTTCGGAAATTGCTTCAGCGCTAAAGCCCACTTCAACATTTTTCACGTTGGAGCCAAAGTGGAATAGGACTTTGACCGTGAAAAGAAAGCAATAAAGAAAAGGAATAGTGCGGACTTGTTGATTGGGTCAGAGAAAAAAGAAGAAACAAACAGGAAATGAACTCCTTGTTTGAGTCGACAAAAGTTCAGACGGATGGCCAATGCACTCACTTCAGTTTGAGAGCGTGTGGGCAGCTACCAAAGCTCTCTCGTGGGCTAAAAACGGGCCTCATTTTGAAGCCCATCTGCTGGGTTCACGCCCCGGCCCACTCGGGAGGGCCTTAATTGGTATGACAAGCTTAACGTGTTTGTGAAATATCAAATGATCCGTAAGCCTCGTTCCCTTTTGTTATGGTATAAATTTTTTTATTTTGTATTTATTTTAACTTATTATTTTTATTATAGTTATACCTATGCGAAAATTTTAAAATAAAAATGTCCCTAATCATGATGAGAAGTAGCAAGCAATGTGATTACTAAATGATACATGCAATTTTTTTGGGTTAGGGGCCCAATTTATGTCATAAATTAGATCCCTAATATTGATAGAAATGCGACAGAGATCCAAATGTGATCATTTATATGTCAAAAATACCCTTTTCACTCTTTTTTTAGTCACACTTGTAGAAATTCAACCTAGACATCTTATCACAAATTTTATAAACAGCCCAATTATCATTAATTTTGCAATTGTTTTTTTTTTTCAAATAGTATGTTACAAACTTTGTCATTCTCATATAATTAATATTGAATAACCCCGACTTGAGTTATTACTCTCTTGTAGAGACGGACTTACACATGAAGAAGCTCCAAGCAATTTTGAGGGTGATGACAAAATGGGTTTGGGAGGAATTTACAAGGCATCAACACTTCCTTTTAGCATTTGCACAACTTGGGTCATACACGGTTGAGCTCTCGGATTGATTTGAATGCACTATAAGCTAGTTATAATAATCTTCTTCACGATCACTTCGTCCTCCTCATTTGTGATCCCGAGTAGTCCAAGCTCTTCTTGGAGCTCTAGGCGTACCCAATGGGGGAAGTATCTTCGATGGTTTGATCTACTGTGACTTAGATACTTTTTCTCATATTGACCATCTCCAGAACCATCATACCGTAGCTGTAAATATTTGATTTGTGAGAAACCCTTTTGATGTTCCTCATGATTAGTTCTGGAGAAATGTATCCAACTATGCCCAATTCTCTCTTCTCTTGGGCATATTTTGGCAAGACCAAAATCGGAAATCTTGGGATAATAGTTTGCATCAAGGAGATTGTTATGAGGCTTTATGTCGAAGTGCAAGATCCTTGTTTTGCATGTTCTATGCATGTACTCTAGCCTATAAGCTATTCTTAGCAAAATCCAATACAATGAGTCCCAACTCAATTGTTAATCTACCTCCAAAGTGCTACTCCCATCGAATATGAACTTCTCAAGTGATCCATTGGGCATGAACTCATGAACCAAAGCCTTTTTGCTTCCTTCAAAACAAAACCCCTGGAGGCTGACAACATTGACATGAGAAGTGTTGCTTATGCTTGCAACTTCATTGAAAAATTCTTTTACATCGCCTTTCAACGTCTTTAGCAGCTTCACCACCATAGGTTGACTATTTCAAATTAGGCCAATCCGATTCAAGAGTTCATGTGAATTGGATTCACTTGAACGGAGGTCATTCAATAAAATTTGTTGAACATGTCATCTATTTTGCAAGATATTAATCCTATTTGGAAAAATGACAAACTCTATTGATAATATGAATTAACACATTTTTCACTTTCTTTTTTTGCATCATACTTATAGTGATTTAATCTAGACATTTCATCACAAATTTGTGAAAAGCTCAATAGTCATTAATACTTTCACAGTTGTTTTTAAACACTCTATTCCAAACTATGTTATTATGATATAATTGACATTGAATAACCCCAATTCGAGTCATTACTCTCTTGCAGAGACGAAGTTTCACATGGACAAGTCTTGAGTGATCTTGAGGTGATGACAAGGATGGTTCAGGAGGAATTTGCAAGGTCTCAATACTTCATTTTCGCATCTCCACAACTTGAGTCATTGTTGGTTGAGCTTTGGATCCATCTAAATGCACCATAAGACTATTACCATCATCTTTTTTGTAAATCCTTCAACCTCCTCATTCGTGATCCCATGCAGTTCGAGCTCTTCTTGGAGCTCCAAGCTTCGGCGGACCCAATGAGGAAAGTATGTTTCACTAGTATGATCTACCATGACTTCGATGTAATTCCTCCTACCAACCATCTCCAGAACCATCATGCTGCAGTTATAGACATCCAATTTATGAGAAACCCCTCTGATGTTCCTTATGATTAGTTTTGGAGCAATGTATCCAATAACGCCCCGGGCACCTAGCATTGACATGGTTCTCTTTTCTCTTTGGCATATTATGGCAAGACCAAAGTTGGAAATCTTGGGATAATAGTTTGCATTGAGAAGAATGTTGTGAGGCTTTATGTCAAAATACAAGATCCTCATGTTGCATCCTCTATGCAATAATCTAGATCATGAGCCATGTTGAGTGAAATATGGTATAATGTGTCCCAACTTAATGGTCAATCTACCTCCAAAGTGCTACTCCTGTTGAATATGAACTTTTTGAGCGATCCATTGGGCATGAACTCATAAAGCAATGCTCTTTTACTTCCTTCAAAATAGACCCTAGGGGGCCAACAACATTGACATGAGAAGTCCTGCTTATGCTCGCAACTTCATTGAAAAATTCTTATGCATCACCTTTCAATTTCTTTAGCAACTTCCCTGCCACTAGTTGACCATCTCAAAGCTAGCCCTTGAACATGCAGCCATAACCTCCCTGGCCTAACTTTTCTTTGAAAGAATTATTCATCCTCTTGATGTCTTTATAGGTGTATCTTTTTGAAGAGACAAGTTCCTCCATTTACACTTCGCCATCAAAGTGTTTGCTTCTCTGCTTTATCAAAGCCACAATAATTATGATTATTGGTTTCTTCCACAAGTGAAGCATTACGATAAGGGTAACCCCAATTTTAGCTCCCGATGCAACCATTCCTGAAAAAACAAAGAATATTTTTTAACAGCCATCTCACTTCATCACTTTATCATGGCTTCTAGAATATTTCAGAAACATTGATTCCACTGAGCAATGAGGGAAGCTTACTTTCAAAAAATCGGAACAAATTGCAGCCAAGAACGTACAGAAGTGGAAGAGGAAGTCTTGAAAAAATCACCTATTCCGATTTTCAGTCCAACCGTTTTTTCCCCCATGAAACGGTAGTCATCAAAAGTGATTAACGTGTCAAAGAATTGCAAACTGATAATTTCAAAGTGTCTAAGAGATATGAACATCAGGGCGCATCATGAGGTTATAGGTCATTCAGTCTTAAGAAAGAAAACGCGCCACAATGGAATGAAACTAAGGCAAAGAAATTGGAAGAACTTAAGGACATCACTTACATATAATTAGCAAACTATAGCAGAAAGATAAAAACATCAAAATATATGAGGTTTCGATAAGTTATCTTGGGACCCAAAAGATCGGAGAGTTTATGTTTGCAGTGGTAGGTGAGACCACAGTCTAAGCTAAGGCAAAGAAATTGGAAGAACTTAAGGACATTACTTGCCGCACGTAGAAATTACCGATCAATAACAGGAAAATAATCTTTTTAGTATTTTTTTCTCCACTATCATCATGAACAAAAATTTCATTGATAGTGTAGAGGCTTAATTATGTGTGCTGTTCACCTATATCAATTTTGTAATTATATTCAATTAGACGATTGAAAAGATTTTTAGCATCACTTGTGGAGACGTAGTTTTTCTTTTAATTGGGATAGAACCCCAAGAAGTAAACAAGTTATTTTAGGCCAACATTTACAAAATTTTACAGTAAATGGGGAGCATCGACACTCAATGTATTTAAACCATTGGATCTTGCGGATCATAGATACCGACCCAAAGATCTAACAATTAAAGCATAAAAATTTCTAGAGTATGAATGATAAAGTTTTAAATTTGGAGTCCAAGAGCACGCATGATAACCATTCTATTTCTGACTAGAATTATTTTTTTGTTTTTAGGAACGGATTCGAAACAAAAATACTTTTAATAATGTAATCTCATTTTTTTTATGGAATAAATTTTTAGTCCCAAAATAGGTTTAAAACAGAAATGAGATGTAAAAATTTTCTACTTTTCTATTTTTGAAATAGAAATGAAAAATAAAAATTATTTTCATCGCTCGCCCTTGCTATAAGCGGCCTGCCAATCACTGTCCGCCATCCGCCGCCGCTACTCGAGAGGAAGAAAGTTTATATTGTTATCAAACGAATTTCTCTTTCAAAAATAAAAATTTTGTGCTGTTCACAAACCCGTATTTTTTCTCAAAAACTCATTCAGAGAATAGAAATAAAAAATTTCATTTCTAGCCAGAAATTCATTTCTAGAACTCATTCCTGTCCTAAACCGTGACATGATGGATGCCATGGGGAGGGCTGATTGCACTTCATTAGAGTGAAGGATATGTATGGTCAGCAACGAGGCTGTCAGGCTTTAGGGGCATGAGCCCGTCATTTTCCAAACAACAAGCCAACGGAAGGGTATACCCAGCAATTCCTCTCGTTTAACAACTTTAGCTAACTCAAAACCACCTATAATGGGTTTGAAGGTGAGGAGTTTGTTATGATATACGAAAAAATGTGTCCGTGGAACACAACGTGAGGAGAAGTGTAAACACATTTGATTTGGAGTTCGAAACATTTTCTCCAACTTTTTTTTGGGTCGAAAACTGATGGTTTTATTATTAATGGGCTTAAGGCCCGTCCGCCCAAATTGGGCCCAAAAAGCCCAGCCCACAGGAATAGGGCCCGTGGATGGGGAAGGTATAAAAGGGAGGAGAGAGAGAGAGAGAGAGATGACAACTCTTGGATAATTGAACGTACGTACGTTCCTTTTCCCGCACTCTCTCTCTCTCTCAAAAACAAAAAGAAGAAACAGTAAGCATAAGGCATCGTTCTTCTTCCCTTCAAGGCGCCATCGGATCGAACAGGGCCAGATTTTCTTCCTCTTGTCGGCGTCGGTGTTTAATCTGTGGCTAACAAGGTACGCTCGACTCTGTGGTGTGCTTTACGATCGGTAATACGTGTTTTCCCGGGCTTCGTCTTCCGCATTGATTTAGGGGTTCGATTTAGTGTTGAATCCGGTTTTCGGGGATATGCTATTCCCAACATTGGTATCAGAGTCCTAGTTCACGTTTTTCCCGACCTGTTTGATGTTTTTTGATTGATTTTTCGCGAAAAATTTCGGCCGTACGGATCGGGGCGTGAAATCCTGCCACCCGAGCCATGTTCGTCCTTTTTTCCGAGTTTTCGTAAGTCAAAATCAAATTCTGAAGGAACTGGATGAAAGAGGTCGTCGAGGCGAGTTCGGCGACATGTCGTGCGCCGCCGGGCAACGCCGCACGCGGCCACACGCGTGGCCAGAAGCCGCTGCGCGTGGGTGCGACGCGCCCGGAAGCGCTAGCTCGCCCAGCGTGTGCGGCACACGCGCCGGTGAGCGAACCGGCACGTGCTCGCCGTCGGCCGGCGAACCAGCACGCGTCGGTCCGCGGACCGACGCGTGCTGACGTCAGCATGACGTCACCCAACGGTCAGTAACCGCTGGGGTGACGTCATCGATGACGTCAACACGACGACGTTTCGTCGGGCGGTCACCGGCCGGCGACCCGACCCGACCCGAGGACGCCGGCACGCGCGCCGCACGTGCCGGCTGAGGTCTGCGTGACATCAGCCTGCGCACGCGTGCGGCACGTGCCGTCGGTTTGCCCGAACCGGCCTGACCGGTATGTCCGGTCCGATCGTTCTGTCCGGTCTGACGACCGTTGACCACAGTTGACCGTTGACGACCGTTGATCGTTGACCCGAAAAAAAAAAAAAAAGGGAAAAGGAAAAGAATGTGTTTCTTTTTCAATTAATTCTATGTGAATTATAATGTGGTCTCTTATTTGTTCTGCATTTGTTGCAGGAACAATGCCTCCCCTAAGATTGCGCACACCTATTCGCACAGTTACCGATGAACAAAATGATAGGCTGTCTAAGTTGATAGCTAAGCTGACTAATCATCGATGGGAGAGAGGTGACTTAATTGATCATGTCCTTGAAGTTAACGGGAAAATTCAACAGGTCATATGGAATGGTCGTCCTATGTCACAGTCAGAGATGGTGCGATTTTTCATAAACACTCTTCCACCTGAATGGCAAGATGTGTTGAATCAAGGGAAAAGATCAAGAAATTGAACAAAAGAGGATCTTTCCCAGTTCGTGTGCTGACTTGGTGTTAGTTGTATTGGCTGATATATGTTAAGTGTGATTTGTGGACATATTATGTAATGATTACTACCTAATTGTGTTAATTGAAAGCATTATTGTTTTATTGGATGTCTATTATATATTGTTTTCTGTTATTGCTGGTTGCTGTGGGTAGTTTAGAAGTTTTTGTAGGTTCATAGAATTGATTTTGCATATAACAATCATATTAATGATAGTTTTAAGTTATGATTTTTAGAGGATGATTGGAAACGTAGTGACCTTTTGATTCTAAAACCTTACTTGAAATTGTTCATTAATATGATGGGTCTGTGCAAAAGGGATGCATAAATAATAGGCATTAATTATTCGTGCATATATGTCTGATGTGTTTAGATTGATGGATTCAGCAACTAAGAACGTAATTGCTGATGTGAACAACAACAATTGTGAAATATTGAATATGAAGATTCAATATGTGCTGGAAAAGCAAGAAGCACTAGAAGCTCTTGACCATGTTATGGAAGATCTTGAGGATGTTGTGCGCCACCTTGAGCTGGTAGAGGACCGCTTGACGGCATGTGAGCCGAAAATAGATATTTGCAATGCTGGTTCTAGCTTATAAAGGGCTTTGAGCTCTAAGCGCAAACGTATTGATTCGTTTAATATGTGGGAAAGCAAAGGATCAAGTCCTTATTGCAAGAGATCAAGAGTTAACCAACACAAGAGAGGAAAACGTCCTCAAGTGAAGAAAATGTCAAGGGTGAGGTGTTACAATTGTGACAAGAAGGGTCACTATGCTCGTGACTGTTGTGAGCCAAAGAAGGTAAACACCTCTTGTACATTTGAGAACTTTGATTATGTGTCAAGTTCTGAATTATTGGCTGAATCCAATCCTTTGTGGACTGTAGATTCAGGAAAGACAGACCATGTAGCGAAGGATAGAGAATCCTTCGTGGAATTCCGACGATACTAACTGGAACTAAGTGGATCTATGTAGGAAATAACTCCAGAGATGAAGTTAAATGGATTGGCACTTGCCAATTGAACCTGCGTGGTGGACGCAACTTGTTCCTACATGATGATCTATATGCTCCTGAGATTCGTCGAAATTTAAGTGTCTGTTTTGGTGTTGGTTAAGCTTGGTTTTGGTATGAACTTCCATAATAAAGGTGTAGATTTGTGTTTAGATACAAACTACTATGGTCGTGGTCACTTTCTGGATGGTTTTATTGTACTGAATGTTGACTGTGGTGATGTCAATATGTTATTCCCTTGTTTCACGTCTTTTACTTCATGTGATAATGATGTGAATGTGTGGCATGCTAGACTTGGTCATATTGGCCAACAACATATGAATAGACTAGCCAAAGAGAGCTTGTTGGGCAATATTGAAAAAGTCGATTTGTCCATATGTAAGTATTGCCTAGAAAGGAAAACGACAAGGAAACCATTTGGAAAAGGTAAAAGAGCTGACGTTCCTCTGCATTTAATCCATTCTGACGTTTGTGGTTCAATGAATGTGAGAGGAAGGCATGGGACTGTTTACTTCATCACTTTTAATAGATGATTATACTCGATTCGGATGTGTCTATTTGATTTCTCATAAATCTGAAGCATAAGTTGTTTCAAAAGGTTTATGAACTTGGAAGAAAATCAATTAGACAAGAAAATAAAAGTATTGAGATCCGATCGAGGTCGAGAATATTTATCTGATGAGTTCAGAAAATAATGTGATGAAAAGGAATAGAAATACAGTTGTCTATTCCATATACTCCTCAACAAAATGGTGTTGCGAGAGAGAAGAAACAGAACCCTACTGGAAATGGTTAGGTCCATGATGGCGCATGCTAACTTACATATCACTTTTTGGAGTGATGCGTTGTTAACTGCTGCCTATATACTTAACCGGGTGCCTTCCAAATCAGTTAGTTCCACTCCATATGAGTTATGGACATGTAGAAAACCGGACTTAAGTTTTCTTAAGCCATGGGGTTGTGCTGCCTATACTCATGAATCCTCTCACAAGTTTGGGAAATTGGGTCCCATGGAAAGAAGAGTATTTTAATGAGATACTCCGAACACTCGAAAGGGTATGTGTTCGTAGGTGAGCAGGAAAGTGGGAGTATAACTGAATTTGAATCACGGGATGTCACATTCTTAGTGGATGAATTTCCTAAGAAGGGCGAAATAGGGAAGATTACTCCCTATTTGAAACCTTGGATCAAGATAATGATATTAGTGGAGTTCGTCCAAGTGGGAGTAATATGAGAAGTGATGAATTGAATTCAACTCATTCTCAATTACAACCACATGATGAGATGATATCGTCATTATCTAATCCGAGTGGGAGCATAATGGGGAATGATGTGCTAAGTGTACAATCTCCCATATAGCGAGCAAGTCGCCAAAGTATTCCCCATCGACGTTTTGACATTGAAGGGGAAACTTTTATGATTGCTCCACAAGATGAGGATGAGCCAAGAAATATTAATGAGGCTCTGAATTGCCCTAATAAGGAAAAATGGATTCATGCAATGGAAGAGGAAATGGAGTCAATGAAATCAAACCAAGTCTGGGAACTGGTTGATCTTCCAAAAGGGACGCAGAGCTATTGGGAACAAGTGGGTTCTCAAAATAAAGCGAAAGGCTGATGGCTCGATAGAAAGGCATAAGGCTCGCCTTGTGGCGAAGGGGTATAATTAACAGGAAGGAATTGATTATGAAGATACATTTTCTCCTGTAGTGGGATTTACCTCGATTCGCATTATTCTGGCAATAGTGGCTAGTATGGATCTTGAGTTACATCAAATGGATGTAAAGACTGCTTTCCTCAATGAAGAATTAGAGGAAGAAATATATGGAACAACCTGCTGGTTTCATAGTGAAAGGCCAAGAAGAAAAGGTATGTCGACTTTTGAGGTCGATATATGGCCTTAAGCAGTCATCGAGACAATGGTATATACGTTTTCATAATGCCATAGTGGCATATGATTTTACAATGATAGATGATGATTATTATGTATATATCAAAAGATCCAATGATCAATTTGTGATCATATCATTATATGTTGATGATATACTAATTGCCGGAAGCAATATGAAGCTTGTCAATATTGTCAAGAGTTGATTGTCTTCCAATTTTGAATTGAAGGATATGGGATTGTAAACCCATAGACACTCCTATTGCAAAAGGTGAAGGATTGAGCCATAGACTGTGTCCAAGGACTCCACAAGAGAAGGAACAAATGAAACATGTTCCTTATGCTAGTGCTGTTAGAAGCTTGATGTACACTATGATGTGTACAAGACCTGACATATGTTTTGCAGTTGGAATGGTGAGTAGATACCAATCCAACCCAGGTCCATCACATTGGAAGGTCGTTAAGAGAATACTGAGGTATCTAAAGGGAACTGCTGATTATACGCTGAGTTATTAAGGAAATGATCTGCAACTCTAAGGCTATTTTGATGCTGTTTGGGGAGGAGATTTAAATGAAAGAAAATCTATCTCTGGGTTTGTTTTCTTACCGAATAATGGCACCATATGTTGGAGCAGTAAGAAACAAAAGTGTATAGCCTTGTCCATGATGGAAGTTGAGTTCGTGGCATTATCAGCAGTAGTATAAGAAGGTGTTTGGCTTAAGAGATTTTTTGGATCATTTAGGTGTTATTGGAAGTGCTGCAAATTCATTGTTGGTTAATTGTGGTAGCCAAGCAGCAAAAGAGTACACCAAAGATCCAAAATATCATGGCAAGACCAAACCTATAGATACCAAGTATAATTTTGTTATGGATATGGTTGCACGAAAAGAAGTGAACTTAGAGTACATACTACGCATAGTATGGTAGCAGATCCTATGACAAAGCCAATACCTAGAGATGTGTTTTTTGTGACCATATGAAATTTCAAGGATTGCGTAGAGGCTGATGTACTGAATATTGTAATTTCCCTAAGTGTTCACATTTGATGAATTTGTGTTTTCATCATTGATGCCTATGAATCTTTGTTTCATCTTTATGCATCTTAATGCTCAGTGCATTATTTTAAGTTGAGAAAGTATGTCGGGCATATATAAGATTAGCCCACTCACACAGGTAATCGCCTCTATTTACTGTGTGATAAATAGAGATGAGACTGTTTTTAAGCTTATTATCTGGGTGATAATCGAGAGCTCAAGCTTAAAACACGTATGTCGCCTTAACTGAGTGTTAAGATGAGGGCATAATACTTACTATGTCCGAAAGTAAAATACCCCACATATTTTACTTTATCTATCTAAGATGCCAGATATGAGTTCTGATGAATTTTGTGAATGAGTAGATACGTGAACTCAAGTTAGACATTGGGTATGTTTGAACCATCATCTGTACAGTATTGAAAGGTGTAGACATACGCTCCATGGGAAATGAGTTAATACCGTAATACGTGTTTCATACTACGTATGCATGAGACGACCAATAAGAGAGGCAAGAGTTTGATCTCAACTTTTATGTCGTGTGAGGCTCTTGAGGAAAAGAGTTCCTCAATTTTTAGTCCCCTCATGACTCTTACTTATTCTCAAGATTTCTATTTAGTGTTTGCTATCTTAGGATGTTGCCAATGGTCATGAGTTGATTCGATCTAATGGGGCATTTCTAGAAAAGCAAGCTGAACTGAAATTGAGAGTTTGAAGGAAAGAGGAAGATCGATTTTGGAGAATCACATTGTAGTTTTGTATTCACCGGTTAACCAATTATGACTGTCTTTGGGATAATCATAATTGTGAATACAATATATATATATATCATTGTTTGAAAGAGATCAAGAGAGATATAAATGTGATCGATCGATCTAGGGTACTGCATACTAAATCTACTCAGGATGTGATGCCCATTATGAGCTGCTATATATTCCTAACAGATGTATGGCAATGAGCTCTCTAAGTATGTTGGTCGCACGGATTATTCACCGGTATGAATGTTGAAGAGAGGTAAAGAGAATTCTGTTCGGCCCACCATGTGCGAGTGGGAGATGATGGTTTTATTATTAATGGGCTTAAGGCCCGTCCGCCCAAGTTGGGCCCAAAAAGCCCGGCCCACAGGAATAAGGCCCGTGGATGGGGAAGGTATAAAAGGGAGCAGAGAGAGAGAGAGATGACAACTCTTGGATAATTGAACATACGTACGTTCCTTTTCCCGCGCTCTCTCTCTCTCAAAAACAAAAAGAAGAAACAGTAAGCATAAGGCATCGTTCTTCTTCCCTTCAAGGCGCCATCGGATTGAACAGGGCCAGATTTTCTTCCTCTTGTCGGCGTCGGTGTTTAATCTGTGGCTAACAAGATACGCTTGACTCCGTGGTGTGCTTTACGATCGGTGATACGTGTTTTCCCGGGCTTCGTCTTTCGCATTGATTTAGGGGTTCGATTTAGTGTCGAATCCGGTTTTTGGGGATCTGTTATTCCCAACAAAAACATTTTCTCCAACTTTACCAGGTCATCTTTGAACTGATTTGACTGATGATATTTGATATATCATCAGCCAAAGAAGCAACTTGGTTAAAATCAGTGGATCCCAAAAGCCCTTGATTCCTCGGCCAAGCCAGATCTAGCCCATATCTCATGATTTAAAGGATGATGACCCACATTGGCTCTTTAGCTCGGAAGCAATAACCAGAGCTTGCCTTTCATGGCAGAAATTGCTAAGGTCCAGATATTGTTGAAGCCTCAGTTATTCATTTAAAAGCCAATTCCTTTGGAGGAAAACGATCTAACCAAAGTAACATCAACAAATAAGAGAAAAGACATCCTTCTGAAAAGAAACCACCATATTTCCATAAAGTTTATTCTAAATTGTGACCAACTGATGAACGTACTTTTGAAATTGCACCAAAGAAAAAAAAATTATCACTTCCATTTGGCGCATTTAGTCCTTACTAGAAAATTACTTTAGCCCGGGTGTTTAATTATCTCACATCACTTGTCTACAGAATATTGTACTCCCTTTACATACATGTGATATTTATTCACTTATAAATTTACGTTTTTGGATTAATTTTGAACATGCTATTAGAGTCAAGTTCTTCCTAGAATTTTTTTAAGTGTGCCGGCCCTGTGAGTCAAATTCCATGTGTGGCTTCTAATCTGATTTATACTCAAAAGGGGTGTTAAAGTATTTCACCTCGCTTGTTTATGGCTAATATTTTATTTAAGGAAAATTTCACATAAGCACCTAAAGTGGGGTTATTTTCTATAATAAAACAAAGGTCGAAAGTTGATCTTGTTCCAAATAAGGGCCTAAAGTAGCCAAAGGAGTCTCAAATAAGGGCTTGAACTAACCGACTGGCCAAATCTTCACCGGCAACTTTCTCAAGCAACTAAAATAAGGGCAATCCTGTCCAAGATAAGTAATTGTGTAAAAAATGGATAAAATACCCAAATTGAATTAGGATTAGGGTTCTTCCTTTAGGCTCCGTTCGTTTCGCAGAAAATGTGGTATTTCTGGAAAATATTTTCCAAGAAGTCATTTTCCAAGAAAATGTAATTATTTTCCGTTGTTCGGAGAAAATCTAAAAATGAAGTGGAAAATATTTTTCGCTGTTCGGTAAGGAAAATCTTTTCATTCATATACTCTTTTTCCTTTATTTTATTTTTGAAAATGGATTTTTCATATTTTTTTAAAAATTGATTTTTATTTATTTTTAATTTTTAAAACCTATTGTTAATTTTTTTTTTCATTTTTCCATCTCCTTCTTTCTTAGCCAGTTGCCGGCCACAGCGATGGCTCGCGACCGGCCACCAGCGAGCCTCAAGCTCGTCGACGAGCACGAGGCTTGCCACTCCCCAGATTGGCGAGCGAGAGCATCGAGCTCGAGGTTCGTCAGGTCGACGAGCGCAAGCTTGAGATCGACAAGCTGGAGGTTTGCTTGGCGACGGCCAACGACTTAGCCAAGAAATAAGATGGGAAACAAAGAAAAGAAAAAGAAAAAGAAAAAGAAAGAAATATAAAAGAAAAAGGAAAATTAGTGTTCTTGAATCCACACCGTCCCTCACTTCCCTCACACTTGCTGCATTAATTGCAATCTAGTTCAATAGGAATCCCTTCTTAATCTCACTGTAATCCATAGACATTAGGGCTAGGGAAATTGACATTTACATAAATAGGTATACTAACTGCAGAGTAGCAGGAGCTAACAGCAGAATAGTAATCCATTTCCTTTAGTGCTTCCTTGGAAGAAAGGGCAAAAGAATGGTGGGTGCAGTTGCTAGCACAGTCCATTAAATATGTAAAAACTTGTTGACTGCGAGGATGCAATTATAGTAGAAGAACAAATTGGCATTAGTGGAACTAAGATTGAAAGGCCATCTTTCGATGCTGATATTTCACTGAGGAGCATCACAAGATTCCAAGTACACGAGGCATTAAACAGGAGGAATGAATTGCGCGCATAAAAGATATCCTTGATATTGAACCCCCTTTCCAAGAAAGTCAGGACATGGTATATCTCTTTGCAGGTAATCTCGAAATTCGGATTGCGACAATAGGACTCTTGTTCGTCAGAAATCCTCAAAGGGTAGCTACTGATGTTCGGCTGATATCTGCCATTCTGAGGCATGGAGGCCTTGTGTTGTGCATCATCCGATAAAAGTCAGATAGACTAAGTTGGTGAAGATGATGATAATGACCAATTGGCCAGAAATCGCTAATATAGATGCCAGTCATACTATATAACACAACCGACATTGTAGAAAATCTTTTATGATACTTTTATTATTTTATTATTTCTTTTCTTTTCTTTCTCTTTTCCTTCTTCAGTGTTTTATTACTTGACTAGGCCCTTACCAATCACTCGTAGCGAACCCCTTCTTGGGTGTGAGCAAGTGTTGTGACCCTCAACTGGCCCCACTTGGACCTAGGCAAGGCCATTGTAGCCACAGGCGACCGACCTCACCTGGATTTGGGCTAGGTAAGGTACCTCGGTCCTCATTTGCAACCGATGAGGGTCGATGACCCTCACTAGCCATAGTAAGAAAACAATGAAGAAGGAGAAGAGAAAGAAAGAAACAAAAGGACAAAGGAAATAAATAAATAAATGTTAATATATTATTAAAAAGTATACAAGTCAATATCAACTATATCATGTAGATCGACTAGCATCTATGTTAGTAATTTCCAATCATAATTGATCAAATAGATTCAATTGTCAAAACGTGAAAATATTTAGAACTCAATTAACAAACTTAACAAGTTCAATAATAATTTGGGTATTCGACTTTTTGAATAATTTTCCCCTCAGGAATATATTAGTTTGAATTTGTATTTTGTTGCATGCTATGTTCGATGATCCTATGTGTACAAGGAAAAACTTTTAAAAAATAAATAAGGCTAACTTTTCGTGAAATAAATAAGGCTAATTTTTTTCCCCTCTTATCTGCTTTTAGAAATAAGATCAACTGGATCTCGTCACAAATGGTATTGGTTACCATAGACGAACGGACGAAGGGATATTGTAGTCAAGGTCGGCTTACTCGTTATTGGTCATTGAGGACGAATGGTATTGGTCATCGAGGACAAAACTCGTGTACTTTGTTTCCCCATTTTCAACTTAATGCCTGATTTTTTATGCCAATTCAACCAAGTTGCACCGTGTAAAAAGAGGACGGGCTCCGCATCTCTGCTCTCTAGGGAATGATTAGGCTGCTATCGAAATGCAGCGTAGATGCTACAAACGGGCGCTTGTGGCGCCCATTCATCCCATGTTTATGTTGCTTGCAAGGCACCGCCGTAGCATATGCAAGAATAGTCCTTTATCAATACTTAGATCGGCCAAACCAATCCCTCATCCAAATAAAAAATGAAAATCCCTCGCTCCCTGTCTCCTCGTAAATTCATCAACTCCATTCACTTAGAGAAACCTCCGCAAGTAGGAACAATTTTTTTTTCCCAGTCGGACGGGAACATTTTTCAAACGCCCCTGCATATTTTGGTAACGTTTTAGGAAGACATCCCCATGTGCATCACCAAATTCGGTGTTCCGCTGCTTGAGAACGCGTATGATAACCATTCTTTTTCTTTATTTTTCTATTTTTTTAGTTCTCGAAAATAGATTCAAAAACATAAATCCGTTTAGTAACGCAATTTTATTTTTCTATATTTGAAGCAAATTTATAGTCTAGAAATATATTTGAATAATAAATGAGAAATGGCACCCGCCATTAGCCGCCACTCCCCCTTTTTTTTTTTTTGAACAAACACTCCCCCTCTTTTGAAATGATATTATTTAAAGATTAAAAATCCTAAATATAAATGCAAAAAATACAACGAGAAAATGAAGATATCCAAAAGGGAAAATTACATTGACAGAATTGACACATATTCAAGGTCTCTATTTTATATGTCCCGAGAAAAAGGGTAATCCAAATGGATATGAATGTATCTAAGGATATAACAAATGAACGCACAAAGGAAGCTTAACATGCCCCGATCTGACTCAAACCTGACTGTTCAAGTCATGAGTCGAATATCGGATAAACCATCAACATTTCATATTATCAGTGCTAAAATCTGATAAAAGTGGACCCCCCAAATGCGTGACTATGACTATGTGCTATGCAAGGCTAAAATGAATAAGTAAGAGCAGCAAGGACAGGCTCGGAGAGGCCTGAATAGACTAAATAACGCTTGCTGTTCAGATCGAAGAGCGATTGGGACAGTGAGCGTTCAGCCCACTTGTGGACCTTGCAACATCTCTAATTCATGCCTCGGTGAACCTAGAACGGCCCTGCTCCGACACTAATTGGATTACCCAAAGCACATATGCATGATCAAATCAAGGTGACAAACGAGCGATTCCAAGCAAATATCACTACAAAATTATGTCCTTCCTCTATTGGTCACATCAAAACAGGATTGTACGCACACAGAAATATCATTTAAACGTTTATGACCTTAAGCAAAAAAGGACGCCTAATTAGTTTCACTCGATGAAGAATTACAAGATGTTTCCAATAGGTTTTAGAGAGTTCCTATGTCCTAAGGATCAAGTATTGGATTCAAGAACTATAGATAAAATCGAGGCACATATATACTAACATAAAGGCAAGAAACTATTAGTGGACTCACATCACAAAATAATTTGAATTGTAGAAGTACATAGGCAAAATTGCTCATCGCGCTAAGCAAGATGAAGGATGGGAGCAGGGTTGAGGAACGTCCAAAACTACTATCGATCGAGTCCCCTTCTTTTCCCATGATCTCTCTCTCCCACAAAGAAATGAAGGCTTGCTCCCATTTTGCCTTACTATTTGTGAACTGTGAGACCTCTCTCTCCAAATTCAATTAAAACCACTCCCGCATCATTTACTTTTATAAGGTGATTCCTTTCCTAGTCTAGCTCGACTTACCCTTATTTTATTTTATTTTTTGGGTTTGAAAAACTTACCCTTACTTCAAGTTAGCCCTGTTAAAACTTAAATTTTGCCTTTTTACTTAAGACTTAATTGCGTTAAAAAATTAGGAATTAATTTTTAACTCATAGCAAAATAATTTTCATTAAATTGCATTGCATATGGACATTAGGAACATTTGCATACTAGTATTAGCTATTCAAAATCTTTGAATTTTTTTTAATTTTTTTAATTATTATTGTAAAATAAAATCGAAAAGGACCGGGCCAGGGATAGGCCTGCCCGGCCCTCTCCTCTTCCTTCCGTTTCTTCTTTCCTCGAGGCCAGTCCAACCCACTTCTTCTTCTTCTTTTTCTCCTGAGTGGGCCAGCCCAGCGTCTTTCCTTCCCAGCCTGGCCCACTCCTCTTTTGTTCTTTTCTTCCTCCCCCCTAACCCACGCGGCCCGGCCTCTTTCTCTCCTTTCCCCTCTCTCCCTCTGGCCGCTGGCTCCACGACAGACGGGGAAGGACGACGGCTGAACGTGAAGTGAGGACGGCGAGGATGTTGGCGATGAGCGTTGGGCGCGACGCCAGCGTAGGGAATTTCGTTTGGTACGAACCTAGCTGGCGTCGCTCTAGAGGAGAGAGAAAAGCCGAGAGAAGGATAAAGGGAGAGAAGGTAGCGAGAGAGGAGGAGCTCTGTTTTTCTGCTGGTTAGAACCCAAAGAGAACAACCGAGAGAGGGTGAGCTCGAGAGAAAGGGAAAGCACGCTCGAAAGAGTTTTTCACCATTGCCTGTGGTCTGTTCGGTGCTCGTCGTCCCTCGTAGTGCTACATCCGAACCAGGTAAGTCTTTCCCGAATCCTTGAGCCCTGTTTTTGGGGCTTTGGCCCGGAGCTCGTGGCCGACCAGTTCGCGTGAACTTCGGTACCGTCCGTCTTCCATTAAAGCTGCTTTGTGTCCTAGCATGCGTCGTTAGGAGTTTTGGTCTGCGATTAAGTCCCTAGCAAGTCCGAAGTCCCTTGTTCAGTAGTGTACATCAGCTGTTCGCTAAAATGTCTAAGTGAGGTCTGGGTTCATGTGATTTGTTTTGGCCGAGATTTGTGAGTTTAAGGTTACTGGTGCTAAATGCTGAAGATTCGTCCCTAAGTTAGTCTCGAGTGTTAATCCTATCTAGTATGACCAATCTTTGCCTAAACCCGAATCTCGAATGAGCCTAGGTCCTCCCTCTAGCCAATGCATTCTATCTATTTGATGAAATGTCAAAGCGAGATTCAGAAATGGTTTTTATGAGGTTCGTTTCTGTGGTGTCGTCTTTGTTCAAATTGAAGTCCATTCCATTGTGTTGTTTGCTCATGCTGGTGTTAGTACTTGAATCGTTAGAGTTTTGATCATACGAAATTTTAGGGCTTGAAAAATCTTTCGTTGGAAGTATTCCGGCAATGGTTATGACCTTCGGCCAACTAGTAGCCGGCAATGGTGGGTGTCAATCAGGCCAGACGACTGACATTGGGTGATGGTCTAGCAATGGTCCGAACGCTCGTGAGGGCTCGTATGGGCGGTAGTGTGGCTTTTGTGCAAGGGAAGCTGTCGGGAAAGAAAAGGAGCCGCACAAAGAGGAAGAAGACCAGAAAAATAAAAGAAAAAAAGAAAAAAGGAAAAAAAATAGAATATAACAAAAAATTGTATTAAAGAATGAGGTTTTATTTGAGTAGTTTGGATTCGGGTCAGAGGATCGGGTTAGCAGGTCGAATCAGGTAAACCTGATCAAAACTCGTTTTCACGAATATAATAATATTAAAGATTAAAAGATTTAAAAAATTTCAAAAGTAAAAGGAAAAGAAAAAAGAGTATTAAACAATAATAAGAAAAAAATACTAAAAAATCATAAAATGGGTTTAAAAATTTCGAAAATTCAATTTTTTCTAGAAAATTCAAAGTTTCTGAAAATTATTTTTAAACAATTAATAAATTTTCAAAAAAAATCAACAAAATCAGAAAAATCTTAAAATTTCAGAAAATTTGGAGAACAAAATATGTGAAGATTTCTAAAAAAAAAAAAATTAAAAAAACAACAACAAAATTCCAAAAATTCTGAAGCCTTTTGACTCTAAAATTGTGCTAAAAAATTGAACATACCCTTAAGGCTTTACTTTTGAGTTTCGATTGTCCTTAAGGACAATTGCCTTTGGTTGACCAATATCAATACATTGATTTTGGCTTCCCTTGAGTTTAGTTAGGATTGGCAATTATCTTATTCCTTAGTGTTAGGTCCTTGCTATCCATGCAATTTATTTTTTATGCGCTCCTGGATTACTGATTATTATTTTAATGATTGTGCAATTGTGTAATCACCTCACATGTTAGTGAATAAGTATAAAATCAATTTGGACGGCCTGATGAAAATCTTTTTTGAAATGAACAAAATTAGATGCAAAAAGAGCACTAATTAGCGTAATCAAGTCCCTGACCTTAGATCATTTGGTTATGTAGGAAGTGAAGAATGCTCATGCACTTCACTTGGTTTCTAGCTGACCCTAATAGACTAGTGGCGACTCATTTTTTTAAAAGAATTCTTATACCATCAAATTGAACACTCGACGTCACGTGAAGTATGGGTTTGAGAGAGCCCACATTTAAATCATGAGCCAAAGACCCGTCCTTTAAGTAATACTCCTAAGCCTACTTTCCTCCCTATCGAGAGGTAGGTCGGGACAAGCCTAAATTCACACAACACCATTCCTTGCTATTTCGAAGGAGAGAGAGCTGGGGGAGTCGGGTATGGTTGAAAATGGATAGGGCCATGTGATCGAGAGAAATCAAGATTAGGCCGAGTTCTGTAGGCCTAAATTGAGCTTCAGACTTGTCTACGTTTGGCACAAGAAGATGAATTGATCACACTTAAGCATAGAGGAAGTTAGTGCGTTTACAATTGCAACATTTGTTGATTGAGTAATTCTCTAGTGTAGTCTATAATAAGAATTATATAAAATGACATATCTCTCTACTATGCTTATAAATGGATTAGGCCTATTCGATTCAAGAGTTCATGAGAAATGACAAATTATATCATATTTGGACAAATGACAAACTCAATTTATAATATGAAATAATGCCCTTTTCACTTTTTTTTTGGTGCATCTTCTTTTATATACTAGTATTACAAACTATGTTAGTCCCGTATACTTGATGTTGGATTTACCCAACTCAAGTCACTATTATTTTACAGAGACAAACAATCACTCGGACAAGTAGCGAGCGATCTTGAGGGAGATGACAAGGATGGTATAGGAGGAATTTCTGAGGCTTCAACACTTCCTTTTAGCATCTCTGCAACTTAGGTCATAGATGGTCGAGATCTCGAATAGTTTTGAATGTACCATAAGCCTATTACAATCATCTTCTTCACTATTCTTTCATCCTTCTCATTCGTGATCCCATGCAGCCCAAGCTCTTCTCGGAGCTCCAAATATTGGTGTGCCCAATGAAGGAAGTATATTTGGCTAGTATGATCTACTGTGACTTGAATTTTTTCCTCCTGCCAACCATCTCGAGAACCATCATAACGTAGCTATAGACATTCAATTTGTAAGAAACCCCGCCAATGTCCCTCATGATCAGCTCTAGAGCAATGTATCCGGGGGTGCCCTAAGCACCTAGCATTGACATGATGCTCTTTTGTCTAGGGCGTATTTTGGGAAGACCAAAGTTAGAAATCTTGGGACAATAGTTTTGGACTAGAAGAATGTAGTGGGGCTTTATGTCAAAGTGCAAGTTCCTCATTTGGTAGCCTCTATGTAAGTACTCTAGCCCATGAGCAATGCCGACCAAAATTAGGTACAATGTGTCCCAACTCAATTGTTGATGTATGTCCAAAGCATTACTTCTGTTGAAGACGAACTTTTGGTGATTCATTTGGACTAGAAGGAGGCAGAGGATCGTAGAGGATAGGAGAAAGACGTGGGAGAGAGTGTGGAAAGCATTTGCGGAAGCATCAAATGGAGTTGGTTTGAATTGGTCAAACTCCCATCACTGTCAAGTGCTAGTTCTTCAACTTCGAAGCAAATACCAAGTGAGGCAGAATGTGGTCTGATGTTTGTATTATTCAAACAACCAATGAAGAATATTTGCAAAAAATTTGCTCCACAAAATCCTAAAGATCAAACCATGAAACTTCCTAGTAAAAGGGACCTCTAAATTACAATTAGGAACAAACCTCCCATTATACAAATCTTCATGACTAGTCAGCGAAAATGAGTCTCTCTTGTGAGATTTTGTGAAATAATTGCCAACTATTCTAAAAGTTTTAATTATTAGATGAAGGCGTGGTCTATTATTTAAATAATCTAACACTCTCCCTCACGCTTAATCTTGTCTTTTGCCTAGTACTAATCGTGGAAATTTAATTGTGAAGACAAAATAAGGCTTGGAAAAATTTCAACTTAAGACCAATAACTCCAATATCATATGAGATTTTGCGTGATCATTATTAGTTATTCTTAAAGTTTAAGCTATTAAATGAATGCGTGATTTATTATTTAAATATTCTAATATCTCTCATGAAAAATTCATCGCCAAGCAGTAAATAACTTGAGATTTCCTCTTGCTTTGTGCCACCAAAAAGAAAAGTCATGAAAAAGTCATCCTTGTCGCATGACATTCTTAGTTGGAGGAAGACAAAACGAGTATGACACCATTGAATTTCTAGCAAAAGAAACAAGTGGATCACATTCAATCGAATTGAGTTTTCTCCGTACAAATTCTCGAGGTCTATTGGCCATATGATCTTTGAGGCACTAATAGAAACTGACTCCACAAAAGCTCAAGGTTTAGTGATTTTGTGCATATTCTGCATGGTTGGTAATAGAATCTGATGCGCCTATAGAAACAAGAACCTGCCTAATAAAAGTTGAGAAAGCTCACTCAGGAATGCTACCGAAAGAACGTGCGAGGTCACTGCAGGTAGGAGCGTAGGGTTGCCATGCAATAACACGTGACACTAGATGTTGAAGGAGAGGAGTTGCTGCCGCAAGAACCGCCAGAAAAGTGCACGCCGACCACTCAGCTTGGTCACCACACTGAACATCAAACCCCTGATTCAAAACTTCCTGCAAGCTGATATTGCATCTTCCCATATCATCTAGTGCGTTCTAACATCGGAATGGAAAGGAGACGACCAGGCTTGACCAAAAAGGGTTCAGTTTAACGTCAACACGAAAAGGAGACTACCTTGCTTGGCCTTAAGATCACTTATTAAGATAACAAGGAATTGCTAACACATTGATGACACTTTATTTGGAAGGAAGTCGGTGCATTTACAACTCTTAACATTGGTTGCCTAACTAATTCTTTAGAATAATCCATGATAAAATCTTTAAACAAAATGACAAATCTCTCAACTATACTTGTTAAATTAATTAGGCCCATCCAATTCAAGAGTTCATAATGGAGGTCATTCAATAAAATATGTTCAATATGTCAGCTATTTTGCACAATATAATTCCTATTTGGATAAATGACAAACTATATTGATAATATGAAATAATGCACTTTTCACTTCTTTGCTTTTCCATCATACTCATAGGAATTTAATCTAGACATTTGATCACAAGTTCATGAAAAGCTCAATAGTCATTAATTAAAATGTTGACAGCGTTTTTTAGTGTTTTTATATACTCTATTACAAACTATGTTAGTATGCTATAAGTGAAATTGAATAACCACAACTCGAGTCATTACTCTCTTGCAAAGAAGAACTTTCACATGGACAAGCCTCCAGCAATCTTGAGGATGATGACAAGGATGGTTTTGGAGGAATTTGCAAGGCCTCGGCACTTCCTTTTAGCATCTCCACAACTTGAGTCATACGAGGTCGAGCTCTTGGATTGATCTGAATGCACCATAAGCCTACTACAATCATCTTCTTTGCGATTCCTTCTTCCTCCTCATTTGTGATCCCGTGCATGCCTCTTCATTTTTGATGAATATTCATGTTTCCTTACTCATTTATGATTATTTATCTTTTAAGGATAGCATACGACAACTCCATTTTGTATTTCGTGGCATATGTGTCTGTTTTCGTGCTTAAATCCATCTCATTTGCCCGTATTTAAATTTTGCCGGGCATCTTTTTGTCCTTACTCGGCATGGTTTTGGATCTCATTTCGATGGCATTTACATCACATTTGCGCTATGTTGATGAAACATAAACCTCCTTAGTCTCATCACACGCGGTTTCTAAATCGTCAAACAAAATAAGCCGAACCTTTGTCGACTCAAACAAGGATTTATTTCCCTATTTGTCGCTTTTCTTTATCTGACCCAATCGACAAGTCCACTTTGATTCCAACGTGAAAAATGTTGAAGTGGACTTCAGCGTTGAAGCAATTTCCGAACGTGTAAGAATCGGCTTTAAATTGTCATGGTTATGCACAAGTCAATTCAGATCGAATTTGATTTACTAGGTTCAAACTCTAGGACATGATTTCAACAAATCTACTTACTACGCTACACTAGTGTTCTTCTCCTCGGCTTTTTCCACTTTGAAGTCCATTCGTTTAATTTATGCACAACCTGAGAAACACGGTTATTTGCGACGACCAAGACCAAGATATTCCTTCACAGCCAAACATTTTGTTCCCATGTAACGCATATTGCATATACGAAGTGAAAAGGGAAAGAAATAGGTCAAAGAATAACGCTAAGTATACTAGTTAACTGAAAAAATTACTCATGCAGTTTGGGACAACATTTAGTAAATCAATTTAACGGCCCAATCATAA
Source organism: Eucalyptus viminalis (assembly GCA_014182385.1). NCBI lineage: Eukaryota > Viridiplantae > Streptophyta > Magnoliopsida > Myrtales > Myrtaceae > Eucalyptus > Eucalyptus viminalis. The sequence continues at coordinate 9,209,961 of CM024527.1, read as the reverse complement.
CATACCTAACGTCACCTCATTATTTGGATATTCATGTAAGCTAGCTACCATATATAAGAATATTAACATCCTCTATTATAATATAACCATGGCTGTTAATCGTGCCGATGCATGATGCTAACGATCCTGGATTTTGAGCTTCAATACTTCCTTGTATATCCTGTGGTAATAATGCTTTTAATATATAGTGGTCTATGTGTTTAGCACGACTATCGGAATTTGTCTATAATAATTTTTCATTTTTATTGTATTATACTCGAGAATTGTAGAAAATGAAAAAAAAAAAACCCATGGGACAAGAATTCCAAATGAGAATATAATATAAACAATTAATTTTTATTAGCACTAAAGATTTGTATATTGGAAGAAAAGAAAAAGAAAAAGAAAAAGTCTACAGTTAATTTGCGCTGCTTAGTAGGATTTCTATAATGGAGGTTTGTTCGTGAGTGTAATTTAGAGGTCCGTTTGACTCGGAAGTTTGATGGTTTGTGGTAAGTCGGCAATTTCAACATTTCAACACGTAGGCGGGTCCTCGAACCTAATTGTAATTTAGAGGTCCTGTAGACTAGGAAGTTTCATAGTATGTTCCTCAAGACTTTTTCGGTCAAATTTTCCATGTGGGTCATTGATGCATTCACATTGGGAGCTCGAATAATGCAGGCATGCCAACTCAATTCACATGAACTCTTTAATTAGATAGGCCTCAGTCATTTAACAAGTATAGTTAGAGAGATTTGTCATTTCACTTAAAGATTTTATTACGGATTAAGAATTAGCTAGGCAATAGATGTTAGTTGTAAACACACCGACTTCCTTTGTGATTAAGTGTGATTGATGTTATAGCAATTCCTTGTTATCTATGCTTAATCAGTGATCTTGAGGTCAAGCTTGGTCGTCTCCTTTCAGTGTTAACGTTAGATCAAACCCTCTGTGGTCTAAGCCAGGCAAGCCTGGTCGTTTCCTTTCCATTCTCATTTTAGAACGAACTCTTCATGGTTGAAGCTTAGTCGAGCCCTACGTCGAAAACCAGATCCATATGCAATTAATAACCGTGGTTATATTATAACGTAGGATGTCAGTATTCTAGTAAATGGTAGCTAGCCAAAGTCAGTATTCATTTGATGAGGTCATGTTAGGTTTATAATGATTGGTCCATTATTTTGATTTATAAAGTAATTTCCCGAACAATATAAGTCACCTTTCAATTGCCTAGTATAATTAGTGTTATTCTTCGATGCCATAGAATTACCTATTTCTTTCCCTTACGAAACCTTTTCCTAGAAAGGAAGATACAAGAAAAATTAACAATTCATGTTTCAATGATTTATAAATTAGTAAATATGCTACAAATACTTGCTTGCAAATCAATGAGATTCTCTGAATAGACCCTATTTTAAATAAGATTTCAAAGTGATCAATTTCGTTTCAAATAAAGTCTTGACCTCACTGGCTGGGCGAGCATACATTTTGGTTTACGGCACTCTTATGAGAAAACGGGCTCATTTTGGATTATTATTCGAATATTGTTTCCCTTTCAACTATGGAAATCTTATAATTTATGGCAAGCAAAACTCTCCATGTCACACAAAAATCTTAATAGCCACATGAAATTCCTCATTTTCTCGAAATGCGTGTTGAATATTTTCTACGGACCCACAAATGAAATTTATCTATAAATTGAAAGTTCATTGTCCATTGCCATTTTAAGGCGTAATCAAATTGTCTTATAGTCTATCAATTGTTTAAAGTTGGACTTAAACACTCTCTTTAATATTGTGTTTCGTGGAAATTATCCCAACGAAAAGACAAAGGTGAAGGAATTGGTGCTAAGTTCACACCTATCAATTGTCGATGTACATTGATGACCACCTATCATTTGTCTATGTATGATGACAAATGAATAAGTGATAGTCAATAGGGGTATTGATTTAAAGGAGTGATGGATTACCAAATTGAGGTATCAATAGAAGCAGTCATGAGTTTGAAATCAATGGTGAGTGAGGCAATGGAGTTCGAGATGTTACATGCAAATTTGCGCAACCCCAAAATCTCCATAACCAGAACAAGAACATGCATAATTGAGTAGAAAGATTAACGCACCTGTTTTGGGATCCATCGAACATAAAGCGGAAGCAGAAAAAGAATTACCCACATATATCAAAGGGATCCACGCATCAAATCCTTCTCCTCTATTGCCCTCCGTATCACTGGCTCAATGAGGCGGCCCCTCTCACGTTTAGCGTTAGGTAAACGCCCCTTAGGTGAGGATACATGTGAGAATTAGGGTTAGAGGAGAGACTTGAGCACTATTTATAGAGTTTCCAGCCAGTCCCCCTCATTACGGGTCAGGCTCAACTCGGCCCACACTAGCCAGCCCATATTAGACTAATTAAGAAACCTTCTATCTCTCTTTAGACCAACCCTGTTTTACGATAACCGTAAAAACAGTAAATTACAATATCAATTAATTTAGTCCACATTATGAAAACTCTTACATTCTCCCACTTGGACTATATTAATTGAAATCGTACCGTATGTGCGCACATTTGGTCTAGAGATAATTCTTAATAGTCAATCCTATCCCATAAAGTCTTAAACACCGAATCATGGCAGTAACTGCATGTATACACACAGAGCCTTCATGGTCACGAATGTTCTCAACTTTATTGATATAGATTCAATATGGTAGTGTGTCAAATGGATAACATCTCTCATAGAGAGATCTCATTTGTCAGTCACCATTCTCTTACCTTAGGTGTCACAAAAACTTGTGCCACTAGAGAATGTTTTATGGTTCCAATGAACCCACATATGTCTTGTCCTTATGGTTAACTTTTCTTTATGTATCACAACACATATGCACAAGGCTAATAACCGGATGCCCGGATGCCCCTAGCCTTCATTCAAGGTTTATACAATCCATTGAGACTTTATCAATATATATTCAACATAATAACAATACATTCAAAATATTTTATTGAATGCAGAAATTGATACATATCAAACCGTTACAAAGTGTAACAAACATAGATGAAACATTTATCAAAGTAAAGCCAAAATAGCTCCCACTAAACAACAGTATCCAAAGATACTCCTAGGCCCATGCTAATGACATATCACTCAAATACACATGGGCGTGGGTCTTTAGTTAGTGAATATGTAACCACATCATCTGTGAAAATATGTCATATTATAAGTCACATTTATGTACCGTTTCTTTATGGTAAAAAATATTTGACCACCATATATTTAGACCTCTGTAGTAAATAAATAATACTACAAATTTGTTATCTCAATACAACCGTATGGGTCTATCCATAAAGTTAAAACAATCAACTCATTTCATGAGGTTCTGGAGCCTAAAAGCCCAAGTAATAGCCTAAAAGAATGTTACTAACACTGCTTACATAGTAGAAGATGACATAAAACTTTATTTACTGCACTTACTGCTAACATAAATATGTATTATGTTATTGATTGCATGTCATCAGAACAGCCAGCAAAGTTTACATCTAAATACCCTACTAACTACAAGAATTGAACATGTCTATAAATTAGCATATAATCTCTTGTCTTCTTTAAGTACCTTTAAATCTTCTTGGCAGCAACCCAGTGATCGCGTCTTGGATTTGATTGATATCTGCCTAGAAGTCCCGTCACAAAGACAACATTTAGTCTAGTGCAAATTCGAGCATACATTATACTTTTAAGTGCACTGACACAAGGTACACCATTTAATTAGATTTTCTCAATATCTAAATAAGGACAATGTGATAGATTTAGTCCATCACCCTTAACAACAAGAGCAATTCCTGGCTTGCAATGATGTATATTAAATATTTACAATATACAATTAGTAAATGTCCTCCGAAAAAATCTAATATAATATGGCAAAAACAATCCTTACAGACCTTAGTACAAAGGATATAAGATGTCTCACGGTCACAACTTGTAAGCAAAACATCATGTACATAAAGTATGAGAAAAAATAAATTTCCTCCCACTGACTTGACTTTGCAGTATATTGAATTACTTTGTTCTCAATTGAACAAAATAATAACACTATGAAACTTTAATAATATTGTCTGGAAACTTGCTTAAGACCATGAATTAGAACTTTTCAGTCTACATATAAGTTTACTTAAATCTGCTACAAAATCATCCAGTTGCACTATATAGATTTTGTATCTATTTGGCGTAACTCCATATCACAATAAATTATTAATGTCACATTCACTCTGAAAGAATCTTTAAAAATACTAGAAAGAAATATTTATTTCTTCACTATAAACAATCCACTCCTCTTTCAGAGTGAAAATTTTAGTTACCAATTTGGCTTTAAATTCCACAATCTTTCTTTGAAATTCTTTTAATTTTGTACGCCAATTTGCAACTAATGAACTTGTAATCTTTAGGCAAGTAAGTTAGTTTCCAAACACTATGATGTTTCATAGATTGTATATCGCATTTTATGGCATCTAATCACATACTTGATTGAGAATAAGAAACGACATTTATAAATATGTCATTACATCAACCATATAGCGGATATTGTAATCATGCTCTCACAAATAGACTATATAGTCTGATGGTATAACTGATCGTCTTTCCTTAACAAATCTCATTAATAAAGCTGCAACCACTTCATTCTGCACTTGAGAGGTTTAAGAAATTTCATTATAAACTATATCAAGAATAGTACCTTGAACCTCAACAAGTTTAGTCTATGGTATAGGAGATTCCATAATTATCTGTATAGGTAAAGACAAAAACATAGTAACATCCATCATACTATTATCTTTAATAGTCTATTCTCTACAATCACGTCAATATTTAGAAACTTTAGAGTATGTAATTCCATAATTCTTGTACCTTCTTTAGGGTCATAAAATCAATACCCTTTTGAACAATCTAGGTAAGATACAAAATAATTTCGAGTGAATCTTTTGTCAAGATTTTCAAGCATAGTAATTAAGTTACCACCCCAGAATCTACCAAGTATTTGACAAATGACCCTTTAAGTTATTTCGCATTGTCATACTTGCAAAAATACTCATAGCCATTGTTAAACCTGACAACCTTTTAATCATATACGAGATGTATATGTCATTAAGACTTAAACACAATCGTTGTAAATGTGTCCTAATTTCAATATCAGACAAGACATAATTTCAAGCAACTAAGGCTTCCATCATCTTATAGCAGTGCAATCCGCAAGCAAACCTCTTTTCAAGTGTTCTCATGGACAGTAAACAAATTCTATTGCTCTTTTCTCAAGTAGCAAATCATATGTCTATAACTTAAAATTTGAAGCAGTAAAAACCTCATAATAATGAAGTTATTAATTACAGAAAAGGTGACTGAAAATCAAACAATGTATATAATTAGCATCATGTGAGCACTGTGTAACTTGACATACAAGTACACATCCAAAGAGTTACATGCATAATCATATAATCACTTTTGGGCAGAATACATGACATGCAGTTGTACACTCCCCACATGATAGCGATTATGAGAATATATTCCAATTCTTCGTGAATTCATCACCTTTGAGCATATGAATCACTAGAATCAGTCACTCTTTCACTACACTATCATGTATCCCTCCATGAACTAATACACAATCACCTCCTTTGGGAGTATGATTACGCATTAGACTAGGAGACATCCCAATCATCATACGAGACCGAAATTTCTCAAACTCAATTAAGCGTGCCACTTTAGCGGTCACTATTCAATTGAATCATTGAAATTCTCTCATACTAAGGATATAAACTTTACTCCTCACATATACCATATACATGTGATTTTAAATTTAGTGATAGGGGCAGCATATCACCAAAATCACATATCATGCGAATTACATTGCTTTATTCATTAATAAAAAATTAATCATATATATATAGCGAGCCTGAAAGACAGATTCCAATGAGATCATTGATCACAGTAACACAAGAAACTTCTCATAACAGAAAATAAAACATCTCTTATGCACCCTAATTACATATTACCAGAACAACATAAAAAGAATGCTGATTTATAATATCTCTCACAAATTAACATCAATAGTAATACATGGTACACCAAATTGACAAGCTTGATAGTTGATCCATTATCACTCATGAGTTCATAAGGCTAAAATGACTCCAAGGCCAACAACTGATTTATTAATCAATTTTAGGTAACAAATATTATTACTTCAACCAGTAGCCTATTAATTGAGTCAAACCAGAGAACTAAATATCTAAAATTTAACAGTAGATACTATTGCTCTGCATAAATGTTGTAATATTCCTTAACCATAAAAAATATTCAACTTGATAGACATTAACAAGTGACCAGATGAGTTTATGTATAACTTAATTGACATGCATTACCCACATTCAGCAGATATGTTAATCAGTACATCAGTTTGGTCACGAGTCCTTAAGTCGTCTATCATTCAAAGATTAATAGTGTATAAAAGAGTATACTTGAGTAATAAAAGTTTCATAATCTTTACTGTTTCTCGTTAGCTCAATACATAGCTCAAATATAATCTCATACGAATTGTATCTCATTAAGCCAGCTTCAGTTCACAATAAAGTTTGATTTTTATTGATGAATCACACATTTTTATTATGTGATAACATACTAGTAACCCATCACCTGTATTTCCAAAATTACATAAAATACAAGAAAAATACGCAAAAATACACTAAAAATACACGTATTTAGGATTCCATATGCAATTTCACATCAATAAAACCACCAAACATATAAAATAAATATACCACAAGATAGGAAATCACCATATGAGTCCAACGCCGCCAACCACGCGCCAAAATAAGCCCCCACGCGCCCACACGAGCCGCCTGAGTACGCGGCGCGTGGGGCTCATGCGCGGCGCACGTTTGACACCCAGGAGGCGCGTGGGGGCGCGTGCGGCATCCCCCGGCAACGCGCCGCCGACCCTCTTGCTCATCTCGTCTCCCCCATTCCAAATTTGTGATTTAATTTAATTTTTATTGAACAAAAAGTCTCGAAAATCACAAATTAGGGCAAGATCAGTACCAATTAGGGCTAATCCATACAAATTAGGGTAGATACGTACAAATTATGGTAAATCCGTACAAATTAGGGCAAAACCAATTGCGTTCAAGTTCTAGGGTTATGGTTGCTCTGATACCACATGTTACACGCAAATTTGTGCAACCCCAAGATCTCCATAACTAGAACAATAACATGCATAATTGAGTAGAAAGATTAACGCACCTGTTTTGGGATCTATCGAACATAAAGCGGAAGCAGAAAAAGGATTACCCACATATATCAAGGGGATCCACGCATCAAATCCTTCTCCTCTATTGCCCTCCGTATCACTGGCTCAATGAGGCGGCCCCCTCACGTTTAGCGTTAGGTAAACGCCCCTTAGGTGAGGATACATGTGAGAATTAGGGTTAAAGGAGAGACTTGAGCACTATTTATAGAGTTTCCAGCCAGTCCCCCTCATTACGGGCCAGGCTCAACTCGGCCCACACTAGTCAGCCCATATTAGACTAATTAAGAAACCTTCTATCTCTCTTTAGACCAACCCTGTTTTACGATAACCGTAAAAACAGTAAATTACAATATCAATTAATTTAGTCCACATTAGGAAAACTCTTACATGAGAAGTCATGGATAAACGAAAATGGGATTTTAAGGGAGCAATCACCTAAAGACAAAATCACAGCATCATGAGAAATGAGCCCATAATTTTTGGAGATGAGAGAACATTGCTACAATTGTAGGAGAACTGCTCAAAAACGGTTATGGCACAACCACTATAAACACTATTGTTCATCTGTGAAGGCCCCCCAACACACAAATAAATAAATATACTATTTGTCAGTGATCTTTACTTTCTTGCATTGTAGTTTTACTTTCCAAACTCGTGTTGTCATTTAAATTTCGGCACATTTCTTAGATATAATTTGTAGATCCATGCCATCATTTAAATTTTGGCATGTATCTCTATCGTAGCTGTCACATCATCATTTAAATTCTGATGTAATATCTTTACATTCTCAAGATTGATCATTGATTAAATTGTGGCACAATTTATGTATGTATATTTGAAGTAAACTTTGGGGTTTTCTTGTTGACTAGTGATATTTTTTTTTTTTTTGGAGTTGCCACAGTACTTGTCTCCTTTAATAAAAATCGAAGAACAAGTTTCAATAAAAAGATATTTCATCACAGATTCCAACTCGTGAGGAACACTAACCCAATGGATGGATCAAATAACATATGAGTCAAATTCTAGTTAACGGCTCGTGATAATTTGAGTTTGTTTGGTGATATGAAAAATGGCTTGTTGCCATGCTGGCTTAAGCGCTCGTAGAGACTAACGTAGAATTCTATAAATTCGCATATTTATATGCTATTTCTACATTAGCAACCGATGACTATAGTAATTATTAGTGTGTTGGAACTTTTATACACGTAGGACTACTCAAACATGCAAAATAATTCCCCGAAAACCTTCAATTCAAGGTGCATTTTTTCAAAGCAAATACCATTTGGTTAAGTGAATTTTGGCGCATTTTTGCAAAATAGTTTTTAATTTAAAAGAAAAGAAGGATAAAACAAAGCACATGGCTACTGTTCATTGTCTCCGTCATGGAAACAAATCAGTCATCAATGAGGATCGAACTGTCAAAGAGGCTAGATGAGGCAACGTCGAGGTAGTGCATACTCAAGCAAGATGAACCCAAGGGTCACATGACCTTGCCGATCCAGACCCACATGAACCCAGACTCCGTCAAGATGGTGTGATCATCTCTTTTGTTATCTGTCAGTTTTTTTTTTTTTTTTATGAGAAATAAGTATTGCGGCTTCAACCAAATTCGATGAATGTTCCGCGCATGCAATTCATTCCGATTGTCGATTTTGTTCATACGCAACAATATAATGCTTTAATTATTTACTGTGTTTTCTCTAATTCATCAGCATGATGTGGAATTTTTTTATCTCTTAGAGACATAATTCCTCGAGAGGGAGAATTATCCGTCAGTGACTCATGACCATAGTAAATCGACATTAGCTTAATGTATTAGAAAATTTTTCCACGTAGGATTACTCAAACGTTGCACGCAAAAAAGATATCAAAGTCAAATTTGTGCAGCATTTAGTCCCGATTAAAGACTCTGACCATTTTATTATATAGCGGTCCATTCTAAATTGCCAGACGATCATCTTGTTCCTTACCAAGAGAAGGACAAAGAAAATGCCAAGCCACCACCTACTCCGCATTCTCTCCCCTTCTCTCTCCCTCCTCCTCCTCTTCTCCTCCTCCTCCGGGAGCTTCCATGGCGTCCACTCCACTTTCTCGACCATTTGCGACGCCGGTGCATCCTCGTTCCTATGCGGCAACGTCTCCATCCGATATCCATTCTGGGACAAAAGCGATGCCCCTGTGCACTGCGGATACGCTGGCCAGAGATGCCCCAGGGCCCTCCGTAACCTCACGATCGGCTCGCTCCCGCTCGATTACAACTCCGCCAACGTCAATCTCACCTTCTTATTCAACTGCAGCGCTCCTCCGCCTGTGTCCAGCCACTTCGTGGCCATCGATTGCTTGCAATTTTGTGACAAGCGGTCGTACGTGTCAGTGACCATGAGCTGGGAGGAGGATGTGGCACCCCCTCGGCACGCTCCCCAATCCGTTAGGGTCACCACAAGTACTCATCACTTGCCCAACTACATACCAGTCTAATAACTTTTTAATTAAAGTGGAATCATAAATCATAGGGGTTGATCAATAAAATTCTTCTCCCCCTTTTCTTTTTTGTAAAGGTCCCAGCGCAGCTCATCAACGGAAGCATAAACGAGTCTCACCATCCCTTACTCCAATAATAATAATGCAATGCACACCAACTACGCACCAAATGAAAAGACAAAGCCAAACCACTTTTATTTACATTTTCACGATGGACATCTCGGGTCAGTACAGCAAAAGGCCAAGATTTTAACTATACTTGGCTATAACTCAAAAGAGAACTCGATCCTACATCAAACATGTACACCCCTCCATCAACAAGCGTTGGCTATCCCAAAAAGTGTCAACTCCCACCAGTCATACGTGCCATCACACCCAACCCGGTGCATCGGGCGGCGGCGGTGGTAGCATTCCTAGCATCACCCCATTGCGTCGAACGTGAACAGACAAAAACTCTTGGATAACAAGGCCATCAACCGTACATCACCAGGACATGAACTCGGGAAAACACTAGACTAGGTACACTAATACAGGAATGCTCCGTGCACTCCACATCAACGTCAGTAGGTATGCCATAGAAGGTACCACGCTGTAAAAGAGGAATCTTTCTAATCTGAAATGTTAATCCCCAAAGGGGTGAGTACAACCACTCAGCAGTAAAGATCCACCAAACTATACAATGCGTTAAACAGAACAATCAAGGTATCATGAATAAAACACATATCATTCATGCATTCGAGCATACCTCACATTGCAGCCATGCATATATCACCATATAACATGCATATACCACCATGCACCTGTACTCATATCGTCAAGTAGCCATGCATATATCACCATGCAACGTGCATATACCACCATGCACTTATACATGTATCATCAAGCAGCCAAGTATAATAAGTCTTTTTCACGAATAGAATTCATTTTGGTAAGAACTTGACTCATAGAGAATTTGATGATTAACGATGCATTCACGAGCAAGATGAAAATTTTGCGCCACATATGCTTATTGAAATAAAATGTTTTTTCAAAGCAGTCAGACTTAGCTTGATTAGCTTGTTCAATTAATGCTGCAATATTTCTAATACGACGTCCCTAATGACATTTGCTCAAGTTGAGTTTCACAGGACTCTTCAATGAAGCCATGCAGTTTTCAAGGGGTTAGCGGGTGCTTCTCTAAAAACCACAAGGTTCATGGTCAACCTTAAACCATGTCATCTCACACAGTTCATGGGTCTATCTTTAAACCACAAGGTTCATGGGCCTATCCTTAAACCACACGGTTCGTGGGTCTATCCTTAAACCACAAGGTTCGTGGATCTATCCTTAAATCACACGGTTCGTGGGTCTATCCTTAAACCACACGGTTGGTGGGTATATCCTTAAACCACAATGATTCGTGGATCTATCCTTAAACCACGCTTTTAAAATGTTCATGAGTCTATTTCTAAATTGTGATTTTTTCAAAAGGTTCACGGTCAACTTAAACTATGTCATCTACAGAGGTTCATTGGTTTCCCTCAAATCATACATTTTCAACCCGGTCGAGACCCGTTCGTACACGGTAAGACCTACCTCCTAGTTGAAACCCGTTCATACACGGTGAGACTATTATTCCTAATCGAAACTCATTTTTATATGATGAGACCTCAGTTCTTCAATCCTCTTCTTATGACCCGGTGGGCTTTCTGTAGCCCGGAGTCCTTCAATCCCCTTTTTATGACCCAGTGGGCTTTCCGTAGCCCGGAATCCTTCAACTCCATTCTTATGACCCGGTGGGCTTTCCGTAGCCCGGTGTCCTTCAACCCCCTTCTTATGACCTGGTGGGCTTTCTGTAGCCTAGAGTCATTCAACCCCCTTCTTATGACCCGGTGAGCTTTCCGTAGCCCGGAGTCCTTCAACCCCTTTCTTATGACCCGGTGGGCTTTCCATAGCCCGGAGTCCTTCAACCCCATTCTTATGACCTAGTGGGCTTTCCGTAACCCAGAGTCCTTCAATCCCCTTCTTATTGAGACAGCTAGTATAAGCACCTAGAGGGGGGTGAATAGGTGCACAAACAAATTCTCGAGATACGGAAGCGATTTTAGGCAAACGATAGAAAGGAAAATACGATCAAAGTAAAGTAAAGGTTAGGGAAGAGAAAATTGAACACAAGATTTATAGTGGTTCGGCTTATCCAAGCCTACGTCCACTCTTCCGCACTGACAGCCCATCGGCTGGATTTCACTATGAACAAAAGAGAAGTTACAGCACAGCATTTCCTTGATTCCACAGTGTAGATGTTCTACCACACTTCCTCAAGGTTTCTCACGAATATAGACTCTCTTTTGTTTACACGATTTTGCTCAACAAATGAATTGACTAAGAACAAAGAGCTTCAGACTTTGGAATTCTTTTATCGTGCACAATCTCGAACAACTGGAATGTCTTCCTTATATACTCCTTAATGCCATCATACCCGTTGGCACTTACCAAAGAAATTCCTCCAATCTACCCGTTGGACGGAATCAATTAGGAAGATCGATAGCCCATCAATCCTGCTCGTCTATACAATCAGGATCTCGGTTTCCATAAGTAGAACCTTCCAAGTATACTTTGCCAATCATCGGATCCTTAATCTTCAAATCAATTATGATCAAACAAAGGATTCCGTTATGTCATATCCAGCCAAGAGATCTTCTCCAGTCAATAAGGTCACATCCTTAATGAAACATCAAGTTCTGGATAGCATTTCTTCAACGGATTAGAAACTGTCAATGAGGATAGACTTTGAGTCTTGAGTCTGGCTGTCCGGAGGTCTTCAGACTTTAAATAGCAGAGTCTGCAAGCCTTCAGACTAGACTGATGGAAACGTTTTGTCAACTTCAAAACACTTCAAGAGGATTTCTCCAACACTTATGACCCGGTAGGCTTTCCGTAGCCTAGAGTCCTTCAACCCCCTTCTTATGACCCGGTGGGCTTTCCGTAGCTCGGAGTCCTTCAACCCCCTTCTTATGACCCGGTGGGCTTTCCTCAACCCGGAGTCCTTCAATCCCCTTCTTATGTAGCCCGGAGTCCTTTAACTCATTTCTTATGACCTGGTGGGCTTTCCGTAACCCGGAGTCCTTCAATCCTTTCTTATGACCCGGTGGGTTTTTCGTAACCAAGAGTCCTTCAACTCCATTCTTATAACCCGGTGGGCTTTCCATAGCTCGGAGTCCTTCAACTACATTCTTGTGACACAGCGAGCTTTGTAGCCCGGAAAGCTTTTGTAGCCCGAAGAGCTTTGTAGCCCGGAGTCCTTCTTTCTATGACACGGTGAGCTTTGTAGCCCGGAGAGCTTTTGTAGCCCGGAGAGTTTTGTAGCCTAGAGTCCTTCTTTCTATAACACGGTGTGCTTTGTAGCCCGAAGAGCTTTTGTAGCCTGGAGAGCTTTGTAGCCCGAAGTTTTTCTTATTCTTATTGACAAGACGTGCTTCCATAGTTATGAGTTCTTTCCATCAACCTAATATGTGCCTATGCACCTAGGTCTATCGTTAAAATAATTTATGTGTCTTTTGTCTTTGAAAGAAACCTCTTCGAGCTTCCATTCAAAGAGGGGCAGCTGTTGACACCTAATTTTTATTTTCCAATATATAAAAAAATTAAATTAGAGAAAAAAATAAAAAAAGAAAAATAACAAAATAACAAAACAACAAAAAAAAGAAAAAGAAAAAGAAAAAAATGCCTATTTTTCCCTTTGCGCGGCCCAGGCTCATTTCCTTTTTGGCCTGGCCCATGCCAACCTTCTTCCTCCCCCATCCTCGTGCAAGAAACCCTAGATAGCAACAGGGAGAGAGGATGGAGGGGGCGGAGGAGGCAGAACACACGAAACAAAAGAAAAGCATAGAGAAAAACCTAAGGGGGAGAGAGAGAAGGGAGGAGAGAGTTCGAGGTGAAGCGGCGGCACTGCCGCCACCGCCGCTGCCGGCGGGAGCGGCACTCGACCGACGTCGACCCCGCCGCCGCTCGACTCAGTAGCCCCCCTCTCTGAGCGACACCTCCTCGCGCAGCCCTCCGAACGCGCCCAATGCCAGACGATCGCACTTGCCTCTCCGTCACGTCGTCACACTTGCGCCACCGCCACGCCCCGCCTCAACACTAGAAGTTGTCGCTCCTGTGCCTGTTGCAGCCGCAACGACCTGACGCCTCCGCCCGCGACGACCTACCATGCTCTGCTCGCGAATCGATAGCACCCATCGCCGCTGTTGCTCCCGACACCGAACCAGCCGGAGATGAAGCAGATCTGGGAGTAGATCGAACTCCGCTACACCACTAGATCGGCCACCGCCGCCGTCCTACTCTAGTCACCGTCCGAACCCCCTTGCTGCAACCGGTGTCATCGCTCACCCATCACCGCCCTCAACCCGACGCCGTCTGAGCTGCCTCGCTAGTCACCGCCGAACGAGCCCCGCATCGGCCCTCGCCACGCGTTGCCGCTCTTGGCCACGTCTCCGCCAGTCACCGCCGTGCCGACGCTGCCGCCGCCCGTCGTACCGCCGTTGTTGCCGTCCGAATCACCTTCGCCGCCTCCGCCAACGCCGCCAAGAAACCCTAAGGTGTCGGCCAAAAAGAACGGGTCGGACACGGGTCGCGAACCGAGTAGGGTTTTTGAGCTATTTGGGCCGGTTTTGGGTTTAGGCTGTTTTGCTTGTGGGCTTATAGACTTGTGGGCTTAGGGACTTATGGACTAGTGGGCTTAAGAACTTAGGGAATTGTGAGCTTCTTTTTTTACGATAAAAGAGGTTGGACCAGATTGGGCCCACTGGTTGGGCCCAATCCTAACCGAAGAAAGGCCCGACCAAGGCTGGTCGGGCCGATTCAGCTGGGCCCCCATTTGGATCGAACCCGGGTCTGGTCTCTGACCGGACCCGATCCGCGTTGACCGGGTCGGGCCGAATCGAACCCGACCCGGTTCACCTTTTTTAAATCAAAAATTAATTTTAAAAATTTTTAAAAATATTTAAAAATTAAAACATATTTTCTTAAAAAATTAAAAATTTTAAAAAAATTAAAAATTAAAAAAATTAAAAATTTTAAAAAAATTAAAAATTTTAAAAAAATTAAAATTTTTGAAAAGTCTAAAATGATGGGGTTTGATTAGGACTTGCCATGTATTGCTATTTTAGTGTAATTAGTCCTTTATTTGCTCGTATATTAATTATGTTGCATGTTTTATTTATGTATCTAACTATGTTTAATTGCACGTGTTTAATTTTACTGTAATTAAGACCTTGATAGCTATGATTATTATTTTAATGATTGCGCACCTGCATGATCACCTTGCATATTAGTGGATAAGTATAAAATCAATTCAAACTGCCTGCCAAAAATCATTTTGTTAAAATGAACAAGATTAGGTACCGAAATGGCACTAATTGGTTAATTAGTGTAATCAAGTCCCCGAACCTAAATTCTCTGGTTGCGTAGGAAGTGAGGCACGCTCCCATGCCTCACTTGGTTTCTAGCCGACCCCAATAGGCTAGTGGCGACTCATTTTGGGAGAGCCCGTGCCTAATCATGGGCCTTAGGCCCGTCTTTAGGCAATAACCCTAAACCTGTTCCCTTCCCCCGAGGGTAGGTCGCGACACCCTCCATATTCACTTCCCTGTGCCAGCTTTTGGCGAATTCCAACCATTCCATGAGTTCACTCCTTATGATTGTGGAGAGCAAAAAATTAGCTATCCTTTTAGGCATATTGAGCAACCATGTTACTGTGGGTATCCAGGCTATGAGCTCGGTTGTGACGGACATAACCCGATCCTTTCCATGGAGTCCCCGGAGTATCTATCCATATGAATATGAGCATGCAGATTATTAAGGTGGCAAGGACGGATTTATGGGACGATGTATGTCATGAAGCACCTGCCAACACCACTTTAAACTTCAGTCTCTTCGACTACGCTTCAATTTACGTCAATTCCACCTTATTCTACGAATGCAATCCATATCTGCCCCCTCAAAGCGTTATGCCCTTCTCTTGTTTCCTATTCGGAAATGGCTACTTTGCTGTCGATGTAGACCTTGAAAACCTGCTACACGAGCTATGCCACTTCATTGTCCTTGTCCCAATTTCACGAAGTGAAGCCTCAGGTCCAACACCACCACCAGAGGGTAGTGGTGATAGTGCTTCTATTAGTCATACCGATATTCAAGAAATCCTGAACGAAGGCTTTGAGATCATCTGGATTGTCAACACATCGCAGTGCGAAAAATGCAGCAAATCAGGGGGAAAATGCGGGTAAGAATGGTAAAATGGGGAATACTAGTCCAAGTCGTCCCACAAATCAAGTTTACAATTAGCCAGCAGCTCAAGCTACTCGGCTTTGTTTCCACGGGCTGTGTTCTCCTTCTTTTCTTCTCAGCTTTTATCTCACTGCGCCGAAGTCTTGGTCTTTCGGGACATCAAGTCGGGAGGTTCTCGTTAGTGCATTCGGTCAAGTCATTCGTTCAAAAAGCAGCATTATTCTGATCCCCTGCATCCTCTTTCCTTTATATGTACCACCCTCCTTCTTTTGCTCCAACACCATCTCCCTTTGGAAGGATCTTACCATGTCATGCTCCTCTCTCTCCTTGCTCTTCCTCATCTCCCTCCACATTCACTTCTCGGTGTCAGCTTCTGGTGAATTCCCGCCGTTCCAAGAGTGCGCTCCTTTTGATTGTGGGGAGCAACAAATCAGCTATCCTTTCAGGTGTGAAGAGCAACCAAGTTACTGTGGATATCCAGGCTACGAGCTCCACTGTGATGGAGATGGCCTAACCCTGTCCATGGCATCCCTGAAATATCAGGTGATAAACGTGAACAGGAGTGCGAAGATCCTTGAGGTGCAGAGGATTGATATATCAGAAGATATATGTCTTCCAACCCATGTTGACACCACTTTGGACTTGCATCTCTTCAACTACACTTCTAGTGACCTCAATTCCACCTTATTCTTCGGTTGTGTCCCATTGCCGATCCCTCGACCTTATCCATTCTTTTGTCCCCCGTTTAGTTTTCACTACTTTGCTCCTAATGTGGACCTTGCAGAAACGCTACACAAGCAATGCATATTCAGTGTCCTTGTCCCAATTTCTAGAGAAGCTCTAGGTCTACTACCACCACATTCGGAGGGTGGCGACCATAGGGCTGTTCTTAGTAAGGTCCTGAACGAAGGTTTCGAGATCACCTGGATTGCTGACACATCGCAGTGCGAAAATTGCAACAAATCAGGGGGAAGATGCGGGTATGGCTGGACAGGGCAAGAATTCAATTGTTTTTGCCCTGATGGAGTCTATTCAACGACTTGTGGCCAACAGGGTATGCATGCTTACTCTCCCCTAACTTGTGGATTTCAATTAGTTAATGTTCTTCCATGGGAGGGATTGCTGGGCTTGACTGTTATTTGGAAAAACGACCTGCTCATGTCAAAATTTAGACTCCCAATTCCTAAAACTTTATCACCCCATTCTCAACAACCTTCCTTGCCTTCACTGTTGGATCATTAGGTCTGTATCTGCAAACCCACAAGATCCAATGGTTTAAATACGATGAGCGAAGATGCTTTGATTTTAGTGTAATATTTCACATCATGGACCAGTAATTTAAATTGGAATGCATTTAGCTGATGAGTCAATTAACCTAAAATTTAGGTTTGACTTGTTCTTTACTTTACATGACATGAACTCTTGACCCCTCAGATGGGCTAGACTTTTTCCACAGTGGGAACCTTAAAAAAGGTTTCACTTTACAATTTCAACTGCACAGGAAGAACTCCGGAGGAAATTGCTTCGCATGTTTCCTCTGTCTTCCTCATCACTTCCCACCCCAGACCCAGTTTCAACATTCGATAGCCATCGCTTTCTTTGATTTCCCTCCTCCACGAAATATCAGAAGACTGAAACTTGTCTCAGTCAAAGTCGACGGTCATAATAGTTTTCTATATTATACTGAGGAATTAAGGACGTCCGTGTCTCACACTTGAGTCTGAAGAAAGTGAATGCAAAAAAAATTTCTCCATACTCAGCTTGCCCCTCTGAACTCTGAACCCTCGTTCCACAATTTATTCTCCACCCATGAGAGCATGAAGTTACTCAAATGGGTGACACAGCCACTCCCCTTCTCTCCTTCCCTTCACGCTCCATCCCCGTCTTCATCCTCATCCCACAAGTTCTTTTATGTGAGGGAGACGACGATGTCCACTATACCGAATGCCACCACTCTTCTAATTGCGGAACTGTCGCAAATATTACTTATCCTTTCTGGGGAGGCAGCCGACCCCAATTCTGTGGGCTTCCAGAATTCAGGGTCAAGTGCCATTAGGACGAATACCCCATCTTTGAGTACCAAGAGCAGAAGTATCGAGTCCTCAAGATAGATCAACATCTTCGTATGATGACGATTGCGAGGATGGATTTGACGGACGTTACGTGCTTGGGCAAGTTTAGGAATACTAGCATGATGGATTCCACTCTCTTCCATATGACCCCAGCCGTTAGGAACCTCAGCATCTTCTACGGATGTTTGGTCACGTGGAAGAACATAAGCAATGAGTTCGAGTGCTTGTACGGCAACTTGAATAAGTTGGGTTTACGGCAACTTGAATAAGTTGGGTTTCTTCATGGAAGACAATTTCTTGAACAGAAAGTTCCCGTTTAACCTCACTATTTGCCTCACAAGCATCAAGGTTCCTGTTCTTCAGAGCGCGCTCGATGATATCAGAAGAGGCGATATCAGCTTGCAGGAAGCTTTGAATCGAGGTTCGATGTTAACTATAATGAACCCCCTGAGTGCTTGGCATGCACTCTTCTGGCGGATTTTGTGGTAGCAATTTCACTTGTTATTGCCGCGACAAACCCTGCACTCGTACCTGCAATGACCCTGGTATGTTCTTCTGGTAGCATTCCCAGGTGATTATTCTCAACTCCATTTGGTGGGTTCTAGTTTATATCGGCACATGAGATTCTATTATAGACCACGTAGATTATGCATGGAATCACTAAACCTTGAGCTGCTGCGGAGTTAGTTTAGATTGGTTCCACAGAGATCATATGTGATCCGCCAATGGACCTGAGAATTTGTCCAGAGAAAAATCCAATTCAACCGAATGTGATCCGCTTGTTTCTTTTGTTGGAACTTCAACGGCGCTACTCTTTGTTTCATCTTCCTCCGTCTAAGAATAGCATACGATAAGAATTAAGACTTTTCTTTCGTTTTTCTCTTTGGTGGCGCAAAGCAAGAGGAAATTTCAACTTAGCTACTGCTTCACCAGCAATTCTTCGCGAAAGAGAGAGAGAGAGAGAGAGAGTCGTTTTCGCTGACTAGTCACGAAGGTCCGTTGCGAGCCAAACACGTCCCAATCTTGAATTGTCAATGGTCAACGGAGGAGGAGCTTCTGAGGAAGGCAATTTAGATTGGACTTCCTTTTAGCCCCGATTTGACTCTTGATTCAGGCCCATGAAAGGGAGCCCAAATATGGGCCCATCGATGTGGATTTGGGCCTACAATTTTTACTTTAGGATTATCGAAGTCAACATCCGTTGACTAATTCCAAGACTTAATTTGGGTCGTAAGCTATGCATAGGGTTGTGGGAACTTCGACGTGAGATAAGAATCCAGGGAAATGTGATTAATTTTTCATTCGTGCTAAAGTTTGGTATCAGAAAATTAAAAAATTAAAAATAAAAAATAAAAAAGATCAACAACCAATAATTAAGTTGCATTGCTTAGTTAGGATATGTTCTTAATGATTAGGTAGATCATCAAAGTCAACATTCCTAAAAAACATTGGTGGGCCCAACAACCTAAGTCCCTTTGACTAGGAAGTTTCCTGGTTTGCTCCTCTTAAGGGTTTTTTTTTTTTTTCCAGGGGCGCAAAATTTCCCCCGCGTAAGCCATGGGGCGTTTGACTAATGTGCGCCCCGGAGCCACTTTCCGTCTCCGTTCGGTATTCTTCGCTTCAAAGTCGATGAACCAGCATAATGACAGGCGACTGGAGTTTCGGGACCAGTTCAAACCAACGCCGTTTCGAATTTTCTGCCAATTGCTTTCCACGCCCTCTCCTACCTCTTTCTCCTATCTTCTGCTATCCTCTGCGTCCTTCTTCCAGTCCCAAATTAATCTCCGAAGCTTCCTCTGCGGAGCTAGTTATCACTAGTTGGCCCTCGTTGTCATTTTCGCCAGCTTAGTCTATCAAGCTTTGTCAGAGGATAAGCAATTCAAGGCCTGCCTGCCTTGAAACTGCGGACATGGCCCAAACATCAGCTACCCTTTTTGGATTTCGAGCGAGCAAGAGTCTTACTGTGGCTATCCGAATTTTGAGATTACCTGCAAAGAGGAGTACCCCATCCTACTTTCTCGGACAGTGAGTTCATCATCAAGGATATCTTCTGTGTGAACCATTCGTTCCTCCTGGTTAATGCCCTTGAGTACCAAGACTCCTGTGGTGCCCTGCAGCGTAATATCAACCTCGAAAGGACACCTTTCAATCTCAGTTCCACCAATACCAATTTCTTCTTCTACTATAATTGCACCTCACAGCCAGCAGGTTTTACATATCCAGTGTATTGTGCTAGCAACTCCACCCACCATTCTTTTGCTTTTTTTACCCGTGGAAGCATCACACAGCACTAAGAATTATTCCTTCATCAGCTCCTGCAATTCTCCAATTAGAGCACCTGTTGATGTTAATGCAAATTTCTATAGCTTGATAAGTATGAATTACAGTGAGGTTATGAAGATGAGATTCATTTTGAATTAGATTGCAAATAATTTTAGCAACCGCAAGGGAAGTGAGGGACGATGTGGATTTGAGAATGATGATTTTGTTTGCTTTTGCCTAGACAATCCTCATTCTAAACCCTGCAATGATGACAAGTGCATGGGGGAGTTTTTTTTTTCCTGTTTTTGCTTCTTGATTGAGTTTTCTTATCTACTTCTTTGCTTGATCTTTCATTCCGACATGCGGAGATTGATATCTGCATCCCACAAGATCCAATGGTAAAAATGTATTTAGTGAAGTTGAAGGTACACCAAATTCACAGTAAAAATTTTGAAATGTTGGATCAAAACAACTTGCTTTTCTTTGTGGGATTTTTTTGTGCACATGACCAACGAGAAAGAAAGAAAGAAAGCTTCTTGTACTAGTGGTGCTAAAATCTTATGAAGTGTTCAGTTGAAATAGGTAACGTTGATAGATTTGAACTGTGCATATAACTTTATCACACTATGGGTTTTCATTGTGACATGACCTTATATATTATTAGCATAAACACCATAATGAGTGTGGATCTAAGCATAAGCCATATATGCTTCAATTCAATGCATATGCACGCTTCAGACCACTTTGGGTGCGTTTGGCTGCACCGTGTTTGTTTCCGTGAACAGAAATTTCTGTTTTTGTTCCTGGGAACAAAAAAGGAACAAACACGTTTGGACACGTTTTGTTCCTTTTTTTGTTCTTTTGTCCCCAGGGAACAAAAAAAAAACAAAAAACAAGAAACACAAATTTTGTGTTTCTTGTTTTCAAACACTTTTGAGAAACACTTATTTTTTTTTCTTTTTCTCTTATTTTCTTGTTCTTTTCTTTTGGCCGCCGCCGGCCTCGGTCATGGCCGGCGACCGGCCGACGAGGGCCGGCGGCCTCGCCCAGCCACGGCGAGGCTCGCCGGCCCCGGCGAGGCCGAGGCTCGCCGTCCCCGGCGAGGCCGAGGCTCGCCGTAGCTGGGCGAGGGTCGACCTCGCGCCGGCCTGGGCGACCTCGATCTCGCCCAGATCCAGCGAGGCCGACCTCGCGCCGGCCTGGGCGACCTCGATCTCGCCCAGATCGGGCGAGGCCGACCTCGCGCCGGCCTGGGCAAGCTCGATCTCGCCCAGATCCGGCGTGGCCGAGCTCGCCCAGCGGCCGGCGAGCCTCGGCCTCGCCGGATCTGGGGGCGAGTCGGCGTCGCCAGCGGTGGCCCGGCGAGGCCGCGCCGCCGGATCAAGGCGAGGCCGACCCTCGCCGGCCGGTCGCCGGCCAAAAGAAGAAAAAAAAATGAAAAAGAAAAAAAGGAAAAAAAATAGAAAAAAATAGAAAAAATAAAAGAAATAAAAAAAATTATCCAAATTTACCAAACATGTTTCTGTTTATTTTTTATTCCCGGAACAAGTTTACCAAACGCGTTGTTTTGTTCAAAATTGTTCCCGGAATGTAAACACTTTTTTCTATTTTCGTTCCCTAGAACAATTTTTAAACAGTAAAAACGCAAAACAAACGCACCCTTTCTGCCTCGCTTGGTATTGGCTTTGAAGTTGAAGAACTAGCACACATCAGTGATAGGAGTTAGGCCAAATTCAGACCAATTCCATTTGATTTTTCTACAAATGCTTTCAACACTCTCTCCTACCTCTTTCTCCTATCCTCTGCAATCCTCTGCCTCCTTTCGGTCCAAATGAATCACCAGAACTTCATGTGAGAAGCTAATTCTCACCAATTGGTCATTATCATCCTCTTCACCTAGTCTATCTAGCTCTATTGGATGATGCACAACACTAGGCCCCCATGCCTCATAATTGCACATATAACTTGAACATCAGCTAACCTTTTAGGATTTATGGCAAACAAGAGTCCTATTGTGGCAATCCAAATTTTGAGATTACCTGCAAAGAGATATAACCTTCTCCTACTTTCTCAGATGGGGGGGGGGGGGTACAATATCAAGGATATCTTCTATGTGCACAATTTGTTCCTCCTATTTAATGCCCCTGTGTACTAGGAATCCTATGATGCTCTCTACGTAATATCGGCCTTGAAAGATGGCCTATCAACCTCAATTCCACTAATGCCAATCTCTTCTTCTAGAATAATACACATTCGCAACCAACAAATTTTTACATATTTAGTGGAATGTGCTAGCAACTCCACCCTCTATTCTTTTGCTTTTTCTTCCATGGAAGCATTGTAGGAAATGGATTACTATTCTGCCACTAGCTCCTACTTTTCTACAGTTAGCATACCTATTTACGTAAATGCCAATTTCCCTAGCCCTAATGTCTATGGATTACAGTGAGATTAAGAAGGGGCTCCTATTGAACTGGCTGCATTAGACTACAATTAATGCAACAAGTGTGAGGGAAGTAAGGGACGATGTGGATTCAAGAACACTAATTTTGTTTGACTTTGCTAATATGTTCCTCATTCTCATTCCTGCAATGATGGTAAATGCCTGGGTGGTTCAGTTTTCTATTTTTGCTTCTTGACTGAGATTTCATATCCACTGCTTTGCTTGATCTTTCATTTCTACATGCGGAGGGACATTGTAAATTAGAACTTCACCGCAACCTTCTCTGCCTTGATTGTTTGATCTTGAAATTTGCGTCCCACAAGATCCAATGGTTTAAATGTATCGAGTGAAGATGCACCGAATTCATCGCAAAATTTGTAGATTTTGGACTAAAGCGACTTGATTTTCATTGCGGAATTTTGTTGTGCATGCAACCAACAGAAAAAAGCTTCCGTCTTCACTAGTGATGCTAAAATCTGACCAAGTGTGCAGTTGAAATATATAACATGGATAGATTTGAACTCTACATATAAAACCATTTTTTCGAGGTGGATCCAAGCATAAGCACATGCTTCCATTCGAGATATACGCACGATCTATTGCACTGTAGGAAGCACTCTTTTACTAATCTCATTCAAGATTTATTTGATAAGCATTTGCGTCCTGGCAGGGAAACATGGCAATTTGGGGACAAAAGCCATCATAGGTAATCCATTAAATCGTGTTTTTCATTCACTATTTTTTATAAAGATTTAAAACTTAGAAGCCTTGATAAAGTCATGAAGTGAGATTGATGTTTCAGAATGTCCTATGTTTTTTCAGGAGTAGCAGCATCGGGAGCTGGAATTGGGATTGCTCTTATTTTAATGTTTTCCTTCAAGAAGAAACCAATGATAAGAAGAGTTATCGCTTTGATAAAGCAAAGGAGTGAATATTTCGATGGTGAAATGAAAATCGAGGGACTTGTCTCTTCGAGAAGATACACCTATAAAGACATCAAGAGGATGACCAACTCTTTCGAAGAAAAGTTAGGCCAGGGAGGCTATGGTTGTGTGTACAAAGGCAAGCTTCAAGATGGCCAACTTGTGGCAGTGAAGCTTCTAAAGAAGTTGAGAGGTGATGCCGAAGAATTTTTCAATGAAGTTGCGAGCATAAGCAGGACTTCTCATGTCAATGTTGTCAACCTCTTGGGATTCTGTTTTGAAGGAAGCAAAAGAGCTTTGGTTTATGAGTTTATGCCTAATGGATCCCTCGAAAAGTTCATATTTAATAGGAGTAACATAGTGGAGTCATGTCAACTATTGAGTTGGGACACATTATACCAGATTTCCCTTGGCATTGCTCATGGGCTAGAGTACTTGCATAGAGGTTGCAACACGAGGATCTTGCACTTTGACATAAAGCCTCACAATATTCTCCTTGATGCAAGCTATTGTCCCAAAATTTCCGACTTTGGTCTTGCCAAAATATGCCCGAGACAAGAGAGCATCGTGTCAATGCTAGGTGCTCGGGGTACCCCTGGATATATTGCTCCAGAGCTATTTATGAGGAATATTGGAGGGGTTTCTCACAAATCGGATGTTTATAGCTATGGCATGATGGTTTTGGAGATGGTCGGTAGGAGGAAAAATATTGAAGTCATGGTGGATCGTACTAGCGAAACATACTTTCCTCATTGGGTCCATCGACGCCTAGAGCTCCGAGAAGAGCTTGGGTTGCACGGGATCCTAAATGAAGGGGATGAAGAAATCGCGAAGAAGATGATTGTAGTAGGCTTATGGTGCATTCAGATCAATCCAAGAGCTCGGCCCTGTATGACTCAAGTTGTGGAGATGCTAAAAGGAAGTGCTGAGGCCTTGCAAATTCCTCCAAAACCATCCTTCTCATCACCCTCAAGATTGCTGGAGGCTTGTCCATGTGAAAGTTTGTCTTCACAAGAGAGTAATGACTCAAGTTGTGGTTATTCAATTTCACTTATAGGAGACTAACATAGTTTGTAATAGAGTATATAAAAACACAAAAAAGAAGATTGTCAACGTTTTAATTAATGACTATTGAGCTTTTCACTAACTTGTGATCAAATGTCTACATTAAACTCCTATGAGTATGATGGAAAAGCAAAGAAGTGAAATGTGCATTATTTCATATTATCAATATAGTTTGAAATTTATCCAAATAGGATTTATGTTGTGCAAAATAGATGACATCTTGAACAAATTTTATTGAATGACCTCCATTATGAACTCTTGAATTGGATGGGCCTAATTCATTTAACAAGTATAGTTGAGAGATTTGTCATTTTGTTTAAAGATTTTATCATGGATTATTCTAAAGAATTATTTAGGCAACAAATGTTAAAGAGTTGTAAATGCACCGACTTCCTTCCTGATAAAGTGTCGTCAATGTGTTGGCAATTCCTTGAGGCCAAGCAAGGTAGTCTCCTTTTCGTGTTGACGTTAAACCGAACCCTTTTTGGTCAAGCCCAGTCGTCTCCTTTCCATTCGGATCTCAAAACGCACTCGATGATAGGGGAAGATGCAATATCAGCTTGCAGGAAGTTTTGAATCGAGGGTTTGATGTTCAGTGTAGCGACCAACCTGAGTGCTCGACATGCACTTTTTCTGGCGGGTCTTGCAGCAACAACTCCTCTTCTTCATCATCTAGTGTCACGTGTTATTGCATGGCAACCCTACGCTCGTACCTGCAATGACCCATCTCGTTCTTTCAGTAGCATTCCCAGGTGATCTTTCTCAACTTTATTAGGTAGGTTCTTGTTTATATAGGCGTATCGGATTCTATTATCAACCATGTAGAATATACATAACATCACTAAACCTTGAGCTTTTGCAGGGTTAGTTTTTGTTAGTGCCTCAAAGATCACACGGTCAATAGACCCCGAGAATTTGTCCAGAGAAAATTCGATTGAATGTGATACACTTGTTTCTTTTGCAGGAAATTCGATGGGGCCATACTTGTTTTGTCTTCCTCCAAGTAAGAATGTCATGTGACAAGAATGACTTTTCTTTTTAATGGCGCAAAGCAAAAGGAAATCTCAAATTATCTACTGCTTGGCCATGAATTTTTCATGAGAGATGTTAGAATATTTAAATTATAAATAACGTTTTCATCTAATAATTTAAGTTTTTAGAACAATTGACGATGGTCCAATATATGAGAGTTAGAAATCTCGAGTTCAAATCTTTTTAGATCCCATTTTGTCTCCCCAATCAAATTTCCATGTTTAGTACTAGGCAAAAGATTAGACTAAGCATGAGAGAGAGCGTTAGAATATTTAAGTAACGAATAACGTCTTTATCTAATAGTTTAGACTTTTAGAATAGTTAGCAATGGTCTTACAAAATTTTACCAGAGAGACTCATTTTCGCTGACTAGTCATGAAGATTTGTATAATGGGAGGTTTGTTCCCAAAAACAGGGCACAAGCATTCGGGAAAGACCTACCTGGTTCGGATGCAGCAATACGGGGGACAGCGAGCACTGAATGGACCTCAGGTGACAGTGAAACACTCTTTCGAGCTCGCTTTCTCTCTCTCTAGCTCACCCTCTCGGTTGTTCTCTCTAGGTTCTAACAAGTACAAAAACAGAGCTCCTCCTCTCTTGCTGACTTCTCTCCCTTCATCCCTCTCTCAGTCTTGTCTCTCTCCTCCAGGGCCACACTAGCTAGCCTCGTGTTGGAAGATATGCATCGGATGGGATCCCAGAGATATGCTCGGAATCATGTTTGATTGTGATTGTGCATAAATTAGCTAGGAATTGATTTCAATTGATTACACAAATTTTTATTTGCCTTTATTATATCACTTATGTATTATACTTACAGGACTTTGTACAACAAGGATATACGATGAAATACAATTTCCCATAATTCTCTTGTCTTCTCCTCAACCTTTTTTTTTTCTTTCACCTCATACCACACGACATTCCCCACACTGGTGTCACACGCACCGCTCATCGCAAACGTCCTCGTCGTCATCGCTTCACATATAGCCGTCATTCCCCATTTGTCGTTGAGCCAGCGGCCAAACGGAGAGAGGAGAAAGAAGAGAAAGAGCTTGGGCCGGCGGAGAAGAGAATTGGGCCACGTGTTGGGGGGCGGGGGGAAGAATAGAAGAAAGGAGGAGTAGGCAGACCTAGCCCTAGCCCAGCTCTTTTCGATTTTTTTTATAATAACAATTTTTAGATAATAAATTATTTTAAAGAAAAATTTTAAATTTTTTCAAAGATTTTAAATAACTAATACTAATAATGCAAATCAAATGTTCCTAATGTACATATCCAATCCAATCTAATGGAAATTATTTTTGCTAGGGGTTAAAAATTAATCTTTAATTTTCTACTCGATTGACTTTTAGTAAAAAAGTAAAATTTAGGTGTCAACAAGACTAACTTGAAATAAGGATAAGTTTTTTTTAACAAAAAAAGGGTAAGTGGAGCTAGTATGGGAAAGGAATCATCTTACAAAAGTAAATGATGCCGGAGTAGTTTGATTGAATTTGGTGTTGGGGGGGAGGGAGGGGGATAGAGAGGTCTCATAGTTCACAAGTAGTAAGGCAAAATCGGAGCAAGCCTTCATTTTTTTGTGGGAAAGAGAGATCATGGGAAAAGAAGGGGACTCGGTCAACAGCAGAGTCATTCTTGAATCTGGACGTTCCTAAACCCTATTCCCATCCTCCATCTTGCTTAGCGCGATGAGCAATTCTGCCTCTATACTTCCACAATTCAAATTATTTTCTTCTGTGAGCCCACCAATGTTTTCTTGCCATTATGTCGGTATATCTATGCCTCAATTTTATCTATGGTTCTTGAATCCGATACTTGATCCTGAGGACATAGGAACTCTGTAAAATCTATTGGAAACATCTTGTAATTCTTCATCGAGTGAAACTTATTAGGTGTCCTTTATTGCTTAAGGTCATAAATGTTTAAATCATATTTCCGAGTGCGTAGAATCCTGTTTTGATGTGATCAATAGAGGAAGGACATAATTTCGTAGTGATATTTCCTTGGAATCGCTCGTTTACATCACCTGGATTTAATCATGCATATGTGCTTTTGGTAATCCAATTAGTGTCAGTGTAGGGCCGTTCTAGGTTCACCGAGGCATGAATTATAGATGTTGCAGGGCCAGAAGTGGGCCGAATGCTCACTGTCCCAATCGCTCTTCGATCTGAACAGCAAGCATTGTTTGGCCCACTCGCGCCTCTCCGAGCCAGTCCTTTGCTGCCCTCATTTATTCGTTTTAGCCTCGCATGGCAAGTATTTCATGCATATGGGGGCCCGCTTTTATCAGATTTGTAGCACTGATAATATAAAATGTTGACGGTTCATCCGATATTCGACTCATGACTCGAACGTTCAGGTTTTAGTCGGATTGGTCGTCGGTGAGCTTCCTTTGTGCGTTCATTTGTTACATCCTCATATACGAATGTCCATTTGGATCCATTCTAACCCTTTTTTTCCCGGGACGTATAAAGTGGAGACATTGAATAAGTATCGGTTTTGTCCAAACCATTTTCCCTATCGGATGCCTTCATTTTTTCATTGTATTTTTTGCATTTAGATTTACGGTTTTTATCATTAAATAATATCATTTCAGAAGAGGGAGCGGCGGCTAATGGCGGGTGGCGGTATATAAAATTTTTACTTATCGTTTATGTTCCAAACCTATTTTTGGACTAAAAAATTGTTCCAAATATAGAAAAATAAAATTGCATTATCAAACGAATTTATGTCTAAACCTATTTCCAGGAACTAAAAAAAATAGAAAAATAGAAAAAAAAATAGTTATTATGAGTGTCCTAAAGTGACGTAGCAAGAATTTAGTGATGCGCATGGGGGATGTCTTCATAAAACGTTACCACATGTGCAGGGGCGTTTGAAAATTGTTCCTGTCCGACTGGAAAAAAAAAAAATTGTTCCTACTTGCGGAGGTTTCTCTCAGTGAATGGAGTTGATGAATTTTCGAGGAGTCAGGGAGCGAGGGATTCTCATTTTTTATTTGGATGAGAGATTGGTTTGCCCGATCTAAGTATTGACAAATGACTATTATTGCATATGCTACGCCGGTGCCTTGCAAGTAACATAAACATGGGATGAATGGAAGCACAAGCGCCCGTTTGTAGCATCTACGCTGCATTTCGGTAGCAGCCTAATCATTATTCCCTAGAGAGCAGAGATGCGGAGCCCGTCCTCTTTTTACCCGGTGTAACTTGGTTAAATTGGCATAAAAAAATCAAGCATTAAGTTGAACATGGCGAAACAAAGTACACGAGTTTCGTCCTTGATGACCAGTACCATTCGTCCTCAATGAACATACCGAGTTGCCGACCTTGACTACAATATCCATTCATCCGCTCGTCTATGGTAACCAATACCATTTGTGACGAGACGCAATTGTTCTTATTTCTAAAGGCGGAGAAGAAGAAAAAAAAATAGCCTTATTTATTTCATGAAAAATAAATAATTTTAAAATTAATTATTTAAAAGTGTTCCCTTGTACACATAGGATTACTTGAACATGGCATGCAACAAAATACAAATTCGAACTAATATATTATTAAGGGAAAAATTATCCAAAAAGTAAAATACCCAAATTAGTGTTAAACCTTTCAAGTTTGTTAATTGAATCTTAAACATTTTCGTATTTTGCCAATTGAATATATTCGGTCAATTTTGATTAGAAATTACTAACATTAATGCTAGTTGTCCTACGTGACACAGTCGACACTAGCGTGGATAATTTTTAATAATATTTTGACATTTGTTTATTTCATTGCTTTGTCCTTTTATTTCTTTATCTCTCTTTTCCTTCTTCATTGTTTTCTTATTGTGGTCAGTGAGGGTCGTCAAGCCTTCGCGGTTGCAGATGAGGGTCGCAATGCCATTGTGTAGTCGGGTGGAGCCATCGCGTAGCCACAAGCAAGGCCAACCTTGTTGGCCTTGCTCGAATGTAGACAAGGTTGCCTCACTTGCAGCTGACGAGGCAACCCCCAGGCAAGGTCGGTTGATTGTGGCTGCAATGGCCTTGCCTAGATCCAGGTGAGGCCAATTGAGGGTCACGACACTAGTCGCACGAGCTGAGGGGTTAGTTATGAGTGGCCAGTAAGGGCCTAGTCAAGTAAAAAAACAATGAACGAGGAAGAGAGAAAGAAAAAAAAAAATTAAAATTTAAAATATCATAAAAGATTTTCTACAATGCCTATTGTGTTATACAGGATGACTAGCATTTATATTAGCAATTTCTAGCCAAAATTAGTTTGGTGGACTCAATTGATAAAATGTGAAAAAAAATTAAAATTAAATTGACAAAAATGTAATAAGTTCAAGATTTTTTGGATAATTTTCCCTATTCTTAAGTTCCAATTGAAGATTTAGGCCTTATTATTTAGGCTGTCCATTCTAAATTGCCGGACGATTTTCTCGTTCCTCACCAAGAGAAGGACAACGAAAATGCCAAACCACCACCTTCTCTGAATTATCTTCCCTTCTCTCTCCATCTTCTTTTTCTTCTTCGGGAGCTTCAATGGCGTCCACTCCGCTTTCTCAACTATATGCAACTCCATCTCAACCTAGTCCCATGCGGTGATATACCCATCCAATATTCATTCTGGAACGTCAACGACACCCCTGTACACTGCGGCTACCAGGGCTTCAGCCTCAGTTGCTGCTATGTTTCCGATTCCCGACCCTCTCTCTTCCGGAAGAAACCCACTTCATCACCGAAATCAACTACGTTGATGAAACCTGAATCTCACCAACATTGCCGTCGCCGGCCAGAGATGCCCCAGGGCCCTCCACAACCTCACGATCAGCTAGCTTCCGCTAGATTACAACTCTGCCGATGTCAACGTCACCTTCATCTTTAACTGCAGCGCTCCTCCGCAGGTGTCCAGCCCCGTCATGGCCATTGACTGCTTGCGATTTGGTGATAAGCGGCCGTACGTGTTCGTGAACATAAGCCAGGAGGAGGCGGCGGCGTGTGATGAGGGGTGGGACTCAGGAGACGATCGTGTTGACGGTGAAGCGGACGGATGCAACAATGGCGAACGTGGTGGAGGAGTTCGCTGGGGCAATGAGGGAGGGGTTTGTGCTTGACTGGGAGACGGCGAAGGAGTGCAGGAAGTGCCAGCACTCCGGCCGGCAGTGCGTGTTTGACCAGACGGAGCACGCTCTGTGCTTCTGTAACGACGGGTCAATTCACGTCAACGGTTCGTTTTGCGAAGGCAGTAATGAGGCTTCTGTCTGTTTATTTTGTGTCTTTCTTTGGAAAATGGTTTCTGCATTTTGTTTGCCAATCGCCTTGATTGCCTTTTCAATGCTTGTCGCCTATCGATTGCGTGTTCTGCATATTTTGATGTTTTAGCTGCTCTCAGCATTAGAAGAGTATGCACTTGGTTGGTCAATTTCTTTATCTGTACTTTTTCAAAATTTGAAAGGTAGCCACTCCTGCATGTATATTCCCGTGTTATAAAATTCAATACAAATTTAAAATCAATAAGTAGAAAGAGATTATATATATATATATATATTAAACCATAGACAAGCAAAGCAAAATATTTTAACACATCTTTTACATGCAAACGGGATTAAGAACAACATATAGAATTTAAGTAACATGGGACATCACATGTAAAAGAAATTAGGAGAAAACCCTACTTCAATAATGTGTCCAAATTCCACAAAGACTTGAACCAATAGGTGGACAATGACCGCGTAGACAAGCGATGTGAGTATTTTAACACCCTGAGCTAAGTGAATCTCTCTCGAGATTGATAAAGTATAAGGTTTTGTATGTAGCTATTGGAAGTGATAAATATTTTAGTTTAGCAAAATTTTGGAAAGTGGGCTCTATCAATTGGTTGCACCTTGTCAGAAAGATATCTGTTCTCTTTTATTGCTATTAGTGCTTGGCGCCGAAATGAATAATTTAGGCTCGAGTAACTTATGGCCCTCGGCAATTTCAACCATGAAAAGATGGCAAGGTTCGGCTGTTGCTGCCGACGTAAAGGTCCAATGTAGGCATAATTCGCCGTGACCGTGGAGTCATGGCCCTTTGCCATCCACTGATGTTAACCGTGTCATGTTCCTCTCTCCTTGCTCTTCCTCATCTCCCTCCATATTCACTTCCTGGTGCTAGCTTCCGGCTACTTCAAGCCCTTCCAAGAGTGCGCTCCTTTTGATCGGGTTTACCCGATTCGACCTGCTAACCCAATCCTTCGACCCGAATCCAAACTACTCAAATAAAACCTCATTCTTTAATACATTTTTTTTTTCTATTTTTCTTTTTTTTTTTTCTGGTCTTCTTCCTCTTTGTGCGGCTCCTTTTCTTTCCCGACGGCTTCCCCTGCACCGAAGCCACACTACCGCCCAAACGAGCCCTCGTAGGCGTTCGGACCATTGCTAGACCACCACCCAATGTCGGTCGTCTGGCCTGACTAACACCCATCATTGTCGGCCACTAGTTGGCCAGAGGTCATAACCATTGCCGGAATACTTCCAACGAAAGATTTTCAAGCCCTAAAATTTCGTATGACCAAAACTCTAACGATTCAAGTACTAACACCAGCATTCGACCTAAAAAAAAAAGTACTAACACCAGCATGAGCAAATGACACAATGGAATGGACTTCAATTTGAACAAAGACGACACCACAGAAACGAACCTCATAAAAACCATTTCTGAATCTCGCTTTGACATTTCATCAAACAGATAGAATGCATTGGCTAGAGGGAGGACCTAGGCTCATTCGGGACTCGGGTTTAGGCAAAGATCGGTCATACTAGATAGGATTAACGCTCGAGACTAACTTAGGGACGAATCTTCAGCATTTAGCACCAGTAACCTTAAAATCACAAATCTCGGCCAAAACAAATCACATGAACCCAGACCTCACTTAGACATTTTAGCGAACAGCTGATGTACACTACTGAACAAGGGACTTTGGACTTGCTAGGGACTTAATCGCGGACCAAAACTCCTAACGACGCATGCTAGGACACAAAGCAGCTTTAATGGAAGACGGACGGTACCGAAGTTCGCGCGAACTGGTCGGCCACGAGCTCCGGGCCGAAGCCCCAAAAATAGGGCACAAGGATTCAGGAAAGACCTACCTGGTTCGGATGCAGCACTACGAGGGAGGGTGAGCACCGAACAGACCTCAGGAAATGGTGAAACACTCTTTTGAGCTCGCTTTCCCTTTCCCTCGAGCTCACCCTCTCTCGGTTGTTCTCTTTGGGTTCTAACCAGCAGAAAAACAGAGCTCCTCCTCTCTCGCTGCCTTCTCTCCCTTTATCCCTCTCTTGGCTTTTCTCTCTCCTCCAAAGCGACGCCAGCTAGGTCCGTACCAGACGAAATTCCCTACGCTGGTGTCGCGCGCAACGCTCGTCGCCAACGTCCTCGTCATCCTCGCTTCACGTACAGCCGTCGTCCTTCCCCGTCTGTCGTCGAGCCAGCGGCCAGAGGGAGAGAGGGGAAAGGAGAGAAAGAGGCTGGGCCGACGGAGAAGAACCTGGGCCGCGTGGATTAGGGGGGAGGAAGAAAAGAACAAAAGAGGAGTAGGCCGGGCTGGGAAGGAAAGGCGCTGGGCTGGCCCACTCAGGAGAGAAAAATGAAGAAGAAATGGGTTGGGCTGGCGTCGAGGAAAGAAGAAACGGAAGGAAGAGAAGAGAGTGCCGGCAGGCCTATCCCTGGCCCGGCCCTTTTCGATTTTATTTTACAATAATAATTTTTAAAAATTAATTTTTTTTCAAAGATTTTGAATAGCTAATACTAGTAATGCAAATGTTCCTAATGTCCATATGCAATGCAATTTAATGGAAATTATTTTGCTATGGATTAAAAATTAATCATTAATTTTTTTATGTGATTAAGTCTTAAGTAGAAAAGCAAAATTTAAGTGTTGATAGGGCTAACTTGAAATGAGGGTAAGTTTTTTGAACCAAAAAAATAAAATAAAATAAGGGTAAGTCGAGCTAGACTATGAAATGAATCACCTTATAAAAGTAAATGACGCGGGAATGGTTTTAATTGAATTTGTAGAGAGAGACGTCTCACAGTTCACAAATAGTAAGGCAAAATGGGAGCAAGCCTTCATTTCTTTGTGGGAGAGAGAGATCATGGGAAAGAAGGGGACTCGATCGATAGCAAAGTCGCTCCTAGTTTTGGACGTTCCTCAACCCTGCTCCCATCCTTCATCTTGCTTAGCGCGATGAGCAATTTTGCCTCTGTACTTCCACAATTCAAATTATTTTGTGATGTGAGTCCACTAAAAGTTTCTTGCCTTTATGTTAGTATATCTATGCCTTGATTTTATCTATAGTTCTTGAATCCAATACTTGATCTTGAGGACATAGGAACTCTGTAAAACCTATTGGAAGCATCTTGTAATTCTTCATCGAGTGAAAGTAATTAGGTGTCCTTTTTTGCTTAAGGTCATAAACGTTTAAATGATATTTCTGGGTGCAATCCTGTTTTGATGTGACCAATAGAGGAAGGACATAATTTCGTAGTGATATTTGCTTGGAATCGCTCGTTTGTCACCTTGATTTGATCATGCATATGTGCTTTGGGTAATCCAATTAGTGTCGGTGTAGGGCCGTTCTAGGTTCACCGAGGCATGAATTAGAGATGTTGCAAGGTCCACAAGTGGGCTGAACGCTCACTGTCCTGATCGCTCTTCGATCTGAACAGCAAGCGTTATTTAGTCCACTCATGCCTCTCCGAGCTAGTCCTTGCTGCTCTTACTTATTCATTTTAGCCTCGCATAGCACATAGTCATGCATATGGGGGGGTCCTCTTTTATCAGATTTCAGCACTGATAATATGAAATGTTGATGGTTTATCCAATATTTGACTCATGACTCAAACATTTAGGTTTGAGTCAGATCGGGGCATGGTAAGCTTCCTTTGTGTGTTTATTTGTTATATCCTTAGATACATTCATATCCATTTGGATTACCCTTTTTGTCGGGACATATAGAATAGAGACCTTGAATATGTGTCAATTCTATCAATATCATTTTCCCCTTTGGATATCTTCATTTTCTCATTGTATTTTTTGCATTTAGATTTAGGATTTTCAATCTTTAAATAATATCATTTCAGAAGAGGGGGAGTGGTGGCTAATAGCGAGCGCCACTTCCCATTTATTATTCAAATCTATTTCTAGACTAAAAATTTGTTTAAGATATAAAAAAAATAAAATTGCATTACTGAACGGATTTATGTTTTGAATCTATTTTCAAAAACTAAAAAAATAGAAAAATAAAGAAAAAGAATGATTATCATACGTGTCCTCAAGCAATGGAACACCGAATTTGGTGATGCGCATGGGGATGTATTCCTAAAACGTTACCAAAATATGCAGGGGCGTTTGAAAAATGTTCCCGTCCGACTGGGAAAAAAAATTGTTCCTACTTGCGGAGGTTTCTCTAAGTGAATGGAGTTAATGAATTTACGAGGAGACAGGGAGCGAGGGATTTTCATTTTTTATTTGGATGAGGGATTGGTTTGGCCGATCTAATTGATAAAGGACTATTCTTGCATATGCTACGCCGGTGCCTTGCAAGTAACATAAACACGGGATGAAGGGACGCCACAAGCGCCCGTTTGTAGCACTACGCTGCATTTCGATAGCAACCTAATCATTACCTGGAGAGCAGAGATGCGGAGCCCGTCCTCTTTTTACACGGTGCAACTTGGTTGAATTGGCATGAAAAATCAAGCATTAAGTTGAAAATGGGGAAACCAAGTACACGAGTTTCGTCCTCGATGACCAATACCATCCGTCCTCAGTGACTAAAAACGAGTAAGCTGACCTTGACTACAATATCCGTTCGTCCGTTCGTCTATGGTAACCAATACCATTTGTGACGAGATCCAGTTGATCTTATTTCTAAAGGCAGATAAGAAGGAAAAAAATTAGTCTTATTTATTTCGCAAAAAAGTTAGCCTTATTTTTTTTTTTTAAAGTTTTCCCTTGTACACATAGGATCATCAAACATAGCATGCAACAAAATACAAATTCAAACTAATATTATTCCTGAGGGGAAAATTATTCAAAAAGTTGAATACCCAAATTATTATTGAACCTATCAAGTTTGTTAATTGAGTTCTAAATATTTTCACGTTTTGACAATTTAATCTATTTGATCAATTCTGATTGGAAATTACTAACATAGATGCTAGTCGCTCTACGTGATACGATCGATCGACGTGTATAATTTTTAATAATATATTAACATTTATTTATTTCTTTCCTTTGTCCTTTTGTTTCTTTCTTTCTCTTCTCCTTCTTCATTGTTTTCATACTATGGCTAGTGAGGGTCATCGACCCTCATTGGCTGCAAATGAGGGCCGAGACGCCATAGCCTAATTGGAGGGGGGGGGACGGAGAGGGGGGGCATCACGTGGCCATTAGCAAAGCCAGCCTTATTGGCCTTGCCCAAATGTAGACAAGGTTGCCTCACTTGTGGCCAATGAGGGACATTTGCCCAAATCCAGGCAAGGTCAGTCACTTGTGGCTACAATGGCCTTGCCTAGGTCCAAGTGGGGTTAGTTGAGGGTCACGACACTTGCTCGCACCCAAGAAGGGGTTCACTACGAGTGGCTGGTAAGGGCTTAGTCAAATAAGAAAACACTGAAGAAGGAAAAGAGAAAGAAAATAAAAAATAAAAATATCATAAAAGATTTTCTACAATGTCAGTTGTGTTATATAGGATGACTAACATCTATATTAGCGATTTCTGGCCAATTGGTCATTATCATCATCTTCACCAACTTAGTCTATCTGACTCTTATCGGATGATGCACGACATGAGGCCTCCATGCCTCAGAATGGCAGATATCAACCGAACATTAGTAGCTACCCTTTGAGGATTTCTGACGAACAAGAGTCCTATTGTGGCAATCCGAATTTCGAGATTACATGCAAAGAGATATACCTTGTCCTGACTTTCTCGGATAGGGGGTTCAATATCAAGGATATCTTCTATGCGCGCAATTCATTCCTCCTGTTTAATGCCTCGTGTACCTGGAATCTTGTGATGCTCCTCAATGAAATATCAGCCTTGAAAGATGGCCTTTCGATCTTAGTTCCACTAATGCCAATTTGTTCTTCTACTATAATTGCATCCTCGCAGCCAACAAGTTTTTATATATTTAATGGATTGTGCTAGCAATTGCGCCCACCATTCTTTTGCCCTTTTTTCCAAGGAAGCACTGGACGAAATGGATTACTATTCTACTATCAGCTCCTGCTACTCTGTAGTTAGTATACCTATTTATGTAAATGCCAATTTCCCTAGCCCTAATGTCTATGGATTACAATGAGATTAAGAAGGGGTTCCTATTGAACTGGATTATAATTAATGCAGCAAGTGTGAGGGAAGTGAGGGACGCTGTGGATTCAAGAACACTAATTTTCTTTTTCCTTTTCTATTTCTTTTCTTCTTCTTTTTTTTTTCTTTTTCTTTTCTTTGTTTTCCATCTTCTTATTTCTTGGCTAGTTGTCGGCCGTCGCTAGGCAAACCTCGAGCTTGATGCTCTCGCTCGCCAATCCAGTGAGAGGCAAGCCTCGTGCTTGTCGACGAGCTTGAGGCTCGCTGGTGGCCAGTCGTGGGCCATCGCCGTGGCCAACAACCGGCTAAGAAAGAAGGAGATGGAAAACAAAAAAAAAATAAAATAATAATAAAAATGAAAAAATAATAATAGGTTTTAAAAATTAAAATAATTAAAAATCAAAATTTAAAAATATGAAAAATCCATTTTAAAAAATAAAATAAATGAAAAAGAGTATATGAAGGAAAATATTTTCCTTACCGAATAGCGAAAAATATTTTCCACTTCATTTTTAGGTTTTATCTGAACATCAGAAAATAATTATATTTTCTTGGAAAATGACTTTTGGAAGATATTTCATTTTCCAGAAATACCACATTTTTGCGAAACGAACGGAGCCTAAAGGAAGAACTCTAATCCTAATTCAATTTGGGTATTTTATCCATTTTTTACACAATTACTTATCTTGGACAGGATTGCCCTTGTTTTAGTTGCTTGAGAAAGTTGACGGTGAAGATTTGGCCAGCTAGTTAGTTCAAGCCCTTATTTGAGACTCATTTGGCTACTTTAGGCCCTTATCTGTAACAAGATCAACTTTCGACCTTTGTTTTATTATAGAAAATAACCCCACTTTAGGTGCTTATGTGAAATTTTCCTTAAATAAATATTAGCCATAAATAAGCGAGGTGAAATACTTTAACAGCCCTTTTGAGTATAGATCAGATTAGAAGCCACACATGGAATTTGACTCACAGGGGCAGCACACTTAAAAAAAAAATTGGGAAGAACTTGACTCTAATAGTGTGTTCAAAATTAATCCAAAAACGTAAATTTATAAGTGAATAAAGATCACATGTATGTAAAGGGAATACACAATTCTGTAGACAAGTGATGTGAGATAATTTAACACCCAGGCTAAAGTAATTTTCTAGTAAGGATTATATGCGCCAAATGGAAGTGATAATTTTTTTTTTCTTTGGTGCAATTTCAAAAGTAGGTTCTATCAATTGGTCACAATTTAGAATAAACTTTATGGAAAAGTGGTGGTTTCTTTTCAGAAGGATGTCTTTTCTCTTATTTGTTGATGTTACTTAGGTTAGATCGTTTTCCTCCAAAGGAATTGGTTTTTAAATGAATAACTGAGGCTTCAGCAATATCTGGACCTTAGCAATTTCTGCCATGAAAAGATGGCAAGCTCTGGTTATTGCTTCCGAGCTAAAGGGCCAATGTGGGTCATTATCCTTTAAATCACGAGATATGGGCCAGATCCGGCTTGGCCGAGGAGTCCAGGGCTTTTGGGATCCACTGATTTTAACCAAGTTGCTTCTTTGGCTGATGTTATATCAAATATCATCAGTCAAATCAGTTCAAAGATGACCTGGTAAAGTTGGAGAAAATGTTTCGAACTCCAAATGAAATGTGTTTACACTTCTGGTCACATTGTGTTCCACGAACACATTTTTCCGTATATCATAACAAACTCCTCACCTTCAAACCCATTATAGGTAGTTTTGAATTAGCTAAAGTTGTTAAACAAGAGGAATTGCTGCGCATACCCTTCCCTTGGCTTGTTGTTTGGAAAACGACGGGCTCATGCTCCTAAAGCCTGACAGCCTCGTTGCTGACCATACATATCCTTCCCTCTAATGAAGTGCAATCACCCTCCCCATGGTATCCATCATATCACGGTTTAGGACGGGAATGAGTTCTAGAAATGAATTTCTAGCTAGAAATGAATATATATTTTTTAAATTTCTATTCTCCGAACGAGTTTCTGAGAAAAAATACGGGTTTGTTAACAGCACAAAATTTCTATTTTTGGAAGAGAAATTTGTTTGATAACAATATAAAGTTTTTCCCTCTTGAGTAGTGGCGGTGGATGGTGGGCAGTGATTGGCAGGCCGCTTATAGTAAGGGTGAGCGATGAAAAGATTTTGTATTTTTCATTTCTATTTCAAAAATAGAAAAGTAGAAAATTTTTACATCTCATTTATGTTTTGAACCTATTTTGGGACTAAAAATTTATTCCATTAATAAA
The DNA here is from genome assembly GCA_014182385.1 of Eucalyptus viminalis. NCBI lineage: Eukaryota > Viridiplantae > Streptophyta > Magnoliopsida > Myrtales > Myrtaceae > Eucalyptus > Eucalyptus viminalis. The sequence goes on along the minus strand of CM024527.1, from coordinate 9,170,560 downwards.
AAAATGAGATTACATTATTGAAAGTATTTCTGTTTCAAATCCGTTCCTAAAAACAACAACAACAACAACAACAACAACAACAATAATAATAATAATAATTCTAGTCAGAAATAGAATGGTTATCATGCGTGCTCTTGGACTCCAAGTTTAAAACTTTATCATTCATACTCTAGAAATTCTTATGCTTTAATTGTTAGATCTTTGGGTCGGTATCTATGATCCGCAAGATCTCATGGTTTAAATACATTGAGTGTCGATGCTCCCCATTTACTATAAAATTTTGTAAATGTTGGCCTAAAATTACTTGTTTACTTCTTGGGGGTTCTATCCCATTTAAAAGAAAAACCACGTCTCCAGAAGTGATGCTAAAAATCTTTTTAATCGTGTAATTGAATATATTTACAAAATTGATATAGGTGAACAGAACACATAATTAAGCCTCTACACTATCAATGAAATTTTTGTTCATGATGATAGTGGAGAAAAAAAATACTAAAAAAGATGTTTTTCCTGTTATTGATCGGTAATTTCTACGTGCGGCAAGTAATGTTCTTAAGTTCTTCCAATTTCTTTGCCTTAGCTTAGACTGTGATCTCACCTACCACTGCAAACATAACTCTCCGATCTTTTGGGTCCCAAGATAACTTATCGAAACCTCATATATTTGGATGTTTCTATCTTTCTGATATAGTTTGCTAATTATATGTAAGTGATGTCCTTAAGTTCTTCCAATTTCTTTGCCTTAGTTTCATTCCATTGTGGCGTGTTTTCTTTCTTAAGACTGAATGACCTATAACCTCATGATGCGCCCTGATGTTCATATCTCTTAGACGCTTTGAAATTATCAGTTTGCAATTCTTTGACACGTTAATCACTTTTGATGACTACAGTTTCAGGGGGCAAAAAACGGTTGGACTGAAAATCGGAATAGGTGATTTTTTCAAGACTTCCTCTTCCACTTCTGTACGTTCTTGGCTGCAATTTGTTCCGATTTTTTGAAAGTAAGCTTCCCTCATTACTCAGTGGAATCAATGTTTCTGAAATATTCTAGAAGCCATGATAAAGTGATTAAGTGAGATGGCTGTTGAAAAATATTCTTTGTTTTTTCAGGAATGGTTGCATTTTGGGGTTCCCCTTGTCGTAATGCTTCACTTGTGGAAGAAACCAATAATCAGAATTATTGTGGCTTTGATAAAGCAGAGAAGCAAACACTTTGATGGCGAAGTGTAAATGGAGGAACTTGTCTCTTCAAAAAGATACACCTATAAAGACATTAAGAGGATGACTAATTCTTTCAAAGAAAAGTTAGGCTAGGGAGGTTATGGCTGCATGTTCAAGGGCTAGCTTTAAGATGGTCAGCTAGTGGTGGTGAAGTTGCTAAAGAAATTGAAAGGTTAAGAATTTTTCAATGAGTTTGCGAGCATAAGCAGGACTTCTCATGTCAATGATGTTGGCCCCCTAGGGTCTATTTTGAAGGAAGTAAAAGAGCATTGCTTTATGAGTTCATGCTCAATGGATTGCTCAAAAAGTTCATATTCAATAGGAGTAGCACTTTGGAGGTAGATTGACCATTAAGTTGGGACACATTATACCATATTTCACTCGACATGGCTCACGAGCTAGATTATTGCATAGAGGATGCAACATGAGGATCTTGTATTTTGACATAAAGCCTCACAACATTCTTCTCGATGCAAACTATTATCCCAAGATTTCCAACTTTGGTCTTGCCAAAATATGCCCAAGAGAAGAGAGCATCATGTCAATGCTAGGTGCCCGGGGCATTGCTGGATACATTGCTCTAAAACTAATCATAAGGAACATCAGAGGGGTTTCTCATAAATTGGATGTCTATAACTGCAGCATGATGGTTCTGGAGATGGTTGGTAGGAAGAATTACATCGAAGTCATGGTAGATCATACTAGTGAAGCATACTTTCCTTATTGTGTCTGCCGAAGCTGGAGCTCGAACTGCATGGGATCACGAATGAGGAGGATGAAGGAATTGCAAAGAAGATGATTGTAATAGGCTTATGGTGCATTTAGATGGATCCAAAGCTCAACCAACAATGACTCAAGTTGTGGAGATGCTAAAATGAAGTATTGAGACCTTGCAAATTCCTCCTAAACCATCCTTGTCATCACCTCAAGATCACTCGAGACTTGTCCATTTGAAACTTCATCTTTGCAAGAGAGTAATGACTCGAATTGGGGTTATTTAGTGTCAATTATATCATAATAACATAGTTTGTAATGGAGTATTTAAAAACAACTGTGAAAGTATTAATGACTATTGAGCTTTTCACAAATTTGTGATCAAATGTCTAGATTAAATCACTATAAGTATGATGCAGAAAAAGAAAGTGAAAAATGCTTTAATTCATATTATCAATAGAGTTTGTCATTTTTCCAAATAGGATTAATATCATGAAAAATAGATGAAATAGTCAACCTATGGCGGTGAAGCTGCTAAAGATGTTGAAAGGTGATGTAAAAGAATTTTTCAATGAAGTTGCGAGCATAAGCAACACTTCTCATGTCAATGTTGTCAGCCTCGACGGGTTTTGTTTTAAAGGAAGCAAAAAGGCTTTGGTTCATGAGTTCATGCCCAATGGATCACTTGAGAAGTTCATATTCGACGGGAGTAGCACTTTGGAGGTAGATTAACAATTGAGTTGGGACACATTGTATTGGATTTTGCTAAGAATAGCTTATAGGCTAGAGTACATGCATAGTACATGCAAAACGAGAATCTTGCACTTTGACATAAAGCCTCATAACATTCTCCTTGACGCAAACTATTATACTAAGATTTCCGATTTTGGTCTTGCCAAAATATGCCCAAGAGCAGGGAGAATTGGGCATCGTTGGATAGATTTCTCCAGAACTGATCATGAATAACATCGAAGGGGTTTCTCACAAATCAGATATTTACAACTATAGTATGATGGTTCTGGAGACAGTCAATACGAGAAAAAGTATCAAAGTCACAGTAGATCAAACCATCGAAGCATACTTCCCTCATTGGGTACGTCTAGAGCTCCAAGAAGAGCTTGGACTACTCGGAAGCACAAATGAGGAGGATGAAGTGATCGTGAAGAAGATTATTATAACTGGCTTACAGTGCATTCAAATCCATCTAAGAGCTCGATCATGTATGACCCAAGTTGTGCAAATGCTAAAAGGAAGTGTCGATGCCTTGTAAATTCCTCCCAAAACCATTTTGTCATCACCCTCAAAATTGCTTGCAGCTTGTCCATGTGTAAGTTCGTCTCTACAAGAGAGTAATAACTCAAGTCGGGGTTATTCGATATTAATTATATAAGACTGACATAGTTTGTAACATACTATTTGAAAAAAAAAAGCAATTGCAAAATTTATGATAATTGGGCTGTTTATAAATTTGTGATAAGAGTGAAAAAAGAGAGTGAAAAGGGTATTGTTGAAATATAAATTTTCACATTTGGATCTCCGTAGAATTTCTATCAATATTAGGGAACTAATTTATGACATAAATTGGCCCCCTAACCCAAAAAATTGCATGTATCATTTAGTAATCACATTGCTCGCTACATCTCATCACGATTAGGGACATTTTGATTTTAAAATTTTGGCATAGGCACAAATATAATAAAAATAATAAGTTAAAAAAATACACCATAATAAAAGGGAACGAGGCTTACGGATCATTATATATTTCACAAACACGTTAAGCTTGTCATACCAATTAAGGCCCTCCCGAGTGGGCCGGGGCGCGAACCCAGCGGATGGGCTTCAAAATGAGGCCGGTTTTTAGCCCACGAGAGAGCTTTGGTAGCTGTCCACACCCTCTCAAACGGAGGTGAATGCATTGGCCATCCGTCTGAACTTTTGTCGACTCAAACAAGGAGTTCATTTCCTTATTTGTTTCTTTTCTTTCTCTGACCCAATCAACAAGTCCGCACTATTCCTTTTCTTTATTGTTTTCTTTTCACGGTCAAAGTCCTATTCCACTTTGACTCCAACGTGAAAAATGTTGAAGTGGACTTTAGCGCTGAAGCAATTTCCGAACACGTAAGATTCGGCTTTCGACTTTCAAGCTTATAGACAACCTGGGAAACATGGTTGTTTGCGAAGACCAAGACGAAGACATTCCTTCACAGCCAAACATTTTCCCCCATGCGGTGCATATTACATATACAAAGTTGAAAGGGAAAAAAATAGGCTGAAGAATAACGCTAAGAATGCTAGATGAATTTAAAAAAATTACTTATGTAATTTGGGACATCACTTAGTAATTAATTTAATGGACCGAATTTAATTTACCTAACGTCATCTCATCATCTATTCACGTAGGCTAGCTACCATGTACAAGAATACTAACATCCTCTATTATATTATGGCTGTTAATTGCATTGATGCATGGTGCTGACGTTCATGGATTTCGAGCTTCCATACTTTCATATGCTGTGGTATTAATGCTCTTCATCTATGGTGTTCTATGTGTTTGGCATGACGATTGGACCTTTGCTCTGTAATGGTTTTTTCAATATTATTGTTTTATACTCGAGAAGTCTAGAAAATGAAGAATCCTCCACTGCCGCTCTTTTCCTCAGCTTTTTCCACTTTCAAATCCGTTCGTATAATTCATGCGCAACTTGGGAAACACGGTTGTTTGCGACGACCAAGACCAAGACATTTCTTCACAGCCAAACATTTTTCCCCATGCGGTGCATGTTACATATACAAAGTTAAAAGTGAAAGAAATAGGTTGAAGAATAACGCTAAGTATACTAGATAAATAAAAAAAAATACTTATTTAGTTTGGGACATCACTTAGTAATTAATTTAATGGTTGAATTTAATTTACCTAATGTCACATCATCATCTGAATATTCACGTAAGCTAGCTACTATATACAAGAATACTAACATCCTCTCTTATATTATGGCTGTTAATTGCATCGATGCATGGTATCGACGATCATAAAATTCAAGCTTCAATACTTTCATATGCTGGGGGTAACAATGCTCTTCATGTATACTGTTCTATGTGTTTGGCACAATGATTGGACCTTTGCTCTGTAATAGTTTTTCAATATTATTGTATTATACTCCAGAATTCTAGAAAATGAAGAATCCTCCACTGCTACTCTTTTCCTCAGCTTTTTCCATTTTGCAAATCCATTCGTATAATTTATGCGCACCTTGGGAAACACGGTTGTTTGCGACGACCAAGACCAAGACATTGCTTCACAGCCAAACATTTTTCCCCATGCGGTGCATAATGTATATACAAAGTTCAAAGGGAAAGGAATAGATCGAAGAATAACGCTAAGTATACTAGATAACTAAAAATTTACTTATGTAGTTTGGGACATCACTTAGTAAATTAATTTAATGGACCGAATTTAATTTACCTAATGTCACCTCATCATCTGAATATTCACATAGGCTAGCTACCATATACAAGAATACTAACACCCTCTATTAAATTATGGCTGTTAATTGCGTCAATGCTCGGTGACGATCATTGATTTCGAGCTTCAATACTTTCACGTGTATGCTATGGTAATAATGCTCTTCATATACAGTGTTTTATGTGTTTGGCCCTATGATCGCACCTTAGCTCTGTAATAGTTTTTCAATATTATTGTATTATACTCAAGAATTTTAGAAAATTAAAAATTCTTGACATTGTCGTACTTAATTACACATGAAATTTTATTCATCCATGATTTAAGATGGTTAATCCCTTAATCTCACTATAGCCACATATATAATACAAGACATCAATCTCAATCCATCGAGTTATTATCTTTTTTGGTATATATATATATGTGAATATCATTAATTAGATGAGGTACAAAAATTTAGGGGAATCCCCTAGTATTCCACAAAACTAATTATGTGAGAAGATGGAGGAACGAAGCCTTCATATAGTAGCCAATAAAATATTTGCCTAGGAAGTGATATAGCTAGTAATAGCACCTAGAGGGGGGTGAATAGGTGTTTAAATAATTTCTCGAGATATGAAAGTAATACTAGACAAATCAGAAAGTAAGCTCTCCTTTGGTTAACAAATCGAACTATGATTAAAGTAAAGCAGAGAGTAGGGAAGAGAAAATTGAACACAAGGTTTATAGTGGTTCGGCTTATTTCAAGCCTACGTCCACTCTTCTGCACTGACAGCCCACTGGCTGGATTTCACTATGAACAAAAGAGATGTTACAGCACTACTTTCCCTTGATTCCATAGTGTATATATTTTATCACACTTCCTCAAGGTATCTCAAAGTATAGACTCTTTTTTGCGTACAAGATTTCGCTCAGCAAATGAATTGACTAAGAATCAAAGAGCTTCAGACTTTGGAATTCTTCTATCGTACACACCTCGAAAACCTGGAACGTCTTCCTTTTATACTCATTTGTGCCATCATACCCGTTGGTACTTACCAAAGGAATTCTTCCAATCCTCCCGTTGGACATAATCAATTAGGAAGATTATTCGAGCTATTAAAGGAACATGTCGATAGCCTATCAATCATGCTCGCCCATACAATCAGGATCTTGGTTTCCATAAGTAGAACCTTCCAAGAATACTTCGCCAATCATCAGATCTTTAATCATTCTTGATTTGAATAAAGGAATCCGTTATGTCATATCCAGTCAAGAGATATTCTCCAGTCGATAAGACCAAATCCTTAATGAAGTAGATCTGGATAGCATTTCTTCAACGGATTAGAAACTGTCAATGGGAATAGACTTTGAGTCTTGAGTCTGGTAGTCCGGAGGTCTTCAGACTTTAATAGAAGAGTTTGCAAAACTTCAGACTAGACTGATAGAAACGTTTTGTCAACTTCAAAATATTCCATAAAGATTTCTCCAACAATCTCCCCATTTTTTATGGTGACAAAACTTTCTTGCAGATTTGAATAACTTTGACCTGCAAAACATTACTCAAGCAAATATGGATATCTCATAAAGATTAATAGCTTAATGATAACACTAGAATCTACAACCACAAAAAATAGGTCAGTCTTTCATGAGAGTAAAGCCATTCATAAGATATCAATAGTATTTAATATAAACAGCAGTCAAATCCAAATCCACGTTCAGTCAATCCTCATCCAGACATAGACACACAAGTCACACATCAAAACAAACTAAAAATTCAACAAGTTTAAGTTCAAATATTTCAAAACTCGCATCTCTCCCCCTTTTTGTCATCATCATAAAAAGAAGTTGAGATGGGAATAGAATGGAGTCAAGTTTGCTTGGGAATGCGAACAAGCTGGAAATCTCCCATGGATTGGATGATGCCTTCCAGCTTTTTCAATTCTTCCTTTAGATGATCCACCTCTTCACCTTTAGCATTGGCTTGAATCTGAAGAGCAAGGGCTTGGATTTGATTAGACAATGAAACAAAAGAAGCTTGTCCTGCATTCTTCAAGTTCTGAACTTCGCTTTCCAAAGCATATATCTGATCCCGCAATTCCAAAAGAACATCAATGATTCTGCGAAAATCTGCTGAGTTATCAGTCTGCGTACTGGCTTCGGCACGATCTGATGGAGTAAAGGTAGACGATGGTATATCAGCATAATCACGCAGATTTGGCGATGAAGCACCATGTCCCTCCTCAGGAAATTGAGAGGCATGAATGTCTTCTGGATTTGCTAGAGAGCGACTGACTCCTTCATTGGTAAAGGATATGAGGACATTCCTCTGTTTTCACCAGCTCCCCCTGTTTCCATGGCTTTAGGTGGAGAAGAGTTTTCCTCATGCTCTCTTTCCTCTTGATTTTCTCTTTCTTTTTCTTCTTCAAACCTTTCCTCGTCTGTTTCTTTTCTTTAGGTTCTTTCTCCTTTTCTTCCTTCTCCTCTGCTTCTCTCTCCTCTGCTTCTGTATCTTCTTCTTTCTCTTGTTCTTCTCTCTCCTCTGCTTCTTTCTCCTGTCGTTCTATTGATTCAGGAACAGAACGACTCAGCTTCTTTAATGCTATAGCAGAAATTATGAGGTCATCCTCATCATCTTCATCAGTAATGAGAGATTTTCTCTTCTTAGATGGAGCAACCATGGGTTCCTTCCCTTTTATTTTCGCTGCTGAAGAGACTTGATGAGATTTGACAGGGGTTTTCTCCTTAAATTTCTCCAATGCCTTGTCAAGTTATTTCAGACGCATTTTGGACACCATTTTCAGTCCTACTACCATTTTGTCACAAGGTCGAACACAGAGAATTTGTGGAGGCTGAATATTCAAATGTTTGAATATCTTTGACACAAGACCTGGATAAGGAAGTTGGCCCTTGTCCTTCACCACTGCTCTATACATATGAAACAGAATAGTGTGAGGAAGAGAAAACTTTTTCCCAGCATTGATGGCGTACATCACCTTTGCCTCTGAGTTAGAAACATCAATCTTGGAAGTTGATTTGGGTCTGAGGCAATTGATAACAATTTTGTGAAGCAGAATGTTGAACACATGCATCCTTGAGTAGGAAATCCTTCCCTCTGTCATTTTGTCTTTAACAAGTTCCAATGTGGCACGAGCTATAGAGACACTGATGGGTTGATATCTTCCTCTCTCAACCCCAATAACATCTGCCAACATATCCACATCCACTACAAAGTCCTGATCTCGGACACTGAAGGAGATTCTATTTGCATCTAAGAAACTAAGATTTGAATAGAAATATGTAGTTAATTGAGCATAGGCTTCTGTGGTGTCAGAACAAAACTGTTCAAGTTGAAGAAAACTGAACTTTTCTCTCAAATTGACATTCACAGCATCAAGGAAATCAAAATCTACACTCCTAGGGTTTATCACCCCACGTTTCAACAATTTGGAGTATAGATCCTTATGTTCCTTCGATCTAAACAACTCTTTTCTTTTTCCTCGAATTTTCGCCGCAACACCCATTCTCGGTTGAAATTCTTTGTACAATCTGTCATTATCATTTCCATCTATCGGATTAAATCCCCCAACGCGCGGATCACTTGGGATATTTGCAAGGGTTTTTTCTGCCAACTCCTTAGGAGCAATTTCCAAACTCTCCATTTTTCGCAAAAAGATGTACTCATTCCCATATCCCTTGTCCTTAAGAAACTCATCGATGTAGTTCAATGGAGTACCAATGCTCTTTAAAGCACGGTAAAGCTTATAAATAAAAGAGGGCTTTTGAACTCTTACAGGATCTGCGTCTTCAACGATTTCTTCCTCTTGTTGATGAACAACATTCTGTGGACTAGATGGTGGAGAATGACGCTGCTGAGAATGTTGTGGGCTCTGCTACTGACTTGGTGACTCCTCTTCCTCGGTGAGATCAAAGTGAGTAGGCCCCTTACTCATTTGCCGTGGTCCCCTGCTTGCAATCCTCGAAGACTTTCTTGAAGACGACATCTTTCTCAGTTTTTTAGAGATTCCTTGCTTCACTTTCCCAAGAAAGATGACAACTTTTTCGAAGATTAAACAAGGGAGAAAGACATGAATGGAAGATCGATGCTTTTTAGGGTTTTGGAGTTAAGTGAAGAGGAACCGACTGTATATAACTTAGTCGAAACGGGGGAATGCCAAACGTCGTAAAGGAAGGTTAAAAGATACCTTTTAAAAAAAAAACTGCCTTTTTCAAAAATAGATAACTGCCATTAACTCTTTTGAAAAGGAAAAATTGCACTTTTCACGGAAATTGAAGATAGTATAAATCAATTATGAATGGATAAATGATCGTACCTTTACGAGATTTAATATAAGAGAAAATAAAATAACTTACAGTCAAGAACCATGATTGTCTAAGACTGAGAGTCTCTAGACTTTAACTTCTTCAAGCTTCAAGATGTTGAGTCTGGAACGGATGATTTCAATTTGATTTTTCTCCAAAGGCTTCGTAAATATATCCGCCAGTTGGTTCTTTGAGTCAACAAACTGAATCGAAACTTCTCCATTTTGAACATGATCTCTAATGAAGTGATGTCGAATCTCTATATGCTTTGCTCTTGAGTGAAGAAATTGGATTTTTGGTAAGATTGATTGCACTGGTGTTGTCACAGTTAATCTCCGTGCATGAATCTTCAATTCCAAAATCTCTTAATTGTTATTTTATCCACATAATTTGTGAACAACAACTTCCGAGATCTACATATTCTGCTTCTACTGTAGAAAGAGCTATTGTATTTTGCTTCCTTGAAAACCAAGACACTGTCCTGCTTCCAAGTAACTGACAGGTACCCGAGGTGCTCTTTCTATCAACTCTGCAACCGGCTAGATCTGCATCTGAATATCCAAGAAGAGTAAAGTCTCCATTTTTAGGATACCAAAGGCCGATGCTTGAAGTTGAAGCAATGTATTTGATAATACGCTTTGCGGCACTTAGATGAGATTCTTTAGGGCCTGCTTGAAATCTGGCACAAATGCAAACACTAAACAAAATGTCAGGTCTAGAAGCGGTAAGATAAAAAAGTGAACCGATGATACTCTTGTATAGCTTCTGGTCAACTTTCTTTCATTCTTCATCTTTGTCTATCTTCAAGGAACTTGACATTGGTATATCAGTCTTTTTGCAATTTTTTAGTCCAAACTTTTTGACAAGATCATTAGCATATTTTTCTTGATGAATAAAAGTCCTTTCCTTCAATTGTTTCACTTGAAGTCCAAGAAAGTAGTTTAGTTCACCCATCATGCTCATTTCAAATTCATCTTGCATAGACTTAGAGAATTTCTTGCACAAACTTTCATTAGATGATCCAAAAATGATATCATCAACATATATTTGAACAAACAGAAAAATTTTGCTTTCTCTTTTGATAAACAGAGTAGTGTCTACTTTACCTTTTTCAATGCCATTTTGAATTAAAAACTTACTCAGCCTGTCGTACCAAGCTCGAGGTGCTTGCTTTAATCCATACAAGGCTTTTTTCAGTCTGAATACTGAGTTTGGCTTCCTTGGGTCTTCAAACCCAGGTGGTTGTTCCACATACACTTCCTCATGGATAAATCCATTTAGGAAATCACTTTTGACGTCCATTTGAATAACCTGAAATTCTTATAACAAGCAAAAGCAAGTAATAATCGAATTGCTTCTAACCTTGCTACTGGTGCGTAAGTCTCGTCATAATCTATCCCTTCTTCTTGCGTATATCCCTTGGCCACGAGTCTTGCTTTGTTTCTTATGACTTTACCTTTTTCGTTCATCTTGTTCCTGAAAACCCATTTAGCTCCAATAATAGATTTACCTTTTGGTTTATGAGTTAACTCCCAGACATCATTAATACTGAATTGTCTGAGTTCTTCTTGCATAGCTTCAATCCAGCTTTCATCATATAAAGCTTCTTCTATACTTTTTGGTTCTATTTCAGAAATAAGAGCCACAGCACTAGACTCTTCGCGCCTTTTAGATCTTGTGCGAATTCCTTCATTAATGTTGCCAATAATGAGGTCTTTGGGATGACTGGACTTATGCTTCCAGTTATTGGTTGATTTGTCAGGTTGATGATCACTTCCTTTATTTGAATCTTCAATAACCATTTGTTGCTGGTCTTTTAGAGTCTGAATTGCTTCATGAGATTTAGACTTTGTAAAGTCTGGAGCAGGTTCAGATTCTTCAAGATGAGTTTGACCAGATTCATTTTGCATAGAATCCTGGAATCTGACATTCATTGATTCCTCCACAGATTGACTCTTCTTGCTATAGACTCTGTAGGCTTTGCTTGAGGTAGAATATCCAAGGAAGATTCCTTCATATGATTTTTCTTCAAACTTACCAACTCTATCATTTGCATTTTTCAATATAAAAAATTTGCATCCAAACACATGAAAATATGAAACAATAGGCTTCTTTCCTTTGAATAACTCATAGGGTTTTTTTTTTTCCAGAATAGGCCTTAGAAAAACTCTATTTATAATGTAACATGCTGTTGAAACTGCTTCAGCCCAAAAACGTGAAGAGATGTTACTTTCAATTAAAAGAGTTCTAGCCATTTCTTGAAGCGATCTATTCTTTCTTTCCACAACTCCATTTTGCTCTGGAGTATATGGAGATGAGAACACATGCTGAAAATCAGATTCATCACAAAATTTTGTAAAATCATGATTTTCAAATTCACCTCCATGATCTGTTCTTATACTCGAGATAACATACCATTTTTCATTTTCAACATTTTTTGCAAAATTTCAAAGTAAGAGAAAGTTTCAGACTTACTTGCCAGGAAATATACCCAAGTAAATCATGAGTAATCATCAACAATTACTAGGCAATATTTCTTACCTCCAATACTGTGAGTTCTGGTAGGTCCAAAATGGTCCATATGCAGAAGCTGCAGTACACGATTAGTGGAAACTTGATTTATTGGTTTAAAGGAATTTCGTACCTGCTTTCCCAATGTGCATGGTGTACATAGATCAGACTTTTGGTATGATAATTTGGGTAGACCACGAACAAGCTTATTTGCTGAAATTTTGGCTATTCGCTTCATATTGATGTGCCCAAGCTTTTACGTGCCATAAGCTTGCTTCATCTTGAATTGAGATTAGACATTGCGATTCATCTGGTTTCACATCCAAGAGGTAGATATTTCCATGTCTTCGGCCCATGAATGACTGAGTAGAGTCTTTACTGGTTCTTGAACATATTCCCTCTTGAAAATTGATTTTGAAACCAGTGTCACACAGCTGACTAATACTGAGCAGATTGTAGTTGAGTCCTTCCATTAGGGAAACATTGCTTATTGTGAGGTTTCCAATCTTTACAGTTCCAAATCCCACAATTCTTCCTTTGCTGTTTCCTCTAAATGAGACTTTTCCACCATTTACTTGAACGAGCTTAATGAAGCAATTTGAGTCTCTTGTCATATGTCTTGAGCATCCACTATCCAGATACCATTTTACCTTTTTCTTGATAGTGACCTGCATTTAAAAAGACTTAAGCTTTCTTTGGTACCCATATTTTCTTGGTTCCATTGGTGTTAGTATGATATGCAGTTTTTGCCCATACTTTCTTAACAGGTTTCCAAACCATAGGACACTCTTTTTCAAAATGATCTGCACTATTGCATTTTGAACATCTGAGAGCATTTTGACCACTGGTTTTACAAACACTTTTTGAAAATGATCTTTGTAAAATGTCTTTGAAGGTCTCTGCTTAATTATTTCCTTCACTTTAGGAAAATCAATTAAAGGAATGGTTTCTGCTGTCATTCCTAAACCAGATTTATTGAAATAAGGTCTTTGTGTTGAAAGAATTTTTTCAAGTTTCTCAGATCCTATTGAGAATCTTTTTGAAATATTTGATACGTCATTTTTTAAAAATGCACTTTCTTTCAAGAGATTATCTTTGCTTTCTTTAAGAGTAGAAACATTCGTGTCTAAATGTTTCAACTTTTCTTTCAAAACATTTTCCTGTTGTTTTAGTGCAGAGTTTTCCTTTTTAAGTTCGGAAATCCTTTAAAGAGAAGTCTTAAGACTAAAACACAGATCATCAATGTATTTGGAAACTTTAACAGGTATTTTAAAGTTACTTACCTCAAATTCACTGTCTGAATTTGAGTCTGTCTCGGAGTTTGAATCTGAATCCGATTGTGCCATCAGACATATATTGGCATAATCATCATCACTTTCTTCACACTTTGTATCACTCCAGGTTTCTGCTTTAAGAGCCTTTCGATACTTTTCAGCTTTTCCTTTCTTCTTTTTCAGAAGAGGATAGTTGGGTCTGATATGTCCATTTTTCTTAGATTCAAAGCAGACTACATCTTTGTTTGATTCATCATCATCAACAGACTTAGTCTGTTGCTTTTGAAAACTCTATTTCTTTGGATTGAATCTTCTTCCTTTTCTGTTTAGCTTTCTGAATCTTCTTATCATGAGAGCAAGCTCCTCATCATCCATATCGTCTTCAGAATCTGTGACATCAGAATCATCATTGGATTTTAATGCAATGGATTTCTTGCCATTAGGATCTTCGTCTTCATTGATTCGTTCCACTTCATAAGACTGAAGAGTTCCAACCAACTCATCGACAGATAGTGGCATGATTCTTTGTGTTTCTCTTCTTGAGGTCTTTATGTGATTCCAATCCTTGGAGAGTCCACGCAGTAACTTGTTTACCTTCATGGGATCAAAAATTGGTTGACATTGATTTGAAGACCATTCACGATTTCTGTAAAACGACTAAACATATCAGTTATAGATTCTCCTGATTTCATTTTGAAGGCTTCATATTGACTTAGGAGAATATTGATTCTGGTCTCTTTCACTCGATCAGTTCCTTCATAGGTGATATGTAATCTATCCCAGACTTCTTTTGTTGTATCACAAGAAGATATTATATTATATTCAGTAGGTGATAAAGCACAATATAAAGAATAAATTGCTTTTGCATCAAGAGCTTGTCTATTGATTATCTCTTCTTGAGTCATTTCACTTGACTCAACAGTTTCTTTTCCTCTTTCTGTGACAAATGCAGCTTTAGGAGTGATTCATTTTTTTACAACGTCCCATTCCAGAGGATCCTTTGACTGTAGAAACGCTTTCATCTTGTTTTTCCAGATGTTGTAATCATTTCCATCAAAGTAAGGTGGTCTAGTATTGCTCTGCCCTTCCACCAACCCTGGAGCTAGCATACTAGTCATGGATCTTTAACTCTGAAGTAAAACACTTCAAATAAAGTGAGTACACAAGCTCTGATACCAATTGATATAGCTAGTAATAGCACCTAGAGGGGGGTGAATATGTGTTTAAATAATTTCTCGAGATATGAAAGCAATACTAGACAAATCAAAAAGTAAGCTCTCCTTTGGTTAACAAATCGAACTACGATTAAAGTTAAGCAGAGAGTAGGGAAGAGAAAATTGAACACAAGGTTTATAGTGGATGTAGGCTTGAATGGTTCGGCTTATTTCAAGCCTACATCCACTCTTCTGTACTGACAGCCCACTGGCTGGATTTCACTATGAACAAAAGAGATGTTACAGCACTGCTTTCCCTTGATTCCACAGTGTAGATATTCTATCACACTTCTTCAAGATATCTCAAAGTATAGACTCTCTTTTGCGTACAAGATTTCTCTTAGCAAATGAATTAACTAAGAATCAAAGAGCTTCAGACTTTGGAATTCTTCTATCGTACACACCTCGAACACCTAGAACGTCTTCCTTTTATACTCCTTTGTGCCATCATACCCGTTGGTACTTACCAAAGGAATTCTTCCAATCCTCCTGTTGGACAGAATCAATTAGGAAGATTATTCGAGCTATTAAATGAACATGTCGATAGCCCATCAATCCTGCTCGCCCATACAATCAGGATCTTGGTTTCCATAAGTAGAACCTTCCAAGAATACTTCGCCAATCATCGGATCTTTAATCATTCTTGATTTGAATAAAGGAATCCGTTATGTCATATCCAGCCAAGAGATTTTCTTCAGTCGATAAGACCAAATCCTTAATGAAGTAGATCTGGATAGCTTTTCTTCAACGGATTAGAAACTGTCAATGAGAATAGACTTTGAGTCTTGAGTCTGGTAGTCCGGAGGTCTTCAGACTTTAATAGAAGAGTCTGCAAAACTTCAGACTAGACTGATAGAAACGTTTTGTCAGCTTCAAAATATTCCAGAAAGATTTCTCCAACAGGAAGGCCTACACTTTTGGTAGAGTAACACCCTACCTCTTGCAATCTTTTGAATCCTAACTAACAAAAGATGAGGCTCAGTTGATGTGTTTTGAAATCGTCTATGGTTACATTTTATCCAAATGCAATAGATTGTTGCTAAGAAAGATAGCTTGAGGAGTCTTGCCTCCAAGTTTTTGCCCTTGGTGGCCCCGATCATCAATTGAAGTTCTAAGTTCCAACTTTTTACATAATGCCAAATTACATTTTGGGGCAAAATACTATGGCATACACTTCTTGCACTCGAAAAATAAGTGGCTTCTATCTTTTGCACCAATCATGCAAAAGTTACACTTAATATCTACTGAAGACAACCACCGTGATATGGCTACTATTGTTGGTAGTCTATCACTGCAAATAAGCCAACCAATAAAATTATGCTTACTAATACCGCTGGTCCAAATTAATTGATACCAGTCCACGGCTAATCGCTCTTGTCTGAATACCTTGTGTATCTTTACAACAGTATGTTTGGCTAGAGATAATGGTCATTAGAGCATGTCTCAACTTGAGAATGCATCACCAACTCCAAGCCATATTGCCCTTTATGTCGATTTGCATAATGGGAGTACCTCTGCATTTGATATGATGAGAGAAGATTGATGAGGCTCCAAAGCATGCGACCCATCAATACCTTATTGTAGATTTCAAATCAAGTAGGCCTAGTCCTCTCTCCTTTCTTGGTGAGCATTCTACATTCCATGCAATTTTGTGGGATTTGTGAGTTTTTGCATTGCCCTTGAGTTATTATCTTATTGAAGACTAAAAGTATAAAAGAGAATATATTAAAATTACACCACGAAAATTTTGCTACCACATAAAAAATTAATAAATACTGTGATTCAAGACACCGCGGGTGTTTACTAATCCCATAAGTATATTTGGTTATAAATTACATTAAAGGGAGCGGGAACTCAGGAACGGGACAAGAATTTCAATTTAAATGTGCAATATAATATAAACAATTAATTTTTGTTAGCACTAAAGTTTTGTATATTGGAAGAAAAAGAAAAATTATACAATTGATTTGCGATGCCTAGTAGGAATTGTATAACGGGAGGTTTGTTCCTAAGAGTAATTTAGGGGTTCCTCTGACTCGGAAGTTTCACGGAATGTGGAAGATCATCAATTTCAACATTTCAACACGTTGGGGGGTCCTCCAACTTGATTGTAATTTAGAGGTCCCGTTGACTAGGAAGTTTCCTGGTTTGTTCCTCAAGACTTTTCGGGGCAAATTTTCCGTGTGGGTCATTAATACATCGACATTGGCTGCTCAAATGATGCAGGCATGCAAATTCAATTCACATGAACTGTTGAATCGGATAGGCCCAATTCATTTGACAAGTATAGTTGAGAGATTTGTTGTTTCATTTAAAGATTTTATTATGGATCAAGAACTAGCTAGGCAACAAATTTTATAGTTGTAAACGCACCGACTTCCTTTCTGATTAAGTGTGATCAAATTTTTAGCAATCCCTTATTATCTATGCTAAATTAGTGATCTTGAGGTTAAGCATGGTTGTCTCCTTTCAGTGTTGACGTTAAATCGAACTCTTTGTGGTCGAAGCGAGGACAAGCCTGGTCGTTTCCTTTCCATTCCGATGTCAGAACGAACTCTTCATGGTCGAAGCCTGGTCAAGCCTTAGATCGAAAACCAGATCCATTAGCACTATGCATTGATGCAATTAATAACCATGGCCAAAGTGAATATTCAAATGATGACGTGATGTTAGATATATAATGATTGGTCCATTATTTTGATTTATAAAGTAATGTCCCGACCAATATCAGTCACCTTTCAATTGCCTAGTATACTATTTCTTCCCCTTTCTTTACCTTGCAGGAAAGAAGGGAAAACGATCCAGCATCTAATTTTTCCTAGAAAAGAAGATACAAGTAAAATTAGCAATTCATGTTTCAATTATTTATAAATTAGTAAATATGCTACAAATATATATAGTGTACTATGATTCGTTTAAGTCCGATATCACCAATCTCATGTATAGAGACATTGGGAGTAACTCAACCTGGCTGGAAAAAGAAACTTTGGCTTTTGACTCCTTCAAATCAGCGTCGCTGAACAATTAAAAGTGTATTTTTCTGGTCTTCCTTTGTTTCTTCTTTCTGGCTGCCTTTCTGGTTTTGCATGTGGAGGCCAACGAAGCAAGCACGAAAGGAGCATAGAGAGATATTTTTCCACGGAACATGACATTTGCAGAGAGTGATATAATCGAACTTTAAACATTGGTTAGACTTTAAAAGCTTGGATTTATTTTGCAAAAAATGAATGAGTTGAAATATATTTTTATAAAAATAATTACTTGTATTGTTACAAAAATAAATAAGTGAAAAATATTTTTATCGTCTATAAAAGTATATATTTTTAAATTATTCATCTTTCACAAAACAAATCAAATTTAACATTACATAAGTACACCTTGAAATGCCAGGTTGGAAGAAGTTTCTCCAACCTTAGCATACCTTCCTCAACTCCAAAGCCTCATTCCAATAAAAATTCTCCACAACTTTACTCAAATAACCACCTGTCTCTTTCACACTTTAGTACGGAGATAGTGAATAAAAAAGAATTTCTCCATCCTCGGCTTGCCCCTCTGAACTCTAAACCCTCAATCCATAAGATGTTCTCCATCCATGAGAGCATGAACTTACTCAAATGGGTGACGCAGCCACTCTCCTTCTCTCCTTTCCCTTCACACTCCATCCTTGTCTTCATCCTCATAGGCCTCACTATTTCCCAAGTTCTTTTATGCGAGGGAGACGACGATGTCCACTATATTGACTGCTGCTACTCTTTTACTTGCGGAACCATCGCAAATGTAACTTTCCTTTCTGGGGAGGCGGCCGACCCCAATTCTATGAACTTCCAGGATTCAAGGTCGACTGCCATGAGGACGAATTCCCTATCTTTAAGCACCAAGAGTGAAAATCTTATTTTCAGTACTTGAGGTCCAAGTGATTGACTGGCCTTAGCAATTCCTGTCATGAAAAAAATGGCAAACTTTGCTTATTGCTTCCTAGCTAAAGATCCAATATGAATTATCATCACTGTAAATCACGAGAAATGGGCCCGATCCGCTCGACCAAGGAGCCACTGCTCTTTTTGATCCACTGATTTTATCTAAATTGCAGTTGGGGCTGATGATATGTCGATATCATCAGTCAAATCATTTCAAAAAAAAGAAAAAAGAAAAAAGATGACCGGGCGAA
The DNA here is from genome assembly GCA_014182385.1 of Eucalyptus viminalis. Classification (NCBI taxonomy): domain Eukaryota; kingdom Viridiplantae; phylum Streptophyta; class Magnoliopsida; order Myrtales; family Myrtaceae; genus Eucalyptus; species Eucalyptus viminalis. Next base: position 9,151,696 of record CM024527.1, on the reverse strand, counting down.
GTTAAAAGAAGCTCGTCCAGATGAAAGTTTGGCCGCCTCAGTTCTGACGCTCCGATCCCTTCTGTTCTCTAGTCTAGGCGGTGGCCCTGCGTCTGTCTAGAACGCTGCAAACTACGTTCTTGAGGCCCTTATTGAAGTGTCCTCAAAGTGAAACGTGAAGGAAATTCGCAAAGCTCGTTGATTAGTCGGGGGCTGCGTGTAGGAATTGTGAAATGGGGAATACTAGTCCTAGTCGTCCCAAGTCAAGTTTACAATTATCCCACGGCTCAAGCTACTTGGCTTTGTTTCCACTTGCCTTGTTCTCCTTCTTTTCCTCTCAGCTTTTGTCTCACCGCGCCAAAGTCTTGGTCTTTCGTGAGGCCAAGCCGAGAGGCTCTCGTTAGTGCATTGGGTCAAGTCATTCATTCCAAAACCAGCATTATTATTTATCCCTCTGCATCCTCTTCCTTTAAATGTACCCTCCTCCTTGTTTTGCTCCCACTCCAGCCCTCTTCGGATGGATCTTACCATGGCATGTTCCTCTCTCTCCTTGCTCTTCTTCCTCGTCTCCCTCCAAATTCACTTACTGGTGCCAGCTTCTAGCGCGTTCCCGCTGTTCCAAGAGTGCGCTCCTTCTAAATGCGGAGGTCAAGAAATCAGCTATCCTTTCGGGCATAATAAGCGACCGAGTGATTGTGGGTATCCAGACTACTAGCTTGACTACGATGGAGATGACCTGACCCTGTCCATGGAGTCCCTGGAATATCGAGTGATCCACATGAATGCTAGCACACAGATCCTTGTGGTGGCGAGGTTGGATTTATCGGAAGATATATGTCTTGAAACATATAATGAAACCACTTTAGACTTGAATCTTTTCAACTACACTTCCAATGACCTCAATTCCACCTTATTCTTCGATTGCAACTCATGGCCAAACCATATATGGCTGACCTCTCCACATTATAGGTTCTCTTGTCCTAAGTCTCAAGATGGCTACTTTGTTCCTGGGGTTGACCTTCCAAAGCTAACCCGCGACCCATGCAGTTCCATTGTTCATGTCCTGATTTCCAAAAGTGAACCTCTAGGCTTTCCACCACCTTCAATGGATGGCAACAACAATCCTACTATTAGTGAGATCCTCAAGAAAGGTTTTGAGGTCACTTGTGAAAATGTTAGTAGGAATACCTAGAGGGGGGTAAATAGGTGCTTAAAAGAAGTCTTGACAAATAAATGCGGAATAAGTTGCGAGCAAAGTCTGTGAATGAGTTAGAGCTTGACTAAAAGTGCCACCAAACTTCTGAAGAAAATTCAGATTCAAATAGTGATTGCTTCTTAAAAAGGAACTTGTCTTCAAGATTGATTTCATAAATTCATGATTGATTCCATCAATGTATTTATAAAGGGTAAGTGAGGTTCTTCACAAAAAAGCTAGATATCAAAGATAAATCTTTATAACATTCATATCGAATCCTTGTCGTAAGATCAATATTTCTGAGTGTGATTATATCTTCGTTATGGACTTAGTTTCAGTTTCGATTATGTTAGAGTGGGAAAGATTTCTGGAATGAATAGATTTTGAGAAGAGTTTGCAATATGACTTCAAAAGTCTACTATTTTTCAAAATAAGAACAAGAACAAGAAAGTTTTGCCGACTTCAAAACTTGATAGGAGTTTTCTCAACAATCTCCCAATTTTTGATAATGACAAAACTTTCATGCAGATTTAAGCATAATATGAAATTTATCTTGCAAAACAACACTTTAGCAGCACATGAAAATTGATATAGATAACAGACAGTAAACACAATAAAGTTTGCACAAAATGCACATAGTTTGCATCCACAAAACACATCACTCAAAAGTCTGCATAAAAGAAACCACGCCAGTATAGAAAAACCAATCATGCACCAAATCAAAGCTTCAATCTGCAAACACTCTACCCATTTTTGTCAATAGCAAAAAAAGAAAATCAAACAAGCACAAATAAAAAGAGTTTGGTTCGAAAAGGATCAGGGTTGTCTAGGAACACGAACAAGTTGGAGATCCTCCAAAGTTTGTACGGTCTCCTCAAGCTTAGTTAGGCATTGATGAAAAACAGTCTCAACTTTCACCAGATTCTACGATGCCTGCTGATTCATAATCTGAACTTTATCATCAAGAGATTGTACTTTTCCGGTGAGAGACTTTGAGGTAGTACCGAGAACATCATGCGACTTCTGGATTTCAATCTCCATTCCATATTGCCGTGCCTTAATCTCCAAAAGGATCTCACTATCCAAGGATAGTTTGATTTTGGTTTAGTTTGGGCACTAGCTTTTGCAAAGTGTACCGGTGGAGTATTCAGAGGTGAAGAAACATCGACTTGATCATGTGAAATCTGTTGCTCACCCTGAATAGTAGCTTCTTTATCCCGACCCTCAAGTGAGACTTCAAGGAAATGAGATACATAAATATCTTCATCATCTAGAGGAGATTGACTGATGCCATCACTAGCAATTGGTTTGATAAGATGAGTTTTCTCAGCTACTCTCCTTCTTTAGGATCTGAGTCATTGTCATCACTCTCTTTTACTCCAGTTTCTTCTCCACCAATTCCTTCTTCTGGTTCTTTCTCGCTTTCATCCTCTTCTTCTTCCTCATAATCAGCTATACCTCCAAGAGGATCACGCATGGCAATAGCAGAGATGGTCTCGTCTTTATCATCTTCCCCTTCTTCATCTTAGAGATGAAGAATAGGTCTTTTTCTTTTTGGAGTTCTTGAGACAATGCTTTTCCCTTTGTGTTTCTTCTCAGTAGCAGGTTCTATCTTAGCTTTGCTTGTAACATCCTGAAATTTAACCCCGTTTCGATAAAGTGAAATGGGCATTTCATCGATGTGCCTATGGTCCTTTTTCTCTGAGTTCATCACTCACGAGTTAACTAACCTATTGAGTGAAGCCGTTAAGGGATGTATCTGCAGTAAATCCCTAAAAGCTACTTAATTGGTTGGATTTGACTAAAATCACGTATGATCGATTTTAACCATCAAATTTAAATTAGTTTCAGGAATCGAATATTCGAGTGTGTCACAATTCATTTTTAGGACTTCGTCTCATCGTCCATTAAATTATTGACGAGTCCGAAATTTCGGAAAAGAAATTATCGGAGGAAAAATTGAAGTCCGGAAGAAATTAAAAAGTGAAAGAGAAATGGAAAATAATAATGGTAATAAGAATAAATAAATATCTTATTATTTTTTACTCTTTTTTTTTTTTTTTTTTTTCTCTTTCTCTCTCTCCCTTCTCTCTCTCTCTCTCTCTCTTTCATCCGAAAGCCCCTCCCCACGCCGACCATTTCCCCTTTTTTTCCTCTTGCCATTTCCCAGTTTGCCTCTTTTTCTCTCTTCTTTTGACTAGTCAAACCCTTTCTCTTCTCTCTCTTATCTCTTATTCTCTCTCCTCTCTCTTCTCCCCCATTCCCACGTGACTGAAAGCCCCCTCTTCTTGTTTCTTGCTCGTGAAAACCAGAAACGGAGGAAGAAGGACAACGGCTCACCGAAGACTGACCAGCCGCCCGTTGCCGTCGCACTGGAGCTAGACCGCTCGCGTGCCCGCCGCTCGCCGCCGTCTCGCTGTCTGTTCACGTCCCCGCGTCCGCCGCTTGCTGCCATCCCTGCTGTGCGACCCAGCTTCTGTCCGTCCATTGGAGAGACCGACCAGCCATCGTGAGCGGCCGAGCAAGTCGCTGGAGCCACCGTGCGACCTCACCGGACCGCCACCTGCCTTCCCGACCCTTCTCCGCCCCCAACCATCTCTGTTTCCCCCTGTTTCGCAGCCAAACCAGCAACCCACCGAGTGGGTTTCCAGCTGGTTCGGGCCCACTTTTGGGCCGTTTTCGGGGCCCGATCTCGAGAGTCGCTTTGGGAAGTATTGTTCCTCGCGTTGCCCCTATCGGATTGATATGATTTGCGCACGATTCCGGTGAGTAATCTCATTAATCCCTGCTTAGTTTACTAATTATGCTTAGGGGTTGGTTAGGTTTAATTAAATACAATTAAGTGGTTAGATTAGAATAGATTAGTGATTATTAGATAATTGTGATTCAAATTAGACAAATTGAATATGTATTTAGCAAGCAGACATGGTCTACTATTTATTGAGGGTAGCTCGGGATTTTTCCGAATCTTTATCGAGATTCAATTTGACAATTCGGGCCTAAGTGGAATTTTTGGTATTTAAATATTATTTTTCGGAATTAAATTAATTAATTAATTATTTTCCGAAAATTCAACTGGGATGGCCAGTGACCGGGATATTATGCTAATGACCGTGGTGAAGTCTGTTTATTTAATTGGGTTTTATTTTGAGCTAAATTGAATTTTTTTTATATTAATTATTTAATTTTCGAAATTAATTAATTAATTAATTAATTTTCGGAAATTAAGGTTGAGATGGCCGACGATCGAAAGGCTTTCTGGCATTCGGCATCCCATTCAATCTTAGTATTCTTCCTTAGGAGTTTGAAGAATGGTTTGGCTGTCTCCGACAATTGAGAAATGAATCTTGCGATATAGTTCAATCTACCCAGGAGACTTCGAACTTCCTTGACAGTAGAGGGAGCTTTGAGGTCGCAAATGGCTTTAACTTTCGATGGATCGATTTCAATGCCTCGGCTACTGACCATAAAACCTAATAGCTTCCCAGACTTTGCTCCAAATATGCATTTGGCGGGATTAAGTTTCAGCTTAAATTTCCGAGCCGGTCAAATAACTTCTTTAGAACCCTAATATGGTCTTCTCCATGCTTTGATTTGGCAATCATATCATCGACATATACCTCTATTTCCTCATGCATCATGTCATGGAATAAGGTGACCATTGCTCTTTGATATGTGGCTCCCGCATTCTTTAGGCCAAACGGCATCACCTTGTAACAAAAGGTCCCCCATGGTGTAATGAAGGATGTTTTACTCTTATCCTCCTCTTTCATCTTAATCTGGTTGTATCCAGAGAACCCATCCATGAAGGAAAATAGTTCAAATCCCGCGGTGCTATCAACCAAAACATCAATGTGCGGTAGCGGGAAATCATCCTTTGGGCTTGCTCGGTTTAGATCTCGATAGTCTATGCAAACTCTGACCCGTCCATCCTTCTTCATGACCGGAACAATATTAGCAATCCAATCAGCATAATGGGATACTTCGATGAATTCCACTTTTAATAGCTTCATAACTTCTTCCTCAATCTTCTTAGAAAGTTCAGGTTTCGTTCTTCGAAGTTTTTGCTTTTTTGGTGGCATATTTGGGTCAGTTGGTAGAGTGTGCTCCACAATTTCTGGGTCTAGTCTGGCATATCCGCGTAGGACCATGCGAATATATCTTGATATTCCTTTAAGAATTCAACCATTCTTTTTGCCTCGATCTACGAAAGGCCCGCCCCAATCTTGGTTTCCTTAACATTTTCTGTGTCACCAAGATTTACAATAACTGTTTGTTCGGCTGTCAAGGGTTTAGATTCTTCATGACGAATCCAATCTCTTTCGATGTCTTTCGGATATCATTATCCTCGTCAGATTCAAAGAGACTTTCATCAGGCAATTCCGAGTCACATATATATGCATCATGATTATGCCGAATGACATGCCTGAGATGCAAATGAGGGGGTTAGTAAAATCACTTAACGAATGCCATGCATGATGCACATTCAAAAGTTCTTTTTGAATAACAATTTGAAAAAAAAAAAATGAATTAGGAGATTGTCCTCATATCCTCAGACATCTTTTCCCAAAACTTTGAAAACTAGGAGTCATGAGGAAGTCCAAGCCTCAAAGCATCATCATAGGACTGGTGGAATACTTCCTCACGCCCTTAATAAAACATGGATGCATTTGTATTAACATGATAAGGCCGTTTTACAAGGTTCAGATCTTGGACCACGGCTCACAGTCCAATACCTTGATTACAAACGAAACTAACAAAAGTAGCTAAACAACTCTTCCCATGTAAGGGAATACATAAAGGGAATGACATAAAACATACATGAAGGAAATGACATAAAACTAAACAGGATAGGTAAGTAGCATCCCTACTCCGAAAGCTGGAAGAAGCCCACAGAAGGCTCCGCCTTGTCATCATCAAAGGTGACAAACACATAGTCGGTATCGGTACCAAATAGGTCTACTATGTTTAAGATTGCTCCCTCCTCTTCTTGTAGTAGCTCAGGTGACTTGGTAAAGGTCTTCTCCAATGGTGGATAAAGATCCTTTAGTGATGGAAGGAGTAAGCCTTGCTGATTTTGTATTGCATTAGTGCAACTTCCATATTCAATTCGTCCCATATAACCTCCACACACATCTCGGCCCCAACGGTTACTTTGGCCCATGTGTCCCCCATGCATACTTCGGCCTCCACGATTGCCTCGGTCCATACGGCCTCCATGGTAACCTCGGCCTCTACCTCTGCCGTATACGCCTTGACCAGTAAGCTCTTCATATTTCACCTGACTCTCCAGATATTTTTGGTAGCCTAAACCCACTCTTTTATGATTCCTTGGGGCTTCAATGGGCTTGGTAATACCATGTGCATACATTCCCAATCCCAGTCCGGGAATATGACCGTACTTTAATAGCACTCTACTTGACATGATAGACGGGCCGGACATTTCGGGACTCTTAAGAGCGGTCCCAATGGGTACATGGACCATTGAGACTAGTTCGAAGGTATGATAGCTAGATTCCTCCTTCTCTTCAGGCTCCACATACGGGATGGCTGTGTCTTGATAGATCTTAAAATCAGTTTCTGCACGGACGGTTACAATTTTCCCCTCCGAAATGAACTTAACCATCTGATGTAGAGAGGAAGGTATAGCTTCAGCGGCATGGATCCATGGTCGACCCAATAAGAAATTAAAAGCGCTGGGGATATCCAACACTTGGAATTTTGTCAGGAATGAGGTAGGGCCGATCAAAAGGTTGAGCTCAACTTCCCCGATTATCTCTTTCTTTACACCATCAAAAGCTCGGACGGTATACTTGGATGGTCTAATTTGCTCTTTACCAACCCCGAGATGACGAAGGGTGGCTAATGGACAAATATTCAGAGCGGACCCATTATCAATTAAGACTCGGGCTACTATCATATCGCAACACTTGGCTGATATGAGTAAGGCTTTGTTATGATCGTGTCCCTCCTCCGGAAGATCTTCGTCGAGAACGAGATTTGGTCCTTCAAGAGAATGGACCCAATGAACTCCTCCCGTTGCTTGTCCCCAATGGTCTCCGGTACATGTATCTCATTTAGAACCTTCAATAGTGCATTTTTGTGTTTCTCGGAGGTCTTGAACAACTCCAAGAGTGAAATCTGGGCGGGCATCTTCCTTAGCTGCTCTACTACATCAAACTCACTAGATTTGATCATCGCCAAAAATTGCTTCGCTTCCTCATCAGTGACAGCTTTCTTTTCCATAGCTTCTGCGGGTGCATAACAGCGACCTGATCGGGTAACAGCATCGACTTCATTTGTCCCATAATCCCATGGGACTGCCTTAGGATCGAAACTAGTGACAGGGCTTTTTGGGATCTCATCTAGATCGCATGGTGGCAACTCAATTACCATCCGTTTGGATTCAGCCTCTCCTAGCTCTAAGTTCGCGAACTCCTCGGCCGCCAAATCAATAACCACGTGTTTAAACTCGCCCTCATTAGAGTCCCATTGCTCTTCTTCAATAGATAAATCGATGATTACTTGGTGTCATCATGGCGACGGTTTCTTCCTTGAGCTCGGTTAAGTCGTCCATGCCTCCCCACCCATCAGGGACGGTTTCTTTAGGATCCATGAAAAAGCTTGGGGGAGGTGAGTATTTGACGAGATAGTCATACTTTCCATTTGGTTGGCCTAGTGTATCTACCACTTCGCCCTTTTCTAATGCCATCTTCAAAAATGCATGATCTCCGCGAACTCTTTTAGCTTTGAGCTCGGATTCAGCATCTAAGGCCTCTCCTTCATTTATGGTTAACGGTTCGGTTTCCTTGGCTACGTCGACATCATTCGGTGTTTTGACAGTGCTTACCTCCTCGACTGATGTCTCCACAATCATCCCAAATTCACAACAAGAATTCTTGGGAGAGAAATCAATTACAGCTGTCATCGTCTCATTTGCTTGGCCTCCTCCTCCATTGCGGATTATGCCCATGTTGATCATCCTGGTGACAAGCTCTAGTTTCTTCTCAGTTGGGACAACTTCATCGCTCCTCTTGTAATAGCCAGTTAAAATCAAATCTTCATATAGTTTGTGGACGTCAACCCTAACCATTTGCACGTTCCTTTCCTCTCCTTCAACAATCATATTGACATCCCGACATGAACGGGTAAAGGGTTTTGCTTGACGTTGGGCTGCGTCTCCTTGAATGATAAGATATCTTTGTCCAATAAGCTTTGGACCTTGTTCTGGAGTATTCGGCAATTATCCACATCATGGCCTTTCTCACCCATATGGTACTCGCAAGACTTTGTGAGGTCAAACCCTAGGAATTTAGGAGGGTTGTCACGAGGAATCTCTTTAGCTACCAACCCTTTCTGCAGCAACATGGGTAACAGTTTGGACAAGGGCCTAGGCAAAGGTGTGAATTGCCTCGGCGTCCACTTCCTAGGCTCGTAATTCTGGTACCTCCCTCGTGATGCGAAGGATTTTGAGGATGCGAAAATTGTTTTGATTCGGCTGGGCCTTGCACGTAAGCTACTTCTACTTCTTTCTCCTTCTTATTGGTAAATTTCCTGCTTGTGCCTTCGGTTATCCGACCCTCATGCATGGCTTCTTCAATTCTCTCTCCAATGGCAACCAAACGGGTAAAGTTTCCACAGTCAGAGATAATCATTTTGTTATAAAAGTCTGGAGGAAGGGTATTAAGGAAAAGCTCCACCATTTCAACGTCGTCCAGTGGTGGTCGAACTTGAGCAGCCAAGGCGCGCCACCTTTGCGCGAATGACCTAAAGGACTCATTTCTTCTTTTCTCCGTGCGCATTAACACTTTGCGCGTTGGGGCAATCTCGGTATTGTATTTATATTGTAGCACAAATGCCTCCGCCAATTCTTCCCATTTTTCCATCTTTTCTGGTTCCAACAGGATGTACCATTGCAAGGCCGGGCCGGATAGACTCTCCTGAAAAGTTTGAATCAATAATGGGGTGTTACGTGCATAGCGCCCCATCCTATTCAAATAGTACTTCAGATGGACTTTTGGATCGCCGGTACCATCATACTTAGCGAAATCGGGAACTTTAAACTTCTCGGGAAAGTCCATTTTGGCGTATCGAGACAGATCCTCGATCATGTTAGTTTCATATCCCTGTATGGCTTTAAGCTTCTCCTCAAGCTTAGCAAATCTTTTGTTGTTCTCCTCCTCCATTCGAGCTGAGATGGCTTCCGAGATGGGATCTTGCTCCACCACTACGGGTGTTTGATGGGGAAGCTCTTCAGCAACGTTCTCCCTAACGTTGGCATTGCTAGCCTCGGGAGTAGGCACGAGCGTGTCTCTATTGGGGGCTACAGCCACTAGACTAGCTCGAATTTCGTTCGCAAATTGGGCAAATTGGGTTGCCAAGTCGGTGATTCTATTATCCAAGGTGTTAAACGGGCGTTTTGTTCTTACGTATTCATCCTTGCAGCTACGAGAGCGGGTCCCGATGGGCGATCGTCTTAAAGCCGTGTTGTCGGTACCTTGTTAAATAAAACAAAAGAACAAACAAATCAACATACAGAAGATGAGAAAGAAAATAAAATACAATAAAAACTTAAAACCCTTCAATTTTATACTTTCTTATAACAAAATAGAAATAAGAAACCCCTTGCATAAGCCGAATCTCACATAAGTGGCTTCTTATCAATATTTTGTTATAGGAAGTTATACAATTAAAGGGGTAACACATGATGATTGATCAAAATGCCCATCTCATATTCCATTAGAATCAAAGTAATTATAAGGGAGGAAAAAACATCACTAATTACACCAAAAATTATGAAGGAAGATCCCTATACATCCACTAAAGTAGAGGAACTCCTAAACATTGCTACTAATATTTCATATAAGGAAAACCTTATACAACTTTTCTAAAAACACAACTCTAATGGAATATGACTAATCCTTTAGTTTTCCCCTCAAAGCAACTTGCGGATGCGTTTGTTTGTTTCGGTCAAACGCTCCTCCTTAGCTAAGGCTTCATCCCTTTCCCTTATAATCCGCCCCATTTGGATTTCCTTCGGAGTTGGCTTTGTAGGAAACTTTGGAATGACGACAGCAACATCGGGTTCAATACGGCGATCAATATATCCTCTTGATGCATGGTGCTCCCTCATTTCTCCTTCCAACTCAGTGACCCACTCAATATCCCTTGGTGGACAATGATGTAGGATGTTGATGATGTTTTCCACTTCTTTTTTCATGTCTTCGATTTGGTTCCCCTTGACAACCTTATCGCGAAAGTCAAAACGAAACAACCCCAACTTTAAAGGAGGAGGGATTTCTTGAAGTACTCGATATTGACGAACTACTCTTAAAGGGTAATAAGACGTAGATCCTGTCAAACCTAAGAGTGGAATCGGGTCATTGTGATTGCTCATAAGTCGTGCTTTAGGGAAGCGAATCCAAGGGGCTTGCCACAAAATTTGTTTTGGGGTGATATTTTCAAAAAATTCTACCCAACCACGGAATGTCCAAGCATGGAGGAATTTTTCTATATCCTTAAGTTTGGAAAGAGGGTTTGTATCTTTATCGATGTTGGTAATAGCCAAATTCCCTCCAAATACTTTTAAGTGAGAGAGAATCCAAACTTGAAGGATGCCTATAGGTGCTCTAAGGATCGAAACTTTGTCTTCTTTGAAACGGTTGAGAGAGAGGAACATTTCGGCTAGAAGCATGTGTGTAAATCCCCTAAGGTGAAGGACTCTATAGACAACATGAGCAAGGGTAGGATCCATTGTTTTTTGGGTGAACGGGAAAAGAACGAATCCGAAGAATGCTAGAAGGAAAATTTTGGCATTTTGAGGATTGGGGCTTGGGAGAAGACTACGGAATCTTTGTTCGATGAAAGACAAAGGGAGGCCTTTTGAATTCCTATTAAGAAGTTCTTTAATTTCAAGAGGAGGAACTCCTAGGAATTGACTCAACAGTGGGATAGGATCTACTCCTAAAGGAGGGTCGACAAGACCGAATGCAGGGACATTGCCAACAATGATTTCTAATTCCTCTAAAGTTGGGGTTAATTCATGATGACCAAACACGAACGTTGAAGTCTTGGGGTTCCAAAAATGAGCCATGGCCTTCACTAATGGCACGTGGGACTCTCGATATAAGAGAAAAATAAGATAGCCAAGTTTCTTCTCTACAAAAGTCTTCTTGTCCACATCAAGTGCATCCCACATGTCTAACAACGCCTTCTTTGGGATAGGGATGATACGAAGCTCAGGGAAACCCATGGTATCTAAACCTAAATAGGCATTTTGATCAATCACCATATGTCACAAAATAAGCTAAACTTAATGATAAAACATTATATGCACAAAAAACATTATTTACATCGGGGAATAAAATACTAGTACCTTTGATAGAGAGAGAGAGAAGAAGAAAAAAAATGCGACAACCACAAAGACACATCGCATGTCAACTCGTGAGGCTCACTAAAAGGTATGATTCTAAAGGCTAAAGGTTCCCATTTCAATTAGATCAAAAGAGTTTTCCCCACTCCGCACTTACGTCGGACAGTTCTCTTTATCATTAATCAAAATGAGCGGGACCAAAAGTGGATAACCATGGGTCATTCCCCGCACGGGTTCCATCTTTTGGCACCTCCTATGGGCTTCCTAGTGCAATCGGGGTTTTAGATCGCGGGTTGTGTGTGTAAATGTGTAGTGCTAAGGTAAGTATAAAGGCACACACAACAATTGATATCCAAACAACACTTCAATTTCATCCATATAGACATACATTCCTACATCTCCCTACAAAAGAAATGGGTTAACACACACTCCACCCCTTATTACTCCGAACCTACAAAAACAATTAACACGTTGTTAGTGGACTAACCTTGTCTTCCACGTGGCTTTGACACGCGCTATCAAATGAAGACCATGTTAGTGAACAACCAACCAAATTATTACGGCCTAAGTCCTCTAAGGTTTGTAACCAAGTCCCCAGCGGAGTCGCCAAGCTGTCGCGACCTCTTTTTTTTTTTATCCGGAAAAAGAAAGAAAAGGTTTAGGGGTATTTGCATAAAGAGGTGGACCAATGGCCCTAGATTAGGCGCGGGCTCTCCCAAGCCCATACCCCGCGCGACGTTGGATTCGTTTTTTAGTTATTAACAACCTATGTAATTCTAGGAGTCGCCACTAGCCTATTGGGGTCGGCTAGAAACCAACCGAGACACGGGAGTGTTGTCTCGATTTCTACGCAACCAGAGATTTCTAGGAACGGGGACTTGTTTACGCCAATGTTTCTATTAGCGCCCTTGCGGTACCACTAACTTGGAAGGTTGTTTATCTAAATGGCCACACAATCTCGATTACCAATTATAATCTTTATGAAACCGCTAAGTGTCCATGCAAATGTTTTTGTAGGTTTTTTTTTTTTTTTTTTGTCTAAACTAATCCTAACATAATTTAGAAAAGAAATTTACACTCAAATTATTGAAAAGCGGTGCGGTAAATAAACATCCAAGAAATTGAAATGACTTGAAAGTAATGCGGAAAAGAAAGACCCGATACAAGTCGGGCAAATAATATTACATGGCCTTGTTATCACGCCCCGGGACAGGACCCCCGTGAGCAAAATGGGAATTTAAATACGTATGATATTACTCTAAATGCATGAAATTACTCTAGATAATTTTAATCTATACAAAATGGATTATTTACAAAAATTGTTATAAAATATCAAAATAGCATTAAATTAGAAAAATGACCTTTTAAAAATAGGAAAATTCCATATATGTCATTTATATCCTAATTTAATGTTATCCAACATTTTTTATATTTTTTTTGAAATTTTCAGATTTTTCTCTTTTTTTATTATTTAAAAAAATATATATATTAATAATGATTCCTTAAACCGATCTATGCTAACATGGAGTAACAAATCACATGAATATCACAACGATTAAGCTCAAATCGACCGCTTCGAGATTGGAGCTTGGTTTCAACATTTTATCGAACACTTGGTTTGCATCAAAACGCCTCAAACGGCTTCTTCGGGTCATGTTCGTGGCCTTCAATCTCGATCCATAAGCAATCTCATGTGAATGCAAAGTAGCAATGATGTACTACTACATGCAAAGAACGTGTTTGACTAGAAATTACAGCCTAGAACATGCAAAAACCGAACTGAAAATGGCCTCCAACATGCGGGTTGGGGCTGTTTTGCAAAACTGGTGATGAACCCAAGTCAAACAGCCATGCCAAATGCTCAGATTGAAGCTCCGACAACCATCACATACCATATCTATATGAAATATTACTCCATCTAGATGAAAATAGGTGACACTTACTTTCAAATGCAACAAACATCACCGAAAATGATCAACCGAACGCATCAAAATGAACTCTCCAAGAAGCATTCATGCATGGTCTATGCTGGCCAACCATGTCTCAATGTGGTTTTTGGCTCATGTCATAGATGGTTTCATGGTTCACAAGGAGATTTAAAGACTAAACCGGGTTGTCCTATGCATCATTTGTACTTCCATGTAGCATTCATCAAAGTCATAACGAAAAAACAAGCATGCAAAGGGGAGTAGCAAGTCGAGCATGTAGGGGGCATTGAAGAGGTTTTAAACACTTAGAAAAATTTTAGCTTCAGAAATCAGCTCTTCAGACTAGTTTCCTTCTCGATTTTCGTGATCAAAACATGTTCAAACTTGAACAAAAATACATCTAGAATGCTTACCTTGCTTCCTAGTTTCTTTTTCAAGCGACTCTTGGCCAAGGAAACCACGAAATTGTCTTCTGGAAGCACGTGAAAGTTGGTTCCTTCAAGCTGAAAGTGAGATCTGCAGAAGAAAAAGTGACAACGAAGCTTTTCGTTGATTTTCAAAACTAGACTTCCAGACCTTCCTTGTTGGCCAAGTTCAAATCAACCAAAACTATATGTATTATAGTTTGTCTTGTAAGTCATGGCTTTCCTCAATTGTCTCTCAAGTTTCTCAAAAGCGCTCGCTTTCCTCGCTCATGAACAATCAGGCTCAACACTTAGAAAAATTTCGGACTTTCTCGGCCTGCCAGGAGGGCACTGTTTTCGGGGGCTTTAGGAGGCCTATCCGATCTCCATTTGGGACGTGCGACCTATGGTTGGAAAGATCTTGGAATGAATTTTCACTCTCTAGTTGAAGGTTTTGGCTAATTTTGGCCACAGGTGTGTGAAAATCTCCATTTTCTCTCTCCAGGTCGGTCTTGAATTTCTGGGCTTTGGTTTTCTGGAGTTGCTTCTGAGGGCTCCTTTGGGGATCGATTCCGAGCTCTCCTTTTTCTCTCTCGTCTCTTTCTTTTCATCCCTTGAAAGACCTTGCTTCAGTGATCTTATCCCATGAATTGAGGGATTTTTGGTCAGCTTTTTGGCCCCCTGCCAAGCCTGCCAACTGAGCTAGTCCACCCACTCTCCTGACTTAGCCAAATTTTTCATTTTGCAGATGTTGAGTGTGCCGATTTTGCTGCGACTTTCCCGTGCTTCCAGCAGCTTATCCCTGACAAATTTCCGTCCACTTGCACTACTCATTACGGTCTTCCATCACGTGCAAAGATCAGGCCGGTTGGAGAGCTACGGAGGATATGGTGGGGCCACCAAGTTGCCCACTCAACAACTCTGACTTCAAACCAACTCGTGGACTGGGGTTTGTCAGCTGGTTTAGGCGCTTTAATCCATGAATTTGGCTGATATTTTTTATCAATTAGCAAGCTCATATATATTAGTTTAAGATCTTGACCCATTTTCGCAATTGTGCCCACCCAATTTTGCAAAAAAGTCCCTCAAAGTTGGCCATTTTCTTATCCGAAAATACCCAATTCAATACAAATGTGGTCTTTTTGGCTCAATTTGATTGATTCTACTTGGCCCAAATTCAATTTCAACTTAATTGATGACCAAGATGATGATTTAAGGGCTTGGGCGCAAATTTTGCAAAATTTGCGAATTGGTCCCTCAACTTTTGGAAATTGCATTTTGGCCCCAAATTGTCATTTGAATTCCAATCTGACCTCCTAGGCTTGGCTAGTCACACTTAGATCATTGGCCACAACTTTTTTTTACTATTTTTTTAATTTTTTTTAATTTTTTTAATTTTTTTAATTTTTTATTTTTTTTAATCCTTTTTTTTTTTTATTTTTTTTTTTATTTTTTTTAAAAATTAATTAATCATATGCAATAATTCGGGCAAAAAATTAGGTGTCAACAGCTGCCCCTCTTTGGAAGGGAGCTCAAAGAGGTTTCTTTCAAAGATAAGGTGACGCCTAATTTTTTTTTTTTTTTATTTTTGAAAATAGCAAAATGAAAATGCAAGTGAGCTTAATGTAAAGAGCATGATCTAGGGATGTACTTGTGAACAATTTGAAAAGTGTGGTTTAAGGATATACCCACGAACCTTGTGGTTTAAGGCAATCCCACTAACCGTGTGGTTTGAGGTAGTCCCACAAACCTTGTGGTTTGAGGTAGTCCCACTAACCTTGTGGTTTAAGGCAGTCCCACTAACCGTGTGGTTTAAGGCAGACCTACTAACCTTGTGGTTTAAGGCAGTCCCACAAACCTTGTGGTTTGAGGTAGTCCCACTAACCTTGTGGTTTAAGGTAGTCCCACTAACCATGTGGTTTTAAGGCAATCCCACGAACCTTGTGGTTTAAGGCAGTCCACTAACCGTGTGATTTAAGGCAAATTCACTAACCTTGTGGTTTAAGGTAGTCCCACGAACCATGTGGTTTTAAGGCAATCCCACTAACCTTGTGGTTTAAGGCAGTCCACTAACCGTGTGAATTGTATGGTTTGCGGATGACTAAGAATCTCTTGAAAATGCATGGTTTAAGGCTGACCCATGAACCCTTTGAAATTGCATGGTTTAAAGGTAACCAAGAACTCTTGAAAGTGCATGGTTTAAGGCTATCTCATGAACCCTTTGAAATTGCGTGGTTTCACTGGAGAAACCTGTCATTCGAGAATATTTTGAAATGGACACTGCACATCAAATAGAATTCAT
Organism: Eucalyptus viminalis; assembly: GCA_014182385.1. Taxonomy (NCBI): domain Eukaryota; kingdom Viridiplantae; phylum Streptophyta; class Magnoliopsida; order Myrtales; family Myrtaceae; genus Eucalyptus; species Eucalyptus viminalis. The sequence continues at coordinate 9,135,516 of CM024527.1, read as the reverse complement.
CGTAACAAGTATTCTAGTAGCGAAAGCATACTAGATAAGATCAATTTCAGCACATGTCATCAAAAACAATATCAAAAGTGTGTCAGTAATGCGAAAGCAATGATTGCATAAACAAATCAAGCTAATTCCAACTACTTGACAAACTCGCAAAATTATCATCATGCTCGGATGATATCATTAATCGTCAAATTCTCTTGGGAGAAAAGTCCTTGTTGAAATGACCTTGACTTATGAGAAAGGTTTGTTAAGTATGCCAAGCAAGGACCCCTAGTCAGAAAGGGCTTCTCGCATATTCTCAAGAAAATGGCTATTTGATCCCATCTACTCATATGGGAAATAAATTGATCACTCAATCTCACTCTTCCAGTGTGCAAGGCTTTGAATCATTCGCAATAAGTACACATTGACCAATCTAAAAGGTCTTTTAGGAGGACCGTAGTGTAGGTTTGGTCATGGTTTTAGCAATGGATAGACATCATTGGCTATGAAATGAATTAATCACTGATCGACATCTCCGCCAGGTTTACAAGTCAAGAAACCTCAAGATGAGATAAGACAACCTTACTCTCACTTCTTCGAGCGGCATCTTCTTTAGGAAGTCCTTATTTCCACTTTGAATCATCCCAATCTGAAGAGACTTCGGGAGTAGGTTGTAATGTTGGATTGGTGAAAGGCTCAAAAGGCTCAACACTTTTTTGAAGAGGGATTTGAGAGTTGGTGATTATCATGGCATCATTACCATATCATCCATTTTTTTAAAGCACTCAATGTTTAGAATTCAAATTGTCTCGAAAGTCCTTTGACTAATCATCTTAACATAATGACTTTTGCATTTGCAATGATTTTCTTTTCAATGCAAGCATTTCTTTTCCCTGGGCATTGGCCTTGCTTTTACCAGGCACACTACTTTTTCATGCCCTTCAATTTTCATTTGACTTTTGCTTTTTTTGGACTTTTTGAGCTCTTAAGACTTTCGAGATGTTTTTCATATTCTCATGTAAACACAAATTGCATTGGTAAATAATATGCCCTGCCCCCAATGTGGGGAGATAATCACCACTCGGGTTTTAGAAATGAACGATTAGGCTCAACTTGGTTTAAGCAAAGGGTATCGGTGTTTGGGTAGAGAAAAGAATGCTCTTCTTCACCTTGGGATGCTTCGAGCTTCCATAAGAACTCACCTGTAGTTACCACAAAATGATTTATGCAAGTGAGCGTAAGGAAGCCTTTCTCATCTTTCCTCTTCAAATAATGTCAACCCAGATCTCCATAATTGTCCCATCGTGGGGTGGTTCTTGACAGGGGTATTTTGTAGAAAATTCTTCACATTAAAAGGCTCAAATGGGCTAACTATTGTCACCTGTAGTGTGTATGATAGAAGAAAGAAATGCCTCTTATCATCTTGATCTATGTACCGCTTGCGAATGAGTTCATTGACCTTAAACGACACGGGTTTTCTTTCTCGCTTGAATCCCATAGTGCTTAAAGGACATGTTTGGAAATGGGTTGCCTTTCTTCATCCTAAGTGTTTCTCGCTTGGCATAAGTAATATCACCTTTCATTTTTGTTGAGATCACCTGGGTGGATTAATCTCCATAGAGAATTTTGATTCGAAATGACTGATCCGCCGAGTGGATGGACCAATTAAAGGTAAAGAAGATTTTCGCGAATTTTGTGGAAAACTTGTTTCCTCAATTTCCATTTTTTGTGCTTGTTTTTAGAAAAACATTAAGTGTTCTCTCTCTTTTTTTCTTTTTTTTTTTTTTTTTTTTTTTTTTTTTTTTTTTTTTTAAAAAAAAAAAAAATGGAAATTCTCCATTTGTTTTCCATTTGATTTTGAGAAGAAGAGTACTTACCTGTGCCTCAGTAGTCAGGTGACCCCTTGATCAGTTTCACCATTTGGCAGCAAACAACGGCATGAACCTATTGTTTTGAGGCTTGAAGAGATTCTCAGGTCTTTGGTCTCATTAATTCGAGCGCTTTCCTCCTTTTGCAAAAGTAAAAGATGCAAAAAAAAAAAAAAAAAAAAATTTATTTATTATTATTTTTTTTACATTTTACGGCAAACTCATTGCCGCTTCCAGGGATCGAACCCTGGCCGTTCTCGGACCACTTCATTCCCCATACCACCAGGCCGAAGCGCTGGTAGTGTCCATGAGGCGCTTCTTTTTTATTTAATTGAACCGTCTCTAGAATAACACATCTTTTAAACCAAGTTAGGTGAATTGGACATGTGTTACCTCCACATATTTGCTTGGTCGATATATATTCTGCTTAAATCAATTTCTTGGCTTTATTCTTCGGATACTGATGTTCCTGCCAAATAGGGAAACTATGTCAAAAAAAGAGGTTAGGGAGGGTATATCGAAAATGATACCAAATTACCCTTCTCCTGAGTTTGTATTCGACAACTTCTGGGAATGTCTCGAATGTGGACCATTGCCTTTTGTTTTGTCATTTTAAATTTCTTCATTTTACAATCTTTCCACTAAAGCCACTAGATACACATAACATGAATACATATGCATGTATAGAATGTATGCATGAAATGCATGATGCAAGTGCTAAGTGACTCGGGTTGTACAAGAAATGGCTATACAGCCTTGATTTCATTCATGGAAAGTATTTCTTGACCGCATCAGCATTTACAGGCTTTGGCAGCTCGCGGCCGTCCATTTCCACCAGAATTAAAGCCCCACCGGGTAGTATTTTCTTAATGACATAAGGGCCTTCATAATTTGGAGTGAATTTTCCGCGTGGGTCCGGTATGATAGGCAATACTTTCCTCAACACAAGCTCATCCACTTGGAAATGTCTCGGTCGAACTTTGCGATTAAAGGACCTTGCAACTCGCTTCGGTAGCATTGACCATGGCATAGTGCACTAAGTCTCTTCTCATCAATCATATTCAGCTGTTCGTATCTCGCTGCATCCACTCAGCCTCCGAGAGTTTAATCTGTGAGAGAATCCTCAACGAGGGAATTTCCACCTCTACCGGTAAGACTGCCTCCATACCATATACAAGTGAGTAAGGCGTTGCCCCGTCGAAGTACGTATTGAAGTTCGATATGCCAACAATGCATATGGCAATCGTTCATGCCAATCACGATAATTGTCCGCCGTCTTAGATAGGATCTTCTTTATGTTTTTGTTAGCTGCCTCCACCGCTCCATTCATTTGCGGGCGATAAGGTGACGAGTTCAAATGGCGAATTTGGAATTCATGAAGCAACTCATCCACAATCTTGTTATTCAGATTCGAGCCGTTATCAGTAACAATGGCTTCTGGTACACCATAACGGGCAATGATGTCACGCCGAATGAATTTGGCTACATTTTTCGCGGTGACGTTGACATATGAACTCGCTTCAATCCATTTTGTGAAGTAATCAATAGCTACCAAAATGAAGCGATGTCCATTAGAAGCTTTGGGGTTAATTGGCCCGATTATATCTATTCCCCACATGGAAAATGGCCACGGCTGAGACATCAAGTGCAGTTCGTTAGGTGGGGCATTGATGTTGTCTCCGTAAATCTGACACCGATGACAATAACGAACATGTTTGATACAATCGGTTTCCATGCTTAACCAGAAATATCCGAGCCTCATGATCTTCTTTGCTAAAAGGTGGCCATTCATGTGTGGTCCGCACTCTCCCTCGTGTATTTCTTTCATTAGCTGGTTGGCTTCTCTAGCATCGACACATTTCAACAGATCTGAATCAAATGATCTTTTGTAGAGCACACCGCCAGAAACAAAGAATTTTGACGCTAGCTTCTTGATATATTTCTTGTCAGCTACCTCACATCCTTGAGGAAATTCTCCCAGTTGGAGGTAATTCAAGATGTCGTGGTACCATGGCTCTCCATCTAGTTCGCCTTCAACTGACATACAGTAAGCTGGGTGCTTGAGAATCTCGATCTTTAATGGATCAATATCCAATCCCTCCATCACATGCAACATTGATGACAATGTGGCCAATGCGTCAGCAAATTGATTTCGGGACCTTGGCAAATATTCAAAGGATATTTCCTCGAATTTCTTCGTTAATTCTTCAAGGAATTCATGATATGGGATCAGCTTATGATCGCGTGTCCGACAGCGACCCTCTGTTTGCAGAATAATAAGTGCAGAATCGCCATATACCTGTAAATTCTTGACATTCATGTCAATGGCTAATTGCAAGCCGATGATGCACGCTTCATATTCTGAGATATTATTAGTGCAAGGGAATGTCAATTTTGCAGCTACGGGATAATGTTGGCCAGCTGGAGAGATCAAAACTGCCCCAGTCCCAGAGCCAGATAAATTTACAGCCCCGTCGAAGTACATGGTCCATTTATCATTTGCTACTGCCAAAATACGTTCGTCTAGGAAGTCCGTTGTGTCGAAGAATTCTGCTTCTCTAGGATTTTCAGCCAACATATCGGCTATGGCTCTCCCCTTGACTGATTTCTGTGCTATGCTTTGTATATCAAATTCGGAAATTAGGACTTGCCATTTAGCCATCTTCCCAACTAAAGCTGGCTTCTCTAGCAGATACTTGATTGGGTCATTCTCTGTCACGAGCAAAATCTGATGGTGGAGAGTGTATTGGCGTAGCCGGTGCAATACCCAAATCAATGCTACACATGTTTTTTCTACTTCTGAGTAATTCATCTCAGAAACAGTGAATTTCTTGCTGAGATAATATATCGCGCATTCTTTTTGATCACTTGGCCTCTTCTGGGCAAGCATGGCCCCTAGTGACTCCTTATGGATGGTTAAGTAGAGGACCAGTGGTATTCTTGGAACTGGTGGTACCAGCACTGGTGGCTGAAGAAGGTATTGCTTTATCTCTTCAAAGGCTTTCTGGCATTCGGCATCCCATTCAATCTTAGTATTCTTCCTTAGGAGTTTGAAGAATGGTTTGGCTGTCTCCGACAATTGAGAAATGAATCTTGCGATATAGTTCAATCTACCGGGAGACTTCGAACTTCCTTGACAGTAGAGGGAGCTTTGAGGTCGCAAATGGCTTTAACTTTCGATGGATCGATTTCAATGCCTCGGCTACTGACCATAAAACCTAATAGCTTCCCAGACTTTGCTCCAAATATGCATTTGGCAGGATTAAGTTTCAGCTTAAATTTCCTGAGCCGGTCAAATAACTTCTTTAGAACCCTAATATGGTCTTCTCCATGCTTTGATTTGGCAATCATATCATCGACATATACCTCTATTTCCTCATGCATCATGTCATGGAATAAGGTGACCATTGCTCTTTGATATGTGGCTCCCGCATTCTTTAGGCCAAACGGCATCACCTTGTAACAAAAGGTCCCCCATGGTGTAATGAAGGATGTTTTACTCTTATCCTCCTCTTTCATCTTAATCTGGTTGTATCCAGAGAACCCATCCATGAAGGAAAATAGTTCAAATCCCGCGGTGCTATCAACCAAAACATCAATGTGCGGTAGCGGGAAATCATCCTTTGGGCTTGCTCGGTTTAGATCTCGATAGTCTATGCAAACTCTGACCCGTCCATCCTTCTTCATGACCGGAACAATATTAGCAATCCAATCAGCATAATGGGATACTTCGATGAATTCCACTTTTAATAGCTTCATAACTTCTTCCTCAATCTTCTTAGAAAGTTCAGGTTTCGTTCTTGAAGTTTTTGCTTTTTTGGTGGCATATTTGGGTCAGTTGGTAGAGTGTGCTCCACAATTTCTGGGTCTAGTCCTGGCATATCCGCGTAGGACCATGCGAATATATCTTGATATTCCTTTAAGAATTCAACCATTCTTTTTGCCTCGATCTCTGAAAGGCCCGCCCCAATCTTGGTTTCCTTAACATTTTCTGTGTCACCAAGATTTACAATAACTGTTTGTTCGGCTGTCAAGGGTTTAGATTCTTCATGACGAATCCAATCTCTTTCGATGTCTTTCTGGATATCATTATCCTCGTCAGATTCAAAGAGACTTTCATCAGGCAATTCCGAGTCACATATATATGCATCATGATTATGCCGAATGACATGCCTGAGATGCAAATGAGGGGGTTAGTAAAATCACTTAACGAATGCCATGCATGATGCACATTCAAAAGTTCTTTTTGAATAACAATTTGAAAAAAAATGAATTAGGAGATTGTCCTCATATCCTCAGACATCTTTTCCCAAAACTTTGAAAACTAGGAGTCATGAGGAAGTCCAAGCCTCAAAGCATCATCATAGGACTGGTGGAATACTTCCTCACGCCCTTAATAAAACATGGATGCATTTGTATTAACATGATAAGGCCGTTTTACAAGGTTCAGATCTTGGACCACGGCTCACAGTCCAATACCTTGATTACAAACGAAACTAACAAAAGTAGCTAAACAACTCTTCCCATGTAAGGGAATACATAAAGGGAATGACATAAAACATACATGAAGGAAATGACATAAAACTAAACAGGATAGGTAAGTAGCATCCCTACTCCGAAAGCTGGAAGAAGCCCACAAGAAGGCTCCGCCTTGTCATCATCAAAGGTGACAAACACATAGTCGGTATCGGTACCAAATAGGTCTACTATGTTTAAGATTGCTCCCTCCTCTTCTTGTAGTAGCTCAGGTGACTTGGTAAAGGTCTTCTCCAATGGTGGATAAAGATCCTTTAGTGATGGAAGGAGTAAGCCTTGCTGATTTTGTATTGCATTAGTGCAACTTCCATATTCAATTCGTCCCATATAACCTCCACACACATCTCGGCCCCAACGGTTACTTTGGCCCATGTGTCCCCCATGCATACTTCGGCCTCCACGATTGCCTCGGTCCATACGGCCTCCATGGTAACCTCGGCCTCTACCTCTGCCGTATACGCCTTGACCAGTAAGCTCTTCATATTTCACCTGACTCTCCAGATATTTTTGGTAGCCTAAACCCACTCTTTTATGATTCCTTGGGGCTTCAATGGGCTTGGTAATACCATGTGCATACATTCCCAATCCCAGTCCGGGAATATGACCGTACTTTAATAGCACTCTACTTGACATGATAGACGGGCCAGACATTTCAGGACTCTTAAGAGCGGTCCCAATGGGTACATGGACCATTGAGACTAGTTCGAAGGTATGATAGCTAGATTCCTCCTTCTCTTCAGGCTCCACATACGGGATGGCTGTGTCTTGATAGATCTTAAAATCAGTTTCTGCACGGACGGTTACAATTTTCCCCTCCGAAATGAACTTAACCATCTGATGTAGAGAGGAAGGTATAGCTTCAGCGGCATGGATCCATGGTCGACCCAATAAGAAATTAAAAGCGCTGGGGATATCCAACACTTGGAATTTTGTCAGGAATGAGGTAGGGCCGATCAAAAGGTTGAGCTCAACTTCCCCGATTGTCTCTTTCTTTACACCATCAAAAGCTCGGACGGTATACTTGGATGGTCTAATTTGCTCTTTACCAACCCCGAGATGACGAAGGGTGGCTAATGGACAAATATTCAGAGCGGACCCATTATCAATTAAGACTCGGGCTACTATCATATCGCAACACTTGGCTGATATGAGTAAGGCTTTGTTATGATCGTGTCCCTCCTCCGGAAGATCTTCGTCTGAGAACGAGATTTGGTCCTTCAAGAGAATGGACCCAATGAACTCCTCCAGTTGCTTGTCCCCAATGGTCTCCGGTACATGTATCTCATTTAGAACCTTCAATAGTGCATTTTTGTGTTTCTCGGAGGTCTTGAACAACTCCAAGAGTGAAATCTGGGCGGGCATCTTCCTTAGCTGCTCTACTACGTCAAACTCACTAGATTTGATCATCGCCAAAAATTGCTTTGCTTCCTCATCAGTGACAGCTTTCTTTTCCATAGCTTCTGCGAGTGCATAACAGCGACCTGATCGGGTAACAGCATCGACTTCATTTGTCCCATAATCCCATGGGACTGCCTTAGGATGGAAACTAGTGACAAGGCTTTTTGGGATCTCATCTGGATCGCATGGTGGCAACTCAATTACCATCCGTTTGGATTCAGCCTCTCCTAGCTCTAAGTTCGCGACTCCTCGGCCGCCAAATCAATAACCACGTGTTTAAACTCGCCCTCATTAGAGTCCCATTGCTCTTCTTCAATAGATAAATCGATGATTACTGGTGTCATCATGGCGACGGTTTCTTCCTTGAGCTCGGTTAAGTCGTCCATGCCTCCCCACCCATCAGGGACGGTTTCTTTAGGATCCATGAAAAAGCTTGGGGAGGTGAGTATTTGACGAGATAGTCATACTTTCCATTTGGTTGGCCTAGTGTATCTACCACTTCGCCCTTTTCTAATGCCATCTTCAAAAATGCATGATCTCCGCGAACTCTTTTAGCTTTGAGCTCGGATTCAGCATCTAAGGCCTCTCCTTCATTTATGGTTAACGGTTCGGTTTCCTTGGCTACGTCGACATCATTCGGTGTTTTGACAGTGCTTACCTCCTCGCCCGATGTCTCCACAATCATCCCAAATTCACAACAAGAATTCTTGGGAGAGAAATCAATTACAGCTGTCATCGTCTCATTTGCTTGGCCTCCTCCTCCATTGCGGATTATGCCCATGTTGATCATCCTTGGTGACAAGCTCTAGTTTCTTCTCGGTTGGGACAACTTCATCGCTCCTCTTGTAATAGCCAGTTAAAATCAAATCTTCATATAGTTTGTGGACGTCAACCCTAACCATTTGCACGTTCCTTTCCTCTCCTTCAACAATCATATTGACATCCCCGACATGAACGGGTAAAGGGTTTTGCTTGACGTTGGGCTGCGTCTCCTTGAATGATAAGATATCTTTGTCCAATAAGCTTTGGACCTTGTTCTGGAGTATTCGGCAATTATCCATATCATGGCCTTTCTCACCCATATGGTACTCGCAAGACTTTGTAAGGTCGAACCCTAGGAATTTAGGAGGATTGTCACGAGGAATCTCTTTAGCTACCAACCCTTTTTGCAGCAACATGGGTAACAGTTTGGACAAGGGCCTAGGCAAAGGTGTGAATTGCCTCGGCGTCCACTTCCTAGGCTCGTAATTCTGGTACCTCCCTCGTGATGCAGAAGGATTTTGAGGATGCGAAAATTGTTTTGATTCGGCTGGGCCTTGCACGTAAGCTACTTCTACTTCTTTCTCCTTCTTATTGGTAAATTTCCTGCTTGTGCCTTCGGTTATCCGACCCTCATGCATGGCTTCTTCAATTCTCTCTCCAATGGCAACCAAACGGGTAAAGTTTCCACAGTCGTCGAGATAATCATTTTGTTATAAAAGTCTGGAGGAAGGGTATTAAGGAAAAGCTCCACCATTTCAACGTCGTCCAGTGGTGGTCGAACTTGAGCAGCCAAGGCGCGCCACCTTTGCGCGAATGACCTAAAGGACTCATTTCTTCTTTTCTCCGTGCGCATTAACACTTTGCGCGTTGGGGCAATCTCGGTATTGTATTTATATTGTAGCACAAATGCCTCCGCCAATTCTTCCCATTTTTCCATCTTTTCTGGTTCCAACAGGATGTACCATTGCAAGGCCGGGCCGGATAGACTCTCCTGAAAAGTTTGAATCAATAATGGGGTGTTCTGTGCATAGCGCCCCATCCTATTCAAATAGTACTTCAGATGGACTTTTGGATCGCCGGTACCATCATACTTAGCGAAATCGGGAACTTTAAACTTCTCGGGAAAGTCCATTTTGGCGTATCGAGACAGATCCTCGATCATGTTAGTTTCATATCCCTGTATGGCTTTAAGCTTCTCCTCAAGCTTAGCAAATCTTTTGTTGTTCTCCTCCTCCATTCGAGCTGAGATGGCTTCCGAGATGGGATCTTGCTCCACCACTACGGGTGTTTGATGGGGAAGCTCTTCAGCAACGTTCTCCCTAACGTTGGCATTGCTAGCCTCGGGAGTAGGCACGAGCGTGTCTCTATTGGGGGCTACAGCCACTAGACTAGCTCGAATTTCGTTCGCAAATTGGGCAAATTGGGTTGCCAAGTCGGTGATTCTATTATCCAAGGTGTTAAAACGGGCGTTTTGTTCTTCTGTATTCATCCTTGCAGCTACAGAGCGGGTCCTGATGGGCGATCGTCTTAAAGCCGTGTTGTCGGTACCTTGTTAAATAAAACAAAAGAACAAACAAATCAACATACAGAAGATGAGAAAGAAAATAAAATACAATAAAAACTTAAAACCCTTCAATTTTATACTTTCTTATAACAAAATAGAAATAAGAAACCCCTTGCATAAGCCGAATCTCACATAAGTGGCTTCTTATCAATATTTTGTTATAGGAAGTTATACAATTAAAGGGGTAACACATGATGATTGATCAAAATGCCCATCTCATATTCCATTAGAATCAAAGTAATTATAAGGGAGGAAAAAACATCACTAATTACACCAAAAATTATGAAGGAAGATCCCTATACATCCACTAAAGTAGAGGAACTCCTAAACATTGCTACTAATATTTCATATAAGGAAAACCTTATACAACTTTTCTAAAAACACAACTCTAATGGAATATGACTAATCCTTTAGTTTTCCCCTCAAAGCAACTTGCGGATGCGTTTGTTTGTTTCGGTCAAACGCTCCACCTTAGCTAAGGCTTCATCCCTTTCCCTTATAATCCGCCCCATTTGGATTTCCTTCGGAGTTGGCTTTGTAGGAAACTTTGGAATGACGACAGCAACATCGGGTTCAATACGGCGATCAATATATCCTCTTGATGCATGGTGCTCCCTCATTTCTCCTTCCAACTCAGTGACCCACTCAATATCCCTTGGTGGACAATGATGTAGGATGTTGATGATGTTTTCCACTTCTTTTTCATGTCTTCGATTTGGTTCCCCTTGACAACCTTATCGCGAAAGTCAAAACGAAACAACCCCAACTTTAAAGGAGGAGGGATTTCTTGAAGTACTCGATATTGACGAACTACTCTTAAAGGGTAATAAGACGTAGATCCTGTCAAACCTAAGAGTGGAATCGGGTCATTGTGATTGCTCATAAGTCGTGCTTTAGGGAAGCGAATCCAAGGGGCTTGCCACAAAATTTGTTTTGGGGTGATATTTTCAAAAATTCTACCCAACCACGGAATGTCCAAGCATGGAGGAATTTTTCTATATCCTTAAGTTTGGAAAGAGGGTTTGTATCTTTATCGATGTTGGTAATAGCCAAATTCCCTCCAAATACTTTTAAGTGAGAGAGAATCCAAACTTGAAGGATGCCTATAGGTGCTCTAAGGATCGAAACTTTGTCTTCTTTGAAACGGTTGAGAGAGAGGAACATTTCGGCTAGAAGCATGTGTGTAAATCCCCTAAGGTGAAGGACTCTATAGACAACATGAGCAAGGGTAGGATCCATTGTTTTTTGGGTGAACGGGAAAAGAACGAATCCGAAGAATGCTAGAAGGAAAATTTTGGCATTTTGAGGATTGGGGCTTGGGAGAAGACTACGGAATCTTTGTTCGATGAAAGACAAAGGGAGGCCTTTTGAATTCCTATTAAGAAGTTCTTTAATTTCAAGAGGAGGAACTCCTAGGAATTGACTCAACAGTGGGATAGGATCTACTCCTAAAGGAGGGTCGACAAGACCGAATGCAGGGACATTGCCAACAATGATTTCTAATTCCTCTAAAGTTGGGGTTAATTCATGATGACCAAACACGAACGTTGAAGTCTTGGGGTTCCAAAAATGAGCCATGGCCTTCACTAATGGCACGTGGGACTCTCGATATAAGAGAAAAATAAGATAGCCAAGTTTCTTCTCTACAAAAGTCTTCTTGTCCACATCAAGTGCATCCCACATGTCTAACAACGCCTTCTTTGGGATAGGGATGATACGAAGCTCAGGGAAACCCATGGTATCTAAACCTAAATAGGCATTTTGATCAATCACCATATGTCACAAAATAAGCTAAACTTAATGATAAAACATTATATGCACAAAAAACATTATTTACATCGGGAATAAAATACTAGTACCTTTGATAGAGAGAGAAAAGAAGAAAAAAAAATGCGACAACCACAAAGACACATCGCATGTCAACTCGTGAGGCTCACTAAAAGGTATGATTCTAAAGGCTAAAGGTTCCCATTTCAATTAGATCAAAAGAGTTTTCCCCACTCCGCACTTACGTCGGACAGTTCTCTTTATCATTAATCAAAATGAGCGGGACCAAAAGTGGATAACCATGGGTCATTCCCCGCACGGGTTCCATCTTTTGGCACCTCCTATGGGCTTCCTAGTGCAATCGGGGTTTTAGATCGCGGGTTGTGTGTGTAAATGTGTAGTGCTAAGGTAAGTATAAAGGCACACACAACAATTGATATCCAAACAACACTTCAATTTCATCCATATAGACATACATTCCTACATCTCCCTACAAAAGAAATGGGTTAACACACACTCCACCCCTTATTACTCCGAACCTACAAAAACAATTAACACGTTGTTAGTGGACTAACCTTGTCTTCCACGTGGCTTTGACACGCGCTATCAAATGAAGACCATGTTAGTGAACAACCAACCAAATTATTACGGCCTAAGTCCTCTAAGGTTTGTAACCAAGTCCCCAGCGGAGTCGCCAAGCTGTCGCGACCTTTTTTTTTTTTTTATCCGGAAAAAAAAGAAAAGGTTTAGGGGTATTTGCATAAAGAGGTGGACCAATGGCCCTAGATTAGGTGGGCTCTCCCAAGCCCATACCCGCGCGACGTTGGATTCGTTTTTTAGTTATTAACAACCTATGTAATTCTAGGAGTCGCCACTAGCCTATTGGGGTCGGCTAGAAACCAACCGAGACACGGGAGTGTTGTCTCGATTTCTACGCAACCAGAGATTTCTAGGAACGGGGACTTGTTTACGCCAATGTTTCTATTAGCGCCCTTGCGGTACCACTAACTTGGAAGGTTGTTTATCTAAATGGCCACACAATCTCGATTACCAATTATAATCTTTATGAAACCGCTAAGTGTCCATGCAAATGTTTTTGTAGGTTTTTTTTTTTTTTTTTTTTGTCTAAACTAATCCTAACATAATTTAGAAAAGAAATTTACACTCAAATTATTGAAAAGCGGTGCGGTAAATAAACATCCAAGAAATTGAAATGACTTGAAAGTAATGCGGAAAAGAAAGACCCGATACAAGTCGGGCAAATAATATTACATGGCCTTGTTATCACGCCCGGGACAGGACCCCGTGAGCAAAATGGGAATTTAAATACGTATGATATTACTCTAAATGCATGAAATTACTCTAGATAATTTTAATCTATACAAAATGGATTATTTACAAAAATTGTTATAAAATATCAAAATAGCATTAAATTAGAAAATGACCTTTTAAAAATAGGAAAATTCCATATATGTCATTTATATCCTAATTTAATGTTATCCAACATTTTTTATATTTTTTTTGAAATTTTCAGATTTTTCTCTTTTTTTTTATTATTCAAAAAAAAAATATATATTAATAATGATTCCTTAAACCGATCTATGCTAACATGGAGTAACAAATCACATGAATATCACAACGATTAAGCTCAAATCGACCGCTTCGAGATTGGAGCTTGGTTTCAACATTTTATCGAACACTTGGTTTGCATCAAAACGCCTCAAACGGCTTCTTCGGGTCATGTTCGTGGCCTTCAATCTCGATCCATAAGCAATCTCATGTGAATGCAAAGTAGCAATGATGTACTACTACATGCAAAGAACGTGTTTGACTAGAAATTACAGCCTAGAACATGCAAAAACCGAACTGAAAATGGCCTCCAACATGCGGGTTGGGGCTGTTTTGCAAAACTGGTGATGAACCCAAGTCAAACAGCCATGCCAAATGCTCAGATTGAAGCTCCGACAACCATCACATACCATATCTATATGAAATATTACTCCATCTAGATGAAAATAGGTGACACTTACTTTCAAATGCAACAAACATCACCGAAAATGATCAACCGAACGCATCAAAATGAACTCTCCAAGAAGCATTCATGCATGGTCTATGCTGGCCAACCATGTCTCAATGTGGTTTTTGGCTCATGTCATAGATGGTTTCATGGTTCACAAGGAGATTTAAAGACTAAACCGGGTTGTCCTATGCATCATTTGTACTTCCATGTAGCATTCATCAAAGTCATAACGAAAAAACAAGCATGCAAAGGGGAGTAGCAAGTCGAGCATGTAGGGGCATTGAAGAGGTTTTAAACACTTAGAAAAATTTTAGCTTCAGAAATCAGCTCTTCAGACTAGTTTCCTTCTCGATTTTCGTGATCAAAACATGTTCAAACTTGAACAAAAATACATCTAGAATGCTTACCTTGCTTCCTAGTTTCTTTTTCAAGCGACTCTTGGCCAAGGAAACCACGAAATTGTCTTCTGGAAGCACGTGAAAGTTGGTTCCTTCAAGCTGAAAGTGAGATCTGCAGAAGAAAAAGTGACAACGAAGCTTTTCGTTGATTTTCAAAACTAGATTTCCAGACCTTCCTTGTTGGCCAAGTTCAAATCAACCAAAACTATATGTATTATAGTTTGTCTTGTAAGTCATGGCTTTCCTCAATTGTCTCTCAAGTTTCTCAAAAGCGCTCGCTTTCCTCGCTCATGAACAATCAGGCTCAACACTTAGAAAAATTTCGGACTTTCTCGGCCTGCCAGGAGGGCACTGTTTTCGGGGGGCTTTAGGAGGCCTATCCGATCTCCATTTGGGACGTGCGACCTATGGTTGGAAAGATCTTGGAATGAATTTTCACTCTCTAGTTGAAGGTTTTGGCTAATTTTGGCCACAGGTGTGTGAAAATCTCCATTTTCTCTCTCCAGGTCGGTCTTGAATTTCTGGGCTTTGGTTTTCTGGAGTTGCTTCTGAGGGCTCCTTTGGGGATCGATTCCGAGCTCTCCTTTTTCTCTCTCGTCTCTTTCTTTTCATCCCTTGAAAGACCTTGCTTCAGTGATCTTATCCCATGAATTGAGGGATTTTTGGTCAGCTTTTTGGCCCCCTGCCAAGCCTGCCAACTGAGCTAGTCCACCCACTCTCCTGACTTAGCCAAATTTTTTCATTTTGCAGATGTTGAGTGTGCCGATTTTGCTGCGACTTTCCCGTGCTTCCAGCAGCTTATCCCTGACAAATTTCCGTCCACTTGCACTACTCATTACGGTCTTCCATCACGTGCAAAGATCAGGCCGGTTGGAGAGCTACGGAGGATATGGTGGGGCCACCAAGTTGCCCACTCAACAACTCTGACTTCAAACCAACTCGTGGACTGGGGTTTGTCAGCTGGTTTAGGCGCTTTAATCCATGAATTTGGCTGATATTTTTTATCAATTAGCAAGCTCATATATATTAGTTTAAGATCTTGACCCATTTTCGCAATTGTGCCTACCCAATTTTGCAAAAAAGTCCCTCAAAGTTGGCCATTTTCTTATCCGAAAATACCCAATTCAATACAAATGTGGTCTTTTTGGCTCAATTTGATTGATTCTACTTGGCCCAAATTCAATTTCAACTTAATTGATGACCAAGATGATGATTTAAGGGCTTGGGCGCAAATTTTGCAAAATTTGCGAATTGGTCCCTCAACTTTTGGAAATTGCATTTTGGCCCCAAATTGTCATTTGAATTCCAATCTGACCTCCTAGGCTTGGCTAGTCACACTTAGATCATTGGCCACAACTTTTTTTTTTTACTATTTTTTTAATTCTTTTTTTTTTTTTTTTAATTTTTTAATTTTTTTAATTTTTTTTTTTTAATCTTTTTTTTTTTTTTTTTTTTTTTTTTTAAAATTAATTAATCATATGCAATAATTCGGGCAAAAAATTAGGTGTCAACAAGGTTGAGACTGATGCCAAGGTACGTCTTCTGTCCCGTGCGTGTTTAGGTAGCCTATAGTATAATGGTTTACGAATTGGGCCTTAGTGGGGTAGAACTTGCTGAGACATAGTCTCATCCCGGTTGTGGGACAACATTTTAGGCCCGTAGATGAACCCGAGGAGGAGCAATCGGAGAAGGAAAACACTGAAGTGAAACCTGAGGAGAAGAAATATTTTTGAAGAAGAAGATGATCCAGAAAGGGATCTTGAGTACTATCGGATGAGGACTGAGGTCCCATCCTCTTTTGGGAATCATGTTTTGATGTGAATAGAGTGAAATTAGAAAGTCATGTATAGTTTTGTGAAGCTCTTTGAATTATGCTCTGTATAAAAGTATGGTTGTGAGTTTCAATATGAAAATTATAGCCCTGCTTTTCTATCCCATTGTTTTATTGTCTAGGGATTTATAACTGTTTCCACATGCGTAATAAAAGCAAGAAGGGTTGGCGATACGTAGTCTTGGGATATCGCATTTTAAAATCGACCAGGTAGAAGGATGTGTGCATGCCCGAGGATCGAGACGTGACATTGCTAGTAGATTCTTTCTTCAGAAGTTTCAAGGCTACAAAGAGATCCTTTAATCTCACTTTTGAGATCATTTTAAGTCCAATTTGCATTAGGACAACGGTTCTGGAGCAAAACTTGGATGGCGGTTGAATATGAAAGTGTTGGAAGAGTCTGGTTACCAATGTCATATATGGAAGTTGTCCCTTTCCCTTCATGACAGTTCTGTACA
Organism: Eucalyptus viminalis; assembly: GCA_014182385.1. Lineage (NCBI taxonomy): Eukaryota > Viridiplantae > Streptophyta > Magnoliopsida > Myrtales > Myrtaceae > Eucalyptus > Eucalyptus viminalis. Next base: position 9,118,935 of record CM024527.1, on the reverse strand, counting down.
TGTGCAGTAGGATTGTGTGAGGGAGTGAGAAAGCAACACCATTGCAGAAGGCTCATATAATTTTTGCTTCGAATCTGGAAACATTAGTTTTTGAAGCAGTCTTGGGTTTGATGCAGTTGATGACAATCTTGTGGAATAAAATATTAAAAGCAAACATCCTAGAGTAAGTAATGCTTCCCCTAGGAATCTTGTCTTTCACCAAAAACTTGGTGACCTACTTGTTAGACACATTAATCATCAACATCAAACACTTTATCACTCACAGTAAATTGAATGTGAGTGGGATCCAAAATAGATAGGTTGAAATAAAAGTAAGCAGTCAATTCGGGATAAGTGTCAAATGACTCCTTACAGAACCTCTCCATCTAAAGCTTAGCAAACTTTTCTCTCAAATTCACATTGATGGAATCTGCGAAATCAAAATCTACTGTTCGAGGGTTGATAGCCCCCCCATTCAGTATACGTGAATAGACTTTCTTATGGTCCTTTGATCGAAACAACTTCCCTTTTTCTCTAATAATTTCTGCAGCAACACCCATTTTTGGTTGAAAATTTTTGAACACCCTTTAATCATCGTCTTCCTTTTTGCTCTCAATTTGACCCTTTATGTCAAAGCGAGGATCAGTAGGAAAATATGAAAATTCCTTTTCTACTCTTCCAGCCTCTACTAACCCTAAGTGTTTCATGGCTCTCAAGAACAAGGTTTCATTCCGTAGCCATTTTCTTTCCCGAAAGAACTTATGAAATCCATGGGACTTTAGAAGTACCTCATGCTTTCTTACCAAGATAGGAGTTGCTTCTTGAGTAACTTCTTCTTCCACTGGTTGTCGAGTCATGCTTCGAGGCGAATCAACCCCGGTGAAATCAAAATGTGTTGGATCTTTAGGGACAAACCGAGGCCTAAGATTGCTGAGGATTTCATTTGATAAAAAGTCGAAACAGACTTGGAGGACTTTGATGACATGTTCGTATGTGATCGAGTGAGAATTTTTGCAAAGAATGTGAGAGTAGATCAAGAGAAGCGATGATTTGAGAGTAAGATTAGGGTTTGAAGAGAGTCTGGTTATTGGGAAAAAGGGTTGAAGATTTTATTTAAAGAAAATGAAGTAGGGCAACCGAACAGGCACAAAAAGAAACTTTCGTTTTTAAAATTTAAAAATATAACTGTCAACAATTTTTGAAAAATTAATTCCATAAAATCAGTAGAGATATAACTATTTTCCAAAATATAAAAAGCAAGTAATAATTTGAGAATAATCGTACCTGTTCAAGAAGGAAAGAAATTTACATGCCAAAATTTGAAATAAAACTACCTGAGTTTGGAAGGCTTTCGGAAGGATGTATCTTCCATAGGTTGAACTAATGAGTGTGCCCGTCTATAGACTTTAGCTAGATGCAAGAGTAATATTCAGCTTTTCACGGATGGACTCGAATAAACCTTTATCCAATGGCTTGGTGAAGATATCTGCCAATTGATTATTCGAACTAGTAAATTGAACATTGATTTCACCATTTTGCACATGGTCTTTTATGAAGTGATGGAAAATTTCAATATGCTTTGCCCTTGAATGAAGAATAGGATTTTTGATAAGATTAATTGCACTTGTGTTGTCACATCTAATTTCAGTGCAAGATTCTTCTACTCCAAAGTTCCTTAGTTGTTGCATGATTCAAAGAATCTGTGAACAGCAACTTCCAAGAGCAACATATTTTGCTTCTGCTATTGAGAGTGCCACCAAGTTCTACTTATTTGAGAACTAGGACACTAACATTTGTTCTAAGAGTTGGCATGTTCCTGAAGTACTTTCCTGTCAACTTTACAACTAGCTAGATCAGCATATGAGTAATCAAGTAATGTAAAATCTGCTCCTTTTGGATACCACATATCTAACTTTGGATAAGTCGCAATATATTTGATAATACGTTTGCCAACACTAAGATGACACTCTCTATAATCAACTTGGAATCTAACACACATACACACACTAAATAGAATATTAGGTCGAGAAGCAATGAGATAAAGAAGAGTACCAATTATGCTTCCGTATGTCTTTTGATCAACTTTCTTTCCATCTTCATCCTTGTCAAGTTTGGAAGAACTTGACATGGGAGTCTCATTTTTCTTGTAGTTTTCCATCCCAAACTTCTTGATAACATCTTTGGCATATTTCTCTTAATAAATGAAAGTTCATTTTTTTTGATTGTCTGACTTGTAGACCCAGAAAGAAGGTTAACTCACCCATCATGCTCATCTCAACTCTTCCTGCATAGACTTTGAGAAGTTCTTGCACAGACTTTCGTTAAAAGACCCAAATATTATATCATCTACATATATTTAAACAAGTAGAAAGTCATTTTCTTCCCTTTTTTATAAACAATGTTGTATCAACCATTCCTTTCTTGAAACCATTGCTTACCAAAAACTTATTCAGTCTCTCATACCAAGCTCAAGGCGACTGTTTCAGACCACACAAAGCCTTCTTTAGTCTATAGACAAAGTCTAGTTTTTGGGAATTTCAAATCTTGATGGTTGTTCCACATAGACTTCTTCTTGTATGAATCCATTTAGGAAAGTACTCTTGACATCCATTTGAAATAACCTGAAATTATGAAAATATGCATATGCAAGCAATAATCTAATGGCTTCTAACCTGGCTACAGATGCATATTTCTCATCATAGTTTATTCCTTTCTCTTGTGTATAACTTTTTGCAACAAGCTTTGCTTTGTTCCTAGTTACTTTACCTTTTTCATCCATCTTGTCCCACTTTGTTCCAATCACAGATTTTCCTTTTGGTTTTTGGAACTAGTTCCCAAACATCAGTATAATGGATTGTTTGAGTTCTTTCTACATTACTTCATTCATCTTTCATCAAATAAAACTTCTTCTACTCCTTTTGGTTCTATTTCAAAAATAAGTGCTAGTGCACTTGAGTCTCCTTTTACTTTGGATCTGGTATGGATTCATTCTTTTATATTGTCAATGATGAGTTCTTTAGAATGGTTTGATTTGTGCTTCCAGTTACTGTTAGGTCTATCACTTCTTGCAAGGATTTGCTAATTGTCAGTTTTCTTTTATTCTTTTGACTTTTGTTCTGCTTGACTTTAATCACTAGAAGAGGCGAGGTTTGTCGGAGGAATCAGACTTTGTTAAGTCTGAAACTAGTTCGAGACTCTTCAAATTGAGTCTAATTGTGTAGGTTCTGAATACATTCCTGAAATTTAACATTCATGGATTCTTCGACAGTTTGTGTATTCTTGTTGAAGACCCTATAAGCTCGCTTGAAGTAGAGTAGCCAAGAAATATTCCTTCATTTGATCTTTCTTCAAATTTTTCAAGTCGATCATTTTCATTCTTCAAACTGAAGTATTTGCAACCAAACACATGAAAATAAGAGATATTTGGCTTCTTTCCTTTATACATTTCATAGGGAGTCTTCTCTAGGATGAGCCTTAAAAATACCCTGTTAATTATATAATAGATAGTAGATACTGCTTCTGCCAAAAAACGAGAAGAGACTCTACTTTCTATTAGTAGAGTTCTGGCCATCTCTTGTAGCGACCTATTTTCCTTTTATACAACAACATTTTGCTTTGGAGTGTATGAAGAAGAGAAAACATGTTGAAAACCATTCTCGTCACAAAAATTTACAAAATCTTGATTTTCAAATTATCCCCCATGATCAGTCCTTATACTTGAAATGTCATAACATTTCTCATTCTGAACTTTCTTCGCAAACTTTGAAAAATATGAGAGGGTTTTTGTTTTATTTTCCAAGGAGAAAACACGAGAATTTTGAATAATCATCCACAACTACCAAGCAATATTTTTTTACCACCAGTGCTTTGTATTCTAGTTGGTCTAAAGAGATTCATGTGAAAAAACTGCAAAACGCGATTAGTACAAACTTGATTTATAGGTTTAAATGAACTTCTGACATGTTTTCATAAGATACATGGAGTACACAACTTAGACTTCTGATACACCATTCTGGAAAGACCTTAAACCAACTTCTTAGACGAAAGTTTAGCAATCGATTTCATACTCACATATCTAAGCTTGCGATGCCAGAGATATGTTTCATCTTGAATTGAAATAAGACATTGAGAGCACTTTGGGCTTATGTCTAGAAGATAAATATTACCATGTCTTCGCTCAGTGAAAGATTGAGATGAGTCTTGACTAACTCCAAAACATATATTTTCTTGGAAATTGATTTTGAATCCTATATCACATAGTTGGCTTATGCTCAAAAGATTATAATTCAAACCTTTTACTAATAAAACATTGTTGATGATTAGACTTCCAATCCTCATTGTTTCAAACCTTTACTAATAAAACATTTGCTCCTTTTTTTTTTTCTAGTTTTACAAAATTGCTTGAATCTCAAATTATATGTCTAGAAAATTTATTGTCCAAGTACAATTTGCTTTTTCTTTTAACAATAACCTGTAGTAAAAAAGAAATCTCAAACTCTTTTTGGTACTCATATTTTCTTGGGTCCTGGTAAGTTAGTTTTAAAGATAGTTTTTACCCAATTCTTCTTAACATGTTTCTAAACTTTAGGACATTCATTCTCAAAATGTTCTGAACTATTACACTTCGAACATTTAAGAGTACTCGACCAACAGGTTTTACAAAAAAAAAAAAAATGAAAATAATTTTTGTAAGAAGATTTTGGAGGTTTTTGTCTAAGTCTCTCATTGACTTTAGGAAAATCGATCGAAAGAGTACTTTCTTTACTCAGATCCAAACCAGATTTGTTATAATAGGGTATTTGAATTGAAAGAATTTTCTCTAAAGTTTTTGATCCATTGGAGAACTTTGTAGAAATATCTGAAATCTCATATTTCAAACGTTCATTTTCTTTTGAAAGAAAATCAACATTTTCTTTCAAATCACCGAAATCATTTTTTAGACTCTTAAACTTTTTTTCTCCAAGAATTATCTTGTTGCCCGAGCTTTAAATTTTTGTTTTTTAGTTTGGAAATCATTTTAAGAGAAAATTTGAGGTTCAAGCAAAGTTCATATATATACTTAGAAACTTTAATAGGAATTTCTGAATGACTTACCTCGGTTTCATTGTCAGATTCTGAGTCTATGTCAGAGTTTGACTATGATTCCAAGTCCGATTCCAAGTGAGCCATCAGATAGACATTTGCAAACTACTTTTCACTTTCCTCACATTTCCGTGTCACTCCAGGTTTTTGCTTTAAGAGCTTTCTTGTATTTCTCATACTTTCCTTTCTTCTTTTTCAACGAGGGACAGTTAGGCTTGATGCGTCCTTTCTTCTTGCACTCAAAGCATATCGCATCCTTACTTGTTTCAACATCTTCCATCGATCTTTTATGGGAATTTTGCTTGCTTTGCTTTGTCCAGTTCAATCTTCTTCATTTCCTATTTAGTTTTCTGAATTTCTTTGTCATAAGAGCCAGCTCCTCCTCGTTCATGTCTTCGTCTGTGTCTGTATCATCTGAATCAGTATTAGACTTAAGCGCAATTGACTTCTTACCTTTTGGATTCTTTTCATCTTTTATCTTTTCCACTTCATAGGATTGAAGAGTGCATATCAGCTCGTCAATAGAAAGATGCATGAATATTTGTATCTCTCGAATTGATGTCTTCACATGGTTCTTGTCCTTGAAAGTCCTCGTAGAAGTTTGTTGACCTTCATCGGAGCAGAAATTGGTTGACCTTGATATGCCAATCCATTTACAATTTCTGTAAATTGGCTGAACTTATCTCTAGTAGACTCTTCAGGCTTCATTTTAAAGGATTTATATTGACCAAGTAGGATATTTATTTTTGTCTCATTTACACGATATATTCCTTCATAAGTGACATGAAGTTTATCCCAGGCTTCTTTAGCTATTTCACATAAAAAAATTATTTTATATTCAACAGGAGATAATGTGCAGTATAAAGAATAAATAGTTTTTGCATCAAGAGCTTGTCTCTTGGTAATTTCTGCTTGGTTGGATTCCTTAGCATCTTTATCTAAGACTTCTTTTCCCTTGTCCGAATTTGAAGCTATCTTTGGGTTGATTCCTCTTTCTACAATATCCCATTCCAAAGGGTATTTTGATCTCAAGAATGCCTTCATTTTATTCTTCCACACAATATATTCTTTTCCATCAAAATAAGGTGGCATGGTATTGCTCTATCCTTCAACCAACCCTAGTGCCAAGATACTAGTCATAGAAGATCCTTAACTCAGAAGTAAAAACACTTCAATAAAACAAGTATTCAATTCTGATACCAATTGAAAGTGTTAGTACAAACACTTATAGCGGGTGAATAGGTGTTTAAAAGAAGTCTTGAAAAATAAATGCGGAATAAGTTGCAAGCAAAGTCTGTGAATGAGTTAAAGTCTATCTAAAAGTGCTACCAGACTTCTGAAGAAAATTTAGACTTGGATTAGAATTTTGAGAAATTTAAAAGATGATTGTAATGAATAAAGCTTAAAAGAGTTTAAAGAAAAAGAAAATTGCATACAAGATTTATAGTGTTTCGACTTAGATCAAGCTTACATCCATTCTCCCATACTAACAGCCTTCTAGCTGAAATTCACTAAAGTATCAACAGAGAAGTACAATGTTTTGAATGCAAACATTCAGTGGAAGATTTCTTTTTTTCCGCTTTAAGTCACTCTTCTTGTGATTTTCTCTCTTGAATACTATTTGTAAGTGTTGTCGTTGAAGAACAAGTGATTGGAAAGGCTTCAAATTTTGGAATTTCAATTTTCATGAACTATCTCAAATAGACTGAATGACCTCTTTAAATACTTCTCTACGCCTTACTAGCCGTTGGCATTCTCCAAAGGATTTTCTTTCAATAAATCCATTGAACAAAATCGATTAAGGAAATCTTGTAGCCGTTTGAAGATTGAGATGACAATTCCTTGATTCCGGTAGCCCATATAATTAGAATCTAGGTTTCCATAAGTGGATATTTCCCAAAAAGGAACTTGTCTTCAAGATTGATTTCATCAATTCGTGATTGATTCCATCAATGTATTTTATTTTATTTTGTTTAAGGGTAAGAATATATTGAGCTTTAACCAACGAATACACAAGATCCAGCGCCACAAAACTTACACTCAATAAGACAACAAGTCAGAGTGAGTGGAAGGGAGCCGAAGCAAAAGAAGTTCGCAAAGAGCGGAGCAACAAGCAAAGAGCAACTTGAAACAACAGGTAAAAGGAAAACTAATAAGAGGCAGGAGAAGGCCACGCAGGGCCGGAAAGACCTCCAAACCTAAAACTGAATCCACCAGCAACAAAAGTGAAGAAAACTCCAAGGAGCAAGCCGCGTGTAGGGATAGCATCAAAGCAGCACCCAAACAAGCTAAGGCCTTACAGATCAGAAGAATCCCTAGCAAAGAAGATAATTGAATTAATTCCCCAACTACGCTGCGGCCTCCTATTTCTAAATGTATCATCCATACTCCTGAAAAGTGATGGCCTTGTCTCTAACGACTTTGAAGAGCTAATTCTTCACTGCTAGAATCGCCAAGGTCTCTCCTCTAAAGAGGATGTTGTTCCTATGCTTCCAAATAAAATAGCAAAGAACACAAAAAAAGAATCGGGCAATGCACTTATAGAAGTCTTTGCCGGCAAGGAAGGAGACGGCCCAATTGAGATTCTCGGCCCATGATCTATTCCGCCACGGGAGGTTGCATCTTGCGGCCCAAAAGAAGGCGATGCCAACAGTGACGCGACATCCAAAAAATAAGTGGTCCATGGAATCGGGTACCTCATTGCAAAATGGGTAAAATGCACTATCTATCCTACCATAAGATAATAATAGAGCTTGGGTAGGAAGCCTACGTTTGGTGATAAGCCAAATGTTTAGTTGGTACCTTGGAACGATCGAGTTGCTCCAGATGAATGCATGCTAGAAGACCCGACTCTTCTTCCTTCTAGTAATCTCCTAAGCCGAAGCCATTGTTAAGAGGTGAGAGGAGTTCCCCTTCCAACTAATCCGAGTTTTGGGTAAGGATCGGTAGGGGATCCTCGCAAGAATCTAAGATCATCTTGACCATGTCGCCATGGATGGTGAACAGGTCTGCCACCGTCGCTTGCTTAGTAAGGCCGGATGCATAAATGGCTACATTCGAAAAATATAAGTTCAAGGGACCCCTGGGGTGCCAATTATCGAACCATAGAGACACCGATCAGCCACCCCCAATCCTCAAATAGAAGGAGCTTTGAAATTTAGTCCTGAGTTAGAGGATCTTCTTCCAAGCCCATGAACAGAAGGTCGGCTTTTGGCCACCTAGAAATTTGACCCTTTTAAAAAGGTCGAGTGAACCCATTTGCACGATAATGATTGCTTGTCGGAAAACAGAAGCCAAATATGTTTTAGCATGACGGCCTTGTTGTACTCATGAAGTCTATGGATACCAAGGCCCCCCTCCTCTTTTGGGCAACAGACATCCTCCCAAGACACCTTTGCACCCCCTCTTCCCAACTCTAGGCCTTTCTAGAGAAATTGCTTGACGATTTGTTCAATTTGATCCAAAATAGCCATAGGTAACTTGAAGACACTAGCCCATTATGCTTGGATGGCATGGAGGACTGACGTGATTAATTGTAGTTGACTGGCAAAGGATATGAATTGATGAATCCAAGATTGTACTCTCGTCGTGATGCGATTGACTAGCATGTAGCAATCCGCCTTGGTGATCCTAGAAGTGATGATGGGGACCCTGAGGTAGCAAACCAGTAGGCTCCCTTCATGAAAACCAATGGCAAGGAGAATTTGGTTCCCCAAGGAATGAGATCCTCCTGCAAAGTAAATCTCACTTCTTCTTCTTCTTTTTTTGTGTTTGGGCATAGGCTAGTCCACTCCAAGAAAGTTTGGAGGTCTTCCTTAAAGAGCTTCACTGAAGGCAAATCGGCTTCACAGAAAAGGAAGACGTCATCCGCAAAGAATAAGTGTGAGAGGCTTGTTGCTCTGCATCTCCAAAAATATATGAACTCTAGCTTGGACGAGCAAGTAGTGAGAATACCAGATAAAACCTCCATGACTAGAGTAAACAAATAGGAGGATAAGGGGTCCCCTGACCAGAGTAAAACCTCGATGACCATCAATGTATTTATAAAATGGTAAGTGAGATTCTTCGCCAAAAAGCCATATATTAAAGATAAATCTCCATAATATTCATACTGAATCATTGTCGTAAGATCAATAATCCTGAGATTGATTATATCTTCGTTATGGACTTGGTTTCATTCTAGATTAGGTCAGAGTGGGAAAGACATCTGAAATGAATAGACTTTGACAAGAGTCTACAATATGATTTCAGAAGTCTACCATTCTTCAGAATAAAAACAAGAACAAATTTTTTTTGCCAACTTTAAAACCTGGTAGGAGTTTTTTTAAAAACCTGGACTCTCAACACTTCGCAGTGTGAAAGTTGCAATAAATCCGAGAGAAGATGCGGGTATGGCTTGACAAGGCAAGAATTCAATTGTTTTTGCCTTGACAGAGTCTATTCGATGACCTGCCACATATCGCCGGCAAATGTCCCTTCGATACCGCCAATACCAAAAATCGTCCCTTCAGGTATGTATTCTTACTCTTACACGATAAGTGGTTTTCAAATAGCTAAAGTTGTTCGATGAGAAGGATTGCTTGGCATACCCTTCCCTTCACTTGTTAAGGTTCACAATCTCAATTTGCCCTTGCTTCGGAAGGTTCACAATCTCAATTTGCCATGCATACTCTTCCCTCAAATGACGTGCAGTCATCCTCGCCATGGCATACATGATTGTATGACAATTTAGACTCCAAGTTTTAAAAAATTTATCATCCTATCCTCTGCAACCTTCCTTGCCTTATTGCTTGATCTTTAGGTCGATATCTGTGACCTTGAAGATCCAATGGTTTAAATACAATGAGCGAGAATGCTTCGAGTATACTGTAAAATTTCATATGGTGGACTAGTAATTTAAATTGGAATGTGTTTAGCCGACAAGTCAATTAACCTAAATTTTAGGTTTGACTTGTTCTTTACTTTCTGTCACGCCCCGATCCTCCGAGCACGTGTCCATCCCTTTGCGGTCGATTAAATAGCGACGTCTCAGGACCCATCGCTGACTCATTCATTTTAAATGCATATGCAGAAGCAAATAAATAAATTCCCTCGACAACAATAAGATAGGATAGAAAAGCAGGGCCACAAAATTTTCAAACCACAACATGCTTATATATACATATATCAAGTCATGTCATATACAATACCAAACTATAAAAACCAGGTTTGCAAAATAGGGGGGTTTCATAAAACTACAAATCCTCTTCCTCCTCCTCATCCTCATTGGAGCCTTCAACCAAATACACTGGAGTCCCTAGATCTGAAAGATCCGGATCTACCACCGAACCACCAGGGGGATCTGCTGTGCCTTTCCTAAAAGCAACCTCCAGTACATACAAAGGTATCTCTGATTCTAGTATGGGGCCCTCTCTCTGACCATTTCGATCCTGATGGTACCATGATTTGTATCGATGGGGTACCTTATGGGGTAAACCTGCATCGAGCCAAACCACAGGCCTCACAAGTTCGTACTCCCATCCCTTAGAGCTCCCATGAAGCGGTATGTAACACCTCTGCTCAGTGAATTTCTTCGGTTGACCAAAATGCTCGGGAGGAGCTGTCATCTAGGGACCTGAAATTGTTATCCCATAATGGGGTGAGACGACGTCTCAGCAAGTTCGCCCCTTAAGACCCGATTAGGAAGGAAATACGCCCCAAGGCTACCTAAGAACAAGCACAGGTGCAAGTCAGTACGATTCATATAATCATCAAATCACCTCAACAAATCAAATCATCACATCAGAACGAACTATCGATCAATCAACTCAGTCGATTCCATGTCGTTAAGACCATCACTCGGTCAATCCATTCAATACTATCTATAAAGTCCGATCATATCAAGGACTGCTCACTCTAAGCTGAAGATAGATAGTATAGCTCGTACTAAGCTGATAAATAGTATATTGCTCTTACTAAGCTAACATATCAAACCATGGGCTGATACAATATACCGGTATACTGCTCTCGCTAAACTGACATATCAACTATCATGCCGATATAGTACACCCATGATGCTCACTATAAGCTGATAAAGTATACTGCTCGTGTTAAGCTGACATATCAGAGCTCATAGGATGATATAGTATATCGTTCTCACCATCTGAGAATGCCACCATTTTTATCATTCTTAACAAAAATAATCGTGTGTAGGTACACGGTCGACCTTAGCTAAAATACAATATTCTCCCTTAGGAAAATCCCACTAATTTCAATAGTCCACAAATCTATTTTTGGCGCTGTAAACCCACGCTCGGTATTTTCCAATCAAATACTAAAAATATAAAATTTTGGGATAAATACCCCAAAATTGCAATCAACACTCAAATTGCACAAAATAGTAGTCATATAAATAAATCAATCACACCATTGCGATCAACACGAAATTCTGGTCACCAGCAATCTCGGTTTAATTTTCGAAAAAATAATTAATTAATTAAATAATTACAAAAATTAATTAATAAATACCAATAATGCATACTTAGGCCGAAAAAGCCTAATTAAATACCGAGACAGGTCTGAATTTTTTTTTAATCAGTCTAATTAAATACTACAGCTTATCTACTTGCTAATTACACTAATCTAATCACCTAACATGCATTAAGGATTAACTAAATCACTAATCCATTCTAATTAACCACATAATCCTAGCTTAGCCTAAACTAATCAATCCCTAAGCATCATTAGCTCCTTAAGCGAGGATTAGTGAGTAAACTCACTTAATTAACGAATCGGTTGCACCACAACGATGGGGACATGGAGAGGATCGATAAAGTGAGCGTGCCTTTCGAGATCTAGAAGGACACCAAGGCGGGCCAAACAGTGCTTGGGAGACCCATAGCTTCGGTTTCTATTTGATGGCCGAGCTGAGCTGTGGTTTCTCTAGGTTGCTGGAAGCTTCAAGGAGCTAAAATGGAGGGGAGGGGTCGACGGTGAGGGAAGGAAGGAGGGGGGACCGGTTGGCTAAGGAGGGGGCCACCTTGGTCTCCTTTATCCTCTTTGGTCCCCTTGACTTGGTCGGACCATGCTAGCCGGTTTCCTCTTCAATTTTTAGCCTCAAAACTTCCTCTAGAAGCTCTTGAGAAGGTCCAAAGGTTTAAGGCAAGGGGGTTACAAATTTGCACAAGATTTCCCTCAAATTGAACCAAATCCCACTTGAATTAAATCAATTCGGCTCCCAAAAATTCAATCATCGACTCCTCAATCAAATTGGCATTTTTCCTCACCAATAAATCCTACTTGCATCCCAATTTCACAATAAAAAACGGTCCTCTGAATTTTCCGTTTGAAAACGACCCTATATCGATTTTTCGTAAAAAAATGTCGGTTTGCAGAAAAATCTTCGAAGGATGAGTCGACATTCTTAAAATGACTCGTTACATGACAGGACTTTCAATTTTTGAAATCGGATTCAAATTTGCAGTTAATTTCAATTTAGCACGATTTTAGCGTAACCTAGGCTACCGAGTAGCTTTTAGAAATTTTTAGTGCAATTGACCCATGGTCGATTTTCTTCAAGCCACAATGAACTTCTTTGACACATTGGCGATTCTCGATGGTTGTGAAAATCTTGAGATTTCAAATACTGACACAGGGTACCAAAACGACAAAAAAATCATTCTAGTGCCAATCGATGAGAATTTTTCAATTTGGTGGAATCACCCATGTTTAACCACACATCTCAATCGAACCAACCTATCTCTGATCTCTAATCGATATTTACTGTGCCGTAATAATCTTTGCAGATGAGCACGGTTGAGCCGTCGATTCCTGGTCGAATTCTTCAGTCTATTGCATTAAAATCCCTTAATGACTCCTCCAAATAGTCTAGTTATTTCAGGAGTGATCAGCTTTGAGAACATCACTAAAGGCGCGTCAATAAAAGGCCCGGTTAATTAAATTGAAAACATGAGTGAAATTCCAGGATGTCACACTTTCCATAACATGAAATCTTGACCCCTCAAATGGGCTAGACTTTTTCCACAATGAGAACCATGAAAAAAAAGGTTTCAATTCTCAATTTCAACTACAAAGGAAGAACTTTGGAGGAAATTACTTCGCATTTTTCCTCCGTCTTCCTCATCACTTCCACCCTCACACCTAGTTTCAATCTCTTTTATTTCCCTCCACGAAATTTCAAAAGATTGAAACTGGTCTTAGTCAAAGTCGATGGTGAGAATAATTTTCTATATTACATTGAGGAAGAATTAACGACATCCATCTCTTTCACACTTTAGTCCAGAGAAAGTGAATAAATAAAAGAGAATTTCTCCATCATCAGCTTTGTTGAGAAAACTTCTATTAGGTTTGGAAGTTGACAAAAATTTCTTAATTCTTGTTCTCATTATGAAGAATACTAAACTTCTGTGCTATATCGTGGAATGTTGTCAATGTCTATTCTACTCCAGAAGTCTTTCCCACTTTGATGAGATCCAGATTGAAACTGTCATGACCCCAGCTCCATCTCCAGGGTCATAATCAACAAGGGTTATTTTTGTGATATCTCAAGCACATCGCCGTTTCATTCCTTTTATATTTTCATTAAGCACATGCAGAAGTGTTACAAATAACACCTAGACAACGATAAACAACCAGGAAAACAACCATTTGAAATATACAATTACATTAGTTAAATTTACAAGCCCCTTTGTCATGAGCCATTATATTTACAACCACTACATTTTCTACACTCCAAAGGCCGGGTAAACCTTAGCTCCTCTAGCAAGACTGTAACTCTAACACTAATGGGAGACCTCAATGCCTACAATTCTGAAAAATAACGGGGTGATTTAGACTCAGTAAGTAAAACCCATTAATTTCCAGGTAGGAAGATGCCTCGCCTATCAACATGCATATAACTCATCCAAAACATTAGTCAATGACATATCAATAAGAAAACATAATCTTTGTCTTAGATGAAACATGAGGAATTCTCAATCAAACAGTATGCAAGCGTAAACCACTATTCACCCACAACATGAGGAACTCACGCTTCACTCAATATTGTACAAGCATAAACAAGATCCATTCCATAATATGAGGAACTCACGCCTCACTCATATGCAAGCATAACCGAAATCCATTTCATAATGTGAGGAACTCATGCACATGAGATTCAATTATTAATAGTCAAAATCCATCGACTCTTCAGAAATCCATTAGGCATTCGAACTTAATTGGGCAATGTCCCCTAATTGAAGGGTGACGGCTAGAATTATCACAACATCCCATCCTTATGATGAGGCATCCCCTTGGTGTGGGGGCATCTCATTCTTATTAACGAGGCATCCCGTTAGCGTGGGGGCATCTCGTTGGCGAGGTGGGCATCGTCGCTGAATTCATCTGTTGATGGCATAAATTAGTTCATCTTGTGTCCATGCATCAAGCATCACAATCCAAATCTTATCTTTGGTTTTAGTTCAAGGGCCCAAAGGCGTGCCATGCATAAATGTGTGAAATGACTTACCGAAATCGAGACGTTAAGCATGTCAAGTACGAATCAAGGATCACGACTTGATCTGGCATGTTTGAGCACTGATCTAGTACCCAACTTGGCTTGGGAACGATATACCTCGATATCGCATCGAGACCATGATAGGACTAGCCCGTCGTGATATGTTCACCGACCTAGTATCAAAGTTGGTTTGGGAATGATATGCCTCGATATCACACCAAGACTAAGAAAGTACCGATCCCTCATGATCCCAAGTACATCAAGGCCAACAAAGTGCTTTTTTCAAAGCTCGGGGGGTGAACTAGAACATGCACTTGTGAAAATGGTTTAAAATAGTTTTGTGAGGAAGTAGCAAGTTTTCATAGAACGCTTTTAAAATAGGTTTGTATCAAAGCAAAACCAAAACATATCAAATAAACACACAAACCAAGCTTCTTCCAAGCAACTCAAGTCAAAGCATGAGCCAAAGCTCATCAAATAAGGATCGAACTTAATCAAGGAACAAGGTCTAAATTGATCCAAGCAACCACAACCAAACCTCAAGCAAGAACATAGTCATAACATTTCAATCAAGGACTTGCTACATGCTTGGATTAGTGTAACACAACACCCTAACCAAATATTAGTAAGTTCTACTTACAACACTTGAAGGAATACCCTAGGTGACCGAGCAATTTGCAGGCGACGAATGGGCAAGAAGGGTGTAGTCACTAGAAAAAGAGAGGGCGATGGTGAGGGTGAGGTCGAGAGAGTGAGGGAGGAAGAGAAGGTGGTGTGGAAATGAGGGGAGGGAAGGCCTCTATTTATAGGCAAACCCCTCATGATGATCTTTCCAAATGGACCAATCATCTTCATGTAGGTGGACAATCTAGGTTGAGGAGGTGGCAAGCTAAAGAGATAGGTGGCAAGTCTAGTTCCTAGGGGCGACACTTGCTCATAGGGGCGACACTTGCTCGTCTTTCCATTGGTCCATCTAAGGGGTTGAGTTATCATGAAATAATTACAAGTAATTATTATGGGGACACCTAAACCAATGATTAAGCCTCTCCCATTTAAT
This sequence comes from Eucalyptus viminalis, assembly GCA_014182385.1. Lineage (NCBI taxonomy): Eukaryota > Viridiplantae > Streptophyta > Magnoliopsida > Myrtales > Myrtaceae > Eucalyptus > Eucalyptus viminalis. The sequence continues at coordinate 9,103,324 of CM024527.1, read as the reverse complement.
GTTTGGATCTTGAGTAATCATTAAGATAGATATCTTCATATTACAAACTTGTTCTCCAAGTTTTTAGGTTAGGAAGCATTATGGCCTTTTTTTTTTAGGGACACCTCAACTTGGCATTGAAGAACTAGAGTCCAAGATATTTAATACATCCATATCCTAAATTAAGAAGACTCTAGATTAGTCTTGCTCTTTAATTTGGGCGTGTAGCCTCCTCTCCTTCCAAGTTGGGCATGTGGCCCTCTTATCCAGGGGTTGAAAATAGTTTCGAGTGAGTTTCGAAATTAGCGTCAATACCTTATCAAATGGGCTCGAAAAATTATAAAATTTTAATACATTGTAGATAAGACCCTAAATGATATTTTTCATGAAGAAAGCCAAGTCCAATTCGTTCTGTGGAAAGAGCAGAAAATCACTGAACACAGCCCAAAAATTCGTCCGTCGAACAGATTCAACGGTCGGAGAGAGACTCATTTTGAAATCCGAATCTTCAAAAAATTCTTTGAAATTTCTATATGTTGTAGATATGGATGTCCTTTAAAACGTTTGTGGATGAAGCATGTTCTGAAAGTGCTAATATAAACACCTAGAGGGGGGTGAATAGGTATGAAAACAGATTTTGCGAAATATAGTAAAAATACTTTTATTTTTAAATTGAGTCTAATGAACAACAGACTTTGAAATAGAATTCAGACTTTAACAAATATTTAGAAACACATCAAAGATATCACAATAGATAAAATAAAGGAGTTCAAGGAAGAGAAAATGAGCATAAGATTTATAGTGATTCGGCTTTGATTAAGCCTACGTCTACTTTCTACGTTGACAGCCTTCTGGTTGGTTTTCACTATGAATTGAAAGAAAAGTGTTACAGCCTTATCATCTCGACTTTTCAGTGAAGAGATTCTACTGCTCTCATAGAGTCACTTTCTAGAGTTTCTCTCTTCTTCAAGTACAATTTTGAGCACTGTAAGAGGAAGAATAATTTTGACGCTTCAGATTTTGGAATTCTTCTTTTACGCACACTTCGAATGACTTAAAATACCTCCTAAATACTCCTCTATGCCTTCCGTTCGTTGGCACTTTCCAGAGAAATTCTTCCAATCATCCCGTTGGACAAAATCAATCAAGGAGATCTCGAGCTATTTGAAGATTGAAATGAAAGTCCGATGATTCTGGTTGCCCATACAATCGGGATCTAGGTTTTCATTAGATTCTTTCCAAATAAACTTACCTTCCAAAATGGTATTACCGTTCTTGATTGATTTTGATAATAATATCTAAAGAAGCTAAGTAAGATTTCCATCTAGAAAGCTATAAATATCATGTTCGTACTGAAGCCTTGAAGGAAGAAAAATAATCTTGAGTGTGATTAAATCTTCGTTCTTCACTTGCGTTCAGTCTGGATCTTCGTCAGAGTGGAGCAGACTTCTTATATAAGATAGACTTTGAAAGAGTTACACAGAAGTCTCGTATTTCTTAGAATGAAAATGAGAATATAACCAGAAAAGTTTTGTCAGCTTCAAAATCTAATAGGAGTTTTCTCCAAAAATCTCCCCATTTTTTTATGGTGACAAAACTTTCCTGTAGATTTAACACTTATATCATGCAAACCAATACTTTAGTAGCACATGATATCATATAATAAGAATACATTATTAGAACTGAATGACATTGAATCTGCATCCACAAAAAAACACATTAGTCTTGACAATTTAGAGTTCAAGAGTTCCAGAACCACAAAAAATTCAATCCAAATCTACAATCACAAAGGTTAACTGCATAACATAAACATTCACAGAAGTTAACACTACCAATGATCAAACAAACAAGAACTTTTAAATCTACTCTATTTTCTCCCCCTTTTTGTCAACAGCAAAAAGAAAGAGAGATTCAAAATAAAAAGTGTGAATAAAATAAATAAAAGGAGATGGAGTCATTCGGGGTTGTCTTGGAACACAAACAAGTCGAAAATCCCCCAGCGACTGCACTGCCTCCTCAAGCTTCTCTTGGGACTAATGATAGACATTCTCTACTCTAGCAACGGTTTGAGAAACCTGTTGATTCAACATCTAAACTTAAGTATTGAGAGACTGAACTTTGCCAGTTAGAAAATTTGAGGTAGACCGTAAGGCAGTATGTAGCTTCTGAATTTCAACTTCCATTGCATATTGCTATGCTTTCAACTCCAAAAGGAGCTCTACTATCCTTAGATAGTTTGCATCAAGTTCTGTTTGAGCACTAGCTTCAGCGAAGTGAGTCTATGGAGTATTAAAAAATGAGGGAACATCAACTTGATCAAGGGTAGGTTGTTTTGGACCCTGACTTGGAGTTTCTGCATCAACTTCAAGGAAATGAGATGCGAAAACATCTTTAGTGTCTGCAGGAGATCTACTAATGCCATCATTAGCAGTAAGTGCAATTTGATGAGTTTTCTCAAGATCTCCCCCTGCTTTGATGCCTGTAGGTGGAGAGGAGATCTCATCTTCTTGTACTTGTTCTGTCATGCCCCGATCCTTCGAGCACGTGCCCATCCCTGCTTGATCGATATAATAGCGATGTCCCATAACACATCACCGACCCATTCATTTAATACAAGTGCGGAAGAAAATAAATAAATCCCCAGAAAATAACCAGATGGGATAGAAAAGTATAGTCAATTTTTCACAAAATACCTTTTTATAAACACACAAGTTTATACACAGAAGCCTATAAAAAGGAATTGACTTTCAACAAAAGAGAATTGTCCTATGACTAACTAGTCGAACATCCTCGCCGATTCTCCAGGCTTCACCTTCTAAACTCTGGGCTTCGGGTCCTCCACCGTTGTAAACTAGAGACTTGAAAATGTTATCCCACAACGGGGTGAGATGACATCTCAGCAAGTTCAACCCCATAAGCCTCGACTAGAAAGAAAATACACCCTAAGGACTGCCTAAACACAACACGAGTTTATATGACTTACCTTGACCTCAATCACTTCCTGCAGGTCAATACAATATGCAATACATTGAATCCATCAACAAATCAATTCCTCACAACATATTGAATCATCGAATCACATCATCACATCAAATCAAGAATTTAGATCGAAACATCGATCACTCAACCTAGTCAATTCCAAGACAACAGGACCATCACAAGGTCATTTCAATTACTCAACCCCAATGCTGAATTACAGCTCCGCGAGCACGACCTACTAAATCTTTGGCGGTAATGCTGAATTACGACTCAGTGGGCACGACCTACTAAATCTTCGGCGGTAATGTTGAATTACAGCTTAGCGGGCACAACTGATTCTAAGTTCAGTGGTAACGCTGAATTACGACTCAACGGATACAACCGATTCTAGGTTCGGTGGTAACGTTGAATTACAGCTTAGTGGGCATAACCAATTCCAAGTTTGGTGGTAGATTATGGTTTAGTGGACATGACCATACTTGGTGGTGGATTATGGCCATACTTTGGCGGTATTCTTAATCTAACTCACAACATCTCACAGTTCTTCACCCATTATCAACAACATTGCACTTCACAAATATATTCCTCAATTATCAAAACATCTTGCCTATTTTCCCCGGGTTAAAGGTACCTGATAAAAATAATCGTGTGTGAATACACGGTCGACTTCAACCAAAACATAATATCTTTACTTTCAAAATCCTCACTATTTATATAGTCGATATAAACATTTTTGGCATTGTAAACCAACGCTCGATTATTTTCCAATCAATTACTGAAATTAAATAAATTTAGGAATAAATTCCCGATTTCACAAATCACACACAATCGGCACAAATTAGAACTCAATCAAATAAACATATCACACCATTGCAATCAACATAAAATTTTGATCACCGGCTATCCCAGTCTAATTTATGAAAAATAAATAAATAACTAAATAATTATAAAAATTATTTATTAAATGCTTAAAATACAAAATTAGGCCCGTAAAGCCTAATTGGAAGCCCAGACGAGCCCGGAAAATTTATGAACTACTCTAGATAAATACTAGAGCTTGTCACCACCGACCGCGGTGGCGTGGATGGTAGGGCCTTGGACCTCCACGTTGGAGGCCTTGGTTCGAATCCCCTGCGAAGCAGGGGGCAGTCTTAGCTACTAATGGTGACTTAAGCGTGACGTCGGGGTGGTGGTTTCTCCGCTAGCGTCACCGGGGGGTTTACGGCGCACTGTCGGTGCAAGCTGGTTCCTCCTGAATCAAAAAAAACAAATACTAGAGCTTGTCTATGCCCTAACTACACTACTCTAACCACCTAACATGCAATAACAACTAATTAAATTGCTAATCTAATCTCACTATCCACCTAATCCATACTTAATCTAAACTAAACAACCATTAAGCGACAATAACCAACTAAGTAAGGATTAGTAAGTTAAACTCACTTGTTTAATGATCTGCTCGGATCAAAACGATGGGAACGCGAGGAGGATCGACAAGTTCCAAAACAATGACGCCAACAGGGCACGGATCGGGCACAAAAGTTGGCTCGCAACTCATGGCCATGGGCTGGAAAATTGCTACTGCACAAGGAGGATTCTTTCGGTGGAAGTTGAAGTCTTTGAAGTCAGCATCTTCAACGTTCAGGTGGTGGTTGACTGAGCGAAGGAAGGAGACGCAGACGTGTGGCGCTAGAGGAGGATGGTGGCTGACCACTTGAAGTGCTAGAGCTAGGAGGGAAAAGCGAAGGGGATGGAGCAGTCAAAGATGGAGCTTCGGGCAGATGGAGATTGACCAGCATGGGGTGAGCGGCTTTGCTGGCGTGGGGTGAGTTGCAAGGGTCAACAACCAGGTTTTGTTGGGGGGGGGGGGGGAATTGACCAAATGTGGCAGTGGCTGGGGAATAGAGAGCTCGACGAGTGGAGCGATGGCAAGTGCAAGGGGATGGAGAAGATGAAAGGAAAACAAAAGCGTGAAGGAGTGGGACGCTCGAAGAGGAACAACGTATGGCTGAGAGAGAGAGAGAGAGAGAGAGAGAGAGAGAGAGAGAGAGAGAGAGAGCTGATGGAGGTTTGCCAAGGAAGCTTTGAAGAAAAAGGGATAAAAAGTCAATAAACCAATCCCAAAATTAAATGCTTGGTCCCCCTAGGCCTTCAATCTTATCCCAAGGTCTTATAATACTTTCTTGTAAAGTAAATTCCACAATTAAACAAATTTTGAAGCCCAAAGCTCCGAATTCACTTAATTTGGACTTCAATTTCTTCAACAAATTCCCAAATTTGATGTCCAATTTAGATGTAGAAAAATCCCACATAATTTCTATAATCCTCTTTCACCAGGTAACTTGGTTTGCAAGTTGAAAATCCATTCAATTTGGCCAATCCGAATTTCCATTAGTTTTCCGAAATGTCCGTATCAAATTTCCGTAAAAATCCCGAAATCGCCGAAAATTCTTCGAATGATGAGTAGACATTCCTAAAATAAACCGTGACATGAAAAAACTTCTAATTTCTGAAATCGGGTTCAAATTCGCGGTTAATTTTGATATGATGCAATTTTAGCATGACCTAACCTACTGGGTAGTTTTTAGGAATTTTTAGTGTAATTGACCCGTGGTCGATTATTTTCAAGCCACAACGTACATCTTCGACACATTGAGGACTCTCGATTGTCGTGAAAATCTCGAGATTTCAATTATGGACACAGGGTACCCAAAACGATAGAGAATCGGTCTAGTGTCGATTGACGAGGATTTTGCAATCTGGTGGAATCACCCACACTCAATCACACACCTTAGTCGAATCGACCTATCTCAAGTCTCTGATCGATTTTTAATTGTGCCGTAATGACCCTTGCAAATTAGCATAGTCAAGCAGTCGATTCCTAGTTGAATTCTCAAGTCTATTGCGTTAAAATCCCTTAATGACTTCCCCATATAATCTATTTATCTCATGAGTGATCGTCTTAGAGAATAGTACTATAGGTGCGTCAATGAAATGTCCAATTTATTCAATTGAAAACAAGATTGAAAATTAGGATGTCACATATTCCTTCCCAGCACTAGATCTCTTTTCTTGTTCAGTGTCTTCTCATTCAAATGTAGCATTTTCCATGTTGTCTGCAGAGTCATCCAATATTGGTATTGCACCAGTGTCTTTTTCAGAATCTTCACCTTCATTCTCCTTTTTTGCTGATCTTTTAGCATCACTCGCTTCCTCTTCTTCTCGTTATCTTTCCTCTTGTTCTGTTGCTTCAGAATCAACATCTTCATTCTTCTTTTTTGCATCACTCTCTTCCTCTGCTTCTTGTTCTTTGTCCTCTTCTTCTGTCGCATCAGAATCAATAGAACCTTGAAGATTTCACAAGGCAAGCGCATAAAATGTCATATCATCCTCCTCTTCTTCGTCCACCAGGAGGGTAGACTTCTTTTTCTTTGAAGTCTTTTGGACAATATCTTTTCCTTTTCGCTTCCTTGTAGCAATAGATCCGTCCTTCATTCTGCTGGATGATTCCTTCTTCAAACGTTCCAAAGCCTTAGATAAATCTAAGAGCCTCATTTTGGAGATCATCTTCATTCCTATGTCCATAGGACTGATAGTTCTTGAACAAAGTTGAGAGGGAAACTGAATTTGAAAGTGGCGAAACAATTTTGTAATCAAGGCAGAGTAGGGCAATTGCCTTTTTTCTTTCATCACAGTTCTATACATATGCAAGAAGTTAGTGTGTGGCAGAGAAAAATGAATTCCATTGCAAATAGCCCAGATAATCTTTGCTTCAAATCGTGAGACATCAGTCTTCGAGGCAGCTTTGGGTCTGATGCAATTAATGACAATCTTATGCAGCAGAATGTTTGATGTTGGCAAACGAGAGTATGTGATACTCCCACTCGGCAGTCTGTCCTTCACCAGAAATCAAGTGGCTTGATTTATGGAGACATTAATTGGTAGAAAACCACTACGTTTAACTCCCTAAATATCAGCTAGAATATTCACATCCACAACAAACACTTTATCACAAATAGTGAACTAAATGTGAGTTCGATCCAGGAAAGACAGATTAGAGTAAAAATATGCTGTCAATTCAGGATATACTACTACTGTCTTAGCACAAAACTTTTCAAGTTGAAGATTGGCTAACCTTTCCCTCAAGTTAACCTTTATGGAGTCAAGGAAGTCAAAGTCCACTGTGCGCGGGTTTATCACTCCTCTACTAAGCATTTGGGCATAAACCCTCTTATGCTCTTTTGAACGAAATAATCTCGTTCATTCTCCAAGGACTTCAGCAGCCACACCCATGCGGGGTTAGAAATTTGTAAAAATTCGCTCATCATCATCTTTGTTCTCAGCCTAACTTTCTGACCCAAAATGAGGATCAAAAGGAAAGTTCACAAACGCCTGTTCAGCTGCTTCTTTTGGCACTACTCCTAGTCTTTCCATTGTTTTCAAAAACAAGGTCTCATTCCCGTACCCATTATCTTTTAGGAAACTAGTGATAAAACTCATTGGACTTCCTCCTTGTTTCAAAAATGTGTAATGCTTGAAGAGTACCTTGGGCGTCATTACTTTGAGAGGAACCGCTTCTTGATCAACTTCCTCATCTATAGGTTGATGAAGAGAGTTCTGCGGAGATTCTTCACTAGTGAGATCGAAGTGAGTTGGTCCTTTTGGCATATTTTGAGGACCCTGACTTGCTATACGAGAGGATTTTCACTAGTGTGACATAGATGCAGACTTGGAGGATTTTGTCGACATGTCCGAGTGAAAGAAAGAAAGGAACTTGCAAAGAAATTTTGAGAGTAAAAGTTGAGGGAGAAGAGGTTATGTAAAAGCTGTGCTCAAAAGATTCGGTATTAAGGTTTTGAAAAGCTATGTTCGAAAGAAATGTTTTGAGGTATTTAAAGAAATCAAAAAGGTGTAAATGAAACGTCACACCAAAAAAAAAACTACCTTTTCATAACAAATTTTAAATAAAGGTAATTGCTAAAAATTTGAAATCGAATTTTAGCAAGAAAATAGTAATTTCTAAAAATAAAATAAGCAAGCGATGATTCGAATAAAATCATACCTGTTCGGAAATTTCATACTAAAAAGAAAATACCTGGATTGGAGAGAATGTACATACTAAAGTAACTTCCTCAAGTTGAAGCTCTGAGTTTGAGCAACTTCAGACTTTAACTGAGAAGAGAGATAATATTCAGCTTGCTGCGAATCGACTCAAATAGGTTCTTCTCTAGAGGTTTCGTGAAGATATCTGCCAACTGATTCTTTGGATCAATAAATGAACAACAATTTCGCCATTCTAGACATGATCTCTTATAAAATGATGATGAATCTTTATGTGCTTTGTTCTAGAATGAAGAATTAGGTTTCTGGTGAGATTGATAGCACTTGTGTTGTCGCATCTAATCTCTGTGCAGGATTCTTCTATTCCAAAGTCTCTTAGTTGTTGTCTCATCTAGAGAATTTGAGAACAACAACTCTCAAGAGCAACATATTCTGCTTCTGCTGTTGATAAAACCACCATACTTTGTTTCCTTGAGAACCAAGATACCGGCATTTGTCCCAATAGTTAACATGTGCCAGATGTGCTCTTTTTGTCGACTCTACAATCGGCTAAATCAGCGTTAGAATAACCAAGAAGTGTAAAGTCTCATTCTTTTGGATACCATAGACCCAGTTTTGGAAAAGTCGCAACATATTTGATGATGCGTTTAATAGCACTTAAGTGGGATTCTTTTGGATCATATTGGAATCTAGCACATATGCACATGCTGAATATATAATGTTAAGTCTAGAGACAGTAAGATAAAGAAGAGAAGCAATCATGCTTCTGTATAACTTCTGATCTACTTTCTTCCCTCCATTTTTGTCTAGTTTTGATGAATGCAACATAAGAGTTTTTGTCCTCTCGCAATTTTCCAATCCAAATTTCTTGATAAGATCTTTGGCATATTTCTCCTAGTGAATGAATATACATTTCTTCGATTGTCTGACTTGCAGTCCCAAAAAGAAGGTCAATTCACCCATCATGCTCATGTCAAATTCATCCTGCATAGATTTCATGGTGACCTCCAGATACATTAAGACCTATGGAAAGGGGATGGAAGTGTCATAGGATTATGTATGGCCTTTAGACCAATGGATCACAATAAATTAAGGCCAAGCATTCTATTGGATAATTATTTGATGGGGAAAATTTTATTCTTGGCCACGTGTTTTATAAATTGGAATTTATTAATTCATGTTGCAAGTTTTATAGTTATATAAAGTTCAATTAGGTATTTTGATGAGTGGGGGTTTAGGTTAGATTTTTAAAGGAGAGTGGGCTGAAATTCTTAGGCCAAGTCAACCCAAAAACCCAACCCATAGCCCCACCATTCGACTGGCCCATGAAGCCCAAAAAGGGGGCTGCTGTCGACCAAGGGGGAAGGGGGGAAACCGGTTTTCATGTCTCTCCATTTGTCCAATGAAGAAAGCCAAGTGTCAATGCATGCAAGGCTAATGATTGCTAATCATTGAAAGGAAGAAATTAGAGAGGAGAAAAGGGGGCGGATTACTCAAGGAATTGAACCGAGAGAGAGAGGAGTGTTGTGCGAAAGAGAGGAAGAGAGAAAGCGGGCGTGCGAGAGAGGAAGAGAGAAAGGAAGAAGGAGGAGTTTCGTTGCCGCCGTCGAGCCGCCATGTCCCACCGTTGAGCCTGCCGTGTATTTGCTGTGTTTTGCTCGGATTAAAGGCAAGTAGAGTGCAAATGATCTAACCTTTGCTTGCTGTGTTTGTATGTGATGAATGGTGAATTTCGGATGTGGATGAAGTGTGAAATTTCAAAGTTATAGGAGTTGTGTTCTAGCCTAGTATTCTGTTTCTGGAAAAATAGTCTGACCTTTGATGATTTCGTGAGTTGCATGCGGTGTTCTAGTTGGAATCTGACTTCAACTTCTAGGTAAAAGTTGTAAAGGATTTCTTGGGAAAAAAAATATCAAAATTTGAAAGGAAACGGACAAGTATAGGTCGATGAAATCATTTTTCTTTGATGAAGCTAGATCTGGAAACTGTTATGATGATCTATTGTGATTCTGTGAATTTCGTGCAATTATCTAGTCCGAAATTGATCTTGTGTTCTTGATGAGAGTTATAGACAACATCTTGGGGAGAAACATACTAAAATTTCAGGATAAACGGACAAGTAATGATTGGCAAAAACAATTTTCTTTGAAAAGGATGAAGAGTTATAAAAATTATAAATTTTAATAAAGAATGAATTAAATTTCGATTTCTTCATGAGACTTTTACCACTGTGTCTCAATTATAACATATTAAAATATCATAATTTTCGGAGTTCATTTAAGGGTTTAATCGAAATTATTTACGAAACTGTGCAAAAGTGGTACTGGAATTTCTTTTGCTGCGATGTATGGATTTATGTGATTGATGTGAAACTTTCTTGACATAGTGTTCTGCATGAAATATCTTCCTCTGGATCTTGTTTACATCGTGTTAAATTTTCAGAATTTATTCAGATCTTTTACTAATTTTTCCAGAATTTTTATAAAAAAAGTGCATTATGCTTTATCCGAAATTTGCTCTATTTTCAAGAATAAATGGACTGCCCTACGAATTTTCCAGATTTTTTATAAAAAAAAGTGCATTATGCTTTATCCGAAATTTGCTGTATTTTCAAGAATAAATGGACTACCCTACGAAATATGATGTCTTGAGTGGTTATATATGCTGCATGTATGGTGATGTTTGGCATATCATGTGACATCAAAGGATGGTTTAGATCTTTAATATTGTTGCATCAAATGCCATGATGAAAATGAGACATAAATGAGATTATATATTGTGATAATAACGAGACCGTCGGAGGTGTGAGCTGACGATGCCTCGGGAGTGTTAGAATGGTCGGAGTGTGGGTGCCGGATACCTGGAGTGTGTGTCGGATGCCCCGGGAGTGGTGGGATGCCCGGAGGTATGTGCCGGAAGCCCTGGAGGTGTGTGCCGGGGAGATTCCTTGTGATGCTAGTTGGGATACGAGATGCCCAGAGGTGTGTGTCGGAGGCTTCTCACGACGCCAGGTTGGGTGCGAGCGATAATTTGTGGGATGCAAACATTGGTCCCTAGATGAAAAATGATGAGATCCTTGTGAAAGATAAGAATTGAAATTGAATCATGTGCATGTGTATATGCATATGACATGATGGATGATCTACTTATGAAAGTAAATTGATGCTATTTGATATTGAAAATGCTATCATGAAGGCATGAATGGATCTCATGGTGATGTATGCTTGATAGCATGGATGATATGAATCATGGTGATATATGCACAATGGCATGGTGAGATATGCATGAGTGCATGGTGGTATATGCATGATGGCATGGCAAGATATGCATGACTGCATGCTAATATATGCACGATTGCATGGTGATGTATGCTTGATAGCATTAATGATATGTGCTTACTCGTGACATCTTGATTTTCTTGCTTGTTGCATTGTGTAGTTTGGTGGATCTTTACTGCCGAGTGGTTGTACTCACCCCTTTGGGGACTAACATTTCAAATTGAAAGATGTCTTTGCCACCAATCGCGCGTGGTACTTATTATGGATTGCCATCTGATGTTGAGGTGGAGTGCACGGAGCATTCCTGTGTTAGTGTACCTGGTCTGGTGTTTGTCCGAGTCCGTGTCTTAGTGATGTACGATGTGGGTCTTGCTAATGGCCCTGTAATCCAGGATATTTTGTCTGTTCATGTCCGGCATGATGGAGTGATGCTAGGGATGTTGCCGCCACCTCCGACTGATGCACTAGGTTGGATGTGATCGGGCGTACGGCTGGTGGAGGACGATACTTTTTCGTTAGCCGGCACTAGATGATGGATGGGTGTATATGTCAAAGGTAGGGTCGTGTTCTTTTCAGTTAGCCGAGCATAGTTAAAAGCCTTGGCCTTTTTGTTGTACCGACTTGAGACGTCCATCACATTTATGTAAATAAAAGTGACTCATGTTTATCGTTTTATATGGTGAATAGTTGGTGTGCATTGCATTATTGTCGTTGGAGATGGATTAGAGAATTTTGATTATGCTTCCGTTACATGAACCTATCTTGATCAAGGTCAAACTTGGGATGCTAAGAAAAAGAGTAATTTTGGAAATTTTGGAAGAGCTAGGGATGGCCTGAATATAGGGACAGCACCCTATCAGCCTGATGTTTGTCGAAGGTGTGATGGACGACATGGCCTAGGACCTTGCAATGGACGGCTAAGATGCTATGGTTGTGGACGAGTAGGTCACCTCAAGAAAGACTATCCACAAGAGAAGTCACAGTTAAGTGTTGGCTCGGTGCGATAGGGACAGCAAAGTGCTGTTAGACTAAACCTACCAAGGAATCCTCATAGGCCACTAGCACAAGGAAGGGTGTATGCGGTCACCCAAGAGGAAGCGGAAGCTTCCAAAAAAGTCATATCAGGTACGATTTTCATAAATGGCAAGAAGGCATATGTATTGTTTAACACGGGTGCTACACATTCATTTATATTTGAAAGATATAGGCAATTGAGTGAAATAGAAGCTACACCTCTTAAGACGCCTCTTTGTGTTTCCAGGCCTTTAAAGAATATGGTGTTATCTACATTGATGTGTGCAAAATGTAAGATAACTACAAAAGGACGAAATATGGAAATAGATCTAGTTGTGATGGCTATGTATGACTTTGATGTTATCATAGGAATGGACCGGCTCCATAAGCATAGGGCTAAGGTGGATTGCTATAGGAAAGTGATCCAGTTCATGTTACCTGATCAGTTTAGTTTTGAATCTTTTGGAGGTCAAACAAACCCCTCTGTAGCCATTATCTCAATGGTAGAAGCTTGTGAACTACTTGACAAAGGATGTCAAGGATACCTAGCAATGGTAAGAGATCTTACTAAGAAAGAAGTTGAAATTGATGAGATTCAAATAGTCAGGGAATTTCATGATGTGTTTCCTGAGGAGTTGCCTGGATTACCACTAGAGCGAGAGATTGAGTTTGAAATTGAACTAATGCCTGGAACATGACCGATATCGAAAGCCCCGTATAGGCCTTAGTCGAGTTGAAGGTGCAACTACAAGAGTTGCTTGTTAAGGGATTTATTAGGCCAAGTGCTTCACCTTGGGGTGCACCAGTTCTATTTGTGAAAAAGAAAGACGGGTTGATGCGTCTATGTATTAACTATAGACAGCTTAACCAAGTGACTATAAAGAATAAGTATCATTTGCCTAGAATTGATGATTTATTTGATCGGTTACAAGGAAGTTCAATTTTTTCTAAAATTGACTTAAGGTCAGGATACCATTAGTTAAGGATAAAGAAAAAAGACATTCCTAAGACTGCATTTAAGACTCATTATGGACATTATGAGTTCTTAGTTATGCCTTTTGGATTAATGAATGCACCAGCCGCATTCATGTATTTAATGAATAGGATATTTAAGCCTTATCTGGATCTGTTTGTAATTGTCTTCATTGATGATATCCTGATATATTCTAAAGGACCTGAAGAGCATGAATGACACCTAAGGGTAGCGTTACAAACGCTAAGAGATCATGAGTTATTTGCCAAATTCAGTAAGTGTGAATTCTGGCTAGATCATATAATATTTTTAGGGCACGTGGTGTCGGGTAATGGAATTGTAGTGGACCCTGCAAAGGTTGAGATGGTAGTGAATTGGCCGAGACCGACAACGCCGACTGAGATACGAAGTTTCTTAGGATTGGTTGGCTATTATAGGAGGTTTATCGAAGGATTTTCACATCTAGCAGGCCCTTGAACGAAATTGACCCGAAAGAATGTAAAATTTGAATGGAGTGAAAGATGTGAAAGAAGTTTTCAGGAACTTAAAAGGAAGTTGACTACAGCTCCAATTCTAACTATACCATTTGGATATGAAGCATTCGCGGTGTATAGTGATGCATCTCATAAAGGACTAGGATGTGTTTTGATGTAGCATGGCAAGGTCATAGCCTATGCATCGAGGCAGTTGAAACCTCATGAGTTAAATTACCTAACCCATGATTTGGGATTGGCAGCTATAGTATTTTCTTTGAAAATATGTAGATATTATCTGTATGGAGAGAAGTTTGAAATCTATACAAATCATAAGAGCTTGAAGTATTCGTTTTCGCAAAAAGAGTTGAACATGAGACAGAGAAGGTGGATGGAGTTATTGAAAGATTATGACTATGAGATATGATACCATCCAGGAAAGGAAAATAAGGTGGCAGATGCCCTTAGCCGAAAGTCGGCCATGGACATGACTAGTCTAAGAATAACATAGTGGAATCTGTTAAAGTTGATTGTGGATTCAGATTTTAAGTTGGAAATGGACCACCTTACTGGTATGCTTACTGCATTAAGGATTGAGCCTAAAATCATTTAGAAAGTTAAGATTTTACAAAAATCTGACCTGGAGATTGTAAAGATACGAGATGCTATGTCTTTAGGGAAAAGACCAGAGTTTCAAGTTTCTAAAGATGGAGTAGTAAGATGTCAAGGATGACTCTGTGTTCCTGATAGTGAAGAAGTGAGAAGGGAAATCCTATCAGAAGTACATAAGAGTAATTATAGTATTCATCCGGGGAGTACAAAAATGTATAGAAACCTTCGCCAACAATTTTGGTGGAATGGCATGAAGAAGGATATAGCTAAGCAGCATGTTTCTCATTGTCTAACATGCTAGCAAGTGAAAGCGGAACACCGCAAACCTACAGGATTGTTGAGACCTTTGGACGTACCAGAATGGAAGTGGGAGCATGTAACGATGGACTTTGTGCAAGGACTGCCAAGGACATCAAGTGGTCATGACTTTATTTGGGTAATAGTGGATCGTTTGACTCAGTCTGCTCATTTCCTAGCTATCCGTGTAGACTATTCAATGAATAGACTTGCTAAGATATATGTAAGCCAAGTGATACGCTTGCATGGTATTCCTGTAACGATCACATCAGATCGAGACTTTAGGTTTACTTCGAATTTTTGGCGGAGTCTCCAGAATGCTTTAGGGACAAAGCTTCAGTTTAGTACTGCTTTTCATCCTCAAACAGATAGACAAATGGAAAGAGTGATCCAAACTTTGGAAGATATGCTGAGAGCGTGTATTATTGATTTTAAGGGAAGTTGGGATGAAAAATTGTACTTGATTGAGTTTGCCTATTACAATAGTTTTCAGAAAAGTATAGGCATGGCTCCGTTTGAAGCATTATATGAAAGAAGGTACATGACTCCTGTTTGTTAAAATGAGGTAGGTGAAAGGAGTTTGACAGGACCTAAATTAGTACAAGTTACTACTGAGGCTGTAGAGATAATAAGGAAAAGACTTAAGATAGTCTAGAGTAGGCAAAAAGACTACACAGATAAGTGTAGGAGACCTCTAGAGTTTAATGTGGGAGATCATGTGTTCCTTAAAGTATCCCCTATGAAAGGAATATCTCAATTTCGAATGAAGGGTAAGTTAAGCCTTAGATTTGTTGGACCTTTTGAAATACTTGAAAGGATAGGAGATGTAGCTTATCATTTGGCGCTGCCTCCTAAATTGGGAAATTTGCATGATCAGTTCCATGTATCAATGCTGAGGAAGTATCAGCCGGATCCTGGTCACATACTCGATCATGAAGCCATCAAAGTGGATGAGAAAGTGAGGTACATTGAAGAGCCTGTGCAAGTACTGGATCGAAAGGAGCAAATTCTTAGGACCAAGAAAATTCCATTGGTTAAGATATTATGGCGACATTATGATGTGGAGGAGCCACATGGGAGAGTGAAAATGAGATGAGGGAAAGGTACCCTCACTTGTTTCAAGAGACATAGGAAATGTCTAATTTCGAGAACAAAATTCTCTAAGGAGGGGAGAATTGTGGCATCCTAAAAGTTTCATGGTGACCTCCAGATACATTAAGACCTATTGAAAGGGGATGGAAGTGTCATAGGATTATGTATGGCCTTTAGACCAATGGATCACAATAAATTAAGGCCAAGCATTCTATTGGATAATTATTTGATGGGGAAAATTCTATTCTTGGCCACGTGTTTTATAAATTGGAATTTATTAATTCATGTTGCAAGTTTTATGGTTATATAAATTTCAATTAGGTATTTTGATGAGTGTGGGATTAGGTCAGATTTTTAAAGGAGAGTGGGCCGAAATTCTTAGGCCAAGTCGGCCCAAAAACCCAGCTCATAGCCCCACCATTCGACTGGCCCATGAAACCCAAAAAGGGGGCTGCTGTTGACCAAGGGGGAAGGGGGGAAACCGGTTTGCATGTCTCTCCATTTGTTCAATGAAGAAAGCCAAGTGTCAATGCATGCAAGGCTAATGATTGCTAATCATTGAAAGGAAGAAATTAGAGGGGAGAGAAGGGGGCGGATTACTCGAGGAATTAAACTGAGAGAGAGAGGAGTGTCGTGCGAAAGAGAGGAAGAGAGAAAGGAAGAAGGAGGAGTTTCGTCGCCGCCGTCAAGCCGCCGTTGAGCCCGCCGTGTATTTCCTGTGTTTTGCTCGGATTAGAGGCAAGTAGAGTCCATTGATCTACCCTTTGCTTGCTGTGTTTGTGTGTAATGAATGGTGAATTTCGGATGTGGATGAAGTGTGAAATTTCGAAGTTATAGGAGTTGTGTTCTAGCCTAGTACTATATTTCTAGAAAAACAGTCCGACCTTTGATGATTTCGTGAGTTTCATGCGATATTCTAGTTGGAATCTGACTTCGAATTCTTGATGAAAGTTGTAAAGGACTTCTTGTAGAATATCATATCAAAATTTGAAAGGAAACAGACAAGTATAGGTCGATGAAACCATTTTTCTTTGATAAAGCTAGATCTGGAAACTGTTATGATGATCTATTGTGATTCTGTGAATTTCGTGCAATTATATAGTACGAAATTGATCTCATGTTCTTGATGAGAGTTGTATAATACATCTTGAGGAGAAGCATACTAAAATTTGAGGATAAACGGACAAGTAGTGATCGGAGAAAACAATTTTCTTTGAAAATGATGAATCTGGACAGTGAGCCCAGAGATAGGAAGAGTTATAAAAATTATAAATTTTAATCCAGAAGGAATTAAATTTCGATTTCTTCATGATATTTTTACCTCTATGTCTCAGTTATAACATATTAAAATCTCAGAATTTTCGGAGTTCATTTAAGGGTTTAATCGAAATTATTTCCGAAACTGTGCAAAAGTGGTACTGGAATTTCTTTTGCTGTGATGTATGGATTTATGTGATTGATGTAAAACTTTCTTGACATAGTGTTCTGCATGAAATATCTTCCTCTTGATCTTGTTTACATCGTGTTAATTTTTATAATTTATTGAGATTTTTTTCTCATTTTTCCAGAATTTTTATAAATGAAGTGCATTCTGCTTTATCCGAAATTTGCTGTATTTTCAAGAATAAATGGACTGCCCTACGAAATATGATGTCTTGAGTGGTTATATATGCTGCATATATGGTGATGTTTGGCATATCATGTGACATCAAAAGATGGTTTAGATCTTTGATATTGTTGCATCAAATGCCATGATGAAAATGAGACATATATGAGATTATATATTGTTATAATAACGAGACCATCGGAGGTGTGAGCTGACGATGTCTCGGGAGTGTTGGGATGCCCGGAGGAATGTGCCGGAAGCCCTGGAGGTGTGTGTCGGGGGGATTCCTCGTGATGCTAGTTGGGATACGAGATGCCCGGATTTGTGTGCTGGATGCCCGAAGGTGTGTGCCGAAGGCTCCTCGCGACGCCAGGTTGGGTGCAAGCGATAAATTGTGGGATGCAAACATTGGTCATTGGATGAAAAATGATGAGATCCTTATGAAAGATAAGAATTGAAATTGAATCATGTGCATGGGTATATGCATAGGGCATGATGGATGATCTGCTTATGAAAGTAAATTGATGATATTTGATATTGAAAATGCTATCATGAAGGCATGAATGGATCTCATGGTGATGTATGCTTGATAGCATGGATGATATGAATCATGGTGATATATGCACGATGGCATGGTGAGATATGCATGAGTGCATGGTGGTATATGCATGATGGCATGGCAAGATATGCATGACTGCATGGTAATATATGCACGATTGCGTGGTGATGTATGCTTGATAGCATGAATGATATGTGCTTACTCGTGATATCTTGATTGTCTTGCTTGTTGCATTGTGTAGTTTGGTGGATCTTTACTGCTGAGTGATTGTACCCACCCCTTTGGGGACTAACATTTCAGATTGAAAGATGCCTTTGCCACTAGTAGCGCGTGGTACTTATTATGGATTGCCATCTGATGTTGAGGTGGAGTGCATGGAGCATTCCTGTGTTAGTGTACCTGGTCTGGTGTTTGTCCGAGTCCGTGTCTTAGTGATGTACGATGTGGGTCTTGCTGATGGCCCTGTTATCCAGGAGTTTTTGTCTGTTCATGTCCGGCGTGATGGAGTGATGCTAGGGATGCTACCGCCACCTCTGACTGACACACCAGGTTGGGTGTGATCGAGCGTACGGTTGGTGGAGGACGATACTTTTTGGTTAGCCGGCGCTAGATGATGGATGGGTGTATATATCAAACGTAGGGTCGTGTTCTTTTGAGTTGGCCGAGCATAGTTAAAAGCCTTGGCCTTTTTGTTGTACCGACCCGAGACGTCCATCACGTTTATGTAAATAAAAGTGACTCGGCTTTATCGTTTTATATGGTGAATAGTTGGTGTACATTGCATTATTGTCATTGGAGATGGATTAGGGAATTTTGATTATGCTTCCGTTACATGAACTGCGCTGGGACAGATAAAAAAAAAATATGTAGACCCCCAGGTTTTATGGACCCGCTGCAATTGAAATGGTATTAGAGTGGAATGTTATTAGGACAAGTGATAGGTGAGTAGGCTGTGGCGACCCTAGCGGATCGGGGGCCGTGTCGAGGGTTGCCACACACTTACAACCAAAAACATGAAAATAAGAAACATTTGGCTTCTTCCCTTATATATTTCATAGGGAGTCTTCTCTAAGATAGGCCTTAGAAATACCCTGTTGATGATATAATAGGCAGTGGAGACCACTTTTGCCCAAAATCGAGATGATCTTTCGCTTTATATTAATAGAGTTCTTGCCATCTTATGTAAAGATATGTTTTTCCTTTTCACAACCCCATCTTGTTTTAGAGTATATGGAGATGAGAAAACATGCTGAAAACCTAATTTATCACAGAAGTCTGCAAAATCCTAATTCTCAAATTTGATGGGCTAGTAAGAGCACCTAGAGGGGGGGCAAATAGGTGATCAAAGATGTAAAGGACTATAAATAGTTGTATAGAGCTACGAATTAAAGTAAAGAGATCATGGATAGAGAATAAAAATACAAGGTTTATAGTGGTTCAGCTTAGACTAAGCCTATGTCCTCTCTTCCACATTGACAGCCCACCGGCTGGATTTCACTAAGAACCAAAAGAGATATTACAACTTCACGCCCTTAATTCCACAGTGTAGAACTTCTACTATACTTCTTCAAGGTCTCACAAATATTCAAACTCTATTTTGAGTACAATTTGAGCTTAACAAATGAAATAGCAAAGAACTAGGAGTTTCAGACTTTGAAATTCTTCTTTCACGCACACTCTCGAATAACATGAGCATCTTCCTTATATACTCATTCATGCCTTCATAACCGTTAGCACCTTCCAAAGGAGTTCTTCCAATTAACCCGTTGGACAGAATCAATTAGGAAGATCTCGAGTTATTTAAGAAATGTGATGATAGCCCACCAATCATGCTCTCTCATACAATCAGGATCTAGATTTCCATAAGTAAAACCTTCCAATTATACTTCGCCAATCAAAAGATCTAATTATCCAAATTGATTTCAATACGAATTGTAGATCACGAGATGCCATCTCCAGCCATGAGATCTTCTTCAAGCATACAAATCAAACCCTTAAAGATATACTCACATCTGGATAAATCTTCTTTAATGGATAATACTTTTTTTCGTCGGTTTGGAAACTATCAGTGAGGGCAGACTTTAAATCTTGAGTCTGGAGGTTTTCAGACTTTGATGATAGAGTTTGCAAGTCTTCAGACTAGACTAATGGAAATGTTTTGACGACTTCAAAACAAATAAGGAAATTTTCTCGAACAAAATTCACCTCCATGATCTGTTCTTATACTAGAAATAGCATAACCTTTCTTGATCTGAACTTTCTTTGCAAAGTTTGAAAAATATGAAAAAGTTTCAGATTTGTTTGCCAAGAAGAATACCCAAGTGAAACGTGAATAATCATCCACGATTATTAGACAATATTTCTTTTCGCTAATACTCTTGAGTTTTTGTTGGCCCAAAAAGATCCATATGAAGAAGCTGCAATACTCAATTAGTAGAAACATGATTTACTAGTTTAAAAGAACTTCTAACCTGCTTTCTTAAGACACGCAGAGTGCATAACTCAATCTTCTAATAAGCCAAATTAGGAAGCCCTCGAATAAGCTTCTTAGAATAAATTTTGGCAATCCGCTTCATATTTACATGACCGAGCT
The DNA here is from genome assembly GCA_014182385.1 of Eucalyptus viminalis. NCBI lineage: Eukaryota > Viridiplantae > Streptophyta > Magnoliopsida > Myrtales > Myrtaceae > Eucalyptus > Eucalyptus viminalis. The sequence goes on along the minus strand of CM024527.1, from coordinate 9,082,808 downwards.
GTCGATGCTAAAGACTTGCTTCATCTTGAATAGAAATAAGGCACTATGAATTTTCTGGATTTACGTCCAAAAGATATATGTTGCCATGCCTTTGCCCAGTAAAGGATTGAGAGAAATCTTGACTTATTCCAGAACAAATGCCTTCTTGAAAGTTAATTTTGAAACCTGTGTCACAAAGTTGACTTATACTCAAAAGATTGTAATTTAAACTTTTCACTAGAGAAACATTATTGATAGTTAGACTTCCAATCTTCACAATTCCACATCCTATAATCTTCCCTTTATTGTTCCCACCAAAAGAAACTTTTCCTCATTTTAGTTTGTCAAGCTTTACGAAACAGTTTGAGTCTATTGTTATATGCCTAGAATAGCCATTATCCAAGTACCATTTGATTTTTCTTTTAATAGTGACTTGCAATTAGAATAAGAACTCAAACTTTTTTGGTACCTAGGTTTTTTGGGTCTAGGGGTGTTAATGTTAAAAATAGTTTTTGCCAAATCTTTCTTAATTGGTCTCCAAACCTTGGGATAATCATTCTCGAAATGTTTTGGGCTATTACACTTAGAATATCTTAGAGCACTTTGGCCAATAGGTTTTACAAACACTTTTTAAAATGATTTTTATAAAATGTCTTTGCAGATTTTTGTTTAACTCTCTTTTTTTACTTTAGGAAAATCAATTAAAGGAATAGTCTCATTATTTATACCCAAACCAGACTTTTAAAAATAGGGTATTTGAACTATGAGAATTTTCTCTAATTTTTATGATCCTTTTGAAAACTTTTTTGAAATATCTGAAATCTCCTTTTTCAAAACAATATTTTCTTTTTTTGAAAGAGAATCAAAATTTTCTTTCAAATTGTCGAAGCATCTTTTCATACTTTCAACCTTTTCCTTCCAAGAAACTTCCTGTTGCCTGAGCTTATAATTTTCCTTTTTCAATTCGGAAATCCTTTTAAGAGAGGATTTGAGATTGAGGCAAAGTTCATCTACATACATAGAAACTTTAACATGTATTTCAGAGTAACTAACCTCGATTTCTTTGTCAGAATCTAAATCAGTGTCTGTTTCTGATTCTGAGTCTGACTCTGAGTGAGCCATTAGATATATGTTTGCAAATTCTTCTTTGCTTTCTTCACATTCAGTGTCACTCCAAGTTTCTGCTTTAAGAGCCTTTTTGTATTTCTCAGTCTTCCCTTTCTTCTTTTTCAACAAGGGACAATTTGGTCCGATATGCCTTTTTTTTTTTTTTACACTTGAAGCATATTACATCCCTGCTAGTTTCAACTTCTTCTGTTGGTTTCTTATGGGAATTCTGCATGCTTTGCTTATTCCAATTGAACCTTCTACCTTTTCTGTTTAGTCTTCTGATTTTCTTTATCATAAGGGTCAGTTCTTCATCATCCATATCATCTTCCGAATCTGTATCATCAGAATCGATGTTAGATTTTAATGCAATCGATTTCTTACCTTTTGGATCTTTCTCATCATTGATATGATCCACTTCATATGACTGAAGTGTGCCTATCAATTCGTCAACTGATAGAGACATGATCCTCTGAGTTTCTCTAATTGAAGTCTTCACATGATTCCAGTCCTTTGAAAGTCCACGCAGTAGTTTGTTGACTTTCATTGGTCTAGAAATTGGTTGACCTTGATAAGCCAAGCCATTTACAATTTCTGTAAAGTGACTGAATATATCAGAGATAGATTCTCTAGGCTTCATTTTGAATGCTTCATATTGTCCAAGTAGAATATTTATTTATTTTTTCCTTCACACGGTCAGTCCCTTCATAGGTAACATGTAGTCCATCCCAAACTTCTTTTGTTGTTTCATAAGAAGAAATTTGGTTATATTCAGTGGGAGATAAAGCATAATATAAAGAGTGAATTTCTTTTGCATCAAGAACCTATCTCTTGATAATTTCAACTTGTGTGGATTCATCAACAGCTTTCTCAATCACTTCTTTCCCTAAAGTTGTTGTTGCCTTTCGATTGATTCTTTTTTCAACAACATCCCACTCTAGAGGATCTCTGAATCTGAGAAATGCCTTCATTTTGGTCTTCTACACATTGTACTACTTTCCATCAAAATAAAGAGGTCTGGTATCGATTTTTGCTTCAACCAATCCTGGAGCCAGAATACTAGCCATAGAAGATCTTTAGCTTAGAAGTAAAAACACTTCACCAAAATAAGCACACGAGCTCTAATACCAATTGAAAGTGCTAGTATAAACACCTAGAGGGGGGTGAATAAGTGTGAAAACAGATTTTGCAAAATGCAGTAAAAATACTTTTATTGTTAAATTGAGTCTGATGAATAACAAACTTTGAAACAGAATTCAGACTTTAACAACTATTTCGAAACACAAAAGATATCACAACAAATAAAATAAAGGAGTTTAGGGTAGAGAAAATGAGAATAAGATTTTTAGTGGTTCGGCTTCGATTAAGCCTACATCCACTCTTCACGCTAATAGCCTTTTGGCTGGTTTTCACTATAAATAAAAAAAATGAGTGTTACAGCCTTATGATCTCGACTTTTCAGTGAAGAGATTCTACTACTATCACAAAGTCACTCTCTAGAGTTTCTCTCTTCTTCGAGTACAAATTTGAGCACTGTAAGAGGAAGAATAAGTAATTTGTAAGCTTTAGACTTTGGAATTCTTCTTTCACGCACACTTCGAATGACTTGAAAAACCTCCTTAAATACTCCTCTATGCATTCTCGTCCGTTGGCACTTTCCAGAGAAATTCTTCCAATCATCCCGTTGGACATAATCAATCAAGGAGATATTGAGCCGTTTGAAGATTGAGATGAAAGTCTGATGATGCTGGTCGCCCATACAATCGGGATCTAGGTTTCCATAAGTAGATTCTTTCCAAATAAACTTGCCTTCCAAAATGGTATTACCGTTCTTGATTGATTTTGATAATAATATCCAAAGAAGGTAAGTAAGATTTCCATCCAGAAAGCCGTAAATATCATATTCATATTGAAGCCTTGAAGGAAGAAAAATAATCTTGAGTGTGATTAAATCTTCGTTCTTCACTTGCGTTCAATATGGATCTTCATCAAAGTGGAGCAAACTTCTTATGTAGACTTTAAAAGAGGTACGCAGAAGTCTTGGATTTCTCATAATGAAAATGAGAATAGAACCAGAAAAGTTTTGTCAGCTTCAAAATCTAATAGGAGTTTTCTCCAACATGTTCAACTTCGAAAGGGAATTTTTTTTATAAAGAATCAAGAAGGCAATCTGGTCACTGTTTTTCTACACTAGGCAGGTTCTATACAGTAATTGATTGGGCCTTCGTCCCAGCCATTTCATCTCAGAAAAATCTAAAATTTAAGTATGTTATAGATTAAGGTGTTTTGAACAACATTGATGAAGGAAGTTTCTCTAAATTTGAATTACAAAGAGCTCTGTAAAATTGGAAAACGTCAAAGGTCCAGGGATTTTGAGAAACATAAAAGTCAAAACCTATGGAACCTTAAGTGAAAATCCTAAGGAGAACGGGAGGCGCCCTACTTGACCTTCAAGATCCCTTGTCATTATTCTTCTAGGCCATGAGTCACTCCCTACCATTAATGAGCTTATGACTCACCCTCTCTTAATATGTAACTATCCAAAATTTCATGATTACATTTCAAGAGTAAGACTAATGGTGCCAAGCGTCCTACTTAGTCATCATGCATTAATAGGCTACCTTCCAAGCACATTAAATACACCATGGGAAATATCAAGTTAGAAGACCATCTCTTTGGGCGGGAGTCAATAGAGTCCAACCACAATTGATTACCTTATTTGGCTCGAGGTTCGTGCCTAAGCCATGATTAGATAAAGCCGAATGCAACCGAGCTCAATTGGTGAAATCAAGTTCGGACTTCCCCTCTATTGAGAAAAGCTTGCAATGGGGTCTAAGGGTCAAGCCTTGGATCAGTCAACCGGTCTTCTTGTCGGTCCGCGAGCCAGTTTAAGGTCCTGCACCACAATTTATGACCAGTCTGACACTAAACCACGTTGAGTTATTTGATCCATGGTCGATCCTAGGTTGTCATGTAATCGTGCAGGATCAATCGATTAGCCTCTACTCATGGTCGAATTGGATTGATCCATGATCATCCATGACTAGTACAACAACCGGGCAGAATCACCCATGACCGGTACAATAACTAGGCATAGTCAAGCCATGACCATCTACCGATTCGTAGTAATGCGGAATCGTCCCACAACCAATCCTCATGATTGAATAAACATTTCCATGGTCAAACACTCTATAACCAATCATTGGGTTTGTCGATCCCCGAATAGGCTACCCGGCTCATGATTGACTCTCGGGCCGGCTCATGGCCTAGTCCCTCCATTGGTGTACCGATCTTTGGCCTACTAGTCGGGGCCAAAATAGGGGTCAAAATCAAGGATGTTACAGAAACCAAGTCCAGAACGAAAATATAATCAAACTCGAGATTATTGTTCTTTCTACAAGAATTGAGTATATAAGAGATTTATCCTTAATATCTGGTTTTCTGGCGAAAAATCTCACTTACCTTTTATAAATATATTAATGGAATCAATCACAATTTGATGAAATCAATCTCGAAGACAAGTTCATTTTTGGGAAGCATCTACTTATGAAAACTTAAATTCATATTGTATGGGCGACCAAAGTCATCGGATTTTCATTTCAATCTTTAAACAGTTACAAGATTTCCTTAATCAGTTCTGTCCAACAGATTGATTGGAAGAAATTCCTCTGGAGAATGCTAACGGTTAGGAAGGCGTAGAGGAGTATTTAAGAAGGTCGTTTAGTCCATTTGGGGTAGAGTGTGAAAATTTCAATTCCAAAGTTTGAGGCATTTCCAATTACTATTCTTCATTGACAGTGCTTACAAATTGTATTTAAGAGAGAAAAACACAAGAAGAGTGACTTAGTGAGAGAAATATAAAACCTCCACTAAGTGTTCATACTCAAACCATTGTATTTCTCTATCTATACCTTAGTGAAATTCAGCCAGAAGGCTGCCAGCGTGAGAGAGTGGACGTAGGCTTGATCTAAGCCGAATTACTATAAATCTCATGTTCAATTTTATCTTCCCTTAACTCTTTTGATTTGTTTGTTGCAATCTTTTTCTGAATTCCGCAAATTTCTAAACTATTTTAATTGAGTCTGAACTTACTTTAGAAGTCTGTGTTACTTTTAGTTAGACTGTGCTTGCAAAATAATTTATTCTGCATTTATTTACTTAATTTATTTTTACACATATTCACCCTCCCTCTAGGTGGCACTACTAGCTTTTTCAAGCTTGACCCTTTGAACTCTAAACCCTCCTTTCACTTGATATTCTTCACCCATGAGAGCAGGAACTTACTCAAATGGGTGACGCAGCCACTCTCCTTCTCTCCTCCCCTTCACACGCTCCATCCTCGTCTTTGTCCTCGTCCTCATCATCCCACAAGTTCTTTTATGTGAAGGAGATGACTATACTGCATGCGGCCGCTCTTTTAATTGCGGAACTGTCACAAATGTAACTTATCCTTTCTGTGGAGGCGATCGACCCCAATTATGCGGACTTCAAGAATTCAAGCTCGAGTCCGATGAAGAATCCCCTATCCTTGAGTTCCAAGCGCAAAAGTACCAAGTCCTCAAGATTGATCAAAATCTTCGTACGAAGACAATCGCAAGGATGGATCTGATGGACGATAAGTGCTTAGGCAAGTTTAGGAATACTAGCATGATGGATTCCACTCTCTTTCAAATGACCCAAGCCGTTAGGAACCTCAGTATCTTCTACGAATGTTTGGCCACCTCGAAGAACATAAGCAATGAGTTCGAGTGCTTCCATGATGACTTCAGGAAGTCGGCTTTCTTTATGGATAATTTTCTTGGACAGACCGCTCCCGGTTAACCTCACGAGCTGCCTCACGAGCATCAAGGTTCCTGCTCTTCAGAGTGCGCTCGATGAGCTTGAAAGAGGCAATATGAGCTTGCAGGAAGCTCTGAAACGAGGGTTCGAGGTTCAATACAGTGACCAACCTGAGTGCTCGGCGTGTGCCTCGTCTGGCGGCTTCTGCGGGAGCAACTTTTTTTATTCGCCGCCTAGTTTCACGTGTTATTGCCGCGACAAACCCCACGCTCATGCCTGCAATGACCCTGGTACGTTCTTTTGGTAGCATTCCCAGGTGATCATTCTCAACTTCATTTGGTTGGTTCTAGTTTATATCGGCACATGAGATTCTATTACAGACCACGTAGATTATGCAGGAAATCACTAAACCTTGAGCTGCTGCGGAGTTAGTTTAGATTAGTTCCACAGAGATCATATGGCCAATGGACCCTGAGAATTTGTCCCTAGAAAAATCCGATTCAACCGAATGTGTTCCGCTTGTTTCTTTTGTTGGAACTTTGATGGCGCTACTCTGTTTTCTCTTCCTCCATCTAAGAATATAACGCGATAAGAATTAAGACTTTTCTTTCGTTTTTCTCTCTGGTGGCGCAAAGCAAGAGGAAATTTCAACTTAGCTACTGCTTGGCCAGCAATTCTTTACGCGACTAGTCACGAAGGCCCGTTGCGAGCCAAACACGTCCCGATGTTGACTTGTCAATGGTCAACCGAGGAGGAACTCATGGGGAAGGCATTTTAGATTGGACTTCCTTTCAGCCCCGATTTGACTCTTGATTCAGGCCCATGAAAGGGAGCCCAAAACTATGGGCCCATTGATGTGGATTTGCGCCCATAACGTAGACTGTAGGATCATCGAAGTCGACATCCGTCGACTAATTCCAAAACTGCATTGGGTCGTATGCTACGCTCAGGGTTGTAGGAACCCTGACGTGGGATACGAATCTTAATTTTGTTATAGGAAGCGTAAAAAAGGAAAAAAAAGAAAAAGATGAACAACCAATAATCAAGTTGCATTGCTTAGTTAGGGTATGTTCTTAATGATTAGGTAAGATCATCAAAGTCAACATTTCGAAAAAAACGTTGGTGGGTCCTCCAACCTAAGTCCCATTTGACTAGGAAGTTTCCTGGTTTGTTCCTCTTAAGGTTTTTTTTCAAGGGGCGAAAAATTCCCCCGCGTAAGCCATGAGGCGTTTGACTAATCCGCACCCCGGAGCCACTTTCCGTCTCCGTTCGGTATTCTTCGCTTCAAAGTCGATGAACCAGCACAACGACAGCGACTAGAGTTTCAGGACCAGTTCAAACCAACCCCATTTTGAATTTTCTGCTAATTGCTTTCCACACCCTCTCCTGCCTGTTTCTGCAATCCTCTCTGCCTCCTTCCAGTCCCAAATGAATCTCCAAAGCTTCATCTGCGGAGCTTGTTGTCGCCACTTGGTCCTTGTCGTCGTCCTCGCCAGCATAGTCTACCAGGCTGTAGCGAATGATGCGAAGTATGAGGCCTGCGCACCTCAGAACTGCGGAGACGGCCTGAATATCAGCTACCCCTTTTGGATTTCGGGGGAGCAAGAGTCCTATTGTGGCTATCCGAATTTTGAGATTACCTGTGTAGAGAAATACCCTGTCCTGAATTTCCCAGAGGGTGAGTTCTTCATTAACGAAATCTTCCATGTGAACCATTCTATCCTCGTGGTTGATGCCCTCGTGTACAATGACACCTGTGGTGCTCCGCCGCATAATATCAGCTTCGAAAGGACGCCTTTCAATCTGAGTTCCACTAATGTCGATTTCTTCTTCTATTATAATTGCACCTCGCCGCCGGTGCAAAATTTTGCATATCCAGTGAGCTGTGCTAGCAACTACGCCAACTATTCTTTTGCTCTTTTCCCCAATGAAGCATTGCAAGACCCGGATGTGCATTATGCCGTCCGCTCCTGCAGTTCTCCAGTTAGTGTACCTGTTCATGTCAATGCAAATACCACTAGCTTGGCGACTATGGATTACCGTAAGATTATGGAGATGGGGTTCCTTTTGAACTGGACCGCAATTGATTGCAGCGACTGTGAGGAAAGTGAGGGACGGTGTGGATTCGAGAGCAATAATTTCGTTTGCTTTTGCCAAGATGGCCCTCATTCTCAAACCTGCAATGATGGTAAGTGCACAGGCGAGTTTTTTTTTTTTTCTTTCTGTTTTTGCTTCTTGACTGAGTTTTCTTATCTACTGTTTTGCTTGAGCTTTCATTTCAACATGTGGAGGTTGGTATCTGCGTCCCAAAAGATCCGATGGTAAAAAAGTATTTAGTGAAGCTGAAGTTACACCAAATTCACAGTAAAAATTTTGAAATGTTGGATCAAAACAAGTTGCTTTTCTTTGTGGGATTTTCTTAAGAAAGAAAGCTTACGTCTATGCTAGTTGTGCTAAAATCTTATGAAGTGTTAAGTTGAAATAGGTTATGTTGATAGATTTGAACTATCCATATAACTTTATCACGCTATGGGTTTTCATTGTGACATGACCTTATTTATTATAAGCATAAGCACCATGATGAGTGTGGATCTAAGCATGAGCCATATATGCTTCAATTCGATGCATATGCACACTTCAGACCATTTCTGCCTCGCTTGGTAGTGGCTTCGAAGTTGAAGAACTAGCATACAATAGTGATAGGAGTTAGGACAAATTCAAACCAACTCCATTTGATTTGTTTGCAAATGCTTTCCACACTCTCTCCTACCTCTTTCTTCTATCCTTTGCAATCGTCTGCCTCCTTCCGGTCCAAATGAATCACCAAAACTTCATGTGAGAAGCTAATTCTCACCAATTGGTCATTATCATTATCATCCTCTTCACCTAGTCTATCTGGCTCTATCGGATGATGCACAACACGAGGCCCCCATGCCTCATAATTGCACATATAAGCCGAACACCAGCTACCGTTTTAGGATTTCTAGTGAACAAGAGTCCTATTGTGGCACTCTGAATTTCGAGATTACCTGCAAAGAGGTATACTCTATCCTGACTTTCTCGAATGGGGGTTACAATATCAAGGATATCTTCAATGCACACAATTCATTCCTCCTGTTTAATGCCCCTGTGTACTAGGAATCCTATGATGCTCTCTGCATAATATCGGCCTTGAAAGATGGCCTGTCAACCTCGGTTGCACTAATGCCAATTTCTTCTTCTACAATAATTACACCTTCATAGCCAACAAGTTTTTACATATTTAGTGGACTGTGCTAGCAACTTCACCCTCCATTCTTTTGCTTTTTCTTCCATGGAAGCAATTGTAGGAAATGGATTACTATTCTGCCACCAGCTCCTGCTACTTTGCAATTAGCATACCTGTTTACGTAAATGCCAATTTCCCTAGCCCTAATGGCTATGGATTTTCTTTCTTGAAATGGAATGTGCTATAACCTCATGATGTACCCTGATCTTTATATATCTTAGACACTTTGAAATTATCCGTTTGCAATTCTTTGACACGTTTTTCACTTTTGATGACGACAGTCCCAGGAAACAAAAAGATTGGTCTCAAAGTTGGAATAGGTAATTAATTCAAGACTCTCTCTTCCACTTATATACGCTATCCTCTGCAATTTGTTCCGATTTTTTATAGTATGCTTCCCTCATTGCTCTATCAAGTGAGACTGCTATTCAAAAACACACTTCATTTTCTTAGGAATGGCTGCATTAGGAGCTGGAATTGTGGTCACCCTGATCTTAATGCAAGCTTTGAAGAAGCAGAGGAGCAAATATCTCGATGGCGAAATGAAAATTAAGGGACTCATCTCTTCCAGAAGATACACCTATAAGGACATCAAGACGATGACTAACTCTTTTAAAGAAAAGTTAGGCCAGGGAGGCTATGGCTCCGTGTACAAAGGCAAGCTTCAAGATGGTCAACTTGTGGCAGTGAAGCTGCTAAAGAAGTTGAAAGGCGATGCAGAAGAATTTTTCAATGAAGTTGCAAGCATAAGCAAGACTTCTCATGTCAATGTTGTCACCCTCCTGGGGTTCTGTTTTGAAGGAAGCAAAAAAGCTTTGATTTATGAGTTCATGCCCAATGGATCACTCGAGAAGTTCATATTCAACAAGAGTAACACTTTGGAGCTAAATCAACAATTGAGTTGGGATACATTGTACCAGATTTCGCTCGGCATAGCTCACGGGCTAGAGTACTTGCATAGAGGATGCAAAACGAGGATCTTGCACTTCGACATAAAGCCTCATAACATTCTCCTTGACACAAACTATTGTCCCAAGATTTCTGACTTTGGTCTTGCCAAAATATGCCCAAGAGAAGAGAGCATCGTGTCATTGCTTTGTGCTAGGGGCACTGTTGGATACATTGCTCCAGAGCTGATCATAAGGAACATCGGAGGGGTTTCTCACAAATCAGATGTCTATAGCTATGGTATGATGGTTCTAGAGATGGTAGGTAAGAGAAAAAATATTGAAGTCACAATAGATCGAACCAGTGAAGCATACTTCCCTCATTGGGTCCACCGGTGCCTAGAGCTTCAAGAAGAGCTTGGACTACTTGGGATCACAAATGAGGAGGATGAAGCAATCATGAAGAAGATGATTATAATAGGCCTATGGTGCATTCAAATCGATCCAAGAGCTCGACCATGTATGACCCAAGTTGTGGAGATGCTAAAAGGAAGTGTTGAGGCCTTGCAAATTCCTCCCAAACCCATTTTTCCATGTGAAAGTTCATATCTACAAGAGAGTAATGACTCAAGTTGGAATTGTTCATTGTCAATTATACAAGACCAACACAATTTGTAACAGACTAAGCAACTACAAAATTAATGATTATTGAGCTTTTCATAAATTTGTGATTAGATGTTTAGGTTGAATTTCTACCAGTATGACTCAAAAATAAGTGAAAAGTGTATTGTTGACACCTAAATTTTCATATATGGGTCTCTATTGCATTTTTATCAATATTAGGGATCTAATTTATGACATAAATTGGCCCCCCTAAACCAAAAACTATCCCGTATTATTTAGTATGCACATTGCTCGATACATCCCATAACAATTAGGGACATTGTGATGTTAAAATTTTCACTACGGCATGGCATAGGCATAGCTAAACTAAAAATAATAACAAATAAGAATAATAAGTTAGAATAAATATAAAGTTAAAAAAATACAATAACAGAAAAGAAAAAAAAAAGGGAAAGCTTGCGGATCATTTTATATTTCACAGACACATTAAGTTTGTCACACCAATTAACCATGAGGAACAGGCCTCATTTTGAAGCCCATCTGTCGGATTCGTGCATCAGCCCAGGAGAGAGCTTTGGTGGGTGGCCACACGGCATGGCACGCATTGGCCGCTGCTCTCACTCCAACTCTCCTGGCTATCCCCCCCGCCTCTCTCTCTCTCTCTCTCTCCAGCCACATCTGTGTAGGTTAGACGATATTTTTTCCTTGATTTTCCATCTCTTATAATAATACATATATCTAAGAGCTTCTCCATACCTTTATTTGATTATGCAAATTTGATATATTATCTTAGTAATTATCTCATAAAACCTATCAACAGGCTGCATACTTCATTACTCGATTGTTCCCGTATGTACCTCGTGCCCGTCCTTAACCCAAGACAATCTTTTAAATTGGGTTCCAAACTTGTCTCGAGAAAATAATAGACAATCTGAAACCAAATTATCTAATTATTTTTTCTTTTTTTTCTGTGTAAATAAATATGATAGAAATTATCATAACGTAGTGTGTATTTTAGGAGAATATATATATATATATATATTGGAAATAGGCTAGTCGAGATCAAGAAGGTACATGTTGATTGCATCCTCAACAATTTGGAAGAAAAGGGTACATTTCAAACGCATCTGAATTCCTATAGAGCTTTCTAAACGGGATCATAATCTTGTTCTAGCTCCAAACTCAATTACCCACCTTCTCAAGAATTTTCAACAAATTAAGGGAGTGCATGACAACCATTCTGTTCTAGAAATAGTTTCTATTTCTAGAAGAGTTTCTAAGCAAAAATAATCGTTTGATAACGAGACAAAATTTCTACTCTAAAAATAGAAATTCGTTTGATAACGATACAAAATTTCTTCCTTTTCGGGTCGTCAACCGCCGGCGGCGACCGCACGAGTGGCGGGCGATCGGCGGCCAATGGCTGGTGGCAGCAGGCGGCAACCGGCGGAGGAGGAGGAGGAGGCAAGACGTCATAGAGGAGATGAGAGTTACCGAAATTAGGGTTTGTGGGAGAAATTATTTCTGATTTATGTTTCAGAAATAGAGAAGTAGATTTTTTTTATTTCTGATTTCTCTTCCAAATCTATTTCTGGAATAGAAATCTATTCCAGAATTAGAAAAACGGAATAGGTTTATCAAACGGATTTCTCTTCCAGAAATAGGTCTAGAACAGAAAAACTATGTCTTGAACAGAAATTTTGGTTATCATGCGCCCCTAAGAGTCCAAGTTAATCCCATTCAACGCTTCCCTTGGAAATCAAAGACTCTAAAGCCTGCCCTCTTCTTCCGAGACACAACTTTTTATGTATATACTTCAAGATTTCGATTGCCATATAATGCTGCCCAAACACCGGGCGTGCATTTATGTATGTTTTTGTCTGCTATGAGGTAGGCCTTATCTATGCTCTAAGAGTGCAATTTAGTTTACCTACAACTTTTTGATGGATGTGCATCAAGATTTCAATTGTCATATACTCGAGCGTTTCAGTTTAACAAGCTGAAACGTTATAGAGATGTCCCATTTTGAGCGGGAACGTTTTCCTAAATCCAGTTGCTGCACCCCACCGCTCCTCTTCTCCCCAACTTCCAATTTATCGCAATGGGATATGGCCCTTCCATAGGGACAATGATTGTGTTGGACTTGACATCCTTCTTTCACATGGATCACTCTATATAGTACCGACACTCATACGTGACACGCGACATGACACTCCACAACACACCGACATACCATTTCTTAAAAATAGAAAAGTTTGATACGTTGGGACACATTGTATGTTAAATATATATTTTTATTTTTATGATTATTCCAATCAAATTAATTTGATTCAAATTCATAAAAATAAATAAATAAATAAAAGTCTAGAATGAATTTACACTAAAAACATTAATCCATAATTTATTAATATCATTAATTGTTTCAATTTGACAAATTCAACTTCATTCCAATCATCCATAAAACTTGGAGAAAAAAAACAATGCATATTCTAGAATCGCATGTCAGACATGTTGAAAGAGGAGTAGGCATGTTGGAAGATGAGAAAAAAAAACTTGGAGATGAATTATGTATCATAGGAAGTATGAGTCAAAAGAAAAGAAGACTAGATTTTTATTTTTTCTCATTTTTTATTTTTATTTTTTTACATATATACATTTTGACCTCTCATTTATTAAATTTTTTTAAAATTGACCCGTGTATCGAAATCACGTGTCAGAAACTCGCATATTAGAATTCTAACTCGAGTGTCAGAGAGTGTCGGAAAAATTGATCAGATGTCGGATTTTCCAATATGTGTTGAGTGAATGTTAGAGAGTGTCTAAGAGTGTTGGATAAATGTTAATGTGTCCAACACGCCACGAAGACTTTTGAAAGTGTCGATGCTTCCTAGGGGTCTTTTTTTTTTCCCCTTTTTTGGGTAACTGTACCCTGCCTTTCTCCACTTTCAACTACCTTCATATAATCTGTGCGCCAGAAGGGAAACGCGCTTGTTTTATTAAATAATTATGTACAAGACTGAGATATTCCTTCCCATGCAAACATGTTTCCCGTGTAGCGCAGTAAGTCATAAGAATGAAGTCGAAAGTGGACTAGAGTTCCCACCTCTTGCAGATAAATATGAATTCTTCGCGCTAGACGTCACTGGGGACCGACACCACAGTATGACTCGTTCTCATCAGATTGGTGATTAATTCCGTCCATGATAGACAAAATTATCAGGGGCTCGATTCTATTTACAAGACAAACAGCATTTGATAATTCAAATACTCGATCTTTTATGAATTAATTTTGGACGAAATCTCCCCATTATATATGTATTAATATTATTCTTAGCAGGATATATCATAAGAAAAAACCCCCAAGAGATGCTACATAAAAAGATAATTATCTAATCGGTTATAAACTTATTATACGAATATCAATTTAGTCGTAATTTTTTCAATTTTGTCATATGATCGTAAATATTTACGCGAAATTTCAATATAATCCTTCTGACCAATTGATACTCATACATTATATTTGGGATAAGTACACTAATTGTGCCATAAGTTGTGTACGACGCTCACTTTGGTGCCAAAAGTTTCAATCGGATCACTTAAGTGCCAAATCGGAGGAAAAATGATCACTTTGGTGCCACCGGCGAGAAATTCCGGCCAAAATAATTACGTGGCATTTATATTAAAAAAAAAATCAACGTGGCTTAAAATTGTCCACGGTGGATAGCATAAAACGACGCTGTTTTCCTTTCTTTGTAAGAAACGACGTCGTTTCTTGCCATCCATCGTGGATTTACATAAGAAACGATGCCGACTTGCTCCATTGCAAAAAACGATGTTGTTGCAGAGGGAGTAAAATAGGGTTCGTATATGGTTCTCCTCGACGCCGGCCGTAGCTTGCCTACCCACCGTCGTTCACCCACCGCCGTTCACTCGCCCGCCATCGCTCGCCCGCCGTCGCTCACCTGTTGTCGCTCGGCCATCGCTATAGTTACGCCGTCGTTCACGATCGTTCAGGTTTGTCATGTTCTCTACGTGGATCAATTTTGTGATAAATTTAGGGTTCCAATGGGCAAGTTAGGGCACGGAGGGCAAATTGAGGGCTCGGCTCAGGGGGAAAGTAGTGGGAAAAGTGGTGGGGATGTCACTTTTATGGGGATGGAATAGAAAAATTGATTCTTCCATCGTTCGTTCGCTTTCTGTTGTGGGGACCGAATAGAAAAATAGGGTGCGGAGGGGCTTGACTTGGATGGAAACAGTGGTGGGACCGAATTTGTTTGTTTAATTAATTGGACTGCTTTTTTGGGGGACCGAATGTGAATGTGATTAAATTGAAAAATGGGTGGTAGGGACCTCACTTTGTTTATTTAATTCGGTTTCTTTTGTTTCCGTAAATGCATCGAATTGGGGAGATTTTAGTCGCATTTGTTCCTTGACAACAAAACAACAAGAACCTGCATGTGAAGTTGCCGATTTTGTCATGTGTTTCCAACAAAACGACAATGATTATTTTCCTTTTTTTCATTGGGTGCAGCATCGACATGGACACAAATCGGGTACGCGTCATTGTTTGCTATGGTGGAGAGTTTGTTATTGGCACTGAAGATTGGGAATATAGTGGTGGAAATGAAGGTACTATTTATGTCAATGTTTGGAAGCCATCATATATTGATTTTATGAGGGATTTGGTATATTTTTTACGATGCAAAGTGCAAAAACTACATTACTGTGTTCCTGGGAAAGAATTGAAGGATGGGTTGAGATTTTTTAATGACGATAATGTTATTAAGGATATCATTTACCATTATCTTCACGGTGAAGAAGCTAAGGTATATGTTGAGTATTATAGTGAGGATGAGGATGGGGATGAGCAGACCATCACTGAAGGAGGAGAAGTGAGGGATCTTGTTCAAGCGAGTAATCAGGTTGGGGATGAGTTTAGGTTAGATGGAGGGCAAAATGATAGGGAGATAAGTCATATTGATAGAGATGAACAAAGAGGAAGATGTCATGAAATCTTGGATGAAGATTTGGGTGAAGATGTGGGCGATGAAGACTTCATTGGATTAAAATGGGAAATTACTTTATCTAGTGAATCGGAAGATGAATGTTTGGCTTTAGTAAATTTCCTAAGTGATGAAGATGATGATGAACTCGCACAGTCGAGACAAAAGCAAAGGGAATTTCTGAGAAAAAAACTTGCAGCTTCAGCAAAAAGGCCCGAGCCAGTAAATAGGGATGGAGATCCAGCTGAGGGTAATAGAAGTGAAGATGAAGAAAGCTGTGGCGATGAAGTTGCTGGTTCGGAAAATGAGCTTGACAATGATGATGAAGAACCTGCTCCTTGAAGAAAAAGTAAGTACCCTTGCTATGATCCGATTGTTGATAAACATGTTTTGTCGGTGGGCATGAGATTTGATGATGCCAAACAGTTCAAGGAAATTGTTGTGAAGAACTCAATTGGTGAACAGAGAAGTGTTAAATTCATTAGAAACATGAAGGAGTTTGTGAGAGCTAAGTGCTCACAACCTAATTGTTCGTGAAAGCTCTATGCTGCGCTTAGTAAGAATGGGTCATTCCATATTAGGTCCTTTTAGGAGGAGCATACTTGTCCAATTATCTTTAACAATAAAAGGGTAACGAGTGTGTGGTTATCAAAGCATTTTTTCAATACTATCAAAGCAATGCCCGAGATCAAGAGTCCTCAATTTCAATAGTTAATGAAGGAGCAAGTGGGAGTTAATGTGTCGAGGAATCAATGTAAGAGAGAGAAGATGAGGGTAATGAAGATATTGATAGGTGGGTATAAGGAAGAATATGCGCAGGTATGAGATTATGCTAGTGAATGTATGTTTCAAAACCCATCTAGTAGGGTATATGTAGAGGTTGTAGAGAGGCCACTCCCTGATCTTGGGCCTAGATTTGATAGATTTTATGTATGTTTTGATGCATGCAAATGGGGCTTCTTGGCTGGTTGTAGAAGAGTTATAGGATTGGATGGATGCTTTCTAAAGGGTTTATGCAAGAGGGAGTTGTTGGCTGCTGTGGGGAGAGATGCCAATAATCAAATGTTCCCGATAGCTTGAGTGGTGGTAAAGATAGAGAACAAGGATATTTGGTCCTAGTTCCTAAAAAATTTAATGGCTGACCTTGAGATAACCGATGGGGGAGGATGGGCATTCATGAGTGACCAACAGAAGGTAATTTCATTGTCAATTAATTCACTCCCTTTTAATATTAGTCACTTGCATATTTTTCTTGACTTGTATTTATTGGTTTGAATTTTTGTAGGGACTTATTCCTGCATTGGCTGAATTGATGCCACATGCTGAGCATAGAATGTGCGCGAGGCACATATATGCAAACTGGTCAAGGAACTTCAAAGGAGATAGCTGCAGAAGCAATTCTGGCAGATAGCAAAGAGTACAAATATGGCTGATTTCAGATTAGCCAAACAAGGATTGTTGTAGTTGACAAATGAAGGTTTTGATGCACTCTTCCAGACAGAAGCTAAGCACTGGTGTTGGGCCTTCTTCAATGAAGAGTTCAAATGCGATATCATTGATAACAACCTCAGTGAAGCTTTCAATGGTAGAATTTTAGAAGCCAGGTGCAAACCAATCATTAGCATGCTTGATGATATTCGAGTTATGGTTATGACTAGACTGCATAGGCAAAGAGATGAGGCTACAAACTGGAGTAGAGACTGTGGCCTTAGGATTGTGAAAAGATTTGATGCAAATATTGCTGCTAGTAGGTTCTGTCATCCAGTTTGGAATGAAGATAATGGTTATGACATTATTCAAAATCAGGATAAGTATGTTGTCAACCTGGATATAAGAAAGTGTTCATGCCGAGCTTGACACCTAAATGGAATTCCCTGTGCCCATGCCATTTGTGCTATTCAGATGAAGCAAGAAAACCCAGATGATTATCTACATGATTGGTACAAAAAAAGCTCATACCTTACTTCATACCAATTCATGATGCAGCCTATCAGAAGCAGCAAATTTTGGGAGCCAACAAATCATTAAAGCCATCTACCTTTACCGCTGAAGAAGCAAATAGGAAGGCCAAAAAAGAGACGAAGAATGCAGCAGGAAGAGGCATGAAGTCAAAGGATGAGTAGGACTGGATCAAAGATGAAATGCTCCTATTGTTGCAAGGAAGGGCACAATAAGAAAGATTGTGAGCTGAAAAAGCAGTATCAACAGCAAGATGTAATGGTTGATTCATTGCTAAGGACAGGACCTACTGAAGAGTTTCTTGTTGGGCCTATTGAAGGGAGGACAGAAGGCCCTGCTGTAATGCCTACTGAAGGGCAAACTGAAAGCCATGTTGTAAGGTAAGTATCCTCTTTGTCTTAGTAACTTTACAGTTCTTATTCGATAGTATTGTTGGTCATAATCCTAATATCGTACATTGTTGTAAGGCCTACTAAAGGGCCAGAAAAAGGCCTTGTTGTAGGCTCAAGTGCAGGGATAGGGATTGGAATGGGTAGGACAACAACAACAACAACTGAGTCCACTGTTGAGTAAACAAGAAAAAAATATCATGTAAGTTGTACATTGCTGTGTTTGGTCTTTTATGGGCTAAAATTTACATTTGTTATGTGTTTCTCAGGTGAGAAGACGAGTAACTGCACAAGTTGTAGAGGTTGCTACAAGGATTATTGCTGTTGAAAATGATGCACCACAGCGAACAAGAGGGGCTCTTGGAAAAATATTAAGGCAATATGGTTATGGGATTTACACAGATGAACGTACTGGAATGACTATTTTGAATGTAAGATTTATAGGCCTCATGCATTTAATTTGTTGTATTTCAATTCATTTGGTTGACAATATCACTATGTTCTTGTAGCTTGGGAGAACTTCGGAAGTACTTCTCTCTCAAGGTGGGCCAACTCAAGAATCAAGGGCGCAGCCAAAGAAGAGTGCTCCAAAGAAGAATAAGACATCGGGTACAGCTGCGAAACAACCATCCAAAAAGAACCCAGCACCAGTTTCATCTCAACCAACGATTGGGAGCAGTAGTGATGATATGGACCAACACATGACACGTGGTAGAACAAAAATAGCCGCCGTCAAAAACAAGGAAAAGGAAAATGAGGTGACAAAAAGCCTAGCTAAAGAACCTGCACATCCAGTTCGAAAGAGTGCTCGGACTATGAATCAATTCAAAGCTCCAAGAGGAAAAGGAGATCAAGGTGTTGTCAATATTGACTGATGGGAGGGTGCTGGACATGGTCTCTTTTTATGTGATGCTGGACATGGTTTTTTTTTTTTTCATGTGATGCTGGACATGGTCTTTTTCATGTTTTCTTTTTTTAGGAGTATGCTAGATTGATGGTAGTTTTTTTTTAAGAGAGTGTTGAATTTCGATGATTAGGGAGTGAAGTTAGAGATGCTTTTCTTTTCTTTTGTAAACAATCAATCAATGTTAATGGCAAGTACTGGAATGACTATTCATTTTCTCTTGTGTTGGTTTCGGCTAAAATGCTAGCAAGTCAGTTATGCTGTTATATATTTTATTTTTGCTGTTACTGCAATGTTACTGTTGCTGCACCGCTGCTGTCAGCATTGTTGGTTAAAGTTGTGGATTATAATGAATTTGTGGGGTTCTAATTATATGTGTTGCTACAAGAACACTTTGGGTGCTGGTACATCTTGTTGCACCTGGGCTAGTGTAAGAAGTGCAAGAACAAGGTGCAAGAACAAGGTGCATTTGGAATGTGACGTTTGGCACTAACATGTTCTTTTTTTAAAAACTTGTGCAACATAAGTGATCACTTTGTAATCGCGACTGGCAGTTAAATGATCACTTTTATAAAAAATTGGCACTCAAGTGATCACTATTTACAACTTATGGCATTGAAATGGTCAATGGTGAATTTGTCACAATCCTTTAATTTCGGCCATGGTTTGCAGTTGCAGCAAACTAGCAAACCAACAAACTAGCGAACTATTACCAAATAAAAAATGCAGCAAACCATCATCAAATAAAAAAAATGCAGCAAACCATTACCAAAAGCTTTCAATGCAGCAAACCATTAACAAATAAAAAATGCAGCAAACCATTACCAAACAGAAAAATGCAGCAAACCATTACTAAAAGCTTTCAATGCAGCAAAGCATTACCAAATAAAAAATGCAGCAAACCATTACTAAAAGTTTTCAATGCAGCAAACTATTACCAAATAAAAAATGCAGCAAACCATTATATTTGAAGCAAAAACTAACCAAAATAAACATTGACAATACACAACTAAACAACAAACTTTTAAGTGCTCACAACTAATGCATTCCAAGTCCAACCTTGCATTTCTACCCATAGATTACAACAACAAAATATTCTGGTCTATACAAAAATTGCAGCAAACCAAAAAACACATTTTACTTATAAATAATCCAATACAAGTGCATATTCCACGTCTTCAACTATGGTAGACATACAAACTTCTTCTCATTACTCACTTTTACATTTGAATAAACTACCCAAGAGAATAAGAACACAATCAACGCTCGATAAAAGTTTCTTTCGATTTTCAGCCTTGAAACCTCCCTCTTCAAATGGTCCACCAGAGATGTTAAACCCTTCATTTGAGCTTGCATTGAGTCAACATCCTCCAACTCGTCCATTAACATAGGTGGAGGTTGATTTTGGCCTTCAAGTAACTCCAATATCACCTCTGTCGCTCGATTAGATAATTTTCTATCAATCCATTTGAAATATTGGCACTTCGAGCCTTCTCTATATCTGCCGCACCCATGGAATCTTCTCCTGGGATTCAACCGAGTCCAAGATGTTCTTCTCGGACTCGGTAACCCACAATAACAGTAATACTCACCATCTAATTTGCTTTTCTTATAGGAATGTGAGCCGCTGCTGAAGCTTTTGTCCTCCATTTGCAAGAGCAAGCTGATAACTTTGGGAGAAAATCGAAGTATGTACTTGAAATGATCAAATTGGGGATTTAGGGTTTTCAACTTTCGATTCTAATCGAAATTGGGGATTTAGGGTTTCTTATTTGGGGAAAAACGGTAAACGGCATCGTTTTGTTCTTTGTATGCTGATTGTATTCTCCGGCGATCCACGTCGGCGTCAAAAATTAATAAAAAACTGCCACGTCGGATTTCCAGTCAACCAAATCGGCGATGGCACCAAAGTGATCGTTTTTCAAAAAATTTGGCACTTAAGTGATCCGACGGAAACTTTTGGCACCAAAGTAAGCGCCGTACACAACTTATGGCACCATTAGTGTACTTCCCCCCATTATATTTAGAATTGAATTGGTAATTTTCCTAGGATTTGTAAAATGTGAGATTTTGCTCGGAAGTTTCATGGTTTGTTCCTAATGGTTAGGCAAATCATCATCAATGTCAACATTTCAACACCTTGGCAGGCCCTCCGGCCTAACTGTAATTAAGAGGTCCTTTTGGCTGAAGTTTCATGGTTTGTTCCTCAAGATTTTCTAGGGTAGATTTTCCATTGCGGACAATGATGCATTTACATTAGGTGCTTGAATAATGCACGCATAGGACCACTTTCTGCCTCGCTTGGCATTTGAGCTAGGGCCAATTCAAACCAACTCCATTTGATTTCTCACCCATCCTGCTCTGCCTCCTTCTTCCAATCCCAAATGAATCTCCAAAGCTTCATCTGCGGAGCTAGTTGTTGCCACTTAATCCCCGTTGTCGTCTTCGCAAGATTAGTCTATCAGGTTGTAGCAGAGGATGTGTGGTATGAGGCTTGTGTGCCTTTGAACTGTGGATATGGCCCAAACATTAGCTACCCTTTTTGGATTTTCGGCGAGTAGGAGTCCTATTGTGGCTATCCGAATTTCCTGATTACCTCAAAGATACATACCCTATCCTGACTTTCTCGGACAGTGAGTTCATGATCAAGGATATCTTCTATGCGAACCATTCGTTTCTTCTAGTTAATGCCCTTGTGTACCTGGACTCCTGTGGTGCTCTGCCGTGTAATATTAGCATTGAAAGGATGTCTTTCAATCTTAGTTCCACAAATGCCGATTTATTCTTCAACTACAATTGCACCTAGCAGCCCATAGGTTTTACATATCCTGTGGACTGTGCTAGAACCTCCACCCACCACTCTTTTGCTTTTTTTCTCGAGGAAGGATCGCAGGAAATGGATCGTATTCTGTGGTTAGCTCTTGCTACTCTACAGTTAGTGTACCTGTTGATGTCAATCCAAGTATCACTAGCTTGAGGACTATGAATTATAGTAAGATTATGGAGATGGAGTTCCTTTTGAACTGGACTGCAATTAATTGCAGCAACTGCGAGGGAAGTGAGGGACAGTGCGGGTTTGAGAACAATAATTTTGTTTGCTTTTGCCCAGACGGTCCTCATTCTCAAACCTTTGAGTGCATGGGGGAGTTTTTTCGGTTTTTCTTCTTGAGGGTCCGTTCGTTTCGCAGAAAATATCACGCTTTCGGAAAATATTTTCTAGGAAATCATTTTCTTGGAAAATGATTATATTTTCCAGTGTTCGTTGAAACCTGAACTTTGTTTGTTAGCTAATTTAATTGTTTGGGAAAAATTATCAAAAAATTGAATTTTAATATTTTTAATTTACCAAAAAAATTAGTTTTATTTTGTATATTTTTTAAGAATTAATTTTTAATTATTTTTATTTTTAAAAATCGAATTAATTATTATTATTATTATTTTCTTTTTCTTTTTTCCTTTTTCTTTTCATTCCCCCTTCTTTCTGCTTCTTCCTCCTCCTTCCTCCACAGCCGCATGCCTAACGATGGCAGGCTGCCCAGTGGCCGACCAGGACGTGGTTGCCAGATTCGGCTGAGCCTTGAGGCTCCCGATCCAAGCAAGCCTGAGCTTTGCCACCAAATTCGGCAAGCTTTCGGCTCACCAGAGCTCGGTGAACCTCTGGCGAGCTCCGGCGAGGCCCGAGCTCCACCTAGCTCACTCGATCTAGCAAGGCTCGAGCTTGTCGGGCTCGGGCGAGCTCGACTTTGCCAGATCGGGCTAGGCGGAGCCTCACCGGCCTAGGGCGAGGCTCGAGCTAGCTCGCGGCCGGTTGCCAATGACCGGCCAAGGCCAAGGAAGAAGATGAAAAGGAACGAAAGAAAAGAAAAAAAGAAAAGGAAAAAAAAATTTAAAACTCGATTTCAGAAAAAGAAAAAAAGAAAAGGAAAGCATAAAAATAAAATGAAAATGTGTTTGGTGAATAAAAAAGCAAGGTGGAAAAAGTTATGGAAAATTTTTTCCACTTTTGAAAAGTGGAATCCTCACTTTTAAAGGTTGTTTTTTCATTAATGGAAAACATTTTCCTTAAGTAGTTCATTTTCCGTGAAACGAATGCCGGAAAATCTGGAAAACGTTTTTCTAGAAGTCATTTTCCATTAAACGAACGGGGCCTAAGTTTTCGAATCTATTATTTTGCTTGATCTTTCATTTCTATGTGCGGAGGTTGGTATTTGCATCCCACAAGATCCAATGGTTAAAATGTATTGAGTGAGGCTGAAGCTACACCAAATTCACAGTAAAAATTTTCAAATGCTGGACCAAAACAACTTGCTTTTCTTTGTGGGATTTTCTCGTGCACAAGATCAAACCAAAAATGAAAGAAAGAAGGTTCCGTCAATACTAGTGGTTCTAAAATCTAATGAAGTGTTCAGTTGAAATATGTAACATTCATATATTTGAACTGTAAATATAATTAACTCCATCATGCTATAGATTTTCATCGTGACATGACCTTATTTATTATTAGCATAAGCACTATAATGAGTGTGGATCCAAGCATGGGCCATATATGCTTCGATTCAATACATATGCACGCTTCGGACCACTTTTTGCCTCGCTTGGTATTGGCTTTGAAGTGGAAGAACTAGCACACAACGGTGATACGAGTTAGGACCAACTCAAACCAACTCCATTTGATTTTTTTGCAAATGCTTTCCACGCTCTCTCCTGCCTATTTCTTCTATCCTCTGCAATACTCTGCCTCCTTCCGGTCCAAATGAATCACAAAACTTCATGTGAGTAGCTAATCATCACCAATTGGTCATCATCATCATCTTCACCAACTTAGTCTATCTGGCTTTATCGGATGATGCACAATACTGCATGCCTCACAATTGTAGATATGGGCTGAACATCAACTACCCTTTTAGGATTTATGGTGAACAAGAGTCCTATTGGGGCTATCTGAATTTTAAAATTACCTGCAAGGAGATATATCTTGTCCTGACTTTTCTCGGATGGGGAATTCACTATCAAGGATATCTTTTATGCGAACAATTGGTTCCTCCTAGCTAATGCCCCTGTGTAGCAGGAATCCTGTGATGCTCCGCCCCATGATATCAACCTCAAGAGGACGACTTTCAATCTCAGTTCCACTAATGCTGATATGTTCTTCTACTATAGTTGCACCTCACAGCCAACAAGTTTTTACATGTCCAGTGGACTGAGCTGGCAACTCCATGCGCCATTCTTTTGCTTGTTTTCCCGAGGAAGCATTGCGGGAAATGGATTACTATTCTGTCGTCAGCAGCTGCTATTCCGCAGTTAGCTTTCCTGTTTACGTTAATGCTGATTTCACTAGCTTGAATCACTAGCTTGAAGAAGGGGTTCCTATTGAACTGGACTGCAATTAATAGTTAGATCTTTAGGTCGGTATCTGCTACCCATAACATCAGATGGTTTAAATAAATTGAGGGAAGATGCTCCGACTTCACTGTAAAATTTTGCAAATGTTGGGCTAAAACTACTGGTTTCTTCTTGGGCTTTTATTATGAACACAACCAAATGAAAAGGAAAACTACGTCTCCACAAATGGTGCCAAAGTCTGGTCATTTGGATGGTTGAAATGTATTATTGATAGAGGTGAATTGCGCACTTAATTATATTTTTGCACAATCAATGAAAATGTGTTCATGATGATGGTGGAGAAATAAATACTGAAAACGTTTTTATTGTTATTTAATTACTCTATCATTTATTAGTGTTGTGGATAATGTCCTCAAGATTTTCCACTTTCTACGCCCTAGCTTAGACTGTGGACTCGCTTAACGTTGCAAACAAAACCCTCCGATCTGTTGGGCCCCAAGACATCTTATGGGAACCTCATATTTTGATGTTTGGAGAAATTACACTAAAAGTGTCAAAAGTTATATACAATACTCACTTTGGTACCAAATGTTTCCACTGCATTACTTAAGTGCCAAATTAGAGAAAAAACAATCACTTTGATGCCATTGGTGTGAGATTATGGCCAAAATATTACATGGCATTTTTATTTAAAAAACAAGTCCAACATGGATTATGATGTGGCTTTACCCTTCATAAACAACGCCGTATGAGAAAGAATCCTTCAAAACGCTCTTCCATTTTTCAAGAAAATTTGCAAAGAGAAGGAAAAAGAGAGGAAAAGAAGAAGGGAGATTGAAGAACGCCTGAGCCAAATCGAAGCCGATAAGAGA
Organism: Eucalyptus viminalis; assembly: GCA_014182385.1. Classification (NCBI taxonomy): domain Eukaryota; kingdom Viridiplantae; phylum Streptophyta; class Magnoliopsida; order Myrtales; family Myrtaceae; genus Eucalyptus; species Eucalyptus viminalis. The sequence continues at coordinate 9,057,694 of CM024527.1, read as the reverse complement.
GAGAGAGAGAGAGAGAGAGAGAGAGAGAGAGAGAGAGAGAGATCAACTTGAGGAAGCTTACAACTAAGATCTTGGTAATCTTTGTTGGAGCCTCTGTCACGCCCCAAACCTCGAGCGAGCGCACATCCCTCGGTTGTCGATAAAAATGCAATGTCCCAAGACGTGTCGCCGATCCAAACGATTATGCATATGCGGAAGCATATAAAAATCACCAAACAACACTCAACATGGGATAGAATAATAAGACAACAAAATTCACAAACCCTTTTTATAAACAACCAAGGTCAGCCCACAAAGTTATACACAAAAGTCAAAGTCTAAAAAAGAAGTCCATAGCTAACTCTACCCCCAAACCCTATCTACTTGGGTTCTGGGTCGACCACGACACCGCCAGGTGGGTCAACTATCCCCTCACCCGCAGCGGCGTTGAACACAATGGCGGGGATGTCAAAATCTTGCAGGGGACCTTCCCAAACCCCATTAGGCCTATGACGGAACCACACCCTGAATCAATGGGGTACCTGATGCGGTAGGCCCTCATCGACCTAGATAGTGGTCATGATGAGCTCATGGAGCCAGGGACTCTCAGGGATAGGGACATCAATACTCTCCTCACTAAACTCCTGCAGCTGTCCAAAACGTACCGGCCTTGCCTCCATCTATGGACCTGAAAAGATAAAATCCACGACGGGGTTGTTGACACCTAAATTTTTGGGGTTGATTTAAAAAAAAAAAAAAACACGGCATATAGTTTAGGAACATTTTATTTTTATTTTAGGCTATTGATGAAGGGAAGATTTTTCACATATTCCATTCATATTTTTCATATTTTTAGGAAATATACGCCAAATGATGTATTTTCGAGCAAAAAGGAAAATTTTGCATAGAATATGTGAAAAATACAAAAGAGAATATCACGTGTGGTGCAATGATATATTCAGAGAATTTTGCATGAGTGAATTTGGAAACAAAATACAATCTAAATTTTTCCCCTATAAAAGGTGTTGTGCACGTACAGACGAGGGGGGGGGAAGATTTCGAAACTTTTGAGAGAAAATACGTGAGGAAGTTTTAGGGTTTTTGAAGTTTGAAGCTGAATTTCAAAAAAATTTCAGTGGGGTGAACCCACGTCCGAAAAGTAGGAGAGAGAGACAAGGCTGACGTGAGAGAGAGAAAAAAGAGAAAAAAAGAAAAAGAAAAAAGGGGGCGCTACTGTTCATCTTCCTCGGGGGGGCAGCCCCTGCTCACGCCGGAGCCGCGTGCCAGCGTCGTCAACCGCGCCGGCACCGCCTCCGCTAGTTACCTCTGCGTCTTTGCCGCTGTCTTTTCGCCACTGCCGCTCCGCCGGTGTGTTGCCGATCGTCGGAGATCCCCCTCACCCACGAACTTGCGCCGACCCGCGACGTCTCAGCAACCCGCGACCCCAGCGACCCACCTGCAGATCCCGAGTCGCCAGTCGTTACCGCCGCGCCCCGCCTGCGAGCCTCTGCGACGCCGCTGCTACTGCCAGATTTAACTCGCCTGCTACCCGGAGCCAAAGCCCTGCGAGCCGATGTCCCTGACCGCCGCGCTTCACAGCCACGACGCTGCTACCGTCCCTGACCTGAGCGCGATTCGCGCTGCCCGAGCGACGATCCACAGGAGCCCGCGCCCGCGCCCCGATCTGATTCTCTCACCGGATGTCGTGCCCTACAGCTAGATCCAGATGCCGAAGCCTCTCGCCGCAGCCACCCGAGGCCTCCTGCCGTCCCTGCAGCACCCCTCGCGGCTTCGCCTGCTCACCGCTCACTTGCTCGCCGCCGTTGCCTACTGTGCCCTCGCTAGAGACCCTCGCTGCCGACGATTCCCTTCGCCAGAGCCTAAAAAACCAGCAGCCAAGATTTCTGTTTTTCTTTTTCTTTTTTTTTTAAAAGAAAAGAAAAAATTAAATTAGGTATTTTTGCTTTAATTTATTAGGCAAGTTTAGGTTTTTTTCTTCTATTTTTTTAATTATTATCTCTTTATATGTTGTTTTCTTTGGTTGAAATACGTATCTATACATAATTTGAAATCCCAATATATCACCTGATTCGCAACCGTATGTAGGTTTTTTTTTTTTTTTTTTTTTTTTTTCATCTATAAGCGCTTTAGATGAAATAATTAATCAGCGGGAGTAAAATTGATATTTTGATCTTTAAGGCTTAAGATCAATTTATTGATTTTATTAACGAAATATTATCTCTTGATCTGAACGATGTGCGATATTTTTGATAATTTTGAATGAATTGTCTCGTTTTAATTGCCTTGTTTATCTCGAGATATGTTTGAGTTAGAATATTGCATCTTAGGGTTTACATGTTTAGAATAGGAATTTTATTTCAAATTAAAAAAATCAAAATCAAAACATCAAAATTCAAATAAATCAATTTAGGTTGCTAGATTTTAAATTGAGTCGCATGTTTAATTAGTTGGCAATTATTAATTTCGAAAATTAATAAAAACAACAAGAAAAATCATCATGCATATGTCATGTAGAATTAGGGTATATTTTGCATGTCATTGCATATTAGGGTTAAATTGCATTTAGTTTAATTTTAGATAATATTTTTCTTAATTTATTATAAGTTTAGGTATTTTCTTAAATAGATTGCATTTCACCAAATTTCGAATTTCATGAAAAATACAAAAAATGTCATAGATTAAATTAGTTTTATTATTTAGGGTAAAATGCATTCTTTTAGGAAAAAGAAAAAATGTCGTATGCACGTCATTAGGGTTAGATTCACTGAAATGCATGTCATTTAGTATTTTTGCTAGGCCCATTTAATTAAAAATTACATATCATTGGAATTAGGTCATTTAGTTAATATTGCATTGCACATTGCATAATTTTCATTAATTAAGTGAAAATAAAGAAAAAGAAATTGCATGTTAATTAGACACCATATCTAGGGTTATTGATGTGGATTTTAATTTAACATTGCAGATGCTTTCGTTGCTTTGAGGTAAGTTTTTACAATTTATTTATTGTTTATTTGGGTGTTAAATTGGTGGATTGCGCACCCATATGATCACATCACATGTTAGGGAAATAAATTTAAAATCAATCTAAACTGCTTGCCAAACATTTTTCAAAATAAAAAGAAAGGTACCGAAAGGGCATTAGAGAAATCTAGCGTAATCAAGTCCCCAAACTCATAAATCTCTGGTTCGATGAGTAAAGTAAATCTCCCGTTACTTTACTTGGGTTTCTAATCGACCCACCAAAAATAGATTAGTGGCGACTCCTAATTGAAAATTGTCGCGATCTAATTTTTTCGGGTTTCAACCACCTAGGGTTTGGCTAATGGATTGCTAAGTCTTTAAGCTTAGCTCCTCCTGCCCCATACCAATTCGCGACTTGGGTTTTAATTCTTAACATGCAAATTTTTTAATTAGGAGTCGCCACTAATCTATTTTATGGTAAGTCGATTAGACACCTAAGTAAAATAATGGGAGAATTACATTACTCCTACGAACCAGAGACTAAGGGTACGGGGACTTGATTACATTAGATTTCTCTAATGCCCTTTTGGTACCATTCTTTTTATTTTCAAAAATGTTTGGCAATTGAATTGATTTTAAACTAACTTCCTAACATGTGAGGTGATCATACATGTGCGCATACCACCAATTTAACACTCAAGAAAGCAATTAAATATTGCAAAACATACCTAGGAGCAACGAAAGATTCGCATTGTTAAATCGAATTCACATCGCCCGGCCCTAGATATGATTTCTAATTAACACACAATTTCAATTTTTGTTTTCATTTTATTTAATGAAAATCATGACTTATGCAATGCATCTAAGATGACATGGCAGCATGACCTAAACTATATGACATGAAGAAATGCAATAATTAAATGCCATCTAAATGACCTAATTCTAATGACATGCAATGCGATGCAATGACATACAAAATTATTTAAACTAAGATAACATGCCGCATATAATTTAGCACGCGAGTTATATGTCATGCGACATTTATTAAATGATTTAATCTAATGACGAGTAAGTTCTAATTAAATGAACCTACATGACATGCATTTGATATTTCTATTTAAAAATGCAAAAATGATCTAGCTAGATTAACATTCTATTTAATTTAAACTAAGGATCAAGTCACATTAAATCCTAATTTAAACTAAGATATTATCTTAATCTAACATGTAATTGATCTAATATGCAATAACGTGCAGAGCAAGCCCTAATTCTACATGACATATGCATGATTTTTTTATCTTTTATTTTTATTTAAAATTCAAAATTTAAAATTACCACGTAATTAAACACGCAACTAAAATCTTAAATTAATGCATTTTTTATTGTTTTTCGAACTAAAATCCATATCCTAGCTATGCAAGATAACAAGAAATATTCTAAAACAAACTGAATCCTAATTCAATTTTTTTGGATTTTTAGTGATTCTCCAAAACAAACCATTATCAACTAAACAGTAAATCTAAACAATCAAGATATGCAATCAAATAAATGATCAAAATAACCGAAAAAATAACCTGTTGTCTCACAGGTCAAATTAACGATTATCATAAACCTAATTATCACAACAAAGAGTTCAAAATAACTAAAATCGATCCGAATTCTACGGATCAAATTAATAGTTATATTGATTCAACACTTAAAATACTATCGACAAATCCCAGAAATTATTATAATAAAAAAAATGATCCGAATTCTTACGGATCAAATTAGTAATTACAATAATTCTAGGGAATATCATGTGGATAATGCCTACAAAATCCATGAAATAAAGATCACTCCTAAACTTAAAAGAAATAAATAAAATAAAGTAAATATAAAAAGAAAATAAAACTACCTAATTTCTCTTTCCTTTTTTTTTTTTTTCTTCTTTCCTTTTCCACGTGGAACCGTGGGTCTTCGAGGAGGTTCACCAGGAGTTAATCGTCGGAGCTCCGGCGATGAGGACCAGCAGCGAGCGGATCGGCGGCGAGCGGTGGCGTCGCGAGGAGCAGCGACAAGCGAGATCTCGGCCGGCGTCGCGGGTGCAGGTGCTCGGCTCCGACGGCACGGCAGCGAATGGGACTGCAACTCGGGGAATCTGGTCACGGTGTTGCGGTGGGTTCAGATCTGCAGGCGGAGCGGCTTCACGGGTCGTCGAGTTGCGGCGTCGACTGGCGGGGAGCAACACGGTGACTGCAATCGTTCGCGACGGGCAGGGTTACAGACCGCGGACAGAGCAGAAGGCAGCGACGGTGGTGCTCGGCGGTGCGAGCGCGGCGGGGGTCAGTGGCTTCGCGGCTCCTGGGCAGACCAACGACGCGAACTCGCGGGCGAGGGAGACGGCGCGGGCTTCGATTGCTGGCAGCTCGGGCAGCAACGAGCGAGCAGGAGGAAGCGTCGGCGTGACGCGGCGTCTGGAGACGCAATCGGGGCAGGTCGCAGGGTCTGCTGGCGTCGACGACTCGGGGCGGCGCGGCGGTTGCGGCTGGCTTCAAGGCGGCGAGCGGCACGGCGAAGTGGCGAGGTGCGGCGACCGGTTTCGAACTCGAGCAGAGGCGCTGAGCAGATCTGGGCGAAGGAGGGGCGCTGGTTTTGATTTTCAGCTCCGGCAGCAAATCGGTGACTTCGCGGGGAACGAGCGGAGAGGAGCCGGCGCCGGCGACCGTCGGGATGGCGTCCGGTTGCAAACTCAGGCGGCAAGGGTGAGGAAGACGATGAACAGTAAACGTCTCCTCACCCCCTGCCAATTGTACTTTTCTTTCTTTTTTTCAACACACCTCCACGGACGGCTTCCCTTTTGGCCTTTGTCTGAATTTTTTCAAAGAAGCTCCCCCGAGTAAAAACTGAACCCCCTTATTTATAGAGCAAGAGCAAATCAATCCGTTCTATCAACGAAGATTTCGTATATTGACTCGGCAATTGAAGATAATCTCAAATTTTTTGTGAAGATTTTCCATATAATTTACTCAAGATAAAGCTTCATTATCCAACTCTAAAATCTTCCAAAATCTCTATCCGCAACAAAATATTTTAGATTATCCCTTATCCTCTTTAACATTCCCAACGATTTTACCACCAAAAGACTAAAGATAAGATTGCAATATGATTTCTTTAAATATCAAAAACCACCGTAATATCGCATCAAATCTCAATTTTCCATGAGATAATTTTCAATTAAAAAAACATGGGCTTGGGCCACCTTGCTCGCTTTGTGGGCTTAGTCCAACTAATTTGAACCCATCCGCACCGATCCAATAGATAAAATGCAAAATATGCAAACTAAATGTAGCTATGCAATTAATATATTTTTTTCAAGGATAAAAATTAACCCCTAATTTTTATGCAATAAATGACTAAATAAATCGCCAAAATTTAGGTGTCAACAAAAATCAATCGCATGTTAAGAACTTGAACCTAAGTCGTGAATTGGTATGAACTTGGGAGAGCCCGAGTTAAGTCTAAGCTTAACAATCCATTAGCCAAACCCTAGGTGGTTCACCCGAAAAATTGGTCGCGACAGCTTGGCGACTCCACTGGGGACTTGAGTTGAAACTCTTAGTGGACTTAGGTCAATTTTATTTTTTGAAAAATGTTTTTGTTTGGCAGCAAGGATCCCAGGTACGTCCCTAACATTTAAGGTGTTAAATGTTTTTGCAGATGGGGAGATATAGGGGAGTAGTCTTTGCTAACCTTGTCTTGCATGTAGAAGTTAGGGATGAATGTTTTAAATTCAAGCTATTGAAGTGTTGTTTGATTTAAATTGTTGTGCATGCCCTGCATTTAGCACTACACTTTTGCACACACAACCTACCGCCGGACCTGGGCTGCACTAGGATATTTAGGATGGTATCGAGTTGGATATGACTTCGACCGCGAGGCCACGTAGTAGAGGTTGCCTAACTCAATCCCGAAAATTTTTCTTGGTGTCAAGAATGTTTACCTCTGCCCGTGACACTGCGTCGCATCGGGGTATCATTCTTGACTGAGCCAGAATTAGGAGGACTTGACTTAGTATGCGAGGCTGCAACTAAGTCATCCCACCCTTTTAACTCCATTTTGCTAAGCTGTCTAGATAGAAATCGAGCCTCATGCTTCATGCGCTTGTCTATGAGATTGCCATCGATTTTCTTTGGTGAAGTAAGTCTTCTATCCCTATACCATGCAATTTATTTTGTTGTACTCTTGGGTCGGTCCATGAGAATCTAAGTCAATCATTGATTTGATTCATTTGTCAATTGGAAATGAAATGAGAAATTGCTAGGAAAATAATGCATTTGAAAAAAACTTTGGAGAATTTGTTTTTACATCATGTCTAGAAAATTTGGTTTTACCATAATATCCATTTTTTAGGAAATTCCCTTCTTGCATAGACTTTTCATGAATAAATGAAAAAAAAAATCGATTAGATCATTGTCATGGATTGACTCTCCATTTACACCTCATGCTTACATGTTCCCATTTATTTCCTTTAGGTGATCATGGAGCAATCTTGCTCACCCATCCGTACACGGCCGAGAGCTAAAATGGCGGATCAAAATGAGGTGTTGGACCATATCATTGTCGATATAAACAAACAAATTGCGTATCTCCAAAGTCAAGTCGATAAATTGTCTGCTACTGTGGCTTATCTCATCAAGCAAAAGGGCCGTGATGATATAGGTACTCTATCTTAAGTGAGAAACTATGACTCGAAGAAGAGAGCTAAGAGGACTTTCGAACCGTCCTATTTTCCTGAGGTAGCTGAATTTGATGCTACTATGAAGAGACTAGTGACATATCTAGAAAGAATAATCTCTGACCTGAAGGATTTACATCACAAGATCAAGGAGGGTGAAGAACTCAAGCACACATGATTCATGATCCTAAGTAGTTTGCTTTCCTTATTTAATTAGGGGCATGTTTAATTGCACCTTCCCCTGCGTGGGAATTCTTATTGCTTTTTAGAGATTGGTAAAAATTTCTTTTGTTTTGCTTTAGTGCTTGAATATCACATTTTTCATTCCAATAAATGTAATTTGATTGACGAATATCAATAAAATTACAAGTTTTGTTTTGAGGACATGATGGGGTATGCCAAACTAGTCCGGTGACGATATCCAACAATGAAAAAATATCATCCTAGGAGAATTCTGAGGACTGGGCTTCTTCATGTTCCTCATCCAAAAAATATTCCGAAAAAAGAATTAAAAAAATCATTTTTAAGCTGTTTCCAAAAGCATGCATTAGGTTAGCCCTGTTTAATTTTTTAACTCATTTACTTCATGTTTCAAAGCATTACTTTCTTGACCTAATAAGAAAGCATCTGAAAAAGGCACATCAAGTTGTAGTGGGTTCAACTCTTACTCAACAAGTTTCTAAGGAGTTAATGTCGGTCACATCTCAATACTACTTGAAATATCCATCTTAAAGAGCCAAACAAAGTGTGTTCCATTTCCGTGCTTGACAGAATTTCCATTCTTGCCCATTAAATGAGGGGCAAGTTAAAAGAGGATCATCCATCTTTGGTGAAAGATGTACATCTCGTCTTTGAACATAAATAATTTTGGGAGATGACGCTCTGTTCTTTTCCTTGCAGATGACAAATTGGGGCCATGACAGATTTTTGGGCAAGAGCGGATTTTCAATCTTGATTGATAGGGACAATCCAATGACATCCATTGTTAAGGCAGTCCCTTTGTGGGGGCAATCCCCTGAATGAATACTTAAAACCATGTTTTGATTGTGGAAAATTTTCTGTTTTGAAATCACAAAAGCTTTTCATGCTTAAATTGTCATACTATTTTTGAAAAGAGAATTTCGATAGTGGTTTTGCCTATTTAACTCACCCATTTCATATGGAGATTTGTCAAGATAGACAATTCAATGAAGTGATGTCAAATGCTTAAGAATGCAAAATGAGATGTGTCAGGATGATGAAAGGCGAGCCTTATCCCATACACAGTCCCCTACTTATACACTTGTGAGATGAGTGAAAAAGGTTTCATATCCGCAAGGTAAAAGAGTTTTCTCGCAAAAGGTACGATGATCAAGATGATGAGTGGAAATTCATTTCTCTATCCTAGACGCTACAAGAGATCCATTGCTTAACCACTTTGAGCCTCATACACTTGTGGAAATTCTTTCAAATGACCCCTGTCAAGAACCACCCCACATTGGGGCAAGTTGGAGGTAAGACAGCATCATGAGGTGAAGAAAATGAAAAGGAATTTCTTGCTCTCACTTGCATCAATCTTCAAGTCATGCTATTACGTTGAATTCACGTGGCAATTCAAGTGCCTTAGGATGACGAAGAGCATTTCTTTCTCTATCCTACACACTTATATCATTTGCATAGCCCACTTGAGCCTGCAATTTCATTTCTTTAAACCCACTTGATGATTATCCCCCACACTGGGGCAAGGCAAAAGGCAGATGAAGACCCTTGAAAGTTCGAGTGTCATTGTTTGACGCATGCAAAGAAATCAAGATAGAACTAAGGGGCATTAAAAAGTAGTGTGCCTGGTAAAAGCAAGGCCAATGCCCATATAAAAAAAAGTGAAGAAAAAAATGCATGAAAACTAGGGTCATGAAAAAGCAGTGTGCCTAGTAAAAGCAAGGCTGATGCACATAGATGAAAAAAAGAGTCAAGATAAGGTGACTGTCAATTGCAAGAATTGAATCTCAATGGAGCAATACTCAAAGAACTCAAAAGTTGAGTTTTTACAATCAATTGGGCATTTTATGAAGATAATCCTTGATGATGAAAAAGAAAACTGGTGGCAATGCCAAGATGATCACCAACTCTCACCATTCACACATTTTGAGCCTAATGATCATTTCATTTCTCAACCCATGAACCCAGCCTACATTACGTCCTTTACAAAGTCTCTTCAGATTAGGGCACTTGAATTAACGTATGGATTCACATGTTATAAGCATCGCTTGAAGAAGTGCGAGCAAGACTATTTCTTTCTCATTTTGCAGGGTTCTTGACTTGTAAACCTGGAGATGATTACAGAATCATTTTTCAAATAGCCCCGACTCAAAGAGTTCCATTTGTTAAGCCATTGACCAAGCCAACAGTACGGTCCTTGTTAAAGACCCCTCAGATTGGTAAGGGCGTACCATTTGCGAGAATACTCGGACCCTTGCTGGTATGATGATAGTGAGATTGAGTGTTTCTCATAAAATAACCATTATGAATGAGAGGGAGTGAAAGTCCTTTCTAACTGAAAGTCTCTCATTTAACATTTTTAAGAAATCCATGTCATTATCTTGAACGACAATTAATCTCATGTGGAAATTTGGGTGATGCAAATATGGCAAAGTCATTATGCATGAACCCCGATTGCGTTGATGAAAACCTCATTGAATATTAAAATGTGCATTCTAGAGTAGCTCAAATTGTCTCTCTCTTTGATGAATGCATATAAGTTTTTGCCCTAAATCATGTATGACAGGTGATTCAAGTTCCTTTCAGAATGTTTCATGATATTAGGAGATGAGAAACCTCCACCATGAGGTGAAAGACCTCCACAGGATATCTAAATTTCAAAAGACATATCCCCAAGAATCAGAGATATCACTAGGTAAGTATATCTCTACCAATACTCTAAAATACTTGTCATTATGTAGGTATTCTCTCTCAAGTACATCGACACTTGACTTGGTCAAGTTGTCCAGTTATATCGACCTGGCGTGCTTTCGTAGCCCAGAGTCATTTTATCGAACTGGCGTGCTTCCATAGCCCGGATTTCTTTTATTAACCCGGCGTGCTTTCGTAACCTAGAGTCCCTTTTAATCGACACTCGATTGAGTTGTCTTCAAAGATTTTTCTCTAGATTCAGTCTGATTAAGGCGACCGAAAAATAGTTCGGGTCCTAGTCAGATGATCTATGTTGCAACGCTGGGCAACTGAAGAATGGTTCAGGTCCTAGCCAAGCAGAATTTCCGTTTAGGCGGCCGTAGAATGATACAGGTCCTGGAAAAGCAATTTCCCCATTTAGGCAACCGTAAAATGGTACGAGTCCTGAAAAATCAATTTTCCGTCAAGGCGACCGTAGAATGGTACGGGTCCTCGATAACACCTATTCCTTATTCAGGCGAACATAGAATGGTATGGGTCATGAAAAGTGAATTCCCGTTTAGGCGACCGTAGAATGATACGAGTCCTAGACAACACCTATTTCCTCATTCAGGCGACCGTAGAATGGTACACGTCTTGGAAAATGAATCCCCGTCAAGGCGACCGTAGAATGGTACGGGTCCTCGACAACACTTATTTCCTTGTTCAGGCAACCGTAGAATGGTATGGGTCATGGGAAAACAGTCTCTTGGCAAAGCCATGTTACTATTTTGGGCGACCGTAGAATGGTACGGGTCCTAGACATGTAACGTCAACCATCTCGAATTACTCTATCCTCCTTAAAGGTAAGTTATTCCAGGTAGGCTCATTTATTATTAGCATTTCCATGCATCATATAAATTAGAAATGGAATTCATTTTCCAAACAAAAAATCTTTCATTGCATGTGCATGATCAAAATTTAGGTTTCAATTTATCTTTGAATGCAACTTCTGCAAGCTCACCTTCAAAGAGGGGCAGCTGTTGATACCTAAATTTTTGGGGTTGATTTAAAAAAAAAACATGGCATATAATTTAGGTACATTTTATTTTTATTTTAGGCTATTGATGAAGGGAATATTTTTCACATATTCTGTTCATATTTTTCATATTTTTAGGTAATATACGATAAATGATGTATTTTCGAGCAAAAAGGAAAATTTTGGATAGAATATGTGAAAAATACAAAAGAGAATATCACGTGTGGTGCAATGATATATTCAGAGAATTTTGCACGAGTGAATTTGGAAACAAAATACGCTTCAAATATCTAAATTTTTCCCCTATAAAAGGTGTTGTGCACGTACAGACCCCGGGGGGCGGTTTTGAAGTTTGAAGCTGAAATTCAAAAAAAATTCAGTGGGGTGAACCCACGTCCGAAAAGTAGGAGAGAGAGACAAGGCTGACGTGAGAGAGAGAAAAAAAGAAAAAGAAAAAAGGGGGCGCTACTGTTCATCTTCCTCGCGGGGCCGCCCCTGCTCGCGCCGGATCCGCGTGCCAGCGCCGTCGATTGCGTCGGCACTGCCTCCGCTAGTTACCTCTGCATCTTCACTGCTATCGCTTCACCATCGCCGCTCCGCCAGTGTTCTGCCGATCGTCGGAGATCCCCCTCACCCACGAACTTGCGCTGACCCGCGACGTCTCAGCAACCCGCGACCCTAGTGACCCACCTGCAGATCCCGAGTCGCCGGTCGCTACCGCCACGCCCCGCCTGCGAGCCTCTGTGATGCTACTGCTACCGCCAGATCTAACTCGCCTGCTGCCTGGAGTCGAAGCCCTACGACCCGACATCCCTGACCGCCGTGCTTCACAGCCGCAACACTGCTACCGTCCCTGACCTGAGCATGATTCGTGCTGCCCGAGCGATGATCCACAGGAGCCCGCGCCCCGATCCGATTCTCTCACTGGACGCCGCGCCCTACAGCCAAATCCAGACGCCGAAGCCTCTCACCGCATCCGCCCGAGGCCTCCTGCCGTCCCTGCAGCACCCCTCGTGGCTTCGCCTGCTCACCGCTCACTCGCTCGCCGCCAGTGCCTACTATGCCCTCGCTAGACACCCTCGCTGCCGACAATTCCCTTCGCCGGAGCCTCAAAAACTAGCGGCCAAGATTTCTGTTTTTCTTTTTCTTTTTTTAAAAAAGAAAAGAAAAAAAATTAAATTAGGTATTTTTGCTTTAATTTATTAGGCAAGTTTAGGATTTTTATTCTATTTTTTTTAATTATTATCTCTTTAGACGCTGTTTTCTTTGGTTGAAATACCTATCTATGCATAATTGGAAATCCCAATATATCACTTGATTCGCAACCGCTCTAGTTTTTATTTTTTATTTTTTTATTTCATCTATAAGGCTTTAGATGAAATAATTAATCAAGCGGGAGTAAAATTGATATTTTGATCTTTAAGGCTTAAGATCAATTTATTGATTTTATTAACGAAATATTATCTCTTGATCTGAACGATTTGCGATATTTTTTATAATTTTGAATGAATTGTCTCGTTTTAATTGCGTTGTTTATCTCGAGATATGTTTGAGTTAGAATATTGCATCTTAGGGTTTACATGTTTAGAATAGGAATTTTATTTCAAATTGAAAAAATCAAAATAAAAAAAATCAAAATTCAAAAAAATCAATTTAGGTTGCTAGATTTTAAATTGAGTCGCATGTTTAATTAGTTGGCAATTATTAATTTCGAAAATTAATAAAAACAACAAGAAAAATCATCATGCATATGTCATGTAGAATTAAGGTATATTTTGCACGTCATTGCATATTAGGGTTAAATTGCATTTAGTTTAATTTTAGATAATATTTTTCTTAATTTATTATAAGTTTAGGTATTTTCTTAAATAGATTGCATTTTTGGATTATTTAGGTTAAGATAATATTTTAGTTTAAATTAGGATTTGGCTCAACCTAATTCCTAATCTAAATTAAATAGGATCTTAATCTAGTTAGGTAATTTTCACATTTCACCAAATTTTGAATTTCATGAAAAATACAAAAAATGTCATAGATTAAATTAGTTTTATTATTTAGGGTAAATTGCATTCTTTTAGGAAAAAGAAAAATGTCGTATGCACGTCATTAGGGTTAGATTCACTGAAATGCATGTCATTTAGTATTTTTGCTAGGCCCATTTAATTAAAAATTACATGTCATTGGAATTAAGTCATTTAGTTAATATTGCATTGCACATTGCATAATTTTCATTAATTAAGTGAAAAAAAATGCGTGTTAATTAGAAACCACATCTAGAGTTATTGATGTGGATTTTAATTCAACATTGCAGATGCTTTCGTTGCTTTGAGGTAAGTTTTTGTAATTTATTTATTGTTTATTTGGGTGTTAAATTGGTGGATTGCGCACCCGTATGATCACCTCACATGTTAAGGAAATAGATTTAAAATCAATCCAAACTGCTTGCCAAACATTTTTCAAAATAAAAAGAAAGGTACCGAAAGGACGTTAGAGAAATCTAGCGTAATTAAGTCCCCGAACTCATAAATCTCTAGTTCGTATGAGTAAAGTAAATCTCCCGTTACTTTACTTGGGTTTCTAATCGACCCACCAAAAATAGATTAGTGGCGACTCCTAATTGAAAATCAATCGCATGTTAAGAACTTGAACCTAAGTCACGAATTGGTATGGGCTTGGGAGAGCCCGAGTTAAGTCTAAACATAACAATTTATCAGCCAAACCCTAGGTGGTTCACCCGAAAAATTGGTCGCGACAGGGGTGAGACAATATCTTAACAAGTTCACGTCTTAAACCCCAATTAGGCGAGAAATACACCTAAGGACAACCTAACCACACAACTACACAACCATAGAGACTCACCTCGTCTCAGTTTCTTCATGCATGTTAGCACAGTTCATATCACAAACATAAGCAGTAATCAAATTCAATCAATTGGAATGCCTTAACTTATATTTTCAACAAATTGCCATTATGTTGGTATTTCTATGCCTGAATTTTATCTATGGTTCTTGAATCCGATACTTGATCCTGAGGACATAGGAACTCTGTAAAACCTATTGGAAACATCTTGTAATTCTTCTTGGAGTGACACTAATTAGGCGTCCTTTATTGCTTACGGTCATAAATGTTTAAATCATATTTCTGTGTGCGTAGAATCCTGTTTTGATGTGATCAATAGAGGAAGGACATAATTTCGTAGTGATATTTGCTTGGAATCGCTCGTTACATCACCTGGATTTAATCATGCATATGTGCTTTTGGTAATCCAATTAGCGTCAGTGTAGGGCCGTTCTGGGTTTGCCGACGCATGAATTAGAGACGTTGCGGGGCCCAGAAGTGGGCCGAATGCTCACTGTCCCAATCGCTCTTCGATCTGAACAACAAGCATTGTTTGGCCCACTTGCACCTCTCCGAGCCAGTCCTTGGCTGCCCTCATTTATTCGTTTTAGCCTCGCATGGCATGTGTTCATGCATATGGGGGCCCGCTTTTATCAGATTTTTAGCACTGATAATATGAAATGTTGACGGTTCATCCGATATTCGACTCATGACTCGAACGTTCAGGTTTTAGTCGGATCGGTCGTCGGTGAGCTTCCTTTTTGCGTTCATTTGTTACATCCTCGAATACGAATGTCCATTTGGATCCATTCTAACCCTTTTTTCCTGGGAGATATAAAATGGAGACATTGAATAAGTATCAGTTCTGTCGATACCATTTTCCCTTTCGGACGCTTTAATTTTTTCATTGTATTTTTTGCATTTAGATTTAGGATTTTTATCTTTAAATAATATCATTTCAAAAGAGGGGGAGTGGCGGCTAACGGTGGGTGGCGGTATAAATTAATTTTACTTATCATTTATGTTCCAAACCTATTTTTGGACTAAAAAATTGTTCTAAATATATAAAAATAAAATTGCATTATCAAATGAATTTTTGTTCTAAACCTATTTTCGGGAACTAAAAAAATAGAAAAATAGGAAAAAAAATAGTTATTATGGGTGTCCTAAAGTGACGTTGCACAGAATTTGGTGATGCGCATGGGCGATGTCTTCATAAAACTTTACCACATGTGCAGGGGCGTTTGAAAAATGTTCCTGTCCGACTGGAAAAAAAAAAAGTAAAAATTTGTCCCTACTTGCGGAGGTTTCTTTCGGTGAATAGAGTTGATGAATTTTCGAGGAGTCAGGGAGCGAGGGATTCTCATTTTTTATTTGGATGAGAGATTGTTTTGGCCGATCTAACTATTGATAAAGGACTATTCTTGCATATGCTACGCCGGTGCCTTGCAAGTAACATAAACATGGGATGAATGGACGCCACAAGCGCCCGTTTGTAGCATCTATGCTGCACAGCCCACTGGCCGACAATCGTCACTTTCTATCGGCAGCCTGCCGTCGCCAGCCATCGCACAACTATCGCCTACTGCCGCATCACCGCCGATCATTGCTACCAACCGCCGTTGTGATGAAAATCAGCAATCGTGCGGCAATTGTGCGATGGTCGTGCAGCGGTCGTGCGACAGTAGTTGTGCGGTGATCTTGCGGCAACGGTCGGTAGCGACAATGAGCAGTCGTGCAACAATCATGTGGCGATCATGCGGCCGTCATGTGGCGGTTGTGTGACAGTCATGCAGCGATCGTGCGGCAGTCCTGCGGCCACGGCCAGCAATCGACGGTCCGTGAGTAAGAAGAAAAAACAAGTAAATATAATAATTTATAAATTTTTACCATACGCATTTCTATTGTATTTCTATTCCAAGAATAGAAATCTTGTATAATTACTAAACACCTTATTTTACTCAGAAATTGTTCCCGGAGTAGAAATAGAACAATATTATTTATGAAAAGAAATAGTTACCCGGAATAAAAATGTTGACATGCGCACCCTTAGTGTACCCGTCAATGTAAATATCGCTAGCTTAGCGAATTACAATGAAATTATGGAGATGGGGTTCCTTTTGAACTGGACTGCAATTAATGCAACAACTGCGAGGAAAGTGGGGGACGGTGTGGGTTCGAGAACAATAATGTCGTAAGCTTTTGCCTAGACGGTCCTCATTCTCAAACCTACTATGATGGTAAGTGCATGGGGGAGTTTTTTTTTTTTTTTTTTTTTTTTGTCTTTGCTTCTTGACTGAGTTTTCATATGTACTGTTTTGCTTGATTTTTGATTTCGACATATGGAGGTTGGTATCTGCGTCCCATGAGATCCGATGGTAAAAATGTATTGAGTGAAGCTAAAGTTACACCAAATTCACAATAAAAGTTTTCAAAAGTTGGGTTAAAACAATCGAAACAACTTGCTTTTCTTTGTGGGATTTTCTTGTGCACACGACCTATGACAAAGAAAGAACTAAAGCTTCCGTCCATATCAGTAGTGCTAAAATCTGATGAAGTTTTCAATTGAAATAGGTCATATTGATAGATTTCAACTGTGATATATCACGCTATAGGTTTCATTGTGACATGACCTTATTTATTATTAGCATAAGCACCATAATGAGTGTGGATCGAAGCATGAGCCATATATGCTTCAATTCGATATGTATGCACGCTTCAGACCACTTTCTGCCTTGCTTGGTATTAGCTCTGAAGTTGAAGAACTAGCACACAACAGTGATAGGAGTTAGGACCAATTCACACTAACACCATTTGATTTTTCTGCAAATGCTTGCCACACTCTCCTACCTCTTTCTCCTATCCTCTGCAATCCTCTGCCTCCTTTCGGTCCAAATGAATCGCCGAAACTTCATGTAAGTAACTTATTCTCACCAATTGGTCATTATCATTATCTTCACTAACTTAGTCTATCTGGCTCTATTGGATGATGCACAACACGAGGCCTCCATGCCTCAGAATTGCACATATCAGCTGAACATCAGCTACCCTATTAGGATTTCTGGTGAACAAGAGTCCTGTTGTGGCAATCCAAATTTTGAGATTACCTGCAAAGAGATACACCCTATCCACTCAAACGGGGGGGTTCAATATCAATGATATCTTCTATGAGCACAATTCATTCCTCCTATTTAATGGCCTCATGTGCTGGGAATCCTGTGATGCTCCTCCGCCTAATATCAGCCTCGGAAGGTGGCCTTTCAATCTCAGTTCCACTAATTCTAATTTCTTCTTCTACTATAATTGCATCCGCGTAGCCAACAAGTTTTTGCATATTTAGTAGACCATGCTAGCAACTCCACCCACCATTCTTTTTCTTTTTCTTCCAATGAAGCATTGCAGGAACTGGATTATTTTTCTGCCGTCTGCTCCTGCTACTCTACAATTAACATACCTGTTTACGTAAATTCCAATTTCCCTAGCCCTGATGTCTATGAATTACAGTGAGATTAAGAAGGGGTTCCCGTTGAACTGGACTGCAATGCAGCATGTGTGAGGGAAGTGAGAGACCGTGTGGAATCAAGAATACTGATTTTGTTTGGCTTCGCCAATATGCTCCTCATTCTCATACCTGCAACGATGGTAAATGCCTAGGAGATTGAGTTTTCTGCTTTTGTTTCTTGACTGAGATTTCATATCTACTGCTTTGCTTGATCTTTCATTTCTATATGCGGAGGGATGGTGTAAATTAGAACTTCACCGCAACCTTCTCTACCTTGATTGTTTGATCTTGAGGTTGCCATATGCGTCCCACAAGATCCAATGGTTTAAATGTATTGAGTGAACACGCACCGAATTCAACGTAAAATTTGCTGATGTCGGACTAAAGCAACTTGATTTTCTTTGTGGAATTTTGTTGTGCACGCAACCAAACGGAAAAAAGCTTCCGCCTCCACTAGTGATGCTAAAATCTGACCTGGTGTGCAGTTCAAATATACAACATTGATAGATTTGAACTCTACATATAAAACCGTTTTTTCAGGGTTGATCCAAGCGTGAGCACATGCTTCCATTCAAGAAATATGCATAATCTATCACGCTGTAGGAGGCACTCTTTTACTAATTTCATTCAAAATTTATTTGATAAGCATTTGTGTCCTGGCAGGAAACGTGGCAATTTGGGTATGAAAGCCGTCATAGATAATCCGTTAAATCGTGTTTTTCGTTGCCTATTTTCTATAAAGATTCACAACTAGAAGCCTCGATAAGGTCCTGAAGCAAGATAGCTGTTTCGTAATGTTCTATGTTTTTTTAGGAGTAGCAGCATCAGGAGCTGGAATTGGATATATTTACAAAATTGATATAGGTGAACAGCACACATAATTAAGCCTCTACACTATCAATGAAATTTTTGTTCATGATGATAGTGGAGAAAAAAATACTAAAAAATATGTTTTTCCTGTTATTGATCGGTAATTTCTAAGTGCGGCAAGTTATGTCCTTAAGTTCTTCCAATTTCTTTGCCTTAGCTTAGACTGTGGTCTCACCTACCACTGCAAACATAACTCTCCGATCTTTCGTTCCCAAGATAACTTATCGAAACGTCATATATTTTGATGTTTCTATCTTTCTGCTATAGTTTGCTAATTATATGTAGGTGATGTCCTTAAAGTTCTTCCAATTTCTTTGCCTTAGTTTCATTCCATTGTGGCGTGTTTTCTTTCTTAAGACTGAATGACCTATAAACTCATGATGCGCCCTGATGTTCATATCTCTTAGACACTTTGAAATTATCAGTTTGCAATTCTTTGACACGTTAATCACTTTTGATTACTACAGTTTCAGGGGGAAAAAACGGTTGGACTGAAAACCGGAATAGGTAATTATTTCAAGACTTCCTCTTCCACTTCTGTACGTTCTTGGCTGCAATTTGTTGCGATTTTTTTAAAGTAAGCTTCCCTTATTGCTCAGTGGAATGAATGTTTCTGAAATATTCTAGAAGCCATGATAAAGTGATGAAGTGAGATGGCTGTTAAAAAATATTCTTTGTTTTTTCAGGAATGGTTGCATCGGGGGCTAAAATTGGGGTTACCCTTATCGTAATGCTTCACTTGTGGAAGAAACCAATAATCAGAATTATTGTGGCTTTGATAAAGCAGAGAAGCAGACACTTTGATGGCGAAGTGTAAATGGAGGAACTTGTCTCTTCAAAAAGATACACCTATAAAGACATCAAGAGGATGACTAATTCTTTCAAAGAAAAGTTAGACCAGGGAGCTTACGGATGCATGTTCAAGGGCTAGCTTCGAGATGGTCAACTAGTGGTGGTGAAGTTGCTAAAGAAATTGAAAGGCGATGCATAAGAATTTTTCAATGAAGTTGTGAGCATAAGCAGGACTTCTCATTCAATGTTGTTGGCCCCCTAGGGTCTATTTTGAAAGAAGTGAAAGAGCGTTGGTTTATGAGTTCATGCCCAATGGATCGCTCAAAAAGTTCATATTCAACGGGAGTAACACTTTGGAGGTAGATTGACCATTAAATTGAGACACATTATACCATATTTCACTCGACATGGCTCATGAGCTAGATTATTGCATAGAGGATGCAACATGAGGATCTTGCATTTTGACATAAAGTCTTACAACATTCTTCTCGATGCAAACTATTATCCCAAGATTTCCAACTTTGGTCTTGCCAAAATATGCCCAAGAGAAGAGAGCATCATGTCAATTCTAGGTACCCGGGGCACTGCTGGATACATTGCTCCAAAACTAACATCATAGGGGTTTCTCATAAATTGGATGTCTATAACTGCAGCATGATGGTTCTGGAGATGGTTGGTAGGAGGAATTACATCGAAGTCAAGGTAGATCATACTAGTGAAACATACTTTCCTCATTGGGTCTGCCGAAGCTTGGAGCTCCAAGAAGAGCTCAAATTGCATGGGATCACGAATGAGGAGGATGAAGGAATTGCAAAGAAGATTATTGTAATAGGCTTATAGTGCATTTAAATGGATCCAAAGCTCAACCAACAATGACTCAAGTTGTGGAGACGCTAAAACGAAGTATTGAGACCTTGCAAATTCCTCCTGAACCATCCTTGTCATCACCTCAAGATCACTCAAGACTTGTCCACATGAAACTTCGTCTCTGCAAGAGAGTAATGACTTGAGTTGGGGTTATTGAATGTCAATTATATCATAATAACATAATTTGTAATAGAGTATTTAAAAACAACTATGAAAGCATTAATGACTGTTGAGCTTTTCACAAATTTGTGATCAAATGTCTAGATTAAATCACTATAAGTATGATGCAAAAAAAGAAAGTGAAAAATGTGTTAATTCATATTATCAATAGAGTTTGTCATTTTTCCAAATAGGATTAATATCATGCAAAATAGATGACATGGTCAACAAATTTTATCGAATGACCTCCGTTCAAGTGAATCCATTTCACATGAACTCTAGAATCGGATTGGCCTAATTTGAAATAGTCAACCTATGGCGGTGAAGTTGCTAAAGACACTAAAAGGCGATGTAAAAGAATTTTTCAATGAAGTTGCGAGCATAAGCAACACTTCTCATGTCAATGTTGTTAGCCTCGAGGGGTTTTGTTTAGAAGGAAGCAAAAAGGCTTTGGTTCATGAGTTCATGCCCAATGGATCACTTGAGAAGTTCATATTCGACAGGAGTAGCACTTTGGAGGTAGATTAACAATTGAGTTGGGACACATTGTATCGGATTTTGCTAAGAATAGCTTATGGGCTAGAGTACATGCATAGTACATGCAAAACGAGGATCTTACACTTCGACATAAAGCCTCATAACATTCTCCTTCACGCAAACTATTATCCCAAGATTTTCAATTTTGGTCCGGCCAAAATATGCCCAAGAGAAGAGAGAATTGGGCATTGTTGGATACATTGCTCCAAAACTGATCATGAGGAACATCGAAGGGGTTTCTCACAAATCAGATATTTACAGCTACGGTATGATGGTTCTGGAGACGGTCAATACGAGAAAAAGTATCTAAGTCACAATAGATCAAACCATCGAAGCATACTTCCCTCATTGGGTACACCTAGAGCTCCAAGAAGAGCTTGGACTACTCGGGATCACAAATGAGGAGAACGAAGTGATCGTGAAGAAGATTATTATAATTGGCTTATAGTGCATTCAAATCAATCCGAGAGCTCGACCATGTATGACCCAAGTTGTGCAAATGCTAAAAGGAAGTGGTGATGCCTTGTAAATTCCTCCCAAACCCATTTTGTCATTACCCTCAAAATTGCTTGTAGCTTGTCCATGTGTAAGTTCATCTCTACAAGAGAGTAATAACTCAAGTTGGGGTTATTCAATATTAATTATATGAGACCGACATAGTTTTTAACATACTATTTGAAAAAAAAAAAAGCAATTGCAAAATTAATGATAATTGGGCTGTTTATAAACTTGTGATAAGATGTCTAGGTTGAATTTCTACAAGTGTGACTAAAAAAAGAATGAAAATGGTATTGTTGACATATAAATTTTCACATTTGGATCTCCGTAGCATTTCTATTAATATTAGGGATCTAATTTATGACATAAATTGGCCCCCTAACCCAAAAAATTGCACGTATCATTTAGTAATCACATTGCTTGCTACTTCTCATCACGATTAGGGACATTTTAGTTTTAAAATTTTCACATAGGCATAACTATTATTAAAATAATAAGTCAAAATAATTAAAAAATAAAAAATTATACCATAATAAAAGGGAACGAGGCTTACGATTCATCTTATATTTCACAAATATGTTAAGCTTGTCATACCAATTAAGGCCCTCCCGAATGGGCTGGGGCGCGAACCCAGCGGATGGGCTTCAAAATGAGGCCGGTTTTTAGCCCACGAGAGAGCTTTGGTAGCTGCCCGCACGCTCTCAAACGGAGGTGAATGCATTGGCCATCCGTCTGAACTTTTGTCGACTCAAACAAGGAGTTCACATTTCCTATTTGTTTTTTTTTTTCTTTCTCTGACCCAATCAACAAGCCCGCACTATTCCTTTTCTTTATTGTTTTCTTTTCACGGTCAAAGTCCTATTCCACTTTGACTCCAACGTGAAAAATGTTGAAGTGGACTTTAGCGCTGAAGCAATTTCCGAACATGTAAGATTCTGCTTTCAACTTTGAAGCTTGTAGACGACCTGGGAAACGCGGTTGTCTGCGACGACCAAGACCGAGACATTCCTTCACCGCCAAACATTTTTTCCCATGCGGTGCATAGTACATATACAAAGTTGAAAGGGAAAGAAATAGGTCAAAGAATAACGCGAAGTATGCTAGATGACTAAAAAAAATTACTTATGTAGTTTGGGACATCACTTAGTAATTAATTTAATGGACTGGATTTAATTTACCTAACATCACCTCATCATCTGAATATTCACGTAGGCTAGCTACCGTATACAAGAATACTAACATCCTCTATTATATTATGGCTGTTAATTGCATTGATGCATGGTGCTGACGATCATGGATTTCAAGCTTCCATACTTTCATATGCTGTGGTATTAATGCTCTTCATCTATAGTGTTCTATGTGTTTGGCACAATGATTGGACCTTTGCTTTGTAATAGTTTTTCAATATTATTGTATAATACTCAAGAATTCTAGAAAATGAAGAATCCTCCACTACTACTCTTTTCCTCAGCTTTTTCCATTTTCAAATCCATCCGTATAATTTATGCACACTTGGGAATAGACCCGTTAAACGGGTGGGTTGGGTCATAAATGGTTCGACCCAAGTCGGCCCATTTAACCCATTTATGACTTATTTATTGCAGTGCAAAATTTTTGACCCATACCCGACTCAACTCGTACTCGACCAGTACCTGACCTATTTAACAAAACCTAAAAAAGCTTATATATATATTAAAAATGGTATTGCTAAAATGGTTTTATACAACACAAATTTAATGGATAATTATTTTAAAAAATTGAATTTTAATTTTTTTTATTTCTTAAAAAAAATTTAAAATTATTTTTATTTTTTATTTTTAAGAATATAATATTTAATTTTCTTTTTCTTTCTCTTTTCTTTCTTTTTCCTTCTTCTTCTTTTTTGGTCGGCTGTCAGCCACGACGATAGCTGGCGATTGGCCGTAGGCGAGCCTTGAGTTCGCCCGGCTCGCCGACGCCGACAAGCTCAAGGCTCGCTAGATCGGTGAGGCTCGAGCCTCGCCGGACGTCGGCGAGACCTCCACCTCGCCAAATCCGACGAGCTTGAGCTTGCCTAACGCCGGCGAGCCTGAGCTTGCCCCTCGTCAGATCTGGCGAGGCCTCCACCTCGCCAAATTTGAGCTCGCCCAACATTGGCGAGCTTGAGGCTCGCCAGATCGACAAGCTCGAGCCTCGCCCATCGCTGGCAAGTTCGAGTCTTGCCAGATTAGCGAGGCTTGGGCCTCGCCGAAAGTCAGCAAGGCTCGAGGCTCACCTGGCCGATCACTGGCCATTGCTGTGCCGGCCACTGGAAGAAAGAAGAAAGAAAAAAATAAAAAATAAAAGAAAATAAAAATAAAAAAATTATTATAATTTCGATTTTTATTTTTAAAAAAAAGGAAACTAATTTTGGTTGAAAATGGGTTCTAAATCCAACCCATTTAAGACTCACTTAAGACCCACCTATCTTGAGTCTTTAATTATTAAACCCATTTAACTAGGTAAATTACTTATGTATTTTGGTTGATTTTCGTTAAAATATTTAATGGACTGAATTTAATTTACCTAACGTCACCTCATCATCTGAATATTCATGTAGGCTAGCTACCATATACACGAACACTAACATCCTCTATTATATTATGGTTGTTAATTGCATCAATGCTTGGTGACAATCATTGATTTTGAGCTTCAATAATTTCACGTATATGCTATGGTAATAATGCTATTCATATACAGTGTTCAATGTGTTTGGCACTACGTCGGACCTTTGCTCTGTAATAGTTTTTAACATTATTGTATTATACTCGAGAATTCTAGAAAATGAAAAATCCTTGACATTGTCGTACTCAATTACACATATTCGTCCATGATTTAAGATGATTAATCCCTTAATCTCACTATAGCCACATATATGATACAAGACATCAATCTCACTCCATCGAGTTATTTATCTTTTTTGGTATAAATATGTGAATATCATTAATCAGATGAGGTACAAAAATTTAGGGGAATCCCCTAGTATTCCACAAAACTAATCATGCGAGAAGATGGAGGATGGAAGCCTTCATATAGTAGCCAATAAAACATTTGCCTAGGAAGGCCTACACTTTTGGTAGTGGAACGCTCTACCTCTTGCAACCTTTCGAATCCTAGCTAACAAAAGATGAGGCTTAGTCGATGTGCTTCAAAACTGTCTATGGTTACATTCCATCCAGATGCAATATATTGTCGCTAATAAAGATAGCTTGAGAAGTCTCACCTCCAAGTTTTTTCCCTTAGTCGCCCCGATCATCTATTGAAGTTCTAAGTTTCAGCCTCCAACATAACGCCAAATTCCATTTTGTGCCAAAATACTACGCCATACACTACTTGCACTAAAAAAATAAGTGGCTTGTATCTTCTATATTAGTCATGCAAAAGTTATACTTAGTATCTACTGAAGACAACTACCGTGATATGGCTACTGCTGTTGGTAGTCTATCTCTGCAAATAAGCCAACCAATGAAATTACACTTGCTAATATTGCTGGTCCAAATTAATTGATGCCAATCCACGGCCGGTCCCTCTTGTCCAAATACCTTGTATATCTCTTTACAATAGTATGTTTGGCTAGAGATAATGGGCATTAGAGCATGTCTCAGCTTGAGAATGCATTGCCAACTCCAAGCCATACTACCCTTTATGTCGAGTTGCATAATGGGAGTACCTCTGCATTTGATATGATGAACACAAGTACTCAACAGGGATTAGGACAGAAGATTGATGAGACTCCAAAGCATGCAACCCCATCAATATCTTATTCCAGAGTTTTAGATTGAGTAGGCCTAGTCCTCTCTCCTTTTTTGGTAAGCATTTTACATTCCATGCAACTTTGTGGGATTTGTGAGTTTTTGCATTACCATCGAGTTATTATCTTATTGAAGACTAAAAGTATAAAAGAGAATATATTAAACACTACGAAAATTTTGATACCACATAAAAAAACTAATAAATACTGTGATTCAAGAAACTTACCGCGGTGTTTACTAATCCCATAACTACATTTGGTGATAAATTACATTAAAGGGAGCGGGCACTTCGAAATGGGACAAGAATTTCAATTTAAATGTGTAATATAATATAAACAGACAATTTTTGTTAGCACTAAAGTTTTGTATATTAGAAGAAAAGAAAAATTCTACAATTGATTTGCGTTGCTTAGCAGGAATTGTATAACGGGAGGTTTGTTCCTAAGAGTAATTTAGAGGTTCCTCTGACTCGGAAGTTTCATGGAATGTGGAAGATCATCAATTTCAACATTTTAACACGTTGGCGGATCCTCCAACCTAATTGTAATTTAGAGGTTCCGTTGACTAGGAAGTTTCATGGTTGTTCCTCAAGACTTTTCGGGGCAAATTTTCCGTGTGGGTCATTGATAAACCAACATTGGCTGCTCGGATAAGGCAGGCATGCAAATCCAATTCACATGAACTCTTGAATCAGATAGGCCCAATTCATTTAACAAGTATAGTTGAGAAATTTGTCGTTTCATTTAAAGATTTTGTTATGGATTAAGAACTAGCTAGGCAACAAATGTTACAGTTGTAAATGCACATACTTCCTTTGTGATTAAGTGTGATCAAAGTTTTAGCAATTCCTTATTATCTATGCTAAATCAGTGATCTTGAGGTTAAGCATGGTTGTCTCCTTTCAGTGTTGACGTTTGATGGTTTTTAATGATGGGCTTAAGGCCCGTCGGCCCATGTTGGGCCTAAAAGCCTGGCCCACAGGATTAGGGCCCATGGATGGAGGGATACGATGAAGGAGTACGTTTCTATTTTGGAGGAGACATATATAAGGGAAGAGAGAGAGGGAGAACGCACCTTTTGGCATTTTAACGTACGTACGTCCTTCCCCCTCTCTCTCTCTCTCCAAAAAGGAAAAACAGTAAGCACAAGGTAACGTTTTTCTTCCCTTCAAGGCGAATTGGCGTCATCGGATCGAATAGGGCCAAATTCTTTTCCTCAAATCGGCATCGGTGTTTAATCTGTGGCTAACAAGGTACGCTTGAATCCGTGGTGTGTTTTACGATCGGTGATACGTGATTTTCCCGGGCTTGTCTTCCGCATTCGTTTTAGGGGTTCAATTTAGTGTCGAATCCGTTTTTGGGGATCCGTTAATCCCAACAACGTTAAATTGAACCCTTTGTGGTCGAAGCCAGGACAAGCCTAGTCGTTTCCTTTCCATTCCGATGTTGGAACGAACTCTTCATAGTCGAAGCCAAGTCAAGCCTTAGATCGAAAACCAGATCCGTTAGCACTATGCAATGATGCAATTAATAACCATGGCCAAAGTGAATATTCAAATGATGAGGTGATGTTAGGTATATAATGATTGGTCCATTATTTTGATTTATAAAGTAACGTCCCGAACAATATTAGTCACCTTCAATTGCCTAGTATACTATTTCTTCCCCTTTATTTACCTTGCGGGAAAGAAGGGAAAACGATCCAGCATCTAATGTTTCCTAGAAAAGAAGATACAAGTAAAGTTAGCAATTCATGTTTCAATGTTTTGTAAATTAGTGTACTATATAGTGTACTATATTTTGTTTAAGTCCGATATCACCAGTCTTATGTATAGAGACATCGTGGGAGTAACTCAACCTGGCTGGAAAAAAAACCTTTGATTTTTGACTCCTTCAAATCAGCGTAAATGCTGTACAAGGATTGTTCCTTTTTACGTTCATAAATAATATTCTATATTTCGACAAAAAAAAAAGTGTATTTTTCTGGTCTTCCTTTGTTTCTTTTTTCTGGCTGCCTTTCTGGTTTTGCATGTGGAGGCCACCGAAGCAAGCACGAAAGGAGCATAGAGAGATATTTTCCACGGAACATGACATTTGCAGAGAGTGATATAGTCGAACTTTAAACCATTGATTAGACTTTAAAAGCTTGGGTTTATTTCGCAAAAAATGAATGAACTGAAATATATTTTTTTATAAAAATAATTACTTATATTGTTACAAAAATAAATAAATGAAAATCTTAACCAAAAAAAAAAAAATAAATAAATGAAAAATATTTTTATTTTCTATAAAAGTGTTTAGGCATAAATTATTATTAATAATAAAATTATTTTTCATCGAATAATTATTTCAAATGATACGAGTGATTATTATTTGGAAGATATTTTTCAAATTATTTAATTTTCACAAAATAAATCAAGTTTAACATTACATAATTACACCTTGAAATGCCAGGTTGATAGAAGTTTCTCCAACCTTAACATACCTCCCTCAACTCCAAAGTCTCATTCCAATAAAAATTCTCCACCCATGAGAACATGAACTTTACTCAAATAACCACATCTGTCTCTTTCACACTTTAGTATGGAGAAAGTGAATAAAAAAAGAATTTCTCCATCCTCGGCTTGCCCCTCTGAACTCTAAGCCCTCATTCCATATGATGTTCTCCATCCATGAGAGCATGAACTTACTCAAATGGGTGATGCAGCCACTCTCCTCTCCTTTCCCTTCACATTCCATCCCCGTCTTCATCCTCATAGGTTCACTATCACACCCCAAAACTACAAGAAAAGGGTGATGACATGGTCGTCCTTCCTCACGAAGGACGCAACTTCAAATATAACAAACTACTTGATAACAAAATGTATATCTCCAAACATATATACATATCAGATAAACCAATAGGTTGGTTACAATAACAGGATTTTTATAATCCACTAAAAAAAAAATATGTGCAGTCAGAACTCATCCAACCCAACAAACTTACAACAACTATATAACCAACTCCTTAAGCCATACCCCAAAATAAACTCCCAAAAGTTTTCTAGCAGCGCTCTCATCCTACTTGTTGCTAACCCTGTTGAAAAAAGTATTAGAATACATAAAATAATAATTATTATTGGAAATACATTACAAAATATTAGAAAATAAAAAGAAATGTCTGAGGCGTGCAAACACTCTCCTTAAGGATAATTCCTCCCCTTGAAGTACAAAACTCGGTGCGTAAGGCTTCAGTAGCTATCCTCTCAAGATACAACAGACCTTCCTCTATACTCCATACTGAATAATAGAAGGAAATAGAACAACTTTCGTGTATAACCCAGCAAAAAGAAAAGGAAAGATGTGAGAACATATTGTATCTACTAAGATTGTGGTTTGAAGTTTAATTTATATTTAAAGGAAAAGAGAGTCGTTAGGAGATCGTCATAAATCAATTGGTAATTAAAAAGATGACCGTTATAAAATAATGAAGAGTTTATGAAGTAATAAATCAAAAATTATAAAGCCGTTAGACAACCGTTAGACGATTGTTCTACAACCATTAGAAAGCCGTTATATGACCGTTAAAAAGCTTTTACAAAAATGATGACTTTCATGACAATTATAATTTCTAATAAATATTTTAAAACTGCTGAAATATTTAACAATCCCCCACATATTTCAGAAAGTTTTGACAGGAAAAATAGAATAATATTGGGTTAAGGGAGAGTAATGCATCAGAACTGGTGCTTGTTAGGCTATGAACCAATCCTAGAAAGAATGAAATATAACTCACGAAATCATTGGTGAAGTTTGAAACTTCTATGAACCAATAATTTATTTTTGTGAATTATAATTTTCACTAATCACATTACACTCTTACAAACTTTGTTGTTCAACGTAGTTTTGCGCTAATAGGCCATGTGCGTGCTTGGTTTATTCATAAATGCTTTAGAGATTTTCCCCAAAAATTCTCATAGGAGTGGCTCCACTCCACACTTATATAGGTGATTCCATCATGTGTATATTGCAGATTAATACACCACCAATAATGGCTATGGAATTTCATTAAGAGCTTAGCTCAACCTCTTTTTCCTTGCAATTTTGCACTATTTTCACTTTAGGAGGGATAATAATTTTTTACAGTGCACTAAATCAACAAATGACTTGTTATTACCCATACGAACCTAATTCATAGAATCGCCAATCACATAGGTTGGGTTACTATCATTGTTGATTTTCTTTAGTTGGCTTGTCTCATTCCCCTCGATGTATAGTCAGAGGATTAGCCAAAATCAATTTCTGACTTCATATAATTAATGGACATAATTCCATCATTAAGCAGTTGCTTTACCACGTCATCCCTCAATTGGACGTGTCAATTTTTACAATTGAAAAAATTATCTTTGCATGGCTATTGCCTTTTGACAATCATGATGTATAAACACAAAATGTGTCATTTTCCCAAAGAAATATTTGCTAAGAGTTTCTCAACTACTCACTTGATTATCTTGATCTTGTTCAGATTTATTCCATTTTGCAAAATTCTTGCCCCTTATTCACTTGATTTTAAAATTGTTTATGCATTTAACAAAATCCGGACATCCATCAGAATTCCATATTTCCTTGCATAATTCAATCAAATCAATTTCCCCCATTTTCATTTTTTTTCTTTTTATTTGTTCAAAATGCGATTTTATTTTTCCAAAATTAGGTGTCAATAGCTGCCCCTCTTTGAAGGTGAGCTCGTAGAGGTTACCTTCAAAGACAAATTGAGACTTAATTTTAATTATGCACATGCACTAAATGAGTTTTTGTTGGAAAATGAATTCCTTTTTTTTACTGCAACTTATATGATGCATGGAAATGTTAATGCAAATGATAAAGGAACTTACCTGGAACTACTTACCTTCGGGGAGAGTAAAGTAACTCAAGATAGATTGGTGTTACATGTCCAGGACCCGTACCATTCTACGGTTGCCCAGAATAGTAACATGGCTTCGCAAAGAGACTGCTTTCCCAGGACCCGTACCATTCTACGGTCGCCTAGTACGGCATTACTTGGTTATGTCTATGACCAGTACCATTCTACGATCGCGTAAACGGGGATTTACATTCCAGGACCCATGCCATTCTACGGCCACCTGAACAAGGAAATAGGTTTTGTCTAGGACCCGTACTATTCTACGGTCACCTTGACAGAAAAATGATTTTCCAGGACCCGTACCATTCTACGGTCGCCTTGACGAAAAAATTGATTTTCCAAGACCCGTACCATTCTATGGTCGCCTAAACGGGGATTTTTTTTTTCCAGGACTCGTACCATTCTACGGTCGCCTGAACTGAGGTTGTTTAGGACCCGTACCATTCTAGGGTCGTCTTGACGAAAAAATGATTTTCCAGGACCTGTACCATTTTACGGTCGCCTGAATGCTATCTAGGACTCGTACCATTCTACGATCGCCTAAATTGGGATTTATTTCCATGACCCGTACCATTCTACGGTCGCCTGATGAATCTGGGAAAAATCTTTAGGAGTGGGCGACTCCATCGAGTGCCAGTGCTTGGAAAGGAATACCTGTACAATGACAAGTATTTAAGGTATGGATAGAGATAGACCTACCTGGTGACATCTCTATTCCCTGGGGATACGTTTCCTGCAAAACACAGTTGTAGGAAAAGCAATATGCATTCACAGACATGCATTAATTCAAATAAGGCTCATCCGTGATGGTTTCTATCAATCTTGCATTGCCCAATTTCTATTGGGAAATATCTCAAAAGAATATTCCAACCTGAACACATGAGTGTCATGGATGTGTCAAATGAGGGATCTTTTGGTCTGAAAGGACTTTTCTCTCATCCTTATCAAAAAGGGTCGTTTTATCTTGACCTTTGATGCAGTATTTTGACAATCTCTCTATCTCACTGTCATCATGCCAAACAAGGTTTTGTGCAATCTCACAAGTGGTACGACCTTACCAGTCTGAGAGGTCTTTAACAGGGATCGTAATGTGGGCCTGGTCAACGACTTAACAAAAGGGACTCTTTGAGTCGAGGCTTTTGAAAGAATGAGTGATATTATGTAATCATCTCTAGGTTTACAAGTCAAGAACCCTACAAAATGAGAAAGGAATAATCTTGCTCACACTTCTTCGAGTGATGCTTGAAACATGTGAACCCCTAGGTTAATTCAAGTGCCATAATCTGAAGAGACTTTTGCAAGGGATGTAACGTAGGCTTGGCTCATGGGTTGAGAAATGAAAGGATTATTAGGCTCAAAAAAGTGTTTAGGGGGGTTAAAGTTGGTGATCATCCTGACATTTCCACCACTTTCCTTCTCCACTGTCGAAGTTTTTTTTTTTTATCACAACTCCATTGATTGCAACAATATTTGAGAGTTTTTTGGTATCACCTTGTTGGGGATACAACTTACTATATCAAGAGTTTGATTTTTTTTTCTTGGCATTGGCCTTGCTTTTACCAGGCACACTGCTTTTTCATGCCTCTATTTTGCACTTCTTCTCTTTGGACTTACACAGTTTTCTTTTATGAGCATTTTAGACCATGCTACTTGAACGATTGTCTTTCATCTTGCCCCAGTGTGGGGGATGATCACCAACTAGGTTTGACATGAAATGAATTTATAGGCTCAAGTGGGCTATGCAATAGTCAAAAGTGTGTAGGATAAAGAAAGAACCGCTCTTCGTCATCCTAAGGCACTTGAATTACCGCGTAAGTTGCACTGCAAAAGCGATACTCGAAGATTGATGCAAGTGTGAGCAAGAAGATACCTACCATTCATTTCAAATTTGTCCCAATGTGAGATGATTCTTGATAGGGATAATTTTAAAAAAATCTCCATAAGTGTATGGGGGCTCAAAGGGGTTGAGCAATGGATCACCTGTAGTGTTTGGGATAGAGAAACGAATGCCTCTCATCACCTTGGTTGACGTACCCTTTGCGAGATAGCCCTCTTCCTTGCGGGCATGGAATTTTTCACACATTTCACTGGGGGTTAGTGTATGAAACAGTGTTTGGAACAAGGCTTGCCTTTCATCATTCCAAAGTACTCCATTTGACACATTCAATTCATCTCACACAATTCATCAAGGAAAATACGCAAAATTTGCAACAAATTTGAACGATTCAACTCATTGAAGTAATTTACTCATCATAGAAATGATTGCAGTTCAAAACATGACATGGCAAATTCTATTACGGATAATACTTCTTGACAACATCAGAATTAACTGGAGTGGAACACTCATGACCATGCATTTCTGCCAAGATTGAGGCACATTCAAGAAGTATCTTCTTTACCACATACGAGCCACTGTAATTTGGAGCGAACTTGCCCCTAGGCTTCAGAATTGGATTGGACCATTTCCACACCTTTACATGTTACAAGACTGTCTCAGAAACAAAAAGTAGATGGGTCAAAAAGACAAACAAAGTAAATCAAGTTTTTTTTTTTTAAAAAAGCATTTGGAAAAGCATTTTTTTGAAACATTTTGACACGAGAAAGCATGACGAAGCCCAGTCCTCAGAATTCTCCTTGGATTTTTCTTTTCTTTTATCAGTTGGATATCATCACTGGGCTGGTTTGGTATACCTCATCATGCCCTGAAAATAAAACTTGTAATTTCATTGAAATTCATCAATCAATTACATTTATTGGATGAAAAAAATGCAACACTTAATCACTGAAAACATTTCTCAGAAAATAATAGAAATTCCCACGTAGGGGAATATGCAAAAGTAGTAAAAAAAGTTACTCTTGTGGGCCAAAGCCCATCTCTTCAGGGGGTCCTTCATCAACAGCTCCTATGATGAGGTCATCAAACAAGTTCGTAACCCCTTCCAACACATCATCAGGGTTCTCGGTTTCTGGGGGGTGTCGGTCCATCCATGCCACCCCATCCATCGTTTGGCTGCCTCAGGGTGTCCATCACATGCACCTTCAAGCTCTTGATTCGACTGGTGTCATGTTCCAAGATAGCATTCACCGTACCCTCATGCTCTGGTAGCGGATTTTTCTGGACGTTCGGCCGAGCAGTTTGAAACGAAAAGGCCTTCGTGTCCAAGAGATTTTGGATCTTGTGCTTGAGGGTGAAACATTCATCAGTTGAATGCCCCAATTCACCGCCATGATAGTCACACTTCTTCATCGGGTCGTAACCTCGATTGCTTTCGCGATTAGGATGCTTCAGTTCACTAGAAAGCAAACCTTTCTTTCGGAGAATCACCAACACCTGAGATGGAGATCCAGGGAGAGGAGAGAACTGCCTTCTATTATTTGCTTGGGCAAATGATTGACGACCAACAGTTTGTTGTTGCCTTTGATTCATTTGGATGGATGGGTTGCGATTAGTACCTTCTGGGCTATAGGTCACATTCACATCCTTAACAACTTCATTCTCTTTCTTGTCAGAGAATCTTTTAGTAGATGGTTCAGAAAACCATCATTCCCTTATCCCCATCTCGATCCGTTCTCCTATAGGAATAAGCTGATTGAAGCTCTCAACATACGTACTGGCCATTCGGTTACGGAACTCAGATGGAAGGGTCTTCATGAATAACTTCATCAACTCCTTGTTGGTGGGCTCAGGAGTAATTTGGGCCGCTAGGTTTCGCCATCTCACATCATACTCTTTAAATGACTCACTCCTTTTCTTTTCCATCGGCTCTAGGTCTTCTCAGGAAGGCGCAATGTCCATGTTGAACTTGTATTGTTTGAGGAATGCGTCAACCACTTCGTTCCAAGTTTCGAGGAGGTTTACGTTCTTCATCACGTACCAGTTTAGTGTGGGCCCGGTCAAACTCGCATGAAACGACTGGATCATAAGGGGCTCATTTTTTACGTGCTGGGCCATGCGCACGTGGTACATCTGCAATTGAGACTTTGGACAAGATGTGCCATCATACTTCTCAAACTCCGGCATTTTGAACTTGCTCGGCATTTTAACCTTCTCATAGACCGAGAGGTCAAACGGAAGTGAGCTTTGAGACTCCTACAGCTGTCTCACTTTCTCTTCCAGCTTCACAACGTGCTCATCTTGATCTGTCTTGGGAACCATGTCATCTTCTAGCTCGGGCATTTCGTCATCACTCATTTGGGCCCTATTTGCTTGCCTCGGGACTACTATCTCGGGGAGAGCGGGTAGAGGAATCAGGTTCACTTGGAGGGATTGAAGTTGAGCTATTACAAGCTGCATGGAAGCGGCTAACTGTTTGAGTTGATCTTCCAAGGAGGACATGCGATCGCGCATCTCGCTTTGGTCTGTCATTTTAGCCTTTGATCGCATAATAATGGGAGAGCGCGGAGGATCCATTGTTACCTAAGAAAAAGAGGTAATGTAAGAACTAATGACAAGATAGAAAATGGCCCATGACAACGGTCTAATTGCCTGAATTTTATTCAAAATTCACTAGAAACATTAAACCAAACGATGAACTAAGAATTGAAATTCAAGTCTCTAAACATTGAACTAAAAATTGAATTGAAAATTGAAATCAAGCTCCCTAGACATTAGACTAAGAATCAAAATTCAAAAGATCTCATTTTATATGCTTTCGGGATTCCAACGCCTTGCGAAGCTTCTTATTTTCAGCTTCAATCATTTCCACTTTCCGCTTAAGATGCTCAATTTGTGTTCGTTGAGTGGGCTTCTCAATCACATCAGGGACCACTGGACATAAGGTCGCAGGAATCTGGTGTTGTTGAATGTAGAATGCCGACACATGGTGGACTTCCTCTTCGCCTTTCAATCTCTTGGGCACCAAAATCTTCTCTGGGTGGCATTCATTCCATGCGGCAATGATCATCCGGATCTCGTTGAAGTAGTTATAATCTGTTCGAATGAAACGAACTTGGAACATCTCTGTCTTTAGTGGTGGAGGAACTTCCTAAAAAGCTTGGTACTAACGGGCCACCCTATATGGGTAATAAGAAGTTGCATCAGAAAGACCCAACAACGGGATTGGCTCATCATGCTTGTTTGAGAAACGAGCTTCATCAACTCAGAACCATTTAGTATGCCATAGGAATGCCTTAAGATTAGGATTTTTCAAAAAATTAATCCAACGAGCGTACTGTTTATTTGGAGAAAAACGTTCTAAGACCGCAAATTTTTGTATGGGGTGCCTAAAATCATCAATCTTAAATTGTTTTATGAGATGCACAAATCCTCTTATGTGGGAGAAAAACCATATTTGCAAAAGTTCAGGGAGTGCACGCATGGTATTTTC
Organism: Eucalyptus viminalis; assembly: GCA_014182385.1. Lineage (NCBI taxonomy): Eukaryota > Viridiplantae > Streptophyta > Magnoliopsida > Myrtales > Myrtaceae > Eucalyptus > Eucalyptus viminalis. The sequence continues at coordinate 9,022,047 of CM024527.1, read as the reverse complement.
TTCATTTTGTTTGAAATGATTTAATGACAAAAATGTTTCAGCTAAAACCATATTGACATAATTTAACCCACCACAAACACGATTAACCACCCATGAAATTGACGGATCAATGGCATATCTTTGATAAGGAAAAACAATTAGCTCGAAAAATGCTAACATGAAGATCCTAGCTTTTGACACCATTGGCTGACTTGCAAAACAGCCTTTCAAAAACGAAAATGAGCATGCAAAACAGTTGGCCTTGACAACTTTCCTTACTCTTTCGGCTTCGATTTCTAAAAACTGTGATAATTCAGAAATAGGATCTATACCGATAGGTGGTCTAACAAGTTCTTTTTCCAGGGGCATTCCAATGGCAACACTATATTCCTCAAGAGTTAGAGTCAATTCGTACTCACCAAATATGAAGGTAGAAGTTTGTGGACACCAGAAGTGAGGGAGTGCTTGTATCACACTAGAGTGGATGTTGATCTCCAATAGTGGGAGAAGTCGGGAAATCCTAGTCTTCACATACCTCTAACCCTCTTGATCTAACTGATCTAGCCACATCTTGAGCTCTTTTTTCGAAGTGGAAATGAATTGTATGTTAGTCCTCCCCATAGCATATAAAACAAGACCGGCGACGAAACCTATTGTCATGGACCGACAAAATTGCAATAAAGTAAGTAAATTACGAAGTAAGAATTTAGACAACTTACTTTCACCGGAAGGGATGACCAGCACATAGACACACACATGAAATGTGAGGCTCGATTTCTATCTAAATGGCTTAACAAAGTAGAGCTAAGAGGATGATATGACTGTTGCAGTCTCGCATTAACGTGTCAGGTCCCCCTAACTCCGGCTTAGTCGAATGGAATATCCAATAGTCACGCAGTCTCGTGGATATGGACAAACACATTCGACACCATGAAAGACTTTCGGGGAAGAGAATGTCAACCTCTACATAGCAGTCTCGCTTTGGAGGAAGTATCATTCTCAACACCATCCTAGAAATCTTATCGCAACCCAGGTCCGGCCACAGGTTGTGTGTGCAATAGTGTAGTGCTAAAAACAATAAAACATGCACAACAGTTTAAATGCAAACAACACTTCTAATCATGGAAAAATAAATCATTAATTCCACACTCCAACCTGCAAGACAAAGGTTAGCATAGACTACTCCCCTTATACCTCCCATCTGCAATAACATTTAACACCTTAGAAATGTTAGGGACGAACTTGGGATCCTTACTGCCAAACAAAAACATTTTAAAAGAAAAAGAAAAATTGGCCTAAGTCCACTGAGTGTTTTAACATAAGTCCCCAGTGGAGTCGCCAAGCTGTTGCGACCTATTTTTTTGGGTGCACCACCTAAAACTAGGTTAATGGACTACTAAACTTTTTAACTTAGCTCGGGCTCTCCCAAGCCCATATCAATTCACGACTTAAGCCTAAATTTTTAGATATGCAAGAGGTTATTAACTAGGAGTCGCCACTAATCGATTTTTGGTAGGTCGATTAGACACTTAAGTAAAATAAATGGAGATTTATTTTACTCCTACGAACCAGAGACTAAGGGTACGGGGACTTGGTTACACTAGAATTTTCTAATGCCCTTTCGATATCATTTCTTTTAATTTTCGAAATATTTTTGCAAGCAGCTTGGATTTATTTTAAGCCAAATCATTATCATGCAAATGTGGTGACCACACGAGTGCTCATCCATTATTAAAACATCCAAATAAATAAATTGCATCACACAAAGCAAGTAATCATTTTTTTTTTTTTATTTTCTTAAAAATTAGAATTCTTTTATAAAATGCATTTTAAAACTAAATGACTTAATCTTATTAATGTGAAAGTTCTAATTAAATGAGCCTATTATGCAAACTAGTTATTATGCACCTTATGACCTAACTTTACTAATAAATTATAATTAAATGATCATATTATGCGAACTAATTAACATGCACCTAGATTTTTGTATTTTTTTAAATTTTTTTATTGAAGTTTAGAATTTATAAAGATCATAATTAATCTATCTAAAAAGGGATAATTTTCTAATTTATTCTAGGGATTAATTTGACTTAAACCCTATCCTATCTTAGAAAACTATTGTTTAATTATTTTATTTTATTTTATTAAAATGAGAATATAAAAATATGCCAATTTTATCTAAGACTCTAAAAAAGGTTGTTTAAGATTGACCCTAACCTATTTTAAAAAGATATCTAAAAATGCAATTCTAAAAATATAATCCAGAAAAAAAAAATTTACTAAACCTACGCGTCTAATTTATTAAACCTACATGTCCTATATGCTCAAGCAAGATTTTGATTTTTTGATTTTTGATTTTTGATTTTGATTTTTTTAAAGATAAGTAATTATTAAATCTAAACTATCAACAAAATCAAGCAATGAAGGATTAAAATAATCGAAAAAATAACATGTTGTCTCACAGGTCAAGTTAACAGTTATTCTAACCCTAACTATTACAACAAAGAGATCAAAATAATTACAAATCTGATCCGAAGTCTTACGGACCAAATTAAATAATTATTGTGATTTAACAATTAAAATCTCACTAAAAAGCCCAACAATTGAAATTAAAAAAAAATGATCCAATGTCTCTCGGATCAAATTAATAATTATAATAATTCCGGCCAAATCCCTGCGGATAATGCATACTAAATTCACAAATATTAACATCCAATATTGCAATTTAGATAACTAAACTTAAAGATGCTATCAAATAAAATAAAAATAACATAAAAAAATAAACTAAACTACCTAAATGAGGGGAGGGGACTTGCAGCAGCGTTAGTGAGCATAGGACGAACGAGCGGTCTCGGGTGAGGTGCGGTGGTGAGCGGGATTCTGAGGCGGAGGCGAGCAACGGACCGGACTTAGCAACGGGTGGGTCGCTGGTTGCAAAGGCGCGAGGCGTCAGACTCCGAGCGGTGGTGCGGCGAGTAAATGTCGCAGGTGTCGTTTATGGCCTCGATTTGTAGGACGATGGGCTACCGTGGGTGTCGGGCGTTGGTTGTCGCAAGGCAGCGGTGTTCGAACGGAGCGGAGGTGGCGCGGGCGTCGGCAGAGGTGCAGTGGAGGCTAGCATCGAGCTGGTCAGCAGCAAGTCGCGGGCACGGAGACGCGGCAGTGCTTGCAGGTGCTGGTGCGTGGGCGCGCAGTGGAGACGAGTTGCAGGTCGCTCAGGCTCAGGAGCAACGTGGTGGTGAACGGTGAGAGCTCGGTTGCCGCGGAGCGGCGGTGGAGCGGAGCAGGCCTCGGGCTTCGGAGGCGCGGCGTCCGGTGAGCAGAGACGGGCGGCGAAGGCACCGGGTGCTGGGTTGAGGCGAGCGGCGTGGTGGTGCAGCGAGGTCAGGAGCGGCAGGCTTCGGAACTCCGGCGTCGGACTGGGCAGCAGGAGGTCGTGGGTGTAGAGGCGTGGCAGTGGGCGTCGATCCGGGTAGCAGGGATCAGCAAAGCAGCAAAAAGAAACCCTGGAGAAGATGAACAATAGGGGTCTTGTCACTTGTTTTTTTTTTCTTTTTCCCTCTTCTCTCTCACGTCGACTTTTTGTAGCACTCTTTTGACTTTTTCTTTCACAAACAAACGAATTCTTTCTTTTTCCTCTTGAATTTTCAACTCCAATCAATCGAAGGAGCAAGCCCCCAAAAATTCCACACGTATTTTGCTCTCCAAAATTTCGAATTCCCCCCAATTTTTCGCACACCCTTTTCTTGAAAAATGCAACACTCTTTTATAGTGGTTCCAGACGACTACATTTTTAAGGCATTTTCTAAGTTTCTATCTCTCACCACATTAAATCAAATCTGTAAATTATAGCATGATTTCGTAATTATCTTGATCTTGTTCAGATTTATTCCATTTTGCATAATTCTTGCCCCTTATTCACTTGATTTTTAAATTGTTTCTGCATTCAACAAAATGCAATCAAATCAATTTCCCCCATTTTCATTTTTTTTCTTTTTATTTGTTCAAAATGCAATTTTATTTTTCCAAAATTAGGTCTCAACATTCTTTTACCAAAATAAGATTGACTCAAATAACTTGACGATAGCAAATCGAACAAGATAAGATAGATATCCAAAAATTGATGAACCATATCTCACGCATGAGATCGGGTTGGCCAATTTTAAATTAAATCACGAATCGAATCTCGGGCTTGAGATTGGATTGTCGATTTTAGTAAGGGATTGCGAGTCGGATTTCGGGCGCGAAAATTAGACTGTCAATCCCTAGCTTGAGGGACTTTTCATGTCGGAATCTCAACCATTCATTCAGGAATAATCCTACTAAAAAAAAGTAAATAAATGAAAATAACATAAAAAAATAAAGTAAAAATAAAAAAATAAAAAAACTACCTAAATTGATTTTCCCTTTTTTCTTTTGTTTTTCTGTTTTCTTTTTCTGCCTTCTCGAGCACAGCTTGCTCGTAGGTCTCCAAGGGGAGCCGGTCACTTTGCCCGGTCGGAGCTCGGCGAGGGCAAGGCGGCGGCGGGTCGGAGAGTTGCAGGCATGACGCCGGTGAAAGCTCGGGCGAGAGGATGGCGGGGTGCTTCACGGATCAATGTGGTGGCGCGGTGCTCGCTAGGCGTCGAAGCAAAGGGCTGTCCGTCGGGGCTTCTGGCAAAGGGCGGCAACCGGCGTGGCGACAGAGCGGCGGTGCGAGCTCTAGTAGCCCCGTTTGTTTGCTGGGTCAAAAGGGAGCTCGAGTGCGTGCAGGGGCGACGGCGGAGGCAAATCGGCGATGGCTTCATCAATAGGGGTGCTGCAAGGGTGTCGGGTCGAAACGAGCAGCAATCCGGCTCGGGTCCGGCTCTAGGAGCGAAAGAGGCGTGGCGAGGGGTGCTGGCGCTCAGGCGTTCGGATCTGGCGTGGCAGCAGCACTGGTGTGGCGGCGACGCGAGATCGAGGCGGCGATGGCGAATGGGAACAAGCGGAGCACGGCGGTGGGCAGATCTCGGCCTCTGGACAGCAGTTGCAGCACGAGCTTGCGAGCGATGGAGCAACGGTAGCAAGGTAGCAGCAGGGGCTTGGTGAGGGAGATCGGTGCGGCGACATTAGTGAGGGCGATGGTGCACGCGTGACGATCGATCGCTCAGTTGATGAGGTGCGGCGACCGGCTTCGAACTCGAGCAGAGGCGCTAAGCAGATCTGGGCAGAGGAAGGGCGCTGGTTTCGATTTTCAGCTCCGACAGCAGATCGGCGGCTTCGCGGGGAATGAACGAGAGGAGCCAGCGTCGGCGACCGTCGGGATGGCATCCAGTTGCAAACTTAGGCAGCAAGGGTGAACAAGAAACGTCTCCTCACCCCCTGCCAATTGTACTTTTCTTCTGTTTTTTTATCTTGACTGTTCCCTTTTTGTTTTTCTTCCTTGGTCGACCAAAAGAAAACCCTAGAAAAGCCCCTCTTTAACTTTTTCCGTGCACTCCTTATTTAAGGAAAAAAATGCAATCTTTTGTAAATATTTCATCTCTTACGAAGATTGCTTATAACCCCTACGATCAGGAAAATCCTTTTCTTTATCTCCCGAATATCTTCTACTGATTTTTAAAGATAAGATTGTAACCCGATTTTCTTAAATTCCAAAAATCCTCATTTCAAATCTTAATTTCAGAAAACGGGCTCGGGCTAACTTGTAGTCTTTATGGGCTTAGTCCAATCAATTTGAACCCATTCTCATCGGTCCAAATAAATAAAATGCCAATTAAAATAAAATGCACCTAAATCTATATGCTATGTAATTAATATATATTTTTTTATAAAATTAAACCCTAATTTTTAATGACTAAACGGGCCGTTAAAATTTAGATGTCAACAGCTGCCCCTCTTTGAAGGTGAGCTCAAAGAGGTTGCCTTCAAAGACAAATTGAGACCTAAATTTTAACTATGCATATGCACTAAATGATTTTTTGTCAGGAAATGTATCCCATTTTTTTTTAAAGAAAGCAATTCATATGGTGCATGGAAATGCTAATGCAAATGCATGATGTCAAAGGAAAGAATGTACGTACAATTACTTACCAATTACCAATCAGTTCGGTAAAGCGGTACATGACAAATCACTATTTACTCCACAAGTACCCAACTCTCACTCGGGTTCCTTGAAAAGCGTAACAGGTAAGAACATTCACATCCAAAGTGAAATGTTCAACGGAAAAAATTGAGACATCCAAATCAAGACTGAGATGTCAAGATTTTTGAAAAACTCAAAATACCTAGATCCAGACTAAGGTATAATGAGAATGATTGACAAACATTCACATCTAGAGTGAAATTTTTGAATGAAAATAATCAAGACATCCAGGTCCAGACTGAGATGTCAAGATTTTTGTACTCGAGATACCTAGATCCAAACTAAGTATAACGAGAAAGGTCGAAAAAACATTCACATCCAGAGTGAAATGTTTAGACGAAAATAATCAAGACATCCGGGTCCAGACAGAGATGTCATGATTTTAGAAGCTCAAAATACTTAGATCCAGACTAAGGTATAACGAGGAAAGTTGAAGAACATTCACATCCAGAGTGAAACGTTCAATGAAGAGAATTGAGACATCCAGATCTAGACTAAGATGTCAAAATTTCATAATGCAATTTGTATGCAAATGGTAAAGGATCCTACCTGGAATATCTTACCTTCAAGGAGGGTAGAGTGATTCAAGATAGTTGGTGTTACATGTTCAGGACCCGTACCTTTCTATGGTCGCCTAAAATAGTAACGAAGAGATTACTTTCCTAGGACCCGTATCTTTCTATGGTCGCCTAGTAGGGCAGCAAGGTTTTGTAAAGAAACTACTTTCCTAGGATCCGTACTTTTCTACGGTAGCCTAGTAGGGCAGTGTTTGGTTATGTCTAGGACCCATACCATTCTACGGTTGCCTGAATAGGGAAATAGATGTTGTCTAGGACCCGTACCATTCTACGGTCGCCTAAATTAGGGTTTACCTTCCAGGACCCGTATCATTCTACGGTCACTTGAATAGGGAAATAGGTTTTGTCTAGGACCCGTACCATTCTACAGTCCCCTAAATAAGGAATAGGTTTTGTCTAGGACCTGTACCATTCTACGGTCGCCTGAATGGGGAAACTGCTTTTCTAGGACTCGTACCATTCTACAGTCGCCTGTTAGAGTAATAAATGTTGTTTAGGACCTGTACCATTCTACGGTCGCCTAAACGAGGTTTTGCTTGGCTAGTACCCGAACCATTCTTTGGTCATCCAGCGTTGCAATCTAGGGAAAAATCTTTGGGGACAACTCCATCGAGTGTCAGTGTACTCAAAAGGGAAAATACTTGTACAATGACAAGTATTTAAGGTATAGATAGAGATATACTTACCCGGTAACATCTTTGTTCCTGGGGGAAATGTCTTCTGCAAAACATGGTCATAGGAAAAGCAATATGCATTTGTGATCACAAACATGCATTAATTTAAGGGAGGTTCATGCACTATGATTTATATCAAGCCTGCATCACATAATTCCCATTAGGAAAGATTTCACAAAAAAATGTTTCAATCTGAACACATAAGTGTCATGGATGTGCCAAATGGGGGACCTCTTGGTTCGAAAGGACTTTTCACTCATCCTCATTAAAATGAGCTGTTTTATCCTGACTTTTGATACAGGATTTTTGTCAATCACTCTATCTTTCCATTATCATGCCAAACAAGGGTTCAAGCAATCTCGCAAGTGGTACGAACTTTACCAATCTGAGAGGTCTTTAACAAGGACTGTAACGCTGGCTTGGTCAACGGCTTAGCAAAGGAGACTCTTTGAGTCGAGGCTATTAAAAAATGAATGATATTTCACAATCATCTTGGGGTTTACAAGCCAAGAAACATGAGAAATGAAGCAGAAATTATCTTACTCGCACTTCTTCAAGCGATGCCTCCAAACTTATGAACTTTTACGTTAATTCAAGTGCCCTAATTTGAAGAGACTTTGTAAGGGACGTAACATAGATTGGGTTCATTGGTTGAGAAACGAAAGGATCATTTGGCTCAAAAAGTGTTTATGGGGTCAAAGTTGGTGATCATCTTGACATTTCCAGCAATTTTCCTCTCCATCGTTGAAGATTTTCTTCACTTCACAACTCCACTGATTGCAACATCTCAACATTTGAGTTTTTCTTTTCTTTTTTGGGTACCACCTTGTTGGGGATACGACCCATTCATCAAGTGTTTGATTTTTTTTCTTTGGGCATTGGCCTTGCTTTTACCAGGCACACTGCTTTTTCATGCCCCACTTTTGCACCTTTTTTTTTTTTGACAAAGTCTCCATTTTATCAGCATTGTAAATCATGCTACTTGAGTGGTTTGATTTTTCTTGCCTTGCCCCAGTGTGGGGGATGATCACCATCTGGGTTTAATGTGAAAAGAATTCATAGGCTCAAGGGGGCTATGCAATGGATAAAGTGTATAGGATAGAGAAAGAACTGTTCTTCGTCGTCCTAAGACACTTTAAATTATCGTACAAGTCACACTGTAAAAGCAATACTCGAAGATTGATGCAAGTGTGAGTAAGAAGATTCCTATCATTCATTTCAAATCTTATCATAGTATGGGACAATTCTTGACAGGGATAATTTAAAAAGCTCTTTATGTGTGTGTGCTCAAAGGGCTGAACAATGGATTTACCCGTAGTGTTTCGGGTAGTAGAAGAAACTGCCTCTCATCACCTTGGTTGACGTACCCTTTGCGAGATCACCCTTTTCCTCATGGGCATGGAATTTTTCACACGACTCACTGGGGGTCGGTGTATGGAATAGGGTTTGTCTTTCATCATTCCAAAGTATTACATTTGACACATTCAATCTACCTCACACAATTCATCAAGGAAGAAAAATGCAATATTTGCAACAAATTTGAACAATTCAATTCACTGAGGCAATTTATTCATCATAAAATGTTTGCATTTCAAAACATGACATGGCAAATTCTATCATGGGTTATACTTCTTGAAAACATCTGAATTAACTGGAGTGGAAAACACACGACCATCCATTTCTGCCAAGATCAAAGCACCGCCATGAAGTACCTTCTTTACCACATATGGGCCACTGTAGTTTGGAACAAACTTCCCCCCAGGATCTAGAAAAATTGGCTACAGCTTCCTTAGAACAAGATCATTTACCTCGAAATGTCTCAGCCGCACCTTTCGGTTGAAAGATCTGGCTACTCTCTGTTGATATGCTTGGCCATGGCAGAGAGCCTTCAGTCTTTTCTCATCGATCAAGTTCAACTGTTCAAGTCTTTGTTGCGACCATTCTGCCTCAGATAAGTCCACTTGGGATAATACTCTCATGGAAGGAATCTCCACTTCCACAGGCAAAACTGCCTACATGCCGTATACTAGAGCAAAAGGAGTTGCCCCGGTAGAAATACGAATCGATGTCCGATACGCCATCAGTGCGAAGGGTAATCTGTCATGCCAGTCTCGATAATTCTCGGTTGTCTTAGCCAATATCTTCTTAATATTCTTATTGGCCGCTTCAACAGCCCCATTCATTTGAGGGCGATAAGGGGATGAATTCAAATGCTTGATCTTAAACTCACTGAACAACTCATCAATGAGCTTGTTGTTCAAATTTGTCCTGTTGTCAGTGATAATCGTTCCAGGGACACCATAGTGAGCAATTATGTCACGTTTGATGAATTTCACAACGTTGCGAGCGGTGACACTTGCAAATGACATAGCTTCTATCCATTTGGAAAAATAATCTATCGCCACCAAAATGAAATGATGTCCATTAGAAGCCTTAGGATTTATCAGGCCGATCACATCAATCCCCCACATTGAGAAGGGCCATGGCTCAGAAAACTGGTGCAGCTCTGTTGGAGGAACATTTATCTTGTCACCATGAATTTGGCAACGATGGCAACTCTGGACATGCTTAATACAATCACCTTCTAGCGTGAGCCAATAATAGCCTAATCTCATGATCTTCTTAGCCATCATGTGTCCATTCATAGGGGGGCCACGCAGTCCTTCATGAACCTCCTGCATAATTTGAGTGGCTTTAGCTGCACCCACACACAACAACAAAACTGAATCATAAGATCTCTTGTACAAATTCTCACCACTGACGAAAAACTTTGAGGCCATCTTCGTGATGTACTTCCTATCAACTAGAGTACTTTCCTCGAGGAATCCTTGTTTTTGGATGTAGTTCATGATATCGTAATACCATGGTTTTTTGTCAGATTCTTCATTCACTACCATACAATAAGCCGGCCTTGGCAGAACCTCTATCTTCAATGGCTCGACTTCTAATCCGTCAGTGACTTGCAACATGGATGATAAAGTTGCGAGTGCATCTGCAAATTGATTGTGAGACCTCGGTAAGTATTCAAATGAAACTTCATCGAATTCCTTGATCAAATCTTCTAGTACTTGTGATATGGGAGCAATTTAGCATCATTAGTCTTCCATTCACCTACGGTCTGTAGTATGATTAACGCGGAATCCCCGAACACTTTTAATTTGGCTACACCCATCTCGATTGCAGCTTGAAGCTCGAGGATGCAAGCTTCATACTCAGCTGTATTGTTAGTGCATGGGAATATCAGTTTCGCAGCTACTGGGTGATGCTGTCTGTCTGGGGATATCAAAACTGCCCCAATGCCAGAACCAGACAAGTTCACAGCTCCATCAAAGAACATTGTCCATGAGTCTTCATTTACAGTCAAGATACGGTCATCTAGGGAACGATCATCATTATTTGAGGCTTCTGGATTCTCAGCCAATAAATCGGCGATGACTCGACCCTTAACCAACTTCTGTGGCATATATTGCACATCAATTTCTGATATCAAAATTTGTTATTTAGCCAACCTACCCAACAAAGCTAGCTGATCAAGTAGGTACTTGATAGGATCGTTCTCAGTTACAAGGAATGTCTGGTAATGCAGTGTGTACTGTCTCAATCTATGCAACACCCACACTAGTGCAGCACAAGTCTTTTCCACATTAGAAAATTTCAGCTTTGACATTGTGAATTTTTTACTCAAGTAATAAATTGCTCGTTCTTTTTTTGTTGACGGGACTTCCCTGTGCCAATATCGCACCCAATGACTCACTATGAATGGTGAGGTAGAGAATCAAAAAATGCCCTAGCGATGGTTGGACAAGAACTGGTGGATTCATCAAGTACTGTTTCAACTTGTCGAACGCTTCTCGACACTCATCATCCCAGTTGACTCGTGCATTCTTCTTTAAGAGCTTGAAGAATGGCTTGGCGGTTTCAGAAAGTTGGGAAATGAATCGAGCAATGTAATTCAATCTGCCCAAAAGACTTCGGACTTCTTTCACCGTTGATGGAGGTTGCAGCTCACATATGGCTTTAGCTTTAGCTGGGCCGATCTCAATCCCTTTACTGTTTACAATGAATCCAAGTAATTTACCAGATGTTGCTCCAAACACGCACTTAGTGGGGTTTAGACGAAGCTTGAACTCACGGAGTCGATCGAACAACTTTTTCAAGGTTTCGATGTGGCTTTTCCCAAGTCAAGTCTTTGCGATCATATCATCAACATAGACCTCGATCTCTTGATGCATCATACCGTGGAATAATGCTACCATGGCTCGCTGGTAAGTTGCCCCCGCGTTCTTGAGCCCGAATGGCATAACCTTGTAATGAAAGGTCCCCCACGAGGTGATAAATGCAGTTTTCTCATTGTCTTCCTCATTCATCCTTATCTGATTGTACCCATAAAAACCATCCATAAATGAGAATAGTTCAAATTCAGCGGTACTATCAACAATGACATCTATGTGAGGTAGCGGGAAGTCATCTTTTGGGCTAGCCTTGTTCAAATCTCGATAATCAACACAAACTCGAACTCGACCATCCTTCTTCATTACTGGCACGATGTTTGCTACCCATTCAGGGTATTGCGAGACTTCAATAAATCCAAATTTTAAAAGCTTCATCACTTCTTCTTCTATCTTCTTCGAGAGCTCAGGCTTTGTTCTTCGCAGCCTTTGCTTCTTAGGAGGCACGTCCAGGTTAGTAGGCAAACAATGCTCCACGATTGATGGGTCTAACCCAGGCATGTCAGCGTAGGTCCATGCGAAGATGTCCTTATATTCCTTCAATAACTGAATTAGGCGATTAGCCTCATCTTTGGGGAGATTCGCCCCTATTTTCACCTCCTTGGCTTATTCAGTGTCACTTAAATTAATAGTGACGGTCTGCTCGGATGTGAGAGTCTTGGCTTTTTCATGTTGTTCCCAGCTTTGCTGCACCTCAATGGAATCTTCAATTGAATCTTCAGGATCATCATTATCATCACTTGTTGCATTGGATTGGACCATTTCTACACCTTTGCATGTTATATGATCGTCCCTGAAACATGAAATAGAAGGATCAAAAAGACAAACAGGGTTAATCATATATTATTTTTTTGTCTAATTTTTTTGACACTCTTTTGCAAAAGCATGTTTCGAAACATTTTGACATGAGGAAGCATGATGAAGCTCAGGCCTCAGAATTCTCCTTGGATTTTGATTTTGTTTTATCGGCTGTATATCATCATCGGGCTGGTTTGGTGTACCTTATCATGCCCTCAAAATAAAACTTGTAATTTCATTGAAATTCATCAATCAATCACAATTTATTGAATGGAAAATGCAATTCAAGTCCTAAGAAGAAAGTGAAAAAGAAGAAATTGAAAACAATTCCTAGAAAGCAATAAAAATTCCCACATAGGGGAATGTGCAAAAGTGATAAATGGGTTACTCTTGTGGGTGATGGCCCGTTTCTTCCAGAGGTTCTCCATCAATGGCTCCAATGGAGAGATCGTCGAACAAACTTGAAATTCCTTCCAGGGTATCATCAGAGTTTTTCGTCTTTGAAGGCGTTAGATCATCCATGCCATCCCATCCACTTGGAACTATATTGCGGGCATCAAAGTAAAAGCTGGGAGGAGCCGAATACTTCACCATATAGTCGAACTTCCCACTTGGCTGTCCGAGAGTATCCATCACTTCAGCTTCATGTTGCATCATAATTGGAGGACCAGGGAACGTCTCATGAATGTTTGGAGGTGGTAAATTTTTCCTCCCTCGCCCTTGCTCAAGTGGCGAGTTATGCCTTCCCTGTCTTTGTCTTCCGGAACTTCCTCCACCTCTTCCATGGTACCTTAACTCAGCAAATCGGGTCCTCTGAGGGGCTTCAATGGGGTTTCGAATGCCCTGATCATTTCTTCCAAGCCCATTGCCAGGGACAAAACCATTCCTAACCATTACTCTCCCTAGCATGAGGGCAGCATTTGAAACCTCAGGAGTGGGCGGTGATGAATCTCGAGAAGCATGTATGGTAGACACTAACTCAAATGAGTGGTAACTTGATTCGAGCTCAGAATCCGGCTCTACATAGGGGATAGCCATCTTGTGATAAATCTAGCGGTCTTCTTCGCCATACACAGTGACTAGCTTCCTTTCGATCACAAATTTTACAGCTTGATGTAGACTTGAAGGGACTACACCAGCAGTATGTATCCAAGGACGACCTAGCCAAAAATTGAAAGCGGTAGGCATATCCAGCACTTGGAAAGGAATGTTGAAGACGACCGGCCCTATTTGCACGTCAAGATGGATTTACCCGATCACCTCTTTTTTCGTTCCATCAAAAGCTCTCACAGAAGTCTTCGCAGCATGTATCTTGGACGGGTCTACCTTAAGGCGGTGAAGAGTGGCCAATGGACATATGTTTAGGGCGAACGCATTATCAATGAGCACTCGGGACACATGAGAAACCTTGTGCTTGACAGATATGTAGATTACTTTATTATGGCCCTTGCCGTCAAGAGGGAATTCCTCAACAGAAAAAGCAATCATGTCCTTGAGAAGGACTAATCCCACAAAATCTTCCAGCTTATCTGCCTCAACTGTTTCGGGTACACGAATTTCACTTAGCACCTTCATCAGTGTCTTTTGATGCACAGAGGAGGTTTGGAGGAGCTCGAGCAAAGAGATCTGAGCAGGCATCTTTCGTAACTGATCGACAATATTATACTCACTTGCTTTAATCACAGCTAGAAATTCCTTAGCCTCTTCGTCAGTGACGGGCTTTGCAGGTTGAGCATTATTTTGAGCATAAGTTTGACCAGACCTTATAACGAGGTCAACATTTAGGTCATAAGACCAAGGCACCGCTTTATTATTGACATACTTATACGGCTGAGGCATCTCAATCACAATCTCCTCATCCGATGCATCTTCAAGTGGGGCATATCCGTGAGCGACGAATCTTCTTCTCTTTTACCATCATCAAGAGCAGCCTGCTCTTCCTCCCAATCAATAATGATATGAGAAATAGTGGAAACTATGCAGTTATGGTCAGCATACACAATGATACCATCATCCACCATTCTGGCAACTCTTTCTTTCATCAATGATGGGGGAACATCTTCTTGATCTGAATAATATCCAGTTCTCACCAATCCATTGTAGGCATCTGCCACACGCACCTTCGAGTTCTTGATCCGTCTAACTTCAGGTTCTAGGATAGCATTCACTGTACCCTCATGCTCCAGTAGCGGATTCTTCTGGATGTTTGGCTGAGCAGTTTTAAATGAGAAGGCCTTTCTGTCCAAGAGATTTTGGATCTTGTGCTTAAGGGTGAAACATTCGTCAGTTGAATACCCCAATTCACCGTTATGGTAGTCACACTTCTTTGTCGGGTCATAACCGCCAATGTTTTCGCGATTTGGATGCTTTGGTTCATTAGTAAGCAAACCTTTCTTTCGGAGGATCGTCAGCACTTGGGATGGAGACCCAGGGAGAGGAGAAAATTGCCTTCTATTATTTGCTTGGGCAAATGATTGGCGGCCACTAGTTTATGGTTGTCTTGGATTCATTTGGATGGCCGGGGCACGTTTGACATTTTCTTGGCTATAAGCCACATTCACATCCACTGCCGTTTCCTTCTCCTTCTTGGCAGTGAATCTTCTACTAGATGGCTCAGTAAACCATCATTCCCTTAGCCCCATCTCAATTTGTTCTCCTACAGGAATAAGCTGATTGAAGCTTTCGACGTATGTACTGGCCATTCGGTTACGAAAATTAGATGGGAGGGTCTACACAAACAACTTCATCAGCTCCTTGTTGTAGGCTCAGGAGTGATTTGAGCCACCAGGTTTCTCCATCTTACAGCATATTCTTTAAATGACTCGCTCCTTTTCTTTTCCATCCGCTCCAGGTCTTCTCGGGAAGGTGCGATGTCCATGTTGAACTTGTATTGTTTGAGGAATGCGTCAGCTACTTCGTTCCAAGTGTCGAGCAGGTTCACATTTTTCATCACGTACAAGTTTAGTGCGGGTCCAATCAAACTCGCATGGAATGATTGGATCATGAGGGGCTCAGTTTTGACGTGCTAGGCCATGCGCACGTGGTACATCTGCAGATGAGATTTTGGGCAAGACGTACCGTCATATTTCTCAAATTCCGGCATTTTGAACTTGCTCGGCATTTTGACCTTCTCATAGACCGAGAGGTCGATCGGGAGGGAGCTTTGTGACTCCTGCAGCTGTCTCACTTTCTCTTCCAGCTTCGCAACACACTCATCCTGATCTATCTTAGGAATGCCGTCAAGCTTGGCCTTTCCAACAATGACTGAGTCATCTTCCAGCTCAGGCATGTCGTCGTCAATCATTTGAACCTTGTTTGCTTGCTTCGAGATAACTATTTCAGGAAGAGCGGGTGCAGCTATTGGATTCGCTTGGAGGAATTGGAGTTGATCTGTCACAAGTTGTATAGAGGCGAGTACTTGTTGGAGTTGAGTCTCCACAGCAGACATACGATCACGCATTTCATTTTGGTCAGCCATTTTAGCCCTTGATCGTGTAATAATAGGTGATCGCAGTGGATCTGTTACGACCTAACATAAGAAATGAACAAAAATAAGCATTCTTATATGGAAATACGCCGATCCATGGCAATATTCTAGAACTTTTATTTATCAATGGAGCTTTTGACAGACCTATCGAAGTAGAAACTCGAAATGTCCTAAACAAGTGAACTAGGAAAGTAAATTACTCAAACTCCTTAATCATTAATCTAAAAATGAAAATAGCAAGATTGATTCAAGCATTTCATCTGGCTTGATCAATATACACTCGGGACACCATTCGGCGCGAACGTTTATTCTCCTATTGAGCTTTTTTAGCAACTCTTTTGAGGCGTTTATTCTCAGCTCGATTGGTGATCTTCAATGGCGCCTTTGGTATCTTTGGAAGCAGCTCCTCGGGAATCTTTTGTTGTTGGATATACTTGATCGAGGCATAGTATTTCCTTTCTTTGCCCTTCAACTCCTCTTCGGGCCATTTGAGCTTTTGTGGACGGCACATGTCCCACATCGATTTGATAGCGAGAATGGAATCCTCATGGCCTCGGCTTCCATCAATGAAGCTGACCTGGGGCGGCTCTGCTTGTAATGCCAGGGGACGCTCTTGCACGACTTGGTACTGACGAGTCACTCTAGTCGGATGGTACTCCAATGCTCCAGTGAATTCCAATAAAGAGATTGGGCCAACTTCTCCACACGAGAGTCTCGCCACCCGAACTTAGAACCATTTAGCATGCCATAGGAAACCTTTGGAAGTTGGTTTTTTCATGAAAGCTAGCCACCTAGAGTAATGGTAATCCGGTGCATGTTTTTTTATTGTTCTCAAATCTCATAATAAGGTGATTAGAATTACTAACATCATGTATAGTCATTAAACCACCAAACCCATTTATATGAGAAAGGAACCGGATTTGTAAAAGTTCAGGAGAGGAATGGAGAGTCTTATCACCACCTCCTTTAAATCGAGTGAGAGAAAGAAAAGTTTCAGTCAAGACAGTGCTTACAAAAAAATTTCCTTCCAACACTTGCCTAACTAATTGAGCAATCAAAGGGTTAATAGCATTCTTGCAGTAAGGAAATACTATAAACCCAAAGAAAGCTAAGAGGAAAATCCTACGCATTTGAAATGAGGTGCCTTTTTCAAAACATTCTTTCAAAAAAGATAAAGGACATGCATTATGGTGGGCCTTTAAAACCTTTCTTATGTCGTCTTCTTTAATTCTCAGAAAGTCATATAAGGCCGTAACAGGATCTATTCCGATAGGCGGACTGATCAATTCAGCTTTCAAGGACTTCGCTATGGCGATGCTATATTCTTCCACAGTGGGAGTGAGTTCATGCTTACCGCCGAAGATGAAGGTAGAAGTCTCGGGGCACCAACAGTGGGTGAGTGCTTGGACGAGGCCGCCATGGATATTGATACACAGCAGTGGAAGCAATCGACCAATATGCGACTCTACGAATTGACGGCTATTTTGATCTAACTTGTCCCACCAAGTGCTAAGCTCTTCCTTTGGAGGGAGAATAATCCGAATGTCCGGTGTCCCCATTGTATATTAATCAAGGCTCAAGACAATCCTAATGCCATGGACCGACAAAATAATGTGACAAAGTAAGTAAATTGCAAAGGCAAAAATTAGAGAACTTACTTTATCAATGATTGACAATCACATAGACATGCGCATGGTAAGTGGCTCAATTTCTAATCTATAAGGCTTATCAAGGTGGAGCCACAAGGATTATCAGACTAGCCACGGGCTTGTGGACTATGTCGGGTCCTCATGACTCCGGCTTGGTCAAAGAGCCGACCCGGGTCGTGGGCATGCGGACCGAGGTGGGTACTCTTGACACTATGAAAGAAACTTCAGGATTGAGATGGGCGACTCATACCATGAGCATGCGGTCGGAGTGGTATCCATCTCAATACCATCCTAAATAATCCTATGCAGCCCAGGTCCGGCGGTAGGTTGTGTGTGCAAAGTGTAGTGATAATGCAAGGCATGCATAGCAATTGAAATCAAACAACACTTCAATGTGAAAATAAAACATACATTCCTACACCTCCCTACAAAACAAAGGTTAGCAAACACTTCCCCTTATACCTCCCATCCTGCAAAAACATTTAACACCTTAAATGTTATAGACGTACCTGGGATCCTCGCTACCAAACAAAAATATTTTTTCAAAAAGAAATTGGCCTAAGTCCAATAAGAGTTTTAACTCAAGTCCCCAGCGGAGTTACCAAGCTATCGCGACCAATTTTTTTTCCGAGTGTGAACTACCTAGGATTTGGCTAATGGATTGTTAAGCCTAGACCTAACTCAAGCGCTCCCAAGCCCATACCAATTCGCAACTTATATTCAGATTTTTTTAACATGCAGATAGATTTTATCTAAGAGTCGTCACTAATCTAATTTTTGGTGGGTCGATTAACTAAGGGTACGGGAATTTGGTTACGTTAGATTTCTGTAACGCCCTTTCGGTACCTTTCTTTTTATTTTGAAAAATGTTTGGCAAGCAATTTGGATTGATTTTAAATCGATTTTCCTAACATGTGAGGTGTTCATGCAGGTGCACAAACCACCAATTTAACACCCAATAAAGCAATTAAATGATGCAGAACTTACCTCAAAGCAACGAAAGCATCTGCAGTGTTAAATTAAAATCCACATCAACAATCCAATATATGGTTTCTAATTAACACGCAATTTCTTTTCTTGTTTTCACTTATTAAATGCAAATATAGTCAATATGCAATGCAATGCTATTAATTTAACATGAAATGATATAGCATAGCAACATAACCTAAACTATATGACATAAATAAGCATGCAGTCTATTATAAAGAAATGTAATAATTAGATATGCAATTTAAATTTACCCAAATGACTTAATTCTAATGACGTGCAATGCAATGCAATGACGTACAAAATTATTTCAATTAAAATGACATGCGACATACAATTTAATTTGCGAGCTATATGTCACGCGAAATTTATTAAATGACCTAATCTAATGACGGGCAATTTCTAATTAAATGGACTTAACAACAATCAATAAATGATGTGCATTTCATGAACCTAATTCTATATGACATGGGCATTTTTATTTTCCTAATTCTACCTATAACATGCAACCCTAACATGCAATGACGTGTAAAGAATGCCTTAATTCAACATGATATATGCATGATGATTTTTTTTTTTGTGTTTTTTATTAATTTCGAAATTAAAATTTTCACATGCAATTCAAATAATGATAAAACTAACATCCTAAATGAATGTACTTTTTCTTTTGGTTTTCATTTCCATGATTCAAAATAAAATTCTTATTCTAAATATAAAAGATAATAACCAAACCATACCTAATCTTAATTCAACATTTTTTTGGATTTTCTTATTTCGAAATAAGATTGCAATTTTAATCCTAAACAAGAAATATTCTAAAGCAAATCTAATCCTAACTTCAATATTTTTTGGATTTTTTTTTTACAAAAATAAGATTGACTCAACCAACTTAACGACAAAAAATCAAATAAGATAAGATTGATATTTAAAAATCGACGAACCATATCTCGCGCATGAGATCGGATTGACCAATTTTAAATTAAATCGCGAATCGAATCTCGGGCTTGAGATTTGATTGTCAATTTTTATAAGGGATTGCGAGTCGGATTTCGGGCGCGAAAATCAGACTGTCAATCTCTAGCTTGAGGGGCACTTTCATGTTGGAAGATCAATCATATATTTAGGAATAATCCTACTAAAGAAAAAATTTAATAAGTGAGAATAACATTAAAAAAAAATAAAGTAAATAAAAAAAAAAGAACTACCTAAATGATTTTTTTTTTTTGTCACACAGCTGGTGGTGGGTCACCAAAAGACAGCTGGTCAGAGGTCCAGCAGGGGGATTGCCGGCGAGGTGGTGCGGGCCGCAGGACACGCCGGGGTGGAGGTGCAGGCTCGGGCTGAGGCGGATCACCGGTGAAGTGGACACACGAGCAGCAGAATAGGGGAGTCACTCGATGGAGACTCGGATCGGATCGGCACAGCAGCGGCTTCGTCAGGTGGAGCAAAGGCGCTGGGCTGGCTGAAGCGTCGCGGGCGGAGGGCTGAACAGCAACGCTGGGGCGGAAAGGACTACGATCCGGCTCGGGTCTAGCTCTGGCGGAGGCCAACGGGCCGAGCTGCAGGTCCCAGGCGAGGCGGAGGCGTGAGCGTCAGGGGGGCTGGTACTCGGGTGGTCAGAGGCGCAGCGACAACGGAGGTGCAGTGGGCCGGCTCGGAATTGGCAGGGTCGCGGGTTGCAGAGGCGCGGCGGTGCTGCTGGGCGTCGGCGCTGGGTCGTGGGCACAAAAGGCCGCGATCCGACTCGGGTCTGGCTCTGGCTGCGTCACGGCTAGGGCGGAGCGGGAGCGGCGAGGCGGAGCAGGGATTGAGGCACGACGGGGCAGATGTGATGATCGGCGGGTGAAGGCGCTTCGGGGGGGACGCGGCGAGAGGGAGGCGCAGCAGTGCGGGCGTGGCTGCGTGGGCACAATCGTTGGAGTTGGCAAGCGGAGGCGTCGGCACAGGGGTGCAGTGGCGCAGCTGGGTGAACCTGATTTGGGGCTCCAGTGGTGCGCCGGTGAGGATAATTCCACGGAGAAGAAGCACAGTAAATCTGCTTTTTACCGTGTCTTCTCTCTCCTCCGCTGTCTTGTACTTTTTGCTTCTGCTTTTTGACTTTTGCCTTTTTTTCTAACTTTTTAAACGAAGAGAAGCCCTGGACCGAAACTCTCTTCCCTCTCTTTCGATTTTTTCTACTTCCTCCAAGAAAAGAACCCTCGAAAAGTCCCCCGGTTCCGAAGCCTGCACTCATTATTTATAGAAAAAAAGACCCCGTTTATTCTCCCCCTCAAAATTTGTATAACAACCCAATCACTCAAGATCATCCTTCAAAATACGAGATGTGCTCAACTAGAAAGTGGCTCCAAAATCTAAAATCATTGTTAAAATTTTCCAAGCTGACTCACTCAACCATTGAAGATTATCTTTTGATAAGACTTCATTATCCAAACTCTAAAATCTTTCAAAATCTCCTTCCATAACAAAATATTTGTTTTAACAACTTAAAAAAAAAAAAAGATAAGTTAAACGAACAAATAAAAATAATTAAAATTTTATGTGTCAACAATTACAAACAATTACTCAATTTTTATTTTCTCTTTTTCAATGAAAATATAGTTCATATGCAATGCAATGCTTCTAATCTAATATGAAATGATATGGCATGACAATATGTCATAAACTATATGAATGAGTGAAAAAAAACTAATGATTTCTTAATGAACATGCAATATTCTAATGACATGTGATGCAATGCAATGACGTACAAAATTATTTTTAACTAAAATGACATGCAACATGCAATTTAATATGCGAGTTATATGTCACGCGACATTTATTAAATGACCTAATCTAATGACAGGCAATTTCTAATTAAATGAACCTAACAACAATCAATAAATGACGTGCATTTCATGAACCTAATTCTATATGACATTGACATTTTTATTTTCCTAACAAAACATGCAATTTAGGAGAGATTATCTACCTATAATTGATAAACATGCAATGACTTGCAAAGAATGCCCTAATTCAACATGATATATGCATGATGACATTTTGTGCTTTTATTAATTTTGAAATTAAAATTTCTCATGCAATTCAAATAATAATAAAACTAACATCCTAAATGAATGTGCTTTCTTTTTTTGGTTTTCTTTTCCTTGATTCAAAATAAAATTATTATTCTAAATATATAAAAAAAACCTAATCATCATTCAACAATTTTGGATTTTTAAATTTCGAAATAAGATTGCAATTTTAATCCTAAACAAGAAATATTCTAAAGCAAATCTATTCCAAATTCAAATATTTTTTGGATTTTTCTTTTACCAAAATAAGATTGACTCATTTTACCCACCACGGTGGTGGCGCAGTGGTTGAGTAAGGGACCTCCCACGAAAGGACCTGCATTCGATCCACGGCGTCGTCGGTGATTTAGTTCCAGCCGGTCTTACCCGGGGCACGTGAGTGGTGGGGTCCTCACGTGCTCCCCTGGGTTTACTCTCCTCCGCGAAGCGGCGTGAGGAGGTTCCCAGGGTCACCAAAAAAAATAAATAAATAAGATTGACTCAACTAACTTGACGATAGCAAATCGAACAAGATAAGATTGATATCCAAAAATTGACGAATCATATCTCACGCATGAGATCGGGTTGGTCAATTTTAAATTAAATCGCGAATCGAATCTCGGGCTTGAGATTGGATTGTCGATTTTTGTAAGGGATTGCGAGTCGGATTTTGGGCGCGAAAATCGGACTATCAATCCCTAGCTTGAGGGACATTTCATGTCGGAATCTCAACCATTCATTCAGGAATAATCCTACTAAAAAACAAAGTAAATAAATGAAAATAACATAAAAAAATAAATTAAGAATATCTAAAGAAAAAAACTACCTAATTGATTTTCCTTTTTTCTTTTGTTTTTCTGTTTTCTTTTTCTGCCTTCTCGAGCACAGCTTGCTCGTAGGTCTCCAAGGGCAGCCGGTCCCTACTGGTCAGAGCTCCGGCGAGGGCAAACTGGCGGCGGGTCGGAGAGTTGCAGGCACGACGCCGGTGAAAAGCTCGGGCAGAGGATGGCAGGGTGCTTCACGGATCGATGTGGTGGCGCGGTGCTCGCTGGGCGTCGAAGCAGAGGGCTGTCCGTCGGGGCTTCTCGCAAAGGGCGGCAACCGGCGTGGCGGCAGAGCGGCGGTGCGAGCTCCAGTGGCGCCGTTTGGTTGCTGGGTCGAAAGGGAGCTCGAGTGTGTGCAGGGGCGACGGCGGAGGCGAATCGGCGATGGCTTCGTCAATAGGGGAGCTGCAAGGGTGTCGGGTCGGAACGAGCAGCGATCCGGCTCGGGTCCGGCTCTAGCAGCGACAGAGGCGCGGCGAAGGGCGCTGGCGCTCGGGCGTCCGAATCTGGCGTGGCAGCAGCGCTGGTGTGGCGGCGACGCGAGATTAGGGCAGCGATGGCGAATGGGAACAAGCGGAGCACGGCGGTGGGTAGATCTCGGCCTCTGGACAGCAGCTGCAGCACGAGCTTGCGGGCGATGGAGCGACGGTAGCAAGGCAGCAGCAGGGGCTCGGTGAGGGAGATCGGCGCGGCGACGTCAGTTAGGGCGGTGGTGCGCGTGCGACGATCGGTCCCTCGGATGACAAGGTGCGGCGACCGGCTTCGAACTCTAGCAGAGGCGTTGAGCAGATCTGGACGGAGAGGGGCGCTGGTTTCGATTTTCAGCTCCGGCAGTAGATCGGCGGCTTCGCGGGGAACGAGCGGAGAGGAGCCGGCGCCGGCAATCGTCGGGATGGCGTCCGGTTGCAAACTTAGGTAGCAAGGGTGAGGAAGACGATGAACAGTAAACGTCTCCTCACCCCCTGCCAAGTGTACTTTTCTTCTGTTTTTTTATCTTCACTTTTCACTTTTTGTTTTTCTTCCTTGGTCGACCAAAAGAAAACCCTAGAAAAGCCCATCTTTAACTTTTTCCGTGCACTCCTTATATAAGGAAAACAAAATGCAATCTTTTGTAAATATTTCATCTCTTACGAAGATTGCTTATAACCCCTACGATCACGAAAATCCTTTTTTTTTATCTCCCGAATATCTTCTACTAATTTTTAAAGATAAGATTGTAACCCGATTTTCTTAAATTTCAAAAATCATCATTTCAAATCTTAATTTCAGAAAACGGGCTCGGGCTAACTTGTAGTCTTTATGGGCTTAGTCCGATCAATTTGAACCCATCCGCACCGGTCCAAATAAATAAAATGCCAATTAAAATAAAATGCACCTAAATTTATATGTTATCTAATTAATATATATTTTTGATAAAATTAAATCCTAATTTTTAATGACTAAACGGGCCGTTAAAATTTAGGTGTCAACAACTGCACTCCCAAGCAAGCATGAATAAAGACATGCCACCAAATACCAACACAAGCTCATGTCTACACTTACTTAAGCATATTGGCATGAACATTACCAACCGACTAATGAATGTATGTACTCTAGCATATTCCCAAGAATGACGGGACAACACTATAAGGAATACTGAATAATTTTGTTCTGAAGTCAAATAACACCTATTTTCAAAATCTATAAGTACAATAATATAAGGTAAAAAGAGTGTAATTTTAGTGGCAAAACACAGAAATCCCACATGTTGTCAAGCTCGATAAGATTATGTAGAAATGGAACCAAAGACAAATTAAATAACAGATAAAAACAGTTATAAATCAGCTTCATAAATGTACATTAAACAAATTTTAGTAGGAGAATAGGAAGAATTAAGGAAAAATGGAAACTATTTTGAGTAATAGAGAAGCGCCCCAATTTTCAATCCTAAATGGATGATTATTAAAATAATCACGAACTTGAGAGAGAAAATACATACACACGTCTGACTTTCTATTGGAAAAACAAGTATAGGTATTGAAGCCCCAAAATAAAAAATAAATATATAAAAGAAATATTAGCCCGATTTCTTTCCATTTCTTTTTAAGTAGCCACACAGAATCACTATGCCATTTTCAAAGATTTTTTTTTGGTAAAACATTTTTAAAGATTTTCTACAAAGGTAATTTTGAAAAACTATAAGCATCTTCCGTAAAAGTATAAGAGCACACATTCATGGAATATGTCTAACAAGATTAAATCAAATCTAAAGAGAATACACAAGCTGGTGATGCCAAATTTCAAATATTAGAATGAAAGGATCTCGACCTATGTGATGATGATTCCTCAAAATGTGAAAATAGCTCACCAAAATGGCAATTACGCCCTTCAAGCATTAATTTAGAGTTTCCAAAAAACGACTTTACTTGAAATTCAATAACCTTACCAAAACGACAGTTATTTTGTGTTAATGCTTGATATTGTCCCATGACAAACCACCCAAGAATATGTGATACATGTCCTTCACCATCTCCAAATCCTTGTTCAATTCCAAGGTCGGTGGAAGCACAGGCAATTCCAATTTTGAAAGCTTTAAGGCAATTATCCTTAAGATTGTTGGAAAAAAGTATTAGAATACATAAAATAATAACTATTATTGGAAATACATTACAAAAGATTAGAAAATAAAAAGAAATGTCTGAGGGTGCAAACATTGTCCTTAAGGATAATTCCGCCTATCGAAGTACGAAACTCGGTTCGTAAGGTTTCAACAGCTATCCTCCCAAGATACAACAGATTTTCCTTTGTACTCCGCACTGAATATTAAAAGGAAACAGAACAACTTTTGTGTATAACCCAGCAAAAGAAAAAGAAAGATGTGAGAACATATTGTATCTTTTGAGATTGTGGTTTAGAGTTTAATTTATATTTAAACAAGGAAAAGAGAGAGTCATTAGGAATCTTAATAAATCAATTGGTAATAAAAAAGATGACTGTTATAAAATAATGAAGAGTTTATGAAGTAATAAATCAAAAGTTATAAAACCGTTAGACGACCGTTATACAACCATTAGAAAGCCGTTATATGACCGTTAAAAAACCGTTACAAACATAATGACTTTCATGACAATCATAATTTTTAATAAATATCTCAAAACTGCTGAAATATCTAACAAACCCTAGGACCTAAAAACATGGAAGATGAACGGAATGAGCA
Organism: Eucalyptus viminalis; assembly: GCA_014182385.1. Classification (NCBI taxonomy): domain Eukaryota; kingdom Viridiplantae; phylum Streptophyta; class Magnoliopsida; order Myrtales; family Myrtaceae; genus Eucalyptus; species Eucalyptus viminalis. Next base: position 8,996,490 of record CM024527.1, on the reverse strand, counting down.
ACCATAGCTCAATGAGTAGTACATACCATAAAAGCATATCAAACTTCTACATTACACATTTAAAACTCAAATTATGGCTCATTATTGCAATATAATAATAATAATAATAATAATAACTTGCATGAACAAAATGCGTTATATATTACCTCAACCTACCTATATCAAATAACAAAATTTCTCATTCATCAATAATAACAAAACAGACATCACCAGTTTGGTTCAATAATAGGACTCATCCTTCTTCATATCGATAGTTCATTCCACACTCAATATCTAAACTCATGGCCCTAGACGTGACTTCCACGAAATTACGTTATCGTGTAGCACTTAGCTCTTGACCACATATAACAATAGTACAAGACCCAATATGTGGCTTCTACAAAATTACGTTATTGTGTAACACTTAATCCTTTATTAGCATGTCAGTAGTGTAATGCCCTAGGGGTGGCTCTCATGTAACTCAAGTCGCCATATAGCACTTAGCTCTTAACTACAAGGCCCTAAAGGCAACTTACACGAAGTTTCGTTGTCGTGTAGCACTTAGGTAGCACTTAGTCATCTACCCATTCACAACACATTTGATTTACTCAACACAACACATATCATCTTTTAATAGTCATCACATAATCACATAAATCAATTGTACCAAAACAACATGCATAATCCTTTAAGAGAGGTTTGACGAATCATCCCACAATAACTCAAAAGTACCATGCACTATATCCATCTTTATATAACAAATGGGTCCTCACTTCCCTGCACAAGTATATGTCGATTATTCTTATCTTAGTACATGAGTTTCACAAAACCAAAGAAAACATTAGTACTACTCACCTAGGGATGTCCCAAAATCACATAACACAGAGTATTTGATCCTTCGATCTTGTGATCCTATCAAAAAAGAGAGAAACAACATTAAATTTGGGTAGCACACTACGTCAACCACGAAACAGCTATATTTTGCCTAAACCTTAACAAAACAATTCATATGCACTAATAAATCACATATTCAAAACAATTATTTAAGTCGTTCATAATGCGGCACTTGAGCATAAAACTTAGTTACACTATAACTTTGTTTATCGAACCCCATTCTAAACATACTTATAATCAATAGAAAGCCCTTCTAACATACTACAATAATCCCAATTTGATTGTCCCAAAATCAAACTGAAAACTAACAAAATAAGGGCCTAAAGTTGCCGGACACGCACTGTTTATTGCGTGTGGGAAATTTCGAAATTTTGTTTCGGGCAAACCATAAGTTTATATCACAATCCGTAAAACCCCACAGCTCCACAACACCTTAAAGTATCATTTCTATAAAAATACATAGCTTAATGACTCAAATATCAGACTTCGCCGTTCAATTTTCTCAAAATTCCAAATTGGAGCCCTTAACTCATAAATTACTTCGATTGGACAAACGATGGGCTTAATCTCTTAACGGGCGTTGCATTATATAATCGAGTCAGCTTGGTGAGACATCCACAATGTGCACACGCCAAAATCCCTTTCATTTCTTCCCCTTTCTCTTCTTCTTCTTCTTCTTCTTCTTCTTTCTTTCCTTCCTTTTTCTCTCCCTCTCTGCCGAAGTGGTTCACGCTCTTAAAAGTGACCGACCACTGTTCACCCTTTTTCTCTTTTCTATTTTCTTTTCTCTCTCTTTATTTTTTTTTTTTTTTTTTGACTTTTCAAATTTTCTTTTGTTTTCTTTTTAAAGGCAAAGTGGACGCCACCACTAAGGGAAAAGACCCCAACTATTATACTCACTGTTTCCCAAGTTCTTTTATGCAAGGGAGACGACGATCTCCACTATATAGACTACCGCCACTCTTTTAATTGTGGAACCATCGCAAATGTAACTTACCCTTTCTGGGGAGGCGACCGACCCCAATTCTGTGGACTTCCAAGATTCAAGGTCGACTGCTATGAGGACGAATTCCCTATCTTTGAGCACCAAGAGCAGAAGTCTTATTTTCAGTACTTGAGGCCCAAGCGATTGATGGGCCTTAGCAATTCCTGTCATGAAAAAAATGGCAAGCTTCGCTTATTGCTTTCTAGCTAAGATGGCAAGCTTTGCTTATTGCTTCCTAGCTAAAGATCCAATATGGATTATCATCACTGTAAATCACGAGAAATGGGCCCGATCCGCTCAGCCAAGGAGCCACTGCCCTTTTCAATCCACTGATTTTATCTAAATTGCAGTTGGGGCTGATGATATGTCGATATCATCAGTCAAATCATTTCAGAAAAAAAAAAGATGACGAGGCGAAGTTAAAAGAAACTCGTTCGGATGAAAGTTTGGCCGCCTCAGTTCTGAGGCACCGATCCCTTCTGTTCTCTAGTCTAGGCGATGGCCCTGCGTCTATCTAGAACGCTGCAAACTACGTTCTTGAGGCCCTTAGTGTCCTCAAAGTGAATCGTGAAGGAAATTCGCAAAGCTCGTTGATGAGCAGGGGACTGCGTGTAGGAATTGTAAAATGGGGAATACTATCCCAAGTCGTACTAAAGTCAAGTTTACAATTAGCCAGCAGCTCAAGCTGCTTGGCTCTGTTTCCACGTGCCTTGTTCTCCTTCTTTTCCTCTAAGTTCTGTCTCACCGCGCCAAAGTCTTGGTCTTCCGTGAGGCCAAGGCGAGAGGTTCTCGTCAGTGCATCGGGTCAAGTCCTCCATTCCAAAACCAGCATTATTATTTATCCCTCTGCATCCTCTTCCTTTATATATACCCTCCTTGTTTTGCTTCAACTCCAGCTCCCTTCAAATGGATCTTACCATATCATGTTCCTCTCTCTCCTTGCTCTTCTTCCTCATCTCCATCCAAATTCATTTCCTGGCGCCAGCTGCCAGCGCGTTCCCACTGTTCCAAGAGTGCGCTCCTTCTAATTGCGGAGGTCAAGAAGTCAGCTATCCTTTCAGGCTTGATAAGCAACCGAGATACTGTGGGCATCCAGACTACGAGCTTGAGCTTGACTGCGATGGAGATAGCCTGACCCTGTTCATGGAATCCCTGAAATATCGAGTGATCCACATGAATACCAGCACACAGATCCTTGTGGTGGCGAGGTTTGATTTATCAGAAAATATATGTCTTGAAACATATAATGAAACCACTTTAGATTTGAATCTCTTCAACTACACTTCCAATGACGTCAATTCCACCTTATTCTTCGATTGCTACTCAAGGCCGAACCCTCTGTGGCCAACCTCTCCACCTTATCGGTTCTCTTGTCCCGAGTCTCAAGATGGCTACTTTTTTCTCGGGGTCGACCTTCCAGAGCCACTGCCTGACCCATGCAGTCCCATTGTTCATGTCCCGATTTCAAAAAGTGAAACCCTAGGTTTTCCACCACCTTGGATGGATGGCAACGAGAGTGCTACGATTAGTGAGATCCTCAACAAAGCCTTTGAGATCACCTGGATTCTCAACACTTCTTCGCAGTGCGAAAGTTGCAATAAATCTGGGGGAAGATGTGGGTATGGCTGGACAGGCGAAAATTTCAATTGTTTTTGCCCTGATGGTCCCTATCTGACGACCTGCCCCGGATCGCCAATACCAGCAAATGTCCCTTCGACACCGCCAGCACCGAGAATTATCCCTCCGGGTATGTATGCTTACTCTCATCCAATATGTGGTTTTCAAATAGCTATAGTTGTTCAATGAGAAGTATTGCTGGGCATACCCAATTGGAAAACGATCCACCCCTGCCCCTAAAGGTTCACCAATCTCATTTTCCTCTGCAACCTTCCTTGCCTTAACTATTGGATCATTAGGTTTGTATCTGCAAACTCGCAAGATCCAACGGTTCAATTACGATGAGCATCGATAATGCTCCAAGTTTACCGTAAAATTTCACATTATGGACCAGTAATTTAAATCGGAACACGTTAGCATAAGTCAATCAACCTAAAATTTAAATTTGACTTGTTCTTTAGTTTCCACAGCATCAACTCTTGACCCCTCAAATGGGCTAGGCTCTTTCCACAGTGGGAACCTTGAAAAAAGGGTTTCACTTCTCAATTTCAACTTCACAGGAAGAACTCGGGAGGAAATTGCTTTGCATGTTTCCTCTGTCTTCCTCTTAGCGACATCCATATCTCACACTTGAGTCCGGAGAAAGTGAATTCAAAAAGAATTTCTCCATCCTCAGCTTGCCCCTCTGAACTCTAAACCCTCCACCCGTGAGAGCGTGAACTTACTCAAATGGGTGACGCAGCCACTCTCCTTCTCTCCTCCCCTTCAAGCTCTGTCCTCGTCTTCGTCCTCTGCCTCGCTTGGTATATGCTTCGAAGTTGAAGAAGTGACACGACTGTAATAGGACTTAAGGACCGATTCAAACCAACTCCATTTGATGTTTCTTTTGCAAATGTTTTCCACACCCTCTGCTACTTTATTCGCCTATCCTCTGAAATCCTCTGCCTCCGTCCGGTTCGAATGTATCACCCAAACATCATGTGTGTGCAGCAAATTGTCACCGATTTTCACAAATGTTTTCCACTTTCTCTCCTACCTCTTTCTCCGATGCCCTGAAATCCTCTGCCTCCTTCCGGTCCAAATGAATCATCCAAACTTCATGTGTGTAGCAAATTGTCACCAATTGGTCCTTATCATCATCTTCGCCAACTTCTATCGAGCTCTTTGGGATCATGCACAGTACGAGGTCTGCGTGCCTCGGAACTGCATATATGGGCTGAAAATCAGCTACCCTTTTAGGATTTATGGCGAACAAGAGTCCTATTGGGGCTATCTGAATTTCAAGATTACCGGCAAAGAGACATACCCTGTCCTGACTTTCTCGGACAGGGAATTCACTATCAAGGATATCTTCTATGCGAACAATTGGTTCCTCCTGGCTAATGCCCGTGTAGCAGTAATCCTGAGATGCTCCACCCCATAATATCAGTCTTGAAAGTACGGCTTTCAATCTCAGTTCCACTATTGCTGACCTGTTCTTTTACTACAATTGCACCTTGCAGCCAACAAGCTTTTACAAATCCAGTGGACTGTCCTCGTTTTTCTTTTTTCTTTTTTTGGTCAAATCTGTCCTCGCAACTTCACCCACCATTCTTTTACTTTTTTTCCTGAGGAAGCATTTGCAGGAGGAAATGGATTACTATTCTGTCGTCAACTCTACTATTCTGCAGTTAGCATTCCTCTTTACATTAATGCCGATTTCACGGGCTTGAAGAAGGGTTCCTATTGAACTGGACTGCAGTTAATAGTTAGCTCGTTAGGTCGGTATCTGCTTCCATAACATCAAATGGTTAAATAAATTGAGTGAAGATGCTCCGACTTCACCGTAAAATTTTGCAAATGTTGGGCTAAAACTACAAGTTTCTTCTTGGGCTTTTATTATGAACACAACCAAATGATCATTTGGGTAGTTGAAATATATCATTGATACAGGTGAACTGCGCACTTAATTAAATCTTTGCACAATCAATGAGAATTTTGTTCATGATGATAGTGGGGAAATAAATACTGAAAATGTTTTTACTGTTATTTAAGTACTGTATCATTTATACGTGCTGTGGATAATGTCCTCAAGCTTTTCCAATTTCTTTGCCTTAGCTTAGACTGCAGACTTGCTTACCGCTGCAAACAAAACTCTCCGATCTGTTGTGTCCCAAGACATCTTATGGGAACCTCATATTTTGATGTTTGTATCTTTCTGCAATAGTTTGCTAGTTATCAACGGGGTGTTCATTCTTGCCTGAACATGAGCTGCCCACTTGTTTTATCTGTGGGACGACTTCTAATCAAACCTATAGGTCCGCTTGGAGGCTAAAAGAGTCGAGACATGTCCAGAATCTTCCGCCCATTCAATACACAGAAAGTTTTATCTGTGTCCGTCTCTGATACCACATTGTCGATCATATTGCAGCGTGTTTGCTACTTCTAAACCAACTAACTTTTTTTCCTGTTTTCCTGTTCATCCCCTGATAGCTCTAGAATTAAGGATTTTAGCTAAAGTCTATACTTGTTAGTCAATCAGGCACAGATCCATTTGCATGTGTTTCCAATTTCTCTGGTAAGATGTCACTAATTGATCCAAACTGGTGAATCTGTAATATTTTCACTCGATCGGGGGGTTTTTTGCTTCCTTGAAACAGAATGATCGATTACCTCATGATGTGCCTGATCTTTATATCTCTTAGACACTTTGAAGTTATCAGTTTGCAATTCGTTGACACATTTTTCACTCTTGATGACTATTGTCTCAGGAAAACAAAAGGTTGGACTGAAAATTGGAATAGGTAATTATTTCAAGACTTTCTCTTCCACTTCTCTATATTCTCCTCCGCAATTTGTTGCAACTTTTTGGCAGTAATCTTGCATCGTTGCTCAATGGAATCAATATTTCCAAAATATCCTAGAAGCCTTGAAGAAGTGAGATTGCTGTTCAAAAATATTCTCCATTTTTCAGGAATGGTTGCATCGGGAGTTGGAATTGGGATCACCCTTATTATAATGCTTTTCTTCAGGAAGAAACGAGTGATCAGAATTATTATGGCTTTGATAAAGCATAAGAGCGAGCAATTCGATGGCGAAATGAAGATTGAGGGACTTGTCTCTTCGAGAAGATATACCTACAAAGACATCAAGAGGATGACCAACTCTTTCAAAGAAAATTTAGGCGAGGGAGGCTATGGCTGTGTGTATAAAGGCAAGCTTCAAGATGATCAATTTGTGGCAGTAAAGCTTCTAAAGAAGCTGAAAGGCAATGCTGAAGAATTTTTCAATGAAGTTGCGAGCATAAGTAGGACTTCTCATATCAATGTTGTTAACCTCTTGGGGTTTTGTTTTGAAGGAAGAAAAAGAGCTTTGGTTTATGAGTTCATGCCCAATGGATCACTCGAAAAATTCATATTCAACAGGAGTAACACTTTGGAGGTAGATCAGCAATTGAGTTGGGACAGAGTGTACCAGATGTCGCTCGGCATAGCTCACGGGCTAGAGTACTTGCATAGAGGATGTAATACAAGGATCCTACACTTCGACATAAAGCCTCACAACATTCTTCTTGATGCAAACTATCGTCCTAAGATTTCCGACTTTGGTCTTGCCAAAATATGCCCAAGAGAAGAGAGCATCGTGTCATTGCTTGGTGCCCGAGGCACCATCGGATACATTGCTCCCGAGCTAATCATAAGGAACATTGGAGGGGTTTCTCACAAATCGGATGTCTACAGTTATGGCATGATGGTTCTAGAGATGATCGGCAAGAGGAAAAACATTGAAGTCACGGTAGATCATACGAGTGAAATATACTTTCCTTATTGGGTCCACTGACGCTTGGAGCTCCGAGAAGAGCTTGGCCTGCATGGGATCACAAATGAGGAGGATGAAGGAATCGCAAAGAAGATGATTGTAGTAGGCTTATGGTGCATTCAGATCGATCCGAGAGCTCGACCATCAATGACCGGAGTTGTGGAGATGCTAAAAGGCAGCGTTGAGACCTTATAAATTCCTCCCAAACCATCCTTGTCATCACTCTCTAGATCACCCGAGGCTTGTCAATGTATGCCAGAGAGAAATGACTCAACTTGGCACGATTCAATATCAATTACATCAGACTAACATAGTTTGTAATAGAGTATTTACAGGGGTCAACATATCTACTGCTTCTGACCTAGACCCTTCAAGTGCCTTTTAGCAGAGACATCCACGACTTCTTTTAGAGAATATATTTGAGCCATTCCTTTTGCATATATTCAAAAGAAGCGCCTTCTCATCGTGTACGTAATATAATGAAAATACAAGAAGTCAAACCGGTCAAAGATGTCCTTCTCCAACAGAAAAGAAAATCAACATCCACCACCCCAAGAACCAGATTTGATTTGGATTAAAAAAATGCGCATTTAGATTTTGAAAACAAAAATCAATAAATCCTCCAATCGGATCAGATTTCATACACGACTTAAATTGTAGACATAATTTATTGCGTCAATGTACGGTGCCGGTAGTCCAAATTTTGAAATTCAATGCTTTCATGCATATCATATGTATATATGTATTTGGTGTGATGTTTAGACCTTTTTTTCTCTAGCAATTTCTCAGGATTATTGTTCCGTAAAGTATTATAATCGAAAATTTTAGAAAATGAAAATACTGCAACCTTATAGCTCTTGATTAAGTATTAAATTTTGCTCGCAATGATTTGAGATCATTAATCTCTTAATCGTAGCCACGTATATTGTTGACACCTAATTTTTTTCTCAAATAGATACTTTAATTAATTAATTAATTAAATAAATAACCCACCTTTCCTTCCTTTCCCCGCATGGGCTTGGGCCCCGACCCCTTCTTTTCCTTCTTCTCTTCCAAGCCCGGCCCAGCCTTTCCCTCAACGCATAAGCTTGGCCCTCTCCTCCTCTTTCCCTCTTTTCCATACGCATTCTGCTACGGTGAAGAGGAAGGACGCTGGGTACAAGCAAAGGAGACGACAGAGGCAGAGGAGGCAGGGGGAGCGTTCGACTGGAGTTGGTGGTCGGGGATTAGACCAGCAGAGACGGCTGGCATCGTAGGAAGCCATGCGCACCAGCCGGATAGGTTAAAACGGAGATGGGAGTGGCGGAGATAGAGAGGGGGATAGGAGACCGAGATAGAGAGAGGAGATTCGAGAGAGGGAAAGAGAGTCCGAGGGAAAGGAACTGAGAGAACGATTAAGAGTGAGAAGGAATTCTCCGGTCACTTGGCCACAATGGAGTTCCTTTCGATGACCCTGGCCTCTATCCTTGCCATCCCCACTTTGCTTTCCCGATACCCACATATCTGGTATGTAACGCCCCGGGTCTCCACTGTACACATATTGTCCGCTTTGGACACTAAGTCCTCACGGTTTTGTTCCTCTTGGGACAGCCCATACTACCCCAAGAAAACGCATATGTATAGTTTAGAGGGACCCATGGCCTTATAAGATAGCCCAGGACTCTCTTCCTAGGCGATGTGGGACAAGAGAGGAACTCATTCCTTACGCACGTCCGGGGACCGAGGCGCGGACGCACCGCCATCCCTCCTTCCCGCGCACCGTCGCTCGTGCCGTCACACTCTCCACCGAACAACGTCCTCGATGTGGCCCCACACGAGGTCGGGAGTCGGCTTTGATACCACTTGTAACATCCTGAGTCTCCACTGTACACTTATTGTCTGCTTTAGACACTAAGTCCTCACAATTTTGTTCCTCTCGAGATAGCCCATACTACCCTAAGAAAACGCATATATACAGTTAGAGGAGAACCAAGCATTATAAGCTAGCCAAGACCTCCCTCCTTAGGCGATGTGGGACAAGAGAGGGACCACTTCCTTGCGCACGTCCGAGGACCGTCGCTTGGGCTGTCACGCTCTCCACCTCTTAACACCACACAAGGTCGAGAGTCAGAATAGCATTCTTGTTGTGGCCCCACACATGGTCGGAAGTCGGCTCTGATACCACTTGTAATGCCCCGGGTCTCCACTATACACATATTGTCCGCTTTAGACATTAAGTTCTCACGGTTTTGTTCCTCTCGGGATAGCCCATACTACCCCAAGAAAACACGTATGTACAAAATTAGAGGAACCCATGGCCTTATAAGATAGCCCATGACTCCCTCCTTAAGTGATGTGGGACAAGAGAGGGACTCATTCCTTGTGCACGTTCGGGGACCGAGGCGCGAACGCACCGCTATCCCTTCTTCCCACGCACCGTTGCTCGGGCCATCACACTCTCCACCAAACAGCATCCTCACTGTGGCCCCACACGAAGTCAGGAGTCAGAACATCATTTTTGTTGTGGCCTCACACATGGTCAGGAGTCGGCTCTAATACCACTTGTAACATCCTGGGTCTCTACTGTACACATTGTCTGCTTTGGACACTAAATCCTCACGGTTTTGTTCCTCTCGAGATAGCCCATACTACCCCAAGAAAACACGTATATACAGTTAGAGGGGACCTGAGCCTTATAAGCTAGCCATGACCTTCCTCCCTAGGCGATGTAGGACAAGAGAGGGACCCCTTCCTTGCGCACATTCAAGGACCATTGCTCGGGCCGTCACATTGACGGCCCGAGCGACGGTGCACGAGGAGGAGGGATAGCAATGCGTCCGCGCCTCGATCCCCGGACGTGCATAAGGAATGAGTCCCTCTCTTATCCCACATCGCCTAGGGAGGGAGTCCTAGGCTATCTTATAAGGCCATGGGTCCCTCTAAACTGTACATACGTGTTTTCTTGGGGTAGTATGGGCTGCCCCAGAGGAACAAAACCGTGATGACTTAGTGTTCAAAGCAGACAATATGTATACAGTGGAGACCCGGGATGTTACAGGTAGTATCAGGGTCGACTCTTGACCACGTGTGGGGCCACATCAAGAATGTTGTTCTGACTCCAGACTTCATGTTGGGCCACAGCGAGGACACTGTTTTGTTAAGAGGTGGAGAGTGTGACAGCCTGAGTGACGGTGCACAAGGAGGAGGGATGGCGGTGCGTCCATGCCTCGGTCCCCGAACGTGCGCAAGGAAGGAGTCCCTCTATTGTCCCACATCGCTTAGGAAGGGAGTCCTAACCTATCTTATAAGGCTATGGGTCCCTCTAAATTGTACATACGCATTTTCTTGGGGTAGTATGGGCTGCCTCAAGAGGAACAAAACCATGAGGACTTAGTGTCAAAAGCGGACAATATGTGTACAGTGGAGACCCGAGATGTTACATGGTAAGAGTCATTTCGGTCCAAACTTCCCTAGCCCTAAGGATTGTGACTCGGAGACACCAAGGCAACTGGCCATAGCTCAGCTTGTCTCGAGCTCATCCTGTGAGTCTTTCGTTGCCTAAACAAATTTTGGCTAGACCATGAAATTGAGGCCTTGCTATATCTAGTATATATGGATTTGTCTTCAAACAGCCTGTATATGTTGTTTTCGAGCTTTGTTTGTCGATATTCTCTAGTGTGAATGTGAGTTCGAGTTCTGAAGATAGGTCTAAGTTTTCTTATTCATCTGTGTCCACCATGTATTTGAAGCAATGCCCGAACTAAAACCTTTCGTTTTAGTCTTGGATTCCTACTTCTGCTGATGATTCAAAGATACGTCTTTTTTCTTTTTTCTTTTTTTTGGGCGGTATAAGGCTTCTAAAGTCCATGGGATATATTTCAAGTCAAGTTTCATTTCTACCAAGTTTGATTCTCCCCAAGTTCTTGGTTGCCTTTTGTTTTTGTGTTTTGGTATGTTCTATGAAGGCTCTTTACAGTGATGGCGTGGCCATGAGGGTGAGTTTTAAACGAATGATGATGGGGATTGTTGTTGAAGGGTAGCGGTCCGATAACTGGTGGTATCTTGTGTTGGGGATATGGGGATATACGCATTTGCATGATCTCGTCTGATGATGGGCGGACGTCGGTGAGACTTGGCGGAGTCTCGGGCGTGGGCGTGGGAGTGGGAGAGAAGCTGCTGTTGAGGGAATGGGATGAGTCCAACTTGGACTCAAGACGTGGGGGGCCTTGTGTTTGGTTCGGGCTGAATTTTGTTGTTGGGCTTAGGTTAGTTTATTGGGTTTAAGGTTATTTTCATATCTAAGAAGGAGTTTGTGGATAGGTCACTAAGTGGGCTAGTTTCGGAGCCGGGCTTATTTCGGACGTGCTGGAAGTTGTTTTAAAGTGATTGTAGTGTAAGTGGGCTTAAGTGTTTTCCTTTGATAAATTTGGACTTGATCTTGGCCCTTTTCCGAATGGGTTTAAGTCATTTAGCCCACTTCTTCAATTAGGCTTTTAGTATTCATGACCCAAACCCATGAGTCCTTACCCGACCCACATTTGAATCGGGCCGAGGGTGCGGCCCGAGTTACAATTTTCGGGATAAAAATTTGCAAATATATATATTTAAAAAAAATCGAATGTTTTTATTTTTATAAAATCTAAAGAAATTAAAAAAAATTAGTTTTTGAATAGTTTTCTCTTAAAGTGTGGGAAAATCATCAACAAAAATGTGGCTCAAAATTGAACAAAATCTTAGGGCCTTGTAATAGGGTTCTAATATTTCCCTTTTTGAGACAAAGTATCAAATGATGGCGCACTTTCAATATATTGATTGTGATTTCCCTTTAACCTAGTTAGGAATGTCATTTTTCTTATTTTTTAATGTTAGATTGTTGCTTTTCCTTGTAATTTATTTAATACTTTCTTGGTTACTAATTGTTATTTTAATGATTATACCCACGTGATCATATTATATGTTAGTGGATAAATTTAAAAATCAATCCAGACTATTTGATTGGTGAAATAAATAAGATCAGGCACTAATTAGTTAGTTAGCGTAATCAAGTCTTCGACCTTGATTTTTCTAGTTGTGTAGGAAGCGAGGTACACTCTCATACCTTACTTCGTTCTTAGCCGACCCCAATAAGCTAGTAGCGACTCCTAATTGCGAAATTCTTAAAAACACCCAAATATTGTGCGAGGTATGGGTTTGGGAGAGCTCTTACCTAATTATGGGTCTTAGGTCCATCCTTTAGGCAATGCCCCTTAAACCTATTCCATTCCCCTGAGGGATAAGTCACGACATATATAATACGAGCCACCGAGTTATTAGCTTACTGGTTACTAAAAGTGTAAAAGAGAACATAAAAAATGCCAACCCCTGCAACTTTTCTGTAGACACTATATTCTATAAAATTTAATCATGAAAATTTCGCTACCAAAAAACTTACTAATAATAACTGAGATTTAAGACACTTAAATGCAGGTGTTTACTAACACCATGACAGCGTTGGGTCATAGGCCACATTAAAGGGAGTTGCAACTCTGATGTGAGACAAAAATCCCAAGGAAATATGCAACATAAATTTTTTTTTTTTTTTTGCTAGCACTAAAATTTGTATAATGGATGAAATGATGAAAAATGAACAATTTTTTGCGTTGCTTAGTAAGAATTGTGGGATAATTACCTAGTCAATCCCAAATTTATTGTCTAAATGCTAATTTTGTCATACATTTATCAATTTTATCAATGTAGTCCTAAACATTTACTCGAAATTTCAAAGTAGTTCTTCTGAAAAACTGATGTTGGAAATTGTTAGTATGGTATCCAATTATCGCCGATCATAATATATACGGATCATCACATCAACGATTTCTGACAGCAATTGGTCGAAAAAACTACGTAGGAATATCTCATCAAACTTATAATTATATTAATAGGTATAAATTGATACTTTTTTCTTAAGATTTTTGTAACGGGAACTTTGTTCCTAAGTGTAATTTAGAGTACCCTTTGACTCAGATGGTTCAAGGTTTGTTCCTAACGATTTGGTAGATCATCATCAATTTCAACACTTCAACACGTAGACAGGCCCTCCAATGTAATTGTTATTGAGAGGCCCCTTCAACTAGGAAGTATCATGGTCGGTTCCTCAAGACTTTCTAGTGCAGATCTTTCATGTAGGATAGCAAAGCATTAACATTGGGTGCTTGAATAATGGACGCACGGGACCAATTTTTGCCTCAATTGGCATTTGCTTTGAAGTTGATGAACCAGCGCACGACAGTTATTGGAGCTAGTTACAATTCAAACTAACTCCATTTGATTTGTCTTCTATCCTGCTCTGCCTCCTTCCATTCCAAATGAATCTCCAGAGCTTCAACTACGGAGCTAGTTGTTGTTTGTTAGGCCTTGTCATTGTCTTCACCATCTTAGGACTTGCATGGTAACGTTTCTATTTCTTCTGATTTCTGTTCTTTTGTTCCCCGGAACAAAAAAAGAACATAAATATGTTTGGTAATAACGCCAACTTATTTTTCTATTTCCTAGAATAGAAAAGTGGCTGGGAAATAGATTTGGAATAGAAATAACAAGAAAAAAAAAGTAGCTTTTTGTTCCTAGGAACAATTTATAGAAATAAGTTTTATTTTCCTTTTCTATTTTTCTTTTGTTCTTCTTCCTTGTTGTGGCCACTATCGGCTGCTTGCCAACCGTCAGCCACCTCTTGCTGCCCGCGGCCACCATCGATAGTTGATCACCGGCAACGATTGCCTCTGCTCATAGCCCACCAGCTGACGATCGCCACCGTTTGTCGGCAGCTTGCCGTCGCCAACTGCCGCACGACTGCCGCTAGTCACCGCATGATTGCTAACTATTGCCACCGATCGCCACCGTAGGATCGCCACCCACAGCTCACCAGCCACCGCCCCCTCCTACGGCCGATGGGCTGTGGTCAGAAATCCTACGACGGCGGTCGGCAGTCGTGTGGCAATCATGCGGCGGTCATGCAACGGTCGTGCGGCCGTCGTGTGGCCGTCATGCGGCGGCAGGCAGCGATTGGTGATCCGTGAGTAAGAAGAAAAAACAAATCAATACAAAAAATTTTAAATCTTTACCAAACGCATTTATATTCTTTTTATATTTGAAGAATAGAAATTTTGTATAATTACCAAACACCTTATTTTACTTAGAAATTGTTCCAAAAGTAGAAATAGAAAAAAAAAAACTATTTCTAAAAAAAATAGTTCCCCGGAATAGAAACGTTGCCATGCATACCCTTAATCTATCAAGCTATATTTGAAGATGCGCAGTATGAGGCCTGCACACCTCGGAACTGCGGATATGGCTCGGATGTCAACTACCCTTTGACAAGATTCTCCTCATTCTTATAGCTGCAATGATGGTAAAGGCCTGGGGGATTCAGTTTTCTGCTTTTGCTTCTTAACTGAGATTTCATATCTACTGCTTTGCTTGATCTTTCATTTCTATATGCAGAGAGAATGTGTAAATTAGAACTTCACCTCAAACTTCTCTGCCTTGATTGTTTGATCTTGAGGTTGCCATCTGGGTCCCACAAGATCCAATTGTTTTAATGTATTGAGTGAACATGTGGCAAATTCACGGTAACATTTGGATATGTCAGATTAAAGCGACTTAACTTTCTTTGCGGAATTTTGTTGTGCTCACAACCAAACAGAAAAAAGCTTCCACCTCCATTAGTGATTCCAAAATCTGACCACGCGTGCAATTGAAAAAAAAGTAACATTGATAGATTTGAACTCATCATATAAAATAGTTATTTCAGGGTGGATCCAAGCATGAGCACATGCTTCCATTCAAGATATATGCATGATCTACCGCACTATAGGAAGCACTCTTTTACTAGTTTCATCGCAACTTCATTCAGGGTTTATTTGATAAGCATTTGTGTCCTAGCATGGAACCGTGGCATTTAAGGGATAAAAGCCTTAATAGGTAATCCATTAAATTGTGTTTTTCATTGTCTATTTTCTATAAAGATTTGCAACTTAGAAACCTCAATAAAGTGATGAAGTGAGATTGCTGTTCTGAAATGTTCCATGTTCTTTCAAGAATAGCAGCATCGGGAGTTGGAATTGGCATCACCCTTATTTTAATGCTTTTCTTAAAGAAGAAACCATTGATTAGAAGAATTATGGCTTTGATCAAGCAAATGAGTGAACATTTCGATGGCGAAATGAAAATCGAGAGACTGGTCTCTTCAAGTAGATACACCTACAACGACATTAAGAGGATGACCATCTCTTTTGAAGAAAATTTAGGCCAGGGAGGCTATGGTTATGTGTACAGAGGCAAGCTTGAAAATGGTTAGCTTGTGGCAGTCAAGCTTCTAAAGAAGCTTAAAGCCAATGCCGAAGAATTTTTCAATGAAGTTGTGAGCATAAGCAAGATTTCTCATGCCAATGTCGTCAACCTCTTGGGATTCCATTTTGAAGGAAGCAAAAGAGCTTTGGTTTATGAGTTCATGCCCAATGGATCCCTCAAAAAGCCTATATTTAACAGGAGTAACACACTCGAGTTAGATCAACTTTTCAACTAGGACACATTGTACTTGATTTCCCTTCACATAGTTCACGGGCTAGAGTACTTGCATAGAGGTTGCAACACGAGGATCTTGCACTTTGACATAAAGCCTCACAATATTCTTCTTGACGCAAACTATTGTCCTAGGATTTCCAACTTTGGTCTTCCTAAGAAATGACTAAGACAAGAGAGCATTGTGTCAATGTTAGGTGCTCGAGGTACCCCTAGACACATTGCTCTGGAGCTATTTATGAGGAATATCATAGGGGTTTCTCACAAATTGGATGTCTATAGCTACAAGAGGAAAAAAAAATTGAAGTCGCAGTAGATCCTACAAGCAAAACACACTTCCCTCATTGGGTCCACCAACGCCTGTGACGACGGTCGGCGGTCGTGTGGCATTTGTGTGGCAGTTGTGCAGCAGTCGTGCAACAATCGTGCAACGGTCATGTGATGGTTGTGCGGCCGTCGTGCGGTGGCGGGCGGCGATTGGTGGTCCGTGAGTAAAAAAAAAAAAAAAAAAAAAAAAAACAAACAAATTTTTTTAATTTTTACCAAACGCTTTTCTATTCTTTTATATTCCAAGAATAGAAATTCGGTATAATTACCAAACATCTTATTTTAATCAGAAATTGTTTCCGGAGTAGAAATAGAAAAAAACTCTTTTTGAAAAGAAATAGTTCTCCGGAGTAGAAACGTTGTCATGCGCACCCTTAGTCTATCAAGCTATATCTGAAGATGCGCAGTACGAGGCCTGCACACCTCAAAACTATGGATATGGCCTAGACATTAGCTACCCTTTCGGGATTTCGGGCAAGTAGGACTCCTATTGTGGCTATTCGAATTTCAAGATCACCTGCGTAGGGATTTTCCCAGTCCTGAATTTCTCGGTCAGTGAGTTCATCATCAAGGAAATCTTCTACACGAACCATTCTATCCTCCTGGTTGATGCCCTCATGTACCATGACACTTGTGGTGCTCCACCGCGTAATATCAGCCTCGAAAGCACGCCTTTCATTCTCAGTTCCATTAATGCTGATTTCTTCTTCTACTATAACTACACCTCACCGCCACCAGATTTTACATATCTAGTAGACTGTGCTAGCAACTCCACCCACCACTCTTTTGCTTATTTTCCCGAGGAAGTATCGCGGGAAATATATTTGTATTCTGCTGTCAGCACCTGCGACTCTGTAGTTAGTGTACCTGTTTATGTTAATGCAAATATCAATAGCTTGGCGACTATGAATTACAGTGAGATTATGGAGATGGGGTTGCTTTTGAAATAGACCGCATTTAATTGCAGCGACTGCGACGGAAGTGAGGGATGGTGTGGATTCGAGAACGATGATTTGTTTGTTTTTGCCAAGATGGTCCTCATCCTCAAAGCTGCAATGATGGTAAGTGGATGCGGGAGTTTTTTCTATTTTTGCTTCTTGACTAAGTCTTCATATCTACTATTTTGCTTGATCTTCATTTCGACATGTGGAGGTTAGTATCTGCGTCCCACAAGATCCAATGGTTAAAAAGTATTGAGTGAAGCTGCAGCTACACCAAATTCACAGCAAAAATTTCAACCTCAACCTTCTCTGCCTTGATTGTTTGATCTTGAGGTGGCCATCTACGTCCCACAAGATCCAATTGTTTTAATGTATTGAGTGAAGATGCAGCAAATTCACAATAAAATTTGGATATGTCAGATTAAAGAGACTTGACTTTCTTTGCGGAATTTTGTTGTGCTCACAACCAAACAGAAAAAAGCTTCCGCCTCCATTAGTAATGCCAAAATCTGACCATGCATGCAGTTGAAAAAAATAACATTGATAGATTTGAACTTTGCATATAAAACAATTTTTTCAGGGTGGATCCAAGCATGAGCACATGCTTCCATTCAAGATATACACATGATCTATCGCACTATAGGAAGCACTCTTTTACTAGTTTCATCGCAACTTCATTCAGGGTTTATTTGATAAGCATTTGTGTCCTGGCATGGAAACGTGGCATTTAAGGGACAAAAGCCTTAATAGGTAATCCGTTAAATTGTGTTTTTCATTGTCTATTTTCTATAAAGATTCGCAACTTAGAAGCCTCAGTAAAGTGATGAAGTGAGATTGCTGTTCTGAAAGGTTCCATGTTTTTTTTCAAGAATAGTAGCATCTGGAGCTGGAGTTGGGATCACCCTTATTTTAATGCTTTTCTTAAAGAAGAAACCATTGATTAGAAGAATTATGGCTTTGATCAAGCGAAGGAGTGAACATTTCGATGGCAAAATGAAAATTGAGGGACTTGTCTCTTTGAGACGATATACCTACAACGACATTAAGAGGATGACCATCTCTTTTGAAGAAAATTTAGGCCAGGGAGGCTATGGTTATGTGTACAGAGGCAAGCTTGAAAATGGTCAGCTTGTGGCAGTCAAGCTTCTAAAGAAGCTTAAAGGGAATGCTGAAGATTTTTTCAATGAAGTTGTGAGCATAAGTAGGATTTCTCATGTCAATGTCGTCAACCACTTGGGATTCCATTTCGAAGGAAGCAAAAGAGCTTTGGTTTATGAGTTCATGCCCAATGGATCCCTCAAAAAGTCTATATTTAACAAGAGTAACACACTAGAGTTAGATCAACTATTCAACCGGGACACATTGTACGTGATTTACCTTCGCATAGCTCACGGGCTAGAGTACTTGCATAGAGGTTGCAACACGAGGATCTTGCACTTTGACATAAAGCCTCACAATATTCATCTTGACGCGAACTATTGTCCTAATATTTCCAACTTTGGTCTTGCTAAGATATGCCCAAGACAAGAGAGCATTGTGTCAATGTTAGGTGCTCGAGGTACCCCCGGACACATTGCTCTGGAGCTGTTCATGAGGAATATCGGAACGGTTTCTCGCAAATTTGATGTCTATAGCTACAGGAGGAAAAAAATTGAAGTTGCAGTAGATCATACAAGCAAAACGCACTTCCCTCATTGGGTCCACCAAAGCCTAGAGCTTCGAAAAGAGCTTGGGCTACACAAGATCACAAATGAAGAGGATGAAGTAATCGCCAAGAAGATGATTGTAATTGGTTTATGGTGTATTCAGATTGATCCAAAAGCTCAACCATGTATGACCCAAGTTGTGGAGATGCTAAAAGGAAGTGATGATGCCTTGCAAATTCCTCTCAAACCATTCTTGTCAGTACTCTCAAGATCACTTGCAGCTTATCCATGTGAAAGTTCGTCTCTACAAGAGAGTAATGACTCAAGTTGGGGTTATTCAATATCAATTATATGAGACCAACATAGTTTGTAACAGACTATTTGAAAAGAAACAAGAACTACAAAACTAATGATTATTGAGCTGCTCATAAATTTGTGATCAAATGTCTAGGTTAAATTTCTACAAGTACAAAGCAAAAAAAAAAAAAAAAAAAAACGGAAAAGAAGTGAAAAGTGCATTGTTGAAACATAAATTTTCAAATATGGGTCTCCATTGCATTTGATCAAAATTAGGGATCTAATTTATCACAAAAGTTGACCCCCTAACTCAAGAAATTTTGACCCCGTAAAATTTAGTATTCACATTGCTTGGTACATCTCATCGTGATTAGGCACATTATGATTTCAGAATTTTCACTATGGTGTGGATAATCCATTTCACAGATAACAACTAAAAAAAATAAAAATTTGAAAGATAAATATAATAAGTTAAAATAAATATAACAAATATGAAAAATTTAATAATAAAAAAAGGGAAACAAGGCTCGCGGATCATTTTATACTTCACAAACACATTAAATGTGTCATACCAATTAACCACGAAGAACGGCCCTCATTTTGAAGCCCATTTAGCGCCCAGCCCATGAGAGAGACCCTTAATTTCGGCCCACGAGAGAGTTTTGGTGGCCGCCCACACGCTCTAAAATGGAGGAGCATGCATTGGCCCCTCTTCCTCCAACGTATATGAGGTGTTCCATGGTCACTTGTGGCTGTCCTTGAGGTCTTGTTTGGTCCTGTTTACCTCAAAAAAATGATCTAACTTTTATTTATTAGTGACATGTGATAGACTTAGTAGTTGACAACAGGTTTTAGTCATTTATAAGCAAAATTATTGACAACTTAAAAAATCAATAACTTGAAGAATGAACAACTTGAAGAATTGACAAATTGAAGGAATTGACAAAAACTTGAGTCAACAATCTCGGATGCAACCGTCAATGTAGTAGAATAAAACAACTGTCAAGATAGCATAGTAAAAAAATCATTAGATTGTTCAGATTGTGTTGTCAATGTAACCGATCGATAACTATTTATAATCTCTACTTGTAACCTCCGTTGGTAACAGTTGATAGTAAGTTTTAAATAGCCGCACCCTACTCTTCGAAGACCCTCACCCTACACCCTACACCCAAACAAATAAACATGTTATCTTTCCATTGCTACATTGTAGTTATAGTTTTTAGATTCACATCTTTAATTATATTCCATCGTGTTTCTTAGCTGTAGATTCCAAATTCACATTGTAGATTAAATTTCGACGTTTATCTTTGTTGTTGTCTTTGGGTGCCTCGTCATCAATTAAATCTTGGCATTGAATCTTTATGTTCTTAGGCTTTGTCATCTATTAAATTCTAGCAAAGTTTGCATACTCTTGGTTTAGTTTGAAGCAAAGTTATTAGTTTTATTGTGTACCTATGAATATTTCCTATTTGGAATCGCCACAAAACCTATCTTCTTATTAAAAAAAAAAAAAAAACCAAAGAACAACTTATGGTGAAATGTATCTCGTCACATAGTCATATTTCGATATAACATTTGTTTGGCACGTCCTATGGGACAACTTGTGGTTCGCTTTAGGGAAATTCAATGCCAAGAACAATGAATCATCGAGAGCTTGACAATGTCGTAGGTAACAATCCCATTGATAGTGATAGGTTGTGCATCTCAAATCTTCAGCCGTTAGCTGAGAGGCAAAAGAAGGCCAACACAAGGTGGCAAATCTTTCTCGACGTCTCACTAAAGAACAATTAAAAAAAAGTTGCGCCAAATCATCATATGTTGGCCACCATGAAGAGATTGTTCGAAGAGTAGGGAAACAATATAGCCAATTATATTGTGAGTCACATATAAGATGGGATCAAGCCAATCATCATCAATGTCGTGAATGATATTTTCTTGAGGCTAGGATCATTCAATCAACTACCATTATCTAATCCAATGGTAGCAAGGTACTTTCACAGTCTGTCATTATTTATTGATGCCAACAATGTTAGTCAGGGTAGTCAATCCCTATAAGAATCATGTAAAGGCCTGAATCTTCTAATCAAGGTTACAATGATGAGAATAATCAGGCTGATGTTGGTCGAAATAATCGAATTAATGACAATAATTTGGCAAATCAAACTGGTCAATAGACTAGTCATTTGCCAAATATTGAAGATGTAAGGCTAGTTCCACCCAATATAAATATTACTATTAGGTATTAACGTTTACAATTCGGCAAGACCAACGTTAACACCTAGGAGGCAAAACAGCCATCTATATCCAAAGTTGAACATAACACTGTTTGTCGGAGAAGTTTGACGACAATTGGGATTAGACAGGGGTGTTATCATACCTATTTTCAGGAAACCACATTTCTGAATGAGTCAATAACCAGCATTTTCCTAGAGGTTTGAAATCTCTGAATTTTCCATGTTTAATAACAAAGAAGACCAACCAATCATTTAACGCATTAGTTGTTTTATAGGCTAGTGCATACAAGGAGGGACAAACGAGTTCTTAAGACTTAGAGATTATTTCCTTTATCTTTGTCAAAAAATGCTTTCATCTGGTATACTGATTTACCACCTAATTAATGTGTAATTGGATAGAGATGAAGGGACAATTCTATTATCAATTTTATAAAACAATATTTGATATGTTGATTGCTGACTTGGCCACCCTTTATCAATACAATAACGAGTCAATTGATTAATTTGTCGCTTGGTCTAATAAAATTTGAATAGACATCTTATTTAACTCTCAGAGAAATGATTCGCAAAAGAATGCGAATTAGTCATTTACTAATCCGAAACAGCGTGGTTCCGCCTTGCCCCAAATCGTTTGTTTGCCCTAATCATTTTTGAACCCTCAACTGTTGGCCCAATCATTTCTTTGCCATGAATCAAAGGTTTATGCCCTAAATCATAGACTTGGAGTTCTCTTTTTCGTTGATTGCAAGTCAGTGCCCTTCCTCTTCTCTTCGCATGTCAGTCTTCTTGTGTTGGGGGAGGAGACGATCCAAAACAACATCAGATCCCTTCTCAATTCATGCAACTCGTCTCGTGGGAGCCTTCGCAGCATTGAACAATATTGATGGTGTTAGGATTTGGCACACAAACACGAAAACATAGAGAGTAAAAATGAGAAAGAGCAATTTGAAATACAAGGTTTTTACCCTGATTCATCCTTAAACTAGGGTTACATCCAGCAAAGGATTTAACAAGCGGGACTCATGTGCCTTCCTGTCGGTAGAGAGTATAAATTACACTCCAACATATGGTGGAGAGGACGATAGAGACAATCTCGAAGCCACTTGCCTCCTCATAGTTATCACATCTCTGCACCTATGCCAATGTTTGCGCCTTTCAATTTTAATTCAACCTAGGGCGTTGATTTGGTATAATGTTCAAGTCCTTTTCTGCGGATTGCTGTAATTTGTATTCTTCCTTCCAGTCCTCTTCTTCGTCTGAAGGAAAAAGACTTTCCAATCCAGATTGCCATCGATGGAGCTTGTAGGCATCGTGGGGTATATACAATTTTCGTTTTCTTTATGTCGGGTTAATCGTTAGTCATTTTCGTGTAATTTTCGGAGAGTTTCATGATGATCTTTTGTGGTCCGAATGGAACCCTTTAGGGGCATTATGTGTCCGGTCATGTTTCCTTCACTTTTTCGTAAGTTGGTGGCCAATTTAGTTTAATTTCCAACATTGTGTTCAGTTTTAGGGGCATCACATGTAGTCTCGATTTATATTTAACTCATTGTTATTATGTGGGAAAAATCAACAATAAAAGAAAATTAGAGTTGCATTTAGTTAAGAATCACATTTTTAGGACTTGGTTAATTCATGCTTACCCTAGTTTTTATTTGGTTCAAAAAATTATTTTTTTTGGGTTCATCTAGTCTAGGAAATCGAATTCAATAGCTAGGTCAATGGCATGTTTATTTTTATGCATTACTCACGGGGTCCTTCCCTAGGCTTAATAATAAGGTCATAAATTCTTAATACAGCTCGTGTTTATCCTTTATTGTACTTTATCTTACGTTGACGTTATTATGTTTTGTTTGACTTTGTTTTGTTTAAATTTGATTGTATAAACACCCTTTGCTTGATTATATAGAGTGGCACATTTCAATTTTTTAGGAAAATATAAAAGTAAAAGATAAAAAAGATTGCATGATACATTATTTTTAGCAAAAATTGAAGAGAGAGAGAGAGGAAAAGATACTAATTTAGGGCGTTCAATAAGTATTTGGTGTAATTAAGTCTACAACCTAAATCTTTGGTTGTAAAACAAACTCCCTCATATTACTAGATCTTTAATCTACACATAATAGATTACTAGAAACTTTGAAGAAAAGCAATTTGCATAGTAAGCACCACCTCAAGAGGAACTATTTGTGCTCACTTGGTTACTTGACAAACCCCTCGAAAATTAAGCCCCTTTGGAATGTCACAACATGCATTATTTCATATTATTTGAAGAGTTTGTCATTTATCCATATAGGATTTAGATTGTGCAATGTTAATCATATGTTAAAACACAATTTACTCAATAATTTTCATTCACGTGAGTCCAATTCACATGATCCCTTGAATCGGATTAGTCTATGAGCAAGAAAATTGGTAAGAAAGATGCAAAAATAATTCATCCAAAGAAAAAAGAACCAAGGAAGTTAAAAACTAAGGGCAAACTATTGTTGTACACACTACATCGATTTATAGGTGACACAAACATATGTTGAATGAATACAACAAAACCCGGTTGTAGCATTGACACTACAACCCGGCAGCAACGTAATCTTTCCCTATAAACTAGAGACGCGGAGTCTGCCCTCTTTTACATGATGCAACTTGATATTCATGCATCTAGATTTTAACCAGCATAAACTCAAGCCTTAATTGAACATGTTGAAACATAACACACAAGTTTCCTTCTCGATGATGACAGCAACTTATTTAATTATGCTAATTTCCAAAAGTAAATGATCATCATAATAGATATTAGATAGACACATATGGTCTATGGTCTTATGGTTTATAAACTTGGGGTGATCAAGTCAAAGAGTGAGACCTGAGTACAAGTCTTAAGTTTCATCACACGCGGTTTCTAAATCGTCAAACCAAGCTACATCTCAACAACCATTCTCTCAATTTGAACTTTCTTTTATTCTTTTGTTTTTTCTTTTTTTTATTAACTTCTTTTGTGTGTTATTTTCCTTCATAAAGCACCCGATTGTATCATCATCTCTATCTTTTTTTCTTGATTTTTTTTTTATGAGAAGGATGTCGCGACTTTTACCAAATTCAATGAATCGCGAAACTCTCTTTTGATATACATACATTTGCTTGTATGTTGATTTACGCATGCATGGTAGTTAGTTTATATCCATAAAATCTTGTTTGGTCCCATTCACACCAAAAAAATGATCAACTTGTTTTATTAATTAATACCATGAAAAATATCAAACTGGTGCAGTAAACAAAATTACCCAAAATTAATTTTTTGACTATCAAAAATCTCAAACCGGTACACATGTAATAAATTTACCACAAAAAATCTGCAACTGATACATTTGTGATAAATTTACCTTTCATTGCTTTTTGTTAAATTTAATAATATCACCAAAAACATAAATCTGGTGCACATGTGACAAATATAGGGTAAAACCCAAAATCGGTACACTCGTAATCGTCGCCTATCATTAAACTCAACAATTTGACGGTAAAATATAATGGAAACTAACATAAGATAATTTTTCCACAAGTTTACTAGTTTGAGATTTTTTTTATGGTACTAACTAATTATTTATTATTAACATCTGATATAATGAGTCAATAATAATAAAGTTTGGTCATTTATAAAAAAAAAAAATTTATTGACAACTTGAAAATTCAATAACATGAAGAATGAATGGCTTGATGAGTCAATGGCTTGGAGAAATCAACAAAAAGTGGAGTCAATAATCTCATATGCAACCATCAAAGAAGTATCCATCCACATAGTGGAATAAAGCAACCGTCAAGATAATATAGTTAAATAAATCATCAAGATAGTGTAGTGAATGTAATCGTTCGATAACCATTTATAACCTCTATATGTGATCTCCATTGGTAATTGTTTATAGTAAGCTTTAAATAGCTACATTATACTCATCGAAACCCTTCCCCATAGACAAACAAACAAACAAACAAACATGTTATCTTTCAATTGCTACATTGTAGTTATACTTTCCAAATTTGCGTTGTTGATTGCATTCTAACTTGTTTCTTAGTTGTAGATTATAGATTCACATTGTCAATTAAATTTCAATGTGCATCTTTGCTGTTGTCTCTAGGTGCCTCATCATCGAATAAATTTTGGCATTGCATCTTTACGTTCTTGGACTTTGTTGTCCATTGAATTCCAGTAAAGTTTGTGTACTTTTGGTTTAGTTTGAAGGAAGGTTATCAGTTTTATCACGTACCTATGATATTTCCTATCTAGGAACTAGACTGGTCCCTAAGAGAACCATTGATTTTGGGTGGGTTCAGTTCAGTTTTGGGCAATTCGGGCAGTTGCTGGTTCTTTGCACACCCCTAACTCATGGGGTCCTTCTCAGGGCTTAATAATGAGGCCATAAATTCCTAATACGGCTCATATTTATCCATTATCGTATGTTATTTTACATTAACATTATTTTGTTTTGGTTGACTATTGTTTTCTTTAAATTTGATTGTAGGAACACCTTTTTTTTTTTTTTTTTGGTATTATATAGAGTTGCACATTTCATTTTCTAGGAAAACATAAAAGTAAAAGCTAAAAAAATTGCACGATACGTTATTTTTACAAAAAAATAATAATAAAAGGAAAAAAGGAAAAGATACTAATTTAGGGCATGCGATAAGTATTTAGCGTGACTTAGCCTTTAGCTTGAATCTTTGATTGTAAAACAAACTCTCTCATATTGCTAGATCTTTAATCCACACATAATAGATCGCTAACGCCTTTGCAGAAAAACCAATTCGCATAGTAAAAATGAATAAATCAATGATTCTATCGATAAGCCTGGAAGAGCCCTTACCAAGCACAAGCGCTACCTAGAGGGGAACTATTTGTGCCCACTTAGTTACTTGATAAACCCCTTGAAAATTAAGCCCCTTTGGAACGCCACCACATGCATTATTTCATATCATCAGTAGCATATATCCTTTATTTATAGAGGCTTTAAATTGTGCAATATTAATGGCATGTTAAACACAATTTACTGAATGAATTTCATTCATGTGAGTCCAACTCACAAGATCTCGACTCGGATTAGTATGTGGGAGAAATAAAATCCCTAAGAGACGAAGCAAAAATAATTCATACAAAGAAAAAGGACTCAAGGAAGTCAAATAATGAAGAGCAAACTATTGTCGTGTAAGCAACGTCAATTTGTAGGTGGCCTAAATATATGATGGGTGCATATTGCAACACCCAGTCGTAGTTTAACACTACAACCCATTAACGACATAATCTTTCACTAGAAAATAGAGGCATGGAGTCTACCCTCTTTGACATGATTCAACTTGATAGACATACATTTAGATTTTGACTGGCATGAACTTGGGCCTTTAAGTTGAACATGGTCCCCTTTGGAACGTCATGACATGTATTATTTCATATTATCAGTTGAGTCCGTAATTTATCCATATAGGCTTTGAATTGTGCAATATTAATGACATGTTAAACACAATATACTGAATGAACTTCATTCATGTGAGTCCAATTCACATTATCTCTTGACTCGGATTGGTATGTGCAAGAAAGAAAATTGGTAAGAGAAGAAGCAAAAATAATTCATACAAAGAAAAAGGAACCAGGGAAGTTAAACAATTAAGAGCGAACTATCGTTGTGCAGGCAATGGGTGACATAAACATATAAACATATGATGAATGCTTACTACAACACCCAATCGTACCATTAATATTGCAATTCGGCAACAACGTTGTCTTTCTCTAGAAAATAGAGACGTGGAGTCTTCTCTCTTTGACATGATGCAGCTCAATGTACGTACATATAAACTTGGGCCTTAAGTTGAACATGGTGAAACATAACACACAAATTTCGTTTTGGATGATGACAGCAACTTATTCAATGATACTAATTTCCAAAAGTAAATAATCATCATAATAGACATTAGATAGACACATAGTTTTAGAGTTTTATAAACTTGTGGGTAATCAAGTCAAAGAGTGAGACCTGAGTAAAGCAAACCTTGACACCAAAACCATTTGTGAAGAGACCCAGTTGATCTATTTCTATGGGCCAAAGAGAAAAAAACAAAAACCTTAGATGGAACTAAAAGTCCTAAGATTCATCACACATGGTTTCTAAATCGTCAAACCAAGCTACATCTCAACGACCATTCTCTCAAGTTGGAATTTGTTTTATTATTTTATTTTTCTTCTTTTGACTTTTTTTGTGTGTGATTTTCTTTCATATCCATAAAACACATGATTGTGTCATCGTCTCTCTCTTTTTTTCTTTAATTTTTTTTTATGAAAAGGATGTGACGATTTTTACTAAATCTAACGAATCAGGAAACTTTCTCTTGAGGAGTCATGGAAAGAAATTTGTCTTGTTCATCAGAGTGGGAAAGAAGGAAGTGTTCAACGTGCTCATATGTCCATAATATCCTCGTTGAAAAACACATATCTTATTTAAGACCAAAGGACCTAGTAAATCACTACCCTCTTCTTCAAAAAAAGAAAAAAAATTAAAAAAAAAAGGAAAAAGGAAAATTACGTCAGGTTGCTAATTGGAAAGTGCTTGTGCGCCAATCAATAAGTTCTCCGAGTACACCCTATTTTAAATAAGATTTCAAAATGATCAATTTAGTTTCCAATAAGTCTCGACCTCATTGGCTAGTGACACTCTCATGAGAAAATAGGCTCATTTCAGATTATTTAAACGTTTTTCCCCTTCCAATTATGGTAATCTTATAATTTATGGCAAGCAAAACTTTACATGTCACACACAAATCTTAATAACCACCTGAAAGTCCACCTGACCCACCAATGAAATTCATCTCTAAACAGAAAGTTTATCGTCCATTGCCATTTTAAGGCGTGATCAAATTGTCTTGTCGTCTAATCAATTATATAAAGATGGACTTTAACACTCTCTCCGAATGTCGTGTTTCGTGGAAATTATTTCAACATAAAGACCAATGTGGAGGAATCTATGCTAAGTTCACACCCAACTTTTTTTTTTTTGTAATTTTAATATCCAAAATGAACGTGGAGGCCATGGGCCCTTCCATTTATTTTAATGCAACTCGAGTGGGAAAAGTGTCAAAAATGCCCTAAACTTTTTACATTGATATCAATTTAGTCATAAGCTTTTTTATTGATGCCAATTTAGCTCTAAACAATTTGACTTGATGTCAATCAAGTCCTTTCAGCTAATTTTAGTCGAATTTTGCTAACGTGGATGCCGGTCGACTTACATGACATGGCTAGCACTAACGTAGACAACTTGCAATAAAATTATAATATTTTTTTTTTCAATTTTTTGTTCTTTCTTTTTTTTTCTTTTTTCCTTCTCCTCCTCCATCCTCTGGTCAGTCGCCAACGGCAACTAGCTAGGGAATGGCTAACAAGGTCAAGGTCGATGTTGCTGGCCACTGGCGAACTCGAGCCCTTGCTAGAGGCTGCGAGGCTCGCCAACATATGGCAAGTTTGCCTTGAGACCGCAACGGTTGGACCTCGACGGTCATGGGCGAGGCCCAACCTCGCTAGATCCAATGAGGTGGAGCCTTGCCAGCCTCTGGTGAGTTTGGCTCGAAGCTACCCAAGTCGCCAGGGTGGTCACACACTAGGCAGGCGAGGGCTTGGGCCCTTGCAAGCACAACGTCGGCCTCTAGCGAGGGCTCAAGCTTTGCTAGCCAACAAGGTCAAACCTTGCTCCTTAGTAGCTGGAGGAAGGAGGAGGAGGAGAAAAGAAAAAATAAAAAGAAAAGGAAAAGGAAAAATAAAATAAAATAATAAAAACCAAAAATTCAAATATATATATATTATTAATAGTTATTCACATTAGCATCGATCGTGTCACTTCAGTCAACCGGCGTCCACGTCAGCAAAATCCAATCAAAATTAGCCGGAAATACTAAATTGACACCAAGTCAAACGTTTTATTACTAAATTAGTACCAATAAAAGATTTAGCACTAATTTGATACCAATGTAAAAACGGAAGCCCAAAAAAGAAACTAAATAACATAGAAAAGAAAAAAAATACTTCAAAAGCTAAGCATTTACGCTGATTTGAACGAGCCAAAATGAAAACACTGCAACCATTATAGAGTAAGATATGAGCCATCGTATCACTCTCCATCGAGTTATGATCTTTATATGATCATAAACTATAAAAGAGAGAATCAAATAGTTGGTTTGAATTGTAGATTTCATTGAATTTTCTGGTAATTTCTCGCATTAGATTCGAATCACAACCACCATTAATTTCCTCATTATTTTTCGACATACCAAAATGCCAATCACCATTACTTTATTTGTTAAAGACTGTATTTCATCATGCGAAATCACACTAGATTAAAGTCCCCTAAATGTTTTATTGAATGTGCAATTGAATTCTGAATGTTTCAAAGACGTGTATCGAACTCTAAATCTTACCCTTCTTTCAAATAAAAGACAAAAACAGCTGTGGTCCAAAGACGTGTCTCACTTCTTTATGGAAGTCCATAGTCATTTTCAAAGTTTCAATCCATTGAAAGCACCCGCACAAGAAAATTACCAATTCTACAACAAGCTTAATCGAATTCTCAATCGCTCTCAGTGGCTGTTGTCTGATACTTCATGCATCGAATTATTGCTGCAATTTACTTTTAAGACTGATCAATTTCTAACCACGAAATACCTTACTAACTGTGTGCACCATCTAGAAGTAATCCCTGGAGCTATTTTGTGTGCTTGCTTCGTTAGCCTCCACATGCAAAACCAAAATGGAAGCCCAAACGAAAAGGCAAGAAAAAGATTCTTCAAGAGCTAAGCGTACACGCTGATTTGAACGAGTCAAAATGAAAATACTTACAACGATTATAGTACTTGTTGCATATGAAATTTTACTCACAATTTTTTAAGATCATTTATCGCTTAATCTTGTTGTGGTCGCATATTTAATATGAACTATCAAATCAAACTTCGTCGAATTATAAACTTAGTGAAGACTAAAACTATAAAGAGAATATGGCATGTTGAGTTTGAATTTCAAGATCTGTTGATTTGTCCGGTAATTTCTTCCTTTTTGTGTTAGATTTGAATTGCAAGATCAATCAACTTCTTCAATATTTCTCAACATAGAAAATGCCGATAACCACTACTTTAATTGTTAGAGATTGCAATTTCATAAAATTTACTCATGAAAAATTGCACTAAATTAAAGTCCCCTAAATATTTTATAAAAAGTGTAGCCAAGCCCTTAACTGTTTAAAAAAGGGGGTAAAATTATCAAAACAATCCTAAATTTATTGTTATTTTTCCAATTTAGTCCTAATTTTTTTTGTCAATTTAATCATAAATCTTTTGCATTTGTACAAATTCAGTACCCCCGGCAATTTTGGCCAGCCAATGCTAACATGGACACTAGCCAACGCCAACTATCTGGCTGACGCCAATATGTCAATTTTTTAATATTTTATTTACTTTTTGATTTTTTCCCTTTTTTTCTCTTTCTCTTTCTTTTTTTTTCTTTCCTTCTTCCTTTGGTCGATCATTGGACCAACTAGAGGCAAGGGTTGGGAAGGTCAATGTCACCAGCGACTAGGGAGGCTAGCCCTCGTTGGCATCGGTGACAGCCAGCCTCAACCACCCCAAGTGAGGCCTCGCTCTTGCCATCACTAGGTGAAGCTCAACCTCCCCAGCCACTGGCGAGGGTGAGCCTCAACCACTACTGGCAAGGCCGAGCTCAACCTTGCTCGCAAAATTAACAATGCATGACCTCACCAGATTTGGGTGAAACCTCACTAACCAGGAGAAATAAGGAAAGTAAAAAAAAAATGAAAAAGTGTGTGTGTGTGTGTGTGTGTGAAAAAAAAATCAAAAAACTATATGTGTCGAAGAAATAAGGAAAGGAAAAAAAAATAGAGAGGAAAAATGAAAAAAACTGTGTGTGTGTGTGTGTGTGTGTTTGAAAGCGGTGTCCACATTAGCATCGACTAATCAAAATTGACTGGATAAACTGAATTGACACAAATACAAAATGTTTATAATTGAATTGACAAAAAAAAAATATGACTGAATTAGAAAAATTATAATAATTTTATGAAAAGGTGTATTAAGCTCTAAATCATTCCTTTCTTTTAAAAGAAAAATGGATATTAGAATGATAGATGAAATAGAAAAAGTTATGGTCTAGTGAAGTTTCCAACTTCTTACTTAATTAAGCCAACCATGAGACTACATACAATGTACTTATAAAGACTGACACTTAAAATTTTACACGCTAGAGTACTTTTACATTATTTTTTGGCACTAACTTATGACCATAGCAAATCATTATTAACGTATTAGAAAATTTCCACGTAGGATTACTCGAACGTTGCCCGCAAAAAATATATCAAAGTCAAATTTGTGTAGCCCTTGACCAGAAAATAAAATAAAATTGTGCAGCCTTCAGTCCCAATGTAAGACTTTGAACGCATTACTATATAGTTATGGGCGGTCCATTCTAAATTGCCAGACGATTATCTTCTTCCTCACCAAGAAAAGAACAAAGCAAATGCCAACCCGCCACCACCTTCTCTGCATTCTGTCCCCTTCTCTCTCCCTCGTCTTCTTCTTCTTCTTCTTGCTGAGCTTCCATGGCGGCCACTCCGCTTTCCCAACCATTTGCGAATCGCAGTCTAAATGCGGAAACATCTCCATCAAGTATCCATTCTCGACCGTCAGCGACGCCCCCGTATACTGCGGCTACCCACAGCTCAGAATCAGTTGCCCGGATGTCGATAATCCCCCGACCATCTCTCTTCCGGGCGACACCTACCTCGTCGCCGAAATCAACTACGTCGACGAAACCCTGACTCTCGTCGACATCGACGTCGCCGACCGGATATGCCCCAGGGCCAGCCATAACCTCACGATCAACTCCCTCCCGCTCGGTTACAACTCCGCCGATGTCAATCTCACCTTCTTCTTTAACTGCAGCACCCCTCCGTTGGCGCCCATTCCCGCCAGGGCCATCGATTGCTTGCGATCTGGTGATAATCAGTCGTATGTGTTCGTGGACATGAGCCCCGAAAAGGCGGCGGCGATTCGTGAGGCGTGGGGCTGCGAGGAGGCAGTGATGGCGGCGGTGAAGCGGACGGAGGTGACGGCGGCGAACGGGGGGGACGAGCTCGCTGGGGCGATGAGCGAGGGGTTCGCGCTTGACTGGGCGGCGGTGAGGGAGTGCGGCGCGTGCGAGCACTCCGGCGGGCGGTGCGCGTTCAACCAGAGTGAGCAGTCGCTGTGCTTCTGCGAGGACGGGTCAAATCACACGGACGGCTCGTTTTGTAAAGGTAAGATTGAAGTTTGTGTCTGTCCGTTTCCTCCCTTTCTTCATAATTGGTTTTGCATCTTGTTTGCCAATTGCCATGATTGCCTTTTTCGATGCTTGTCACTTCTTAGTTGCGCGTGATCTGATTTCTGGCATACTTCGATGTACAGCAGCTTTTAGAATTAGAAAATTATATACTTAGGTTCGTCAATTTCTTAATCAATACTTTTCAAAATTTGAATGGTAATTACACCTACTAGTATCCCGTGCAACAGGTCCTATATGAAAGCTTAAATTAATGAATATATATTTAATATGGATTCATAGACAAACAAAACTGTTACTTTAGTACCATTCTCATAACTTGGATTATGGTCTATCATTACAAGGCGGTGGTTTCTTTTTAGAAAAATGCCTTTTTTGTTTTTCTTGGCTATTATTGCTTTGATTATAATCATTTTCCTCCTGAGGAATTGATGCCTAGAAAGAGTTTTTATTTTCATTGCTTGAGACTTGAGCGATTGATGGGCCTTAGCAATCTCTGTCAAGA
The DNA here is from genome assembly GCA_014182385.1 of Eucalyptus viminalis. Lineage (NCBI taxonomy): Eukaryota > Viridiplantae > Streptophyta > Magnoliopsida > Myrtales > Myrtaceae > Eucalyptus > Eucalyptus viminalis. The sequence goes on along the minus strand of CM024527.1, from coordinate 8,963,379 downwards.
AAAAGATGGCAACCTTTGCTTATTGCTTCCTATAGCTAAAGATCCCAATGTGGATCATCATTGTAGATCACAAGAGATGGCCCTAGATCGGCTCGAATGAGGAGTCGAGGCCCTTTTCAATCTACTGAGTATACTCATTTTGCAGTTTAGGCTGATGATATGTTCATATTATGAGTCAAATCAGTTCATAAAAGATGATTAAATAAAATTAGAGATGATTGGTTCCAATCCCATATGTGGAACCAGAAATTGGATAAAGAGGACCGATCCCCAAAATTGGGGACTGGGGACTAAATTGATTGATCCTAAAATCGGAACCGGACCTTACCGATCTGGTCCGGTCCATGGAAGCGGTCAAATTTTAAAGAAGAGAGTGGCGTCTGAAAAAGAAGAAGGAAAAAGAGCGCAGCGTGGTCGTCACTTCCAATCCCAGCTGTCTATGTCTCTCTATGACATTTATATTACTTACTAACAAGTCTCTATCACATCAAAGACATTTACTTTTATTCTTTCTCTCTCTCTCTCTCTAAGTCACCGTGACTCAGTCCCTCCTGTCCCATCTCCATCTTTCTCTCTTCTCCGCGCAAAACCCACTTCCCCTCCTCCTTCCCCAAAAACCACCGTGACGAGTCCTCCATTTTGGAGAGACGATAAGGACACCTCCAATTCGCTCCGAGCTCGCTGTCGAGCCCTCCTGGATCCTCGCGTCTGTGGTGTCTCCCCCCTCCTATCTCCTCCGTATTGCCCCACCGGCCTCCCGCAACTCCATGGGGATCAGATAAGCTCCAACTCCATCCTCGTCGCTCTCCTCGACTCGACTCCCACCACACCGAGCTCGTCGAGAAGGCCCTCCTCCTCCAGACGTTGGACGATGCTGTCCTCCGCCATATAGAGAGGGAAAGAGGCGTGAGAGCCGAGAGAAGAACGAGCATGAGGGGTTGCTGTTCTCTGAATATTTTTAAGAAAAAACTATTAGAAAAAAAAAAAGAGTCAGTCCGGTCCAATCCGGACAATTTCGGGCGGTTTCATCCTTAGAACCGGGAACGGACCGAAAATCACCGGTTCCATTTTTATGGAACCAGGAACCGGATTGGCCTGGAACCAGGAACCGGATTGGCCCCTCCGAATACCGCCCCGGGCAGTTCCGGTCCGGGCGGTCTTTATGGCTCACCCCTTGGCAAAATTGAGAGAAACTCGTCCAGATGACAATTTAGTCGTCTTAATTCTGAGGCTGCAATCCCTTCTTTTTTTCTAGTCTAGGCGATGGCCCTGCACGCGGCTAACTTTATTCTCGAGGTCCTTATTGAAGTGTCCTCGATTGAATTGTCAAGGAGATTGGCCAAGCTCGTTCACTAGTTGAGGGCCGCGTGTACGAATTGTAAAATGGGTAATAACAGTGCAAGTCGTCCTTAAGTCAAGTCTACAACTGGCCAGCAGCTCAAGCTACGGACTTTGTTTCCACGTGCCTTGTTCTTCTTATTTTCTTCTCAGCTTTTGTCTCAATGCGCCAAAGTCTCGGTCTTTGGGGAGGCCAAATCAAGTGGCTCTCATAGGTGCATTGGGTTCAAATAATTCTCAAAGCAGCATTGTTCTTATCCTCTGCATCCTCTTCATTTACATTTACCCTTCTCCTTGTCTTGCTCCAACACCATCTCCCTTCGAATGGATCTTACCATGTCATATACCTCTCTCTCTTTGCTCTTCATCTTCTCCCTCCATATTCACTTCTTGGTGCCAGCTTCCAGCTACTTCAAGCCGTTCCGAGAGTGTGTTCCCTATCGTTGTGGAGATCAAGAAATCAGCTATCCTTTCAGGCATAATGAGCGACAGAGTTATTGTGGGCATCCAGGCTACGAGCTTGACTGTGATGGAGGTAACCTGACCCTTCTGTCCATGGCGTCCCTGGAGTATCAGGTGATCCACGTAGATAGGAGCGAGCAGATCCTTAAGGTGGCGAGGACGGATTTATTGAAAGATATATGTCTTGCAGCACATGTCAACACCACTTTAAACTTCAGTCTCTTCAACTACACTTCCGATTACCTCAATTCTGCCTTATTCTACAATTGCAACTCATCGTCAACCCATTTACCCTATTGGTTCTCTTGTCCCACGTCTGGAGATGGCTACCTTGCTTTTGATGCGGACCATGAAATCCACCTACATGAGGTATGCAACTTAAGTGTCTTCGTCCCAATTTTACCAATTGATGCTCTAGGTCTACCAATGTCGAAGTTCGACAATAGTGCTACCATTAATCGTTCTACTATTAGAAAGACCCTGGAAAAAGGCTTTGAGATCACTTGGATTGCCAATACATCTCTGTGCGAAAATTGCACTAAATCAGAGGAAAGATGCGCGTATGACTGGACAAGGCAAGAATTCAATTGTTTCTGCCTTGATGGAGCCTATTTAACGGCCTGCAACAGAACGCGAGTTCCAGGAAGCTTCCTTTCAAGTACGTATGCTTACTCTCGCCTAGTTTGTGGTTTTCAGTTAGCTAAAGCTGTTCAATGAGATGGATTTGCTGGGCATACCCTTCCCTTTGCTTGTTAATTGAAAAGCGACCCGCTCAAGCCCCTAAAGCCTGACAATCTAATTTTGCTGGTCACGATGCAATTTAGACTCCCAAGTCCTAAAACTTTATCGCTCCATTCTCAACAACCTTCTTTAACTGTTGGATCATTAGGTCGGTATCTACGAACCCATAAGATCTGACAGTTTAAATACAAGGAGCCAAGATGCTCCGAATTAATCGTAAAATTTCACGTCATAAACAAGTGATTAAAATCAAAACACGTTAGCTGATAAGTCAATTAACCTCAAATTTAGGTTTGACTTGTTCTTTACTTTCCACAACATCAACTCTTGACCTCTCGAATGGGCTAGACTTTTTCCACAGTGAGAACCTTAGAAAGGTTTCACTCTTCAATTTCAACTATATGGGAAGAACTCCGGAGGAAATTGCTTTGCATGTTTCCGAACCGTATCTTCCTCATCACTTTCCAGTTTCAACATTCAGTAGCCGTCATTTTTATTGCCTTCCTTCAGGAAATTTCAGAAGACTGAAACTGATCTCAGTCAAAGTCCAAAGTCAGAATAGCTTCCTCTATTATACTGAGGAGGATTTAACCACAGCCATCTCTTTCACACTTCAGTCTGGAGTAATTGAACAAATTAAGAATTTCTCCATTCAGTTTGCCCCCCTGAAGTCTAAACCCTCATCCCACATGATATTCTTCATCCATGAGAGCATGAATTTGCTCAAATGGGTGACGCAGCCACTCTCCTCCTCCCCTCCACTTCAAACTCCATCCTAGTCTTTGTCCTCGCTGGCCTCATCGTTCCGCAAGTTCTTTTATGCGAGGGAGACGATAATATCCAGTATACTAACTGTCACCACTCTTTTAATTGCGGAATTGTCGCAAATATACCTTATACTTTTTGGGGAGGCGGCCGACCCCAATTCTGTGGAAGGTCGATTGCTATGAGGATGAATTCCCTATCTTTGAGTTCCAATAGCATGATCTTATTTTCAATACTTGAGGCGTGAGCTATTTATTGACCTAAGCAAATTTCTGCCATGAAAAAGATGGCAAGCCTATTGCTTCCTAGCTAAAGATCCAATGTGGGTCATCATCATCGTAAATCACGAGATATGGGCCCGATTCAACTAGGCCGAGGAATCATGGGCCTTTGGGATCGACTGATGTTAACCAGATTGCTTCTTTGGGCTGATGATGCGTGGATATCATCAGTCAAATCAGTTCAAAAAAGATGACTAGGCAAAGCTTAGGAGAAACTCGTTCACATAATTGTTTAGCCGCCTCAGTTCTGAGGCTCCAATCCCCTTCTGTTTTCTAGTCTAGGCGATGGCCCTGCATCTGTCTAGAACGCTGCTAACTATGTTCTTGAGGTCCTTATTGAATTGTCCTCGATTGAATTGTCTATGAGATTGGCAAAGCTCGTTGATTAGTTGGGGCTGCGCCCGCATGTAGGAATTGGGAAATGGGGAATACTATTCCAAGTCCTCAGTCAGGTTCACAATGAGCCAGTAGCTCAAGCTACTTGGCTTTGTTTCCACGTGCCCTTGTTATCCTTCTTTTCTTCTCAGCTTTTGTCTCCGCGCGCCAAAGTCTTGGTCTTCGGGATGACAAATCAAGTGATTCTCGTTAGTGCACTGGGGTCAAGCCGTTCCCAAAAGCAGCATTATTCTTTTATCCTCTGCATCCTTTTCCTTTATATATGTACCCTCCTTGTTTTGCTCCAACACCATCTCCCTTCGGATGGATCTTACCACGCCATTTTCTTCTCTCTCCTTGCTCTTCTTCATCTCCCTCCAAATTCATTTCCCCGTGCAAGCTTCCGATGACCTCCCACCATTCCAAGAATGCGCTCCTTCTGTTTGTGGAAATATATGAATCAGCTATCCTTTCAGGCATATAGAGCAGCCAAGATTCCGTGGGTATCTAGGCTACGAGCTTGATTGTGACGGATATAGCCCAACCTTGTCCATGATGTCTCAGGAATATTGAGTGATCCACATGGATAGGAGCGCGCAGATCTTTGTGGTGGCGAGGTCAGATATATCAGACAGTATGTATATGTCTTGAAACATATAACAAAACCACTTTTAGACTTGAATCTCTTTAACTACACTTCAATAACCTCAATTCCATCTTACTTTACAATTGCGACTCATGGCCAACCCTTCCATCTTATTCTTGGTTCTCTTGTCCCAAGTCTCAATTTGGCTACTTTGTTCTCAGTGCAAACATATCAAACCCATTGCCCAAGCCATGCAATTCCATTTTTTATGTCCCAATTTCAAAAAGTGAACCTGTAGGTTTACCATCACCTTGGGCGGGCATCGACTTTGGTGGTAATATTAGCGACATTCTTAATAAAGGCTTTGAGATCACCTGGATTGCCAATACATCGTTGTGCAAAGATTGCGCTATATCAGGGGAAAGATGCGGGTATGACTGGACAAGGCAAGAATTCAATTGTTTGTGCCTGATGCAGCCTATCCGGCGACCTGCCACCGAACACCAATACCTGCTAGTGTCCCTTCAATATCGTCGGTACCGGCAATCGTCCCTTCAAGTATGTATGCTTACTCTCATCTAACATGTGGTTTTCGATTAGCTAAAAGTTGTTCAATGATAAGAATTGATGGGCATATCCTTCCCTCAAACGAAGTGCAGTCATTCTGCCTATGACATGCATGATTGCATTACGATTTAGACTTCAAGTCCTAAAACTTTAACACCCCATTCTCAAAAACCTTCCTTGCCTTAACTGTTGGATCATTAGGCCAGTATGTGCAAACCTACGAGATCCAATGCTCTAAATGCGACAAGCGAAGATGCTTCAAGTTTATTGTAAAATCTCACGTCATAGACAAGTAATTTAAATTGGAACGGGTTAGCCAATAAGCCAATCAACCTAAAATTTAGGTTTGACTTGTTCTTTACTTTCCACAGCATGAACACTTGACCCCTCAAATGGGCTAGACTTTTTCCATAATGAGAACCTTGAAAAAGGTTTCACTTTTCAATTTCAACCACATAGGAAGTAACTCCGAAATTGCTTCGCATGTTTCCTCTGTCTTCCTCATCACTTCCACCCCCAAACCCAATTTCAACGTTCGATAGCCATCCTCTTGATTTCTCTCCTCCACGAAATTTCAGAAGGCTGGAACTAATCTCGGTCAAAGTCAACAATCAAAGTAGTTTTCTATATTACACTGAGGAAGAATCAACGACATCCATCTCTTTTATACTTTAGTCCGGAGAAAGTGAATGAAAAAAGGGTGATGGCCCAGGCGGCAGCGCGCGAGGAGGAGAGATGGCGGTGCGTTTGCGCTTGGTCCCGGATGTGCGTAGGGAGGGGGCATGTCTCTTGTTCCACATCGCCAAGTGAGGAATTCTGGGCTAACTTATAAGGCAATGGACTCTCTAACTGTACATAAGCCTTTTCTTGGGGTAGTATAGGCTGTCTTGAGAAAAACAAAATAGTGAGGACTTAGTGTCCAAAGCGGACAATATGTGTACCTGGAGACCCAGGGCGTTACATAAAGAGAGAATTTCTCCCTCGTTAGCTTGCCCCTCTGAACTCTAAACCCTCATTCCACTTGATGTTCTCCACCCATGAGAGCATGAACTCACTCAAATGGGTGACGCAGCCACTCTCTTTCTCTCCCCCACTTCACGCTCCATCGTCGTCATCCTCATCATCCCGCAAGTTCTTTTATGCGAGGGAGATGACAATGTCCACCATGCCGAATGCCACCTCTCTTTTAACTGTGAAACCATGTTATTTATCCTTTCTACGAAAACGGCCGACCCCAATTCTGTGGACTTCCAGCATTCAGGGTTGAGTGCTATGAGGACGAATACCCTATCTTTGAGTACCAAGAGCAGAGTATCGAGTACTCAAGATTGATCGACATCTTTGAATCAGGGGTTCAATGTTCAGTATAGTGACCACCCTGAGTGCCTAACTTGTGCTTCTGGCGGGTTTTGCGGTAGCAATCCCTCTTCTTCATCATCTATTTTCACGTATTATTGCCGCAACAAACCCCACGCTTAGACCTGCAATGAACCTGGTACGTTCTTTTGGTAGCATTCCCAGGTGATCATTACTTCATTTGGTGGGTTCTTGTTTATATCAGCACATGGGATTCTATTATCGACTATGTATAATATGCACGAAATCATCAAACCTTGAGCTTCTGGGGAGTTAGTTTTGCTTAGTACCTCTAAGATCATATGGCCAATGGACCCCAAGAATTTGTCGAGAGAAAACCGATTCGATCGAATGTGATCTGCTTGTTTCTTTTGTTGGAAATTCGATGGTGCCATACTTGTTTTGTCTTTCTCCATCTAAGAATATCACACGACAAGAATGACCTTTCTATGACTGTCGCGACCAATTTTTCAGGTGAACCATCTAAAATTTGGCTAATGGATTATTAAGCCTAGACTTAATTCCGGCTCTCACAAGCCCATACCAATTCACGACTTAAGTTCAAGTTCTTAACATGCAATTGATTTTTTAATCAGGAGTCGCCACTAATCAGTTTATGGTAGGTCGATTAGACACCTAAGTAAAATAAAGGGAGAATTATTTTACTCCTACGAACCAGAGACTATGGGTACCGAGACTTGGTTACACTAGATTTCTCTAATGCCCTTTCGGTACCACTTCTTTTTTAATTTTCAAAATGTTTTTGCAGGCAGTTCGGATTGATTTTAAACATATTTCCTAACATGTGAGGTGATCATGCAGGTGCACAAACCACCAATTTAACATCCAAGAATGAAATAAAAAAAATGCGGGGACTTACATTGTAGCAACGAAAGCATCTACATGGTTAGATTAAAAATTCACATCGTCAACCTTAGATATGATTTATAATTAACATGCAATTTCTTTTATTTATTTTTACTTGATTAATGAAAATCATGCAATATGCAATGCAATATTAACTAAATGACTTAATTCTAACGACATGTAATTTCTAATTAAATGGGCCTAGCAAAAATACTAAATGACATGCATCTCAGTGAATCTAGCCCTAATGACGTGCATATGAGATTTTTTTCTTTTTTCTAAAAGAATGCATTTTATCCTAAATAATAAAAATAATTGAACCTATGACATTTTTTGTATTTTTAAGGTGAAATGTGAAAATTACCTAATTAGATTAAGATCCTATTTAATTTATATTATGAATTAGGTTGAGCCAAATCCTAATTTAAACTAAAACATTATCTTAACGTAAATATACTAAAATGCAATATATCTAAAAAATGCCTAAACTTATAACAAATTTAAAAAAATATTATATAAAATTAAACTAAATGCAATTTTACCCTAATATGCAGTGACGTACAAAATATGCCCTATATCTACATGACACATGCATGATTATTTTTTGTTGTGTTTTTGAAAATAATAATTGCTGAATAATTAAACATGCAATTCAAATTAAAATCTAGCAACCTAAATGGATTGATTTGATTTTTTGATTTTTTGATTTTTTATATTTCTTTTTGAAAATTCATGATAAATAGAAGGCTTAACCGAAATATGCAGATAACCCTAAAACATGCAATATTCTAGCTCAAACATATTTCAAGATAAATAAAGCAATCAAGACCAAAGAAAATCACACATCGTTCAGATCAATGGATAATATTTCGCTAGTAAAATCGATAAATTGATCTTAAGCCTTAAAAATCAAAATATCAATTTTATTCCCACTTGATTAATTATTTCATCTAAAGCCTTATAGATGAAATAAAAAACCTTAGCATGGGTGCGAATCAAGTGATGTAATGGGATTTTCCATTATGCATAAATAAGTATTTCCACCAAAGAAAACAAGATATAAAGAGATAATAAAAAAAACCTAAACTTGCATAATAAAGTAAAGCAAAAATACCTAATTTAATTTTTTTAAAGAAAAGAAAGGGGGCTGGTGGCCGGTCCGACAAGGGGGAATCGCCGGCTAGGGTTCCGGCGAGGGCACCGGGAGCGGCACGTCGGCGGCGAGGCAGCAGGGATCGTCGCGGGTCTGCTCGGGCTGGAGGCGAAACGGAGGCGGCGTCGGGTGCTGCTCAGGGACGACAAGCAGCAGTGCTGGTGCGGTGTCCGGTGAGAGGAGCGAGCGGCGGTGCCGCGCGGCGTCTGGCGCGGGGGGTGACTGGCGGATCGCTGGTGAAGCGACGGTGGACAGCGAAAAAAGTGCTGCACGAAGAAGAAAAACAGTGCACTGCTCTATTTTTTCTTTTACTTCTTTTTTTTTTACTTTCTCACCTCTCACGTCACTTCCCTCTCTCTTTTCTTGTTCTGTAGCTGACTTTTTTTTTCTTGTCAGAGAAAGAAAAGAGAAAAGTCTTCCTCTTTGACCAAGACAGACGAGGCCTTCTTACAAAAATTCCTCCTTTTCTTCGAATTTTCTCTCCCAAAACTTTTTGCTCTCCATTTTTTCGAAAAATCCCTCCTCAATTTTTCCGCACCCGAAACCTTGTGCAGGTCAACTCCTTTTATAATGGTTTCGCATGGCCACTTTCTATTGTAAATTTCAAACTTCCATCTTCTGTTGCATTAAATTAAGAATGCAAATCGGAGCATGATTTCGCAATCAGCTCGATTTTGCGCCGATTCCTTCCATTTTATCAAAATCCTTGCCCTTTGTTCACTTGATTTTAAAATTGTTTCTGCATTTAACAAAATCTGAATACTCATCAGAATTTTAAACTTCCATGCATAATCTATCAAATCAATCTTCCCCATTTTTATTTTTTCTCTTTTCAAAATGCAATTTTATTTTTCCAAAATTAGGTGTCAACAGCTGCCTTTCTTTGAAGGTGAGCTCGTAGAGGTTGCCTCCAAAGACAAGTTGAGACCTAAATGTTAATCATGCACATGTACTAAGTGACTTTTTTTTAGGGAAGATGAGTCCCATTTTGAAATGAAATTTACATGATGCATGGAAATGCTAATGCAAATGATAAAGGAACTTACCTAGAATTACTTACCTTAGGGGATGGTAGAGTAACTCAAGATAGATCGGTGTTACATGTCCAGGACCTGTATCATTCTACGGTCGCCCAAAATAGTAATATGGCTTTGTAAAGAGACTATTTTCCCAGGACCCGTACCATTTTACGGTCGCCTAGACGAAAAAATGATTTTTCACGACCCGTACCATTCTACGGTCGCCTGAACTAAGGTTGTCTAGGACCCGTACCATTCTACGGTCGCCTAAACTAAGGTTGTCTAGGACCCATACCATTCTACAGTCGCCTAAACGAGGATATGTTTTTCAGGACCCGTACCATTCTACGGTCGCCTGAACTGAGGTTGTCTAGGACTCGTACCATTCTACGATCGCCTAAACGGGGATATGTTTTCCAGGACCCGTACCATTCTACGGTCGCCTGAACTGAGGTAATTGCTTTTCCAGGACCCGTACCATTCTACAGTCGCCTATTAGAGCAATAAATGTTGTCTAGGACCCGTACCATTCTACGGTCGCCTAGACTGAGGTTTTGCTTGGCTAGGACCCGAACCATTCTTCGGTCGCCCAACCTTGTGACAGAAATCATCCGACCAGGACCCAAACCATTCTTCAGTCGCCTTAATCAGATTGAATTTGGAGAAAAATCTTTGGGGGACAACTCAATTGAGTGTCGGTATGCTTAAAAGGGAATACCTGTGTAATGACAAATATTCAAGATATGGATAGAGATATACTTACCTGGTAACATCTCTGATCTTCGGGAATACGTGTCCTGCAAAACATGGTCATAAGAGATGCAACATGCACTTGTAACATGCATCGATATATTGGAGGTTCATGATGATTTCCATTAATCTTGCATCACCTAATTTCCATTGGGAAGTATCTCAAAAGAATATTCCAATCTGAACACATGAGTGTCATAGATGTGTCAAATGAGGGATCTTTTGGTCTTAAAGGACTTTACACTCATCCTCATTAAAAATGGTTGTTTCATCCTGACCTTTGACGCAGGATTTTGACAATCACTCTATCTCACTATCATCACGCTAAACAAGGTTTTGTGCAATCTCGCAAGTGGTACGACCTTACCAAACTGAGAGGTCTTTAACAGGGACCGTAATGTGGGCCTGTTCAATGGCTTAACAAAAGAGGCTCTTTAAGTCTAGGCTTTTGAAAGAATGAGTGATATTCTGTAATCATCTATTGGTTTATAAGTCAAGAACCCTGCAAAATGAGAAAGGAATAATCTTGCTCACACTTCTTCGAGCGATGCTTAAACATGTGAACCCCTAGGTTAATTCAAGTGCCCTAATCAGAAGAGACTTTGCAAGGGACGTAACGTAGGCTTGGTTCATAGGTTGAGAAATGAAAAGATCATTAGGCTCAAAAAGTGTTTAGGGGGGGTTAAAGTTGGTGATCATCTTGTCATTTCCACCACTTTCCTTCTCCACTGTCGAAGATTTTTTATCACAACTCCATTGATTGCAACAGCATTTGAGAGTTTTTTTTTTGTACCACCTTGTTGGGGACATGACTTACTATATCAAGAGTTTGATTTGTTTTTTTTTTTTTTTTGGCATTGGCCTTGCTTTTACCAGGCACACTGCTTTTTCATGCCCCATTATTTTGCACTTATTTTTTGAACTTGCACAACCATCCTTTGCAGCATTCTAAACCATGTTACTTGAATGGTTCTTTTTGCCTTGCCCCAATGTGGGGGATGATCACTAACTGGGTTTGACATGAAATGAATTTATAGGCTCAAGTGGGCTATGCAATAGTCAAAAGTGTGTAGGATAAAGAAAGAACTGCTCTTCGTCATCCTAAGGCACTTGAATTACCGCGTAAGTTACACTGCAAAAGCGATACTCAAAGATTGATGCAAGTGTGAGCAAAAAGATTCCTTCCATTCATTTTAAATTTGCCCCAATGTGGGATGATTCTTGACAGGGATAATTTTAAAAATCTCCATAAGTGTATGGGGCTCAAAGGGGCTGAGCAATGGATCACCTGTAGTGTTTGGGATAAAGAAATGAATGCCTCTCATCACCTTGGTTGACGTACCCTTTGCGAGATAGCCCTCTTCCTTGCGGGCATGGAATTTTTCACACAACTCACTAGGGGTTAGTGTATGAAATAGTGTATGGAATAAGGTTTGCCTTTCATCATTCCAAAGTATCCCATTTGACACATTCAATTTATCTCACACAATTCATCAAGGGAGGAAAAAAATGCAAGATTTACAATAAATTTGAACAATTGAACTCATTGAAGCAATTTATTCATCATTGAAATGCTTGCAGTTCAGAACATGACATGGCAAATTCTATCATGGGTAATACTTCTTGACAGCATCAGAATTAACTAGAGTGGAACACTCATGACCATGCATTTCGGCCAAGATCGAGGCACATTCAGGAGGTATCTTCTTTACCACATACGAGCCACTGTAATTTGGAGCGAACTTGCCCCTAGGCTTCGGAATTGGATTGGACCATTTCCACACCTTTACATGTTACAAGACTGTCTCTGAAACAAAAAGGAGATGGGTCAAAAAGACAAACAAAGTAAATCAAGTTTTATTTTATTTGTTTGATTTTTTTTTTAAAAGCATTTGGAAAAGCATTTTTTTGAAACATTTTGACACGAGAAAGCATGACGAAGCCCAGGCCTCAGAATTCTCCTTGGATTTTTCTTTTCTTTTATCGGTTGGATATCATCACCGAGCTGGTTTGGTATACCTCATTATGCCCTCAAAATAAAATTTGTAATTTCATTGAAATTCATCAATCAATTACATTTATTAAATGGAAAAATGCAACACTTAATCACTGAAAACATCTCTAAGAAAATAATAGAAATTCCCACGTAGGGGAATATGCAAAAGAAGTAAAAAAGTTACTCTTGTGGGCCAAAGCCCATCTTTTCAGGGGGTCCTTTATCAACAGCTCCTATTATGAGGTCGTCGAACAAGTTCGTAACCCTTTCCAGCACATCATCAAGGTTCTCCATCTCCGGGGGTGTCAGTCCGTCCATGCCACCCCATCCATCATTCGGCTTCCTCAGGGTGTCCATCACACGCACCTTCAAGCTCTTGATTCGACTGGCATTATATTCCAAGATAGCATTCACTGTACCCTCATGCTCTGGTAGCGGATTTTTCTGGACATTCGGCCGAACAGTTTGAAATGAAAAGGCCTTCGTGTCCAAGAGGTTTTGGATCTTGTGCTTGAGGGTGAAACATTCATTAGTTGAATGCCCCAGTTCATCACTATGGTAGTCACACTTCTTCATCGGGTCGTAACCTCGATTGCTTTCGCGGTTAGGATGCTTCGGTTCACTAGTAAGCAAACATTTCTTTCGGAGAATTGCCAACACCTAAGATGGAGATCCAGGGAGAGGAGAGAACTGCCTTCTATTATTTGCTTGGGCAAATGATTGACCACCAGCAGTTTGTTGTTGCCTTTGATTCATTTGGATAGCCGGGTGTGATTAGTACCTTCTGGGTTATAGGTCACATTCACATCCTCAACAACTTCCTTCTCTTTCTTGGCAGAGAATCTTTTAGTAGATGGTTCAAAAAACCATCATTCCCTTATCCCCATCTCGATCTGTTCTCCTACAGGAATAAGCTGATTGAAGCTCTCGACATATGTACTGGCCATTCGGTTACGAAACTCAGATGGAAGGGTCTTCACAAACAATTTCATCAACTCCTTGTTGGTAGGCTCAAGAGTAATTTGAGCCGCCAAGTTTCTCCATCTCACAGCATACTCTTTAAATGACTCACTCCTTTTCTTATCCGTCCGCTCCAAGTCTTCTCGGGAAGGCGCGATGTCCATGTTGAACTTGTACTGTTTGAGGAATGCATCCGCCACTTCATTCCAGGTTTTGAGGAGGTTTACATTCTTCATTACGTACCAGTTTAGTGCGGGCCCGGTCAAACTCGCATGAAACGATTGGATCATGAGGGGCTCATTTTTTACGTGCTGGGCCATGCGCACGTGGTACATCTGCAAATGAGATTTTGGACAAGATGTCCTGTCGTACTTCTCAAATTCTGGCATTTTGAACTTGCTTGGCATTTTGACATTCTCATAAACTGAGAGGTCAAACGGGAGTGAGCTTTGTGACTCCTGCAACTGTCTTACTTTCTCTTCCAGTTTTGCAACGCGCTCATCCTGATCTGTCTTGGGAACACTATCTAGCTTGACCTTTCCAACAAGGACCGAGGCATCTTCCAACTCAGGCATTTCGTCGTCACTCATTTGGGCCATGTTACTCGGGACTACTATCTCAGGGAGAACGGGTGGATGATTTGGATTCACCTGGAGGAATTGAAGTTGAGTCGTTATAAGCTGCATGGAGGCAGCTAACTATTTGAGTTGATCTTCCACGGAGGACATGCGATCACGCCTTTCAACTTGATCGGCCATTCTAACTCTTAATCGTGTAATAATGGATGAATGTGGCGGCTCCGTTGTCACCTAATTCAAAGAAATTAACAAAATAAGCACGAAGTGTAAATAGATAGCTAATCCATGACAATGATCTGATTTTTTTTTCATTTTCATTTATTCATGAAAAGTTCGTACAATAAAGGAATTTCCTAAAAAAAAGGCTAGAAAAATAGACACCCTAGCAAGATCAAATTTCCTGGACATGAATTGAAAACAAATTCTCTAATTTTTTTTTTTCAAATGTATCATTCCCTAGCAATCTCTCATTTAATTGACAAACGAATCAAATCAATGATTGACCTAGATTGTCATGGACCGACCCAAGAATACAACAAAATAAATTGCAGTGTATAGGGATAGAAGACTTACTTCACCAAGGAAAATTAACTGCAATCACATAGACATGCACATGAGATGTGAGGCTCAATTTCTATCTAGACGGGCTTAGCAAAGTGGAGGTAAAAGGGTGGGATGACTTAGTTGCAGCCTCGCATACCAAGTCAAGTCCTCCTATCTCTGGCTCAGTCAAGAATGATACCTTAATGCAACGCAGCCTCGCGGGCAGAGGTAAACATTCTTGACACCAAGAAAAACTTTCGGGATTGAGTTGGGCAACCTCTACTACGCGGCCTCGCGGTCGAAGTCGTATCCAACTAAATACCATCCTATGTCCTAGTGCAGCCCAGGTCCAGTGGCAGATTGTGTGTGCAATAATGTAGTGTTAGATGCAAGGCATGCACGATAGTTTATATCAAGCAACACTTCATTCATGAAAATAAACCATACATTCCTTCACCTCCTTAAAAAACAGAGATTAACAAACACTTCCCCTTATACCTCCCAATGTGCAAAAACATTTAACACCTTAAATGTTAGGGACGTACCTGGGATCCTCGCTGCCAAACAAAAACATTTTTCAAAATAAAGAAAATTGGCCTAAGTCCACTAAGTGTTTTAAGACATTCCCCAGCGGAGTCGCCAAGCTGTCGCGACCAATTTTTCGGGTGAACCATCTAAAATTTGGCTAATGGATTATTAAGCCTAGACATAATTTGGGCTCTCCCAAGCCCATACCAATTCGCGACTTAAGTTCAAGTTCTTAACATGCAATTGATTTTTTAATCAGGAGTCGCCACTAATCAGTTTATGGTAGGTCGATTAGACACCTAAGTAAAATAAAGGGAGAATTATTTTACTCCTACGAACTAGAGACTATGGGTACCGAGACTTGGTTACACTAGATTTCTCTAATGCCCTTTCGGTACCACTTCTTTTTTAATTTTCAAAATGTTTTTGCAGGCAGTTCGGATTGATTTTAAACATATTTCCTAACATGTGAGGTGATCATGCAAGTGCACAAACCACCAATTTAACATCCAAGAATGAAATAAAACAATGCGGGGACTTACATTGTAGCAACGAAAGCATCTACATGGTTAGATTAAAAATTCACATCGTCAACCTTAGATATGATTTATAATTAACATGCAATTTCTTTTATTTATTTTTACTTGATTAATGAAAATCATGCAATATGCAATGCAATATTAACTAAATGACTTAATTCTAACGACATGTAATTTCTAATTAAATGGGCCTAGCAAAAATACTAAATGACATGCATCTCAGTGAATCTAGCCCTAATGACGTGCATATGACATTTTTTCTTTTTTCTAAAAGAATGCATTTTATCCTAAATAATAAAAATAATTGAACCTATGACATTTTTTTGTATTTTTCAGGTGAAATGTGAAAATTACCTAATTAGATTAAGATCCTATTTAATTTATATTAGGAATTAGGTTGAGCCAAATCCTAATTTAAACTAAAACATGATCTTAACGTAAATATCCTAAAATGCAATATATCTAAAAAATACCTAAACTTATAACAAATTAAAAAAAGTATTATATAAAATTAAACTAAATGCAATTTTACCCTAATATGCAGTGACGTACAAAATATGCCCTATATCTACATGACACATGCATGATTATTTTTTGTTGTGTTTTTGAAAATAATAATTGCTGAATAATTAAACATGCAATTCAAATTAAAATCTAGCAACCTAAATGGATTGATTTGATTTTTTGATTTTTTGATTTTTTATATTTCTTTTTGAAAATTCATGATAAATAGAAGGCTTAACCTAAATATGCAGATAACCCTAAAACATGCAATATTCTAGCTCAAACATATTTCAAGATAAATAAAGCAATCAAGACCAAAGAAAATCACACATCGTTCAGATCAATGGATAATATTTCGCTAGTAAAATCAATAAATTGATCTTAAGCCTTAAAGATCAAAATATCAATTTTATTCCCACTTGATTAATTATTTCATCTAAAGCCTTATAGATGAAATAAAAAACCTTAGCATGGGTGCGAATCAGGTGATGTAATGGGATTTTCCATTATGCATAAATAAGTATTTCCACCAAAGAAAACAAGATATAAAGAGATAATAAAAAAACCTAAACTTGCATAATAAAGTAAAGCAAAAAAATACCTAATTTAATTTTTTTTAAAAGAAAAGAAAGGGGGCTGGTGGCCGGTTCGACAAGGGGGAATCGCCGGCTAGGGTTCCGGCGAGGGCACCGGGAGCGGCACGTCGGCGGCGAGGCAGCAGGGATCGTCGCGGGTCTGCTCGGGCTGGAGGCGAAGCGGAGGTGGCGTCGGGTGCTGCTCAGGGACAACAAGCGGCAGTGCTGGTGCAGTGGCCGGTGAGAGGAGCGAGCGGCGGTGCCGCGCGGCGTCCGGCGCGGGGGGTGACTGGCGGATCGCTGGTGAAGCCACGGTGGACAGCGAAAAGAGTGTTGCACGAAGAAGAAAAACAGTGCGCTGCTCTGTTTTTTCTTTTTCTTCTTTTTTTTTACTTTCTCACCTCTCACGTCACTTCTCTCTCTCTCTCTTTTCTTGTTCTGTGGCTGACTTTTTTTTTTCTTGTCAGAGAAAGAAAAGAGAAAAGTCTTCCTCTTTGACCAAGACAGACGAGGCCTTCTTACAAAAATTCCTCCTTTTCTTCGAATTTTCTCTCCCAAAACTTTTTGCTCTCCATTTTTTCGAAAAATCCCTCCTCAATTTTTCCGCACCCTGAAACCTTGTGCATGTCAACTCCTTTTTATAATGGTTTCGCACGGCCACTTTCTATGGTAAATTTCAAACTTCCATCTTCTGTTGCATTAAATTAAGAATGCAAATCGGAGCATGATTTCGCAATCAGCTCGATTTTGCGCCGATTCCTTCCATTTTATCAAAATCCTTGCCCTTTGTTCACCTGATTTTAAAATTGTTTCTGCATTTAACAAAATCTTAATACTCATCAGAATTTTAAACTTCCATGCATAATCAATCAAATCAATCTTCCCCATTTTTATTTTTTCTCTTTTCAAAATGCAATTTTATTTTTCCAAAATTAGGTGTCAACAATGACTTTTCTTTATGGGGCGCCAAGCAAGAAAAAATCTCAAGTTAGCCACTGCTTGGCCATCAAGTCTTCATGAGAGAGACTCATTTACGCTGACCAGTTGCGAAGACTTGTATAATGGGAGGTTTGTTCCTAATTGTAACTTAGAGGTCCCTTTGACTCATTTTCGCCGCCTCGCTTGGTATTTGCTTTGAAGTTGAAGAACTAGCACATGACCATGATAGGAGTTAGGACCAATTCAAATGAACGCCATTTGATTTTTCTGCAAATGCTTTCCACACTCTCTGCTACCTCTTTCTCCTATCCCTGAAAATCCTCTGCCTCCTTCCGGTCCAAATGAATCACCAAAGCTTCATGTGAGAAGCTAATTGTCACCAATTCATTCTTATCATCGTCTTCACCGACTTAGTCTATCTGGCTCACTCTGATGATGCACAATACGAGACCTGCATGCTTCGGAATCCTGACTTTCTCGGACGGGCAGTCCATTGTCAAGGATATCTTCTATAAGAACAATTTGATCCTCCTTGTTAGTGCCCGTGTACCATGAATCCTGTGATGCTCCACCACGGAATATCAGCCTAAAAGGACGCCTTTCAATCTCAGTTCCACTAATGCCGATCTGTTCTTGTACTATAATTGCACCTAGCAGCTGACAGGCTTTTACATATCCAGGGGACTGCGCTGGCTACTCCACCCACCATTTTTTTTTTGCTTTTTTTTCCCCATGAAAAAATTGCAGGAATGGATTACTATTCTGTCGTCAGCTCCTGGTATTCTGCTGTTAGCATTCCTCTTTATGTTGATGCCGATTTCACTAGCTCAAAGAAAAGGTTCCTATTGAACTGACTGCAACTACTGTGATTAATCGTTAGATCTTTAGGTCGGTCTCTGCGACCCACATGATCAAATGGTTTAAATACATTGAGTGAAGATGCTCCAACTTTACTGTAAAATTATGCAAATGTTGGGCTAAAACTACTGGTTTCTTCTTGGGCTCTTATCATGAACACAATTAAATAAATAGAAACACTCCGTCTCCGTAAGTGGTGATAAAATCTGATCATTTGTGAAGTTGAAATACATTATTGATAGAGGTGAACCGCGAACTTAATTAAATCTTTACACAAATCTGATCATTTTAGTATTAACACTGTTTTTCCTGATTTTCAATTGATCTATCATTTCTTCCTGCTGTGAATAATGTCCTTATGCTCTTCCAATTTCTTCGCCTAAGCTTAAACCGTGGACTCGCTTACCACTGTAAACAAAAACTCTCCGGTCTCTTGAGTCCCAGGAGATCTTATCGGTCCGACAGGAAAAAAGAAATAAAAAAAAGATCTCATCGGAACCTCATATGTTTTAATGTTTCTATCTTTCTGCAATAGTTTGCGAGTTATCAGTTGGGTGTTTACGATTCAAGACACTTGAAAATCATCGCCTGAACATGAGCTGTGCACTCGTGTTATCTGTGGAAAGACTTCTTATCAAGCCTATAGGTCCGCTTAGAAGCCAAAAGAGTTGAGACAAGTCTAGAACCTAGAAAGCATGGACGCTCTTCTAGAGCTTTTGTGTTCGTGTCGAACACCTCAACATGTGTCCGACACGCAGTTAACGGGTGTTGGACATCCTACACACAGTTAACTCTCCCAACAAGTCGACGACACATGAGTCTAGAATCCCGACGTGTGGTTCGACATGCACAGGGTCAATTTTAAAAATTTTCAATAAATTAAGGATCAAAATGTAAATATATATAAAAATATAAAATAAAATAAAATAAGATAGGGAGAAAGGAAATCCAATCTTATGATAGTGAAATGTGCATTTTTTTTGGGAGTTACTGTTATATGTTATATTTAATAATGGAATTAGGATTGCTTTTTTTTTTTTCCACCAAGTTTGATGGAATATTGGAATGGAATATAGTTGAATTTGTCATATTGAAACAATGAATTATGTTAACAAATTGTGGATTAATATTTTCAGTGTAAATTCATTCTAGGCTTTTTTTATTATTTATTTATTTATAAATTTGAATCAAATTAATTTCACTAAAATAATATAAAAATGATAATTTATCATGTATATATAAAAATATACATTTAACATAAAATGTGTCCAAATGCATCGGAATTCTCTACTTTTTGATAAATGACGTGTCGGCATATTATGTCATGTTGTATTGCGTATTGGGTGTCGGTGTTAGTGTTACTTAGTCTAGAACATACCACCTATTCAATTAGTGCCGCAGAATGTATATATCTGTCTTTGCCTCTTATGATCATATTGCAGAGCATTTGCCACTTCTATAACAGCTACAAATTATTTTTGTTTTCTATCTTCCTGCGCATCCCCTGACCCTGATAGCTGTAGAACTCAGGATTTTAGCTAGTGTCTATCTTCGTTTGTCAATCAGCCACAGATCCGTGTGCATGTGTTTCCAATTTCTCTGGAAAGATGTCACTAATTGATCCACGAAAAATGTTCAAGAGGAGGATAGAGCCAAACTGGTGAGGTTGTAATCTTTTCACTCTACCGTGATGTCTTTTCTTTCTTGAAATGGAATGTGCTACAACCTCATGATGTACCATGATCTTTATATATCTTAGACACTTTGAAATCATCTGTTTGCAATTCTTTGACACATTTTTCACTTTTGATGATAACAGTCCCAGGAAACAAAAAGATTGGTCTCAAAGTTGGAATAGGTAATTAATTCAAGACTCTCTCTTCCACTTCTCTACGCCATCCTCTGCAATTTGTTCCGATTTTTTATAGTATGCTTCCCTCATTGCTCAATGGGACCAATGTTTCCAATATAATCCCTAAAGCCTTGATAAAGTGATTAAGTGAGACTGCTGTTCAAAAACACACTTCATTTTCTTAGGAATGGCTACATTAGGAGCTGGAATTGTGGTCACTCTTATCTTAATGCAAGCTTTGAAGAAGCAGAGGAGCAAATATCTCGATGGCGAAATGAAAATTAAGGGACTCATCTCTTCCAGAAGATACACCTATAAGGACATCAAGACGATGACTAACTCTTTTAAAGAAAAGTTAGGCCAGGGAGGCTATGGCTCCGTGTACAAAGGCAAGCTTCAAGACGGTCAACTTGTGGCAATGAAATTGCTAAAGAAGCTGAAAGGCGATGCAGAAGAATTTTTCAATGAAGTTGCAAGCATAAGCAAGACTTCTCATGTCAATGTTGTCACCCTCCTGGGGTTTTGTTTTGAAGGAAGCAAAAAAGCTTTGATTTATGAGTTCATGCCCAATGGATCACTCGAGAAGTTCATATGCAACAAGAGTAACACTTTGGAGCTAGATCAACAATTGAGTTGGGACACATTGTACCAGATTTCACTCGGCATAGCTCATGGGCTAGAGTACTTGCATAGAGGATGCAAAACGAGGATCTTGCACTTCGACGTAAAGCCTCATAACATTCTCCTTGACACAAACTATTGTCCCAAGATTTCTGACTTTGGTCTTGCCAAAATATGCCCAAGAGAAGAGAGCATTGTGTCATTGCTTGGTGCTAGGGGCACTATTGGATACATTGCTCCAGAGCTGATAATAAGGAACATTGGAGGGGTTTCTCACAAATCAGATGTCTATAGCTATGGTATGATGGTTCTAGAGATGGTCGGTAAGAGATAAAATATTGAAGTCACAATAGATAGAACCAGTGAAGCATACTTCCCTCATTGGGTCCACCGATGCCTAGAGCTTCAAGAAGAGCTTGGACTGCTTGGGATCACAAATGAGGAGGACGAAGCAATCACGAAGAAGATGATTATAATAGGCCTATGGTGCATTCAAATCTATCCAAGAGCTCAACCATGTATGACCCAAGTTGTGGAGATGCTAAAAGGAAGTGTTTAGGCCTTGCAAATTCCTCCCAAACCCAGTTTTTCATCACCCTCAAGATCGCTTGCGGCTTGTCCATGTGAAAGTTCGTATCTACAAGAGAGTAATGACTCAAGTTGGAATTGTTCATTATCAATTATACAAGACCAACACAGTTTGTAACAGACTAAGCAACTACAAAATTAAAGATTATTGAGCTTTTCATAAATTTGTGATTAGATGTTTAGGTTGAATTTCTACAAGTATGACTCAAAAATAAGTGAAGAGTGTATTGTTGACACCTATATTTTCATATATGGTTCTCTATTGCATTTTTATCAATATTAGGGATCTAATTTATGACATAAATTGCCCCCCTAACCCAAAAATCGATCCCGTATTATTTAGTATGCACATTGCTCACTACATCCCATCACGATTAGGGACATTGTGATGTTAAAATTTTCAATACGGCATGGCATAGGCATAACTAAAATACAAATAACAACAAATAAGAATAATAACTTAGAACAAATATACAATAAAAAAACGGAAAGGTCGCTGATCATTTTATATTTCAGACACATTAAGTTTGTCACACCAATTAACCATGAAGAACGGGCCTCATTTTGAAGCCCATCCGTTGGATTCGTGCATCAGCCCAGGAGCGAGCTTTGGTGGCCACCCAGACGGCACGGAAGGCATTGGCTGCCGCTCTCTCTCTCTCTCTCTCTCTCTCTCTCTCCAGCCACATCTGTGTAGGTTAGATGATATTTTTTCCTTGATTTTCCATATCTTTATTTGATTATGTAAATCTGATAAATATTATCTTAGATTGTTATCTCATAAAACCTATCAACAGACTGCATACTTCATTATGATACATCAAATAATAGAAATTCCACAATTTTCTACTCTGCTTATTTCTAATCTGCTATTGTGATTCGAAGGAGCTCGTCTTGGCGTAAGTATTAATGGTAAGATTGATGTAGTTATCTTGTATCAATCTTTATTTCCTCAATTCATCCTCATTAGAGATTAAACTTTGGAGTTCAAATTCGAATATGAGCAAAATGTCACGGTCTTACAAAGTAATAAGCTCCTTTTTGATAAGATGTATGTGTTTTAACGTCAAGCAGCAATACTATCTTTGGTAGAATCAGTCTTTTTTTTTTTTTATGTTGGTTAAAAAAAAAAAAAAAAAAAACTACGTTTCGGTTTGTCTCAAGGTTAATGGCTGTCGGTATTTTTAAATCCTAATATATCCCATTGCAAAGCCATGAGTTCCTCATCATCTTTGTTGAATCTTCATGTTCCCTTATGTCATTTCAGCTCATTTAGCGATTATTTATCTTTAACGATAGCATACGACAGCTCCATTTTTTATTTCGTGCTATTTATGTCCAATTTTGTGTTTAAATCCATCTCATTTGCTCGTATTTAAATTCTGTCAAGCGTCATTTTGTTCTTACTTATTATGGTTTTGGATCTCATTTTATAGCATTTACATCACATTTGCCTATATGTTGGTGTATGCATGCACAGTAGCTAGTTTACTATGATTTCTAGACGTTCGGGCGTGATTTTTGCTCGTTTATGAGGTGTTACATGGTCACATGTCATTGTCCATGAGGTCTTGTTGGGTCCATAAGGCAAGCTCCAAAGCCAACCCTCGCAAATCTCCATGGTCTGGGGTCGTGTCGGGTTAATCGTTAGTCCCTTTCGTGTAATTTTCGGACTACAAGCAAACCTTAATTCTTGCTGTCCATCTTCGGGGATTTCGTGCTAATCGTTGCCGGTACTCGATTGTTCCCTAATTTACCTCGTGCCCGTCCTTAACCCAAGAGAATCTTTTAAGTTGGCTTCCAAACTTGTCTCGAGAAAATAACCGACAATCTGAAACCAAATTATCTAATTCTTTTTCTCTTTTTTTTTGTGTAAATAAATATGATAGAAATTATAATAACGTAGTGTGTATTTTAGAAAAATAATTATTTTTTTGGAAATAAGCTAGTCGAGATCAAGAAGGTACATGTCAATTGCATCCTCAACAATTTGGGAGAAAAGGGTACATTAAACGCATCTTAATTCCTATAGGGCTTTCCAAACAGGATCATAATCTTGTTCTAGCTCAAAAATCAATTACACAACCTCACAAGATTTTTCAACAAATTAAGAGTCCAAGTTAATCCCATTCAACGCTTCCCTTGGAAATCAAAGACTCTAAAGCCTGCCCTCTTCTTCCGAGACAAAAAATTTTGTATATATGCTTCAAGGTTTCGATTGCCATATAATGCTACCCAAACACCGGGCGTGCATTTATGTATGTTTTTGTCACCTATGAGGTAGGCCTTATCTATGGTCTAAGAGTGCAATTTAGTTTACCTAGAAAACACCACAAGATACAACTTTTTGATAGATGTGCATCAAGATTTCAATTGTCATATACTCGAGCGTTTTAGTTTAACAAGCTGAAACGTTACTGAGATGTCGATGTCCTGTTTTGAGCGAGAACTTTTTCCTGAATCCAGTTATTGCACCCCACCGCTCCTCTTCTCCTCAACTTCCGATTTGTCGCAATGGGATATGGCCCTTCCATAGGGACAATGATTGCGTTGTACTTGACATTCTTCCTTGCACATGGATCACTCTAAATAGTTCCGACATTGACGTGTGATGTGTGATACGACACATCATGACACACCGACATGTTATTTATTAAAAAATAGAGAATTCTTATACGATGTGACATGTTATATATTTAATATATATTTTTATTTTTATGATTATTCTAATCAAATTATAAATAAATAAATAAATAAAAGCCTAGAATGAATTTATACTAAAAACATTAATCCATAATTAATTAATTAATTAATTTTTTTTGGTGACCCATGAACCACCGTACAGCCGGTAGTTAATAGCATAAACTCGGCGGCGTAAACCCGGGATGGACTGAGCCACCACCATAGACCTAGCCGCGGGTGAGTTGCGTTAATGCGACGCCTCTGGGATTCGAATTACTTCCCTTCATGAGGGGCAGAGAGCCCAAAACCAACTGTGCCACCGCGGGCAATGGTTAATCCATAATTTATTAATATCATTAATTATTTTAATTTGACAAATTCAATTCCATTCTAATAATCCATTAAATTTGGAAAAAAATAAAAAAAGCAAGCAACGCGCATTCTAGAATCATGTGTCAGACATGTTGAAAGAAGAGTAGGCATGTTGGAAGAGGAGAAAAAAAAATTTGGGGATGAATTATGTATCACATGAAGTAAGAGTCAAAAGATGAGAATGCAATCACGTGTTAGAATCGTGTGTCAGACAGGTTTTTCTTTTTTCCCATTTATTATTATTATTATTATATATATATATATATTGACTTCTCATTTATTAAAAAAATTTAAAATTCTTTACCAAAAAAAAAAATTTAAAATTGACCCGCATATCGAAATCACATGTTAGAAACTCGCATATCAAAATTTCAACTCGAGTGTCAGAGAGTGTTGGGAAAATTAATCGGATGTCAATTTTTTCGACAAATGTTGACCAAGTGTCGAGAGCATCCAAGAGTGTTGGATATGTGTTAGAGTGTCCGATACGACATGTAAACTTTTGAAAGTGTCAATGCTTCCTAGGGTTTTTTTTTTTTTTCCTTTTTTGGGTGACTATACCCTGCCTTTCTCCACTTTCAACTACCTTCATATAATCTGTGCGCCAGAAAGGAAAACGCGGTTATTTTATTAAATAATTATGTACAAGACTGAGGTATTCCTTCCCAGGCAAACATGTGTTCCCGTGTAGCGCAGTAAGTCATTGTGTTCCCGTGTAGCGCAGTAAGTCATATGAATGAAGTCGAAAGTGGACGAGAGTTCCCACCTCTTGCAGATAAATATGAATTCTTCGCGCTTGACGTCACTGGGGACCGACACCACAGTATGACTCGTTCTCATCAGATCGGGGATTAATTCCGTCCATGATAGACAAAATTATCAGGGGCTCGATTCTATTTACAAGACGAACAGCATTTGATAGCTCAAATACTTGATCTTTTATGAATTAATTTTGGACGAAATCTCCCCATTATATATGTACTAATATTATTCTTAGCAGAATATATCATTAGAAAAAAACCCCCAAGAAATATGCTACATAAAAAGATAATTATCCAATCGGTCATAAACTTATTATACGAATATGAATTTAGTCATAAGTTTTTCAATTTTGCTAATATATTTGTAAATATTTACACAAAATTTCAATATAATCCTTCCGAGCAATTGATACCAGAAATCGTTGACGTGACATACAATCATTGCCGATCATCTTAAGTGGCAACCTGACATTGACAACTTATAGATCGCCATATCAGCAATTTTCGACAACAATTGGTCGGAAAAAGTGTATTGGAATTTCTAGCAAAGATTAAAAAGCATATTAACGAATTTGAAAAATTTAGGACTGAATTGACACTCATACATCAAATTTAGAACTGAATTGTTAATTTTCTTAGGATTTGTAAAACGTGAGATTTTGCTTAGAAGTTTCATGGTTTGATCCTAATGGTTAGGCAGATCACCATCAATGTCAACATTTCAACACCTCGGCGGGCCCTCCAGTCTAACTGTAATTTAGAGGTCCTTTTGATTGAAGTTTCATAGTTTGTTCCTCAAGATTTTTCAGAGCAGATTTTCCATTGCGGACAATGATGCATTTACATTGGGTGCTTGAATAATGCACGCATAGGACCACTTTCTGCCTCGCTTGCCATTTGAGCTAGGGCCAATTCAAACCAACTCCATTTGATTTCTCACCCATCTTGCTTTGCCTCCTTCTTCCAATCCCAAATGAATCTCCAAAGCTTCATCTGCAGAGCTAGTTGTCGCTGCTTAGTGATAATGCTAGTACGAATACCTAGAGGGGGGTGAATAGGTTTATGAAAATTTTCTTGCAGTTTGCGCAATACTTAAACAGATGAAGGATTAAAAAAAACAATCGTAAGACTGAGTAAAAGAAAGAGAGAATTCAACACAAGGTTTATAGTGGTTCGGCTTGATTCAAGCCTACGTCCACTCTTCTGCACTGACAGCCGATTGGCTGGATTCCACTATGAACAAAGAGATGTTACAGTGTTGATCTTCCTTGATTTCTCGATGTAGATGATCTACTACACTCGCTCAAGGTATCACCAAGTACAACCACTCTGTGTATACAATTTCGCTCGAACAGTCTCGACTAACAATCAAGGTTCTTCGACTCGGAATTTATCTATCGATCACACACTTAAAACAACTAGAACGTCTTCCTTTTATACTCCTTTATGCCATCATAGCCGTTGGCACTTACCAAAGGAATTCCTCCAATCTACCCGTTGGACGGAATCAATTAAGAAGATCATCCGAGCTATTTAAGGAATCGATGATAGCCCATCAATCCCGTTCGCCCATACAATCAGGATTTTGGTTTCAAGAATAGAACATTCCAAGAATGTTTCGTCGACCATCAGATCTTTAATTGATCTTAGATAAGAATCAAAAGAATCCGAAATGATTATCCAACCAAGGGATCTATTCCAGAGGATTGGATCAAATCCCCAACCATATACTTCGGCTTTGGATATCCTACGCAACCGGATTAGAAAGAGGCGTCGGCGAGAATAATCTTGAGTCTTGAGTCTTGAGTCTTGAGTCTTGAGATTACAAAGTCTTGAGACTTCAAACCAATGATATCAAGACTAGATCGATAGAAATGTTTTGTCAGCTTCAAAATCTTCGGAAAGATTTCTCCAACAATCTCCCCCTTTTTGATGGTGACAAAACTTTCTTGTAGATTTGAACAACTTTGACCTGCAAAAATATTTCTCAAGCAATATGGCTAACTCATAAAGATTAATAAACAACCAGACTCTGCATCCACAGCAAAATTGGTTAGTCTTTCATGAGTAATACCATATAACAATACTTAATATAAATGCAACCAGTCAAGCATCAAATTCCACAGTCATTCAGTCTCACACTCAAGTTCAAGTTCTCAAGTCATACATAAACCAGTAAAAATCAAAGTTTAAAATAATGTTTATGTTTGTTTGTTCAAATTGGTTCTCCCCCTTTTTGTCATCATTTAAAAAGAGGGTGAGAAAGGAGTCATGTCTGCTTGGGAATGCGCACGATCTGGAATTCTCCCATTGACGGACTATGCCTTCTAGCCTCTTCAAGTCCTCCCTTAGATGAGCTACCTCCTCTCCTTTGGCATTGGCTTGAATTTGCAGAGCAAGGTCTTTCATCTTTTCCTCCGGTTTACTGAAGATGCTTGTCCAGCATTTTTCATGACTTGAATTTCACATTCCGAGCATATATTTGTCCACGCATTTCCAGTAAGAATATCCATGATACGTCGAAAATCTGCAGAATTCTCTGTCTCGAGTATATGCATCAGCTTTTTCAGATGGAGTAAATGTGTACGATGGCGCTTCTGTATAGTCTTGCAGATTTGGTGTTGATGTATCACCTTCTTCAGGCAATTGAGAAGCCTGAAATTCTTCTGGGTCTTCTGGAGATTGTCTTGGACCTTCACTATCTGCAGCATGAGGTGTTGACCTTTCATGCTCGCTAACTCCCCCTGTCTCTAGTACATCCAAAGGGGAAGAGTGATGATCTTGCTCTAGATTTCCCTTCTCTCCAGATTCAGCAGCAGACTTTTCTTTCTCTTCTTCATCTTCTTTCTCTTTCTCTCTCTGTTCTTCTTCTTCTCTGCTTCTGATTTGCTCTTCTTCTTCTCTCTCGTTTCTTCGAACTTCGCAGGTGAGACACGAACGTCTTATTCTTGTCAAAGCAGGAATAGTAGGATCTTCATCCTCTTCATCTTCATCCTCCAAGATGAGAGATCTTTTCTTCTTTTTCGATGGGGCTCCAATGGCCTCCTTTCCTTTTCTCTTTGAAGCAGACTGAACAGGAGATTTCACTCGAATTTCTCCATTGCCTTGGAAAGTTCTTTCAGACGCATCTTCGATAACATCTTCAAACCTATCACCATCTTATCACATGGTTGAATACAAAGTGTTTGAGGCGGTTCAATATTCATGTGTCGAAGATCTTGGTCACTGCACCGAGGATAAGGCAATTGTCCTTTGTCTTTCGACATTGCTCGTACATATGGAAGAGAATAGTGTGCGGGAGAGAGAACTTTCGTCCTGAGTTGATTGCATACATCAACTTTGCTTCAGAGTGAGACACAGTAGTCTTTGACGTAGACTTTGGTCTAAGACAATTGATTACAATCTTATGAAGCAGAATGTTGATAGCATTCATCCTGGAATAGGTAATTTTCTTCTCTGCGTCCCTATCTTTGACAAGTTCCAGAGTAATACGAGCAGGTGAGACTTTGATTGGTAGATAACGTCCTCGTTCAACTCCAACTATATCAGCCAACATATTCACATCTACCACATAGACTTTGTCTAGTACACTAAACGATATTCTATTCTCATCCGAAAGCTAAGATTTGAATAGAAATAAGCGGTCGATGAGCATACCCGTCGTTGAGTCGAGCAAAAATTCTCAAGTTGAAACAAATTCAACTTTTCTCTTAAGTTTATGTTGATGGCGTCCGGGAAGTCAAAATCTACACTTCTAGGGTTTATCACCCCTCTTTTCATCAGCCTTGAATACACTTTTTCTTGATCCTTGGATTTGAACAAATCCATCGATTTCCTTTCACCTTTGCTGCCACTCCCATTTTCGGTTGAAATTCAAGGAACATTCTGTCATCATCGTTCCCTTCAATTAAATTTTGTCCTTTCATAAGAGGATCACTTGGAATGTTCGCAAGTGCTTCCTCTCGCTGTTCCTTTCGGGGCGATTCCCAATTTCTCCATTTTCTTCAGAAATCGATACTCATTCCCATAATCTTTGTCCTTAAGGAAGTCATCTATAAATTTCAACGAAGAACCTGCGCTTTTCAACGCACGATAAAGTTTATATATAAAGGAGGGCTTTTGGACTCTTACTGGGTCAGCATCCTCGATTATCTCTTCTTCCAAAGGATGACTTGCACCTTGTGGGGCAGGAGGCGTTGAATGACGTGGATGAGAGCGAATCGGACTTTGTCGCTGACTTGTTAAGTCTTCTTCCTCGGTGAGATCGAAGTGAGTCGGTCCCTTCTCCATTCTTTGTGGTCCCCCGCTTGCGATTCTTGATGATTTCCTCGAAGAAGACATCTTTCTTTGTCGCTGGAAGATTCCTTCTCTTGCTTTCCCAAGAATAATGACCACTTTCTCGAAGACGAACAAGCAGTAAAACAGTATCGGGAGGAGAGTGCCTTTTAGGGTTTTGAAGATTGGAGAATAGAAAAACTGTATATATATATATAACTCAGTTTTGAAAAGGGAAGTTCAAACGGTGTAAGGAAAGCGAACAATTTATTATTTTCAAAATCAATAACTGCCAAAATTATTCCTTTAAGCAGATAAGATTTTAAATTTCATGCGGATTATCGAATAACTGAACGAAAGATCGTACCTTTTAGAGTTTAAACGAAAATTCGTACAACTTACGCCTATAACCACGAGAGTCTCGAGTCGAGGATTTAAAGTCTGAAAGATTAGAGTCTTAGAGTTGGTGAGTCTCTAGACTTTAACTTCTTCAGGCTTCAAAATGTTGAGTCTTGAACGGATAAGATTGAATTGATTTTTCTCCAAAGGCTTTGTGAATATATCCGCTAGTTGACTCTTTGAATCAACAAATTGAATCGAGATTTCTCCATTTTGAATATGATCTCGATGAAGTGATGTCGAATCTCAATATGCTTTGCTCTTGAATGAAGGATTGGATTTTTGGTGAGATTGATCGCACCGGTGTTATCACATCTGATTTCGTGCATGAGTCTTCAATCCCAAAGTCTTGTAGCTGTTGTTTTATCCAGAGAATTTGCGAACAGCAGCTTCCAAGAGCTACATACTCGCTTCTTCGTCGTTGAGAGAGATACAAAGTGCTTTGCTTCCTTGAAAACCAAGACACCGTCCCCTGTTTCCAAGTATTTGACAAATTCCAGAAGTGCTTTTTCTATCGACTCGCAACCGGCCAGATCTCGCGTCCGAGTATCCTAGAAGTTTAAAGTCTCCTTCTTGGGATACCGAGACCGATGCTTGAAGATGAGGCAACGTATTTGATAACACGTTTTACCGCACCGAGATGGGATTCTCTCGGGATCTGATTGAAACCTAGCACAAATGCAAACACTCAACAAAATATCAGGTCTAGAAGCAAGTAAGATAGAGAAGTGAGCCGATCATGCTCCTGTACAGCTTTTGATCTACTTTCTTCCCTTCTTCATCCTTGTCTATCTTCGAGAACATGACATTGGTATGTCAGTCTTTTGCAATTTTTCAATCCAAACCTTTTGACAAGGTCATTCGCATATTTTTCTTGATGAATAAAAGTTCCTTCCTTCATTTGTTTAATTTGAAGTCCAAGAAAGAATGTTAATTCTCCCATCATACTCATTTCAAACTCATCCCTGCATAGACTTAGAAAATTTCTCGCATAGACTTTCATTAGACGATCCAAAAATAATATCATCCACATATATTTGAACAAGTAAAAAAATTTTGCTTTCCTTTTTGATAAACAAAGTAGTATCTACTTTACCTTTGACAAAACCATTTTTTAATAAGAATTTACTTAGTCTGTCGTACCATGCTCGAGGTGCTTGCTTTAAACCATACAAGGCCTTTTTCAGTCTAAAGACTGAATGTAGTTTCTTTGGGTCTTCGAACCCGGTGGTTGTTCCACATAGACTTCCTCATTGATGAATCCATTTAGGAATGCACTTTTGACGTCCATTTGGAATAACCTGAAATTTTTATAACAAGCAAATGCAAGTAATAGACGAATAGCTTCTAACCTTGCTCTTTGGAGCATAAGTCTCATCATAGTCTATTCCTTCTTCTTGCGTATATCCTTTGGCCACGAGTCTTGCTTTGTTTCGTACGACTTTTCCTTCTTCATTCATCTTGTTCCTGAATACCCATTTGGTTCCAATAACAGTTTTACCTTTTGGTTTAGATGTCAATTCCCAGACATTATTGATGTTGAATTGTCGAGTTCTTCTTGCATAGCTTCGATCCAACTTTCATCGATAAGGCTTCTTCTATGCTTTTTGGTTCGATTTCAGAAATGAGAGCCACAGCACTAGATTCTTCATGCCTTTTGATCGGGTGCGTATTCCTTCATTCATTTCGCCAATAATGAGATCTTTAGGATGACTGGATTTATGCTTCCGATTCTTGGTTGTTCTTCCTAGTTGATGATCTCTTTCTTTGTTTGAATCTTCATGTGCTTCTTGATGTTGGACTTCCGAGGGCGAGATGCTTCTTGAGTTGTAAGCATTGGAAGGTCTCGGAGTCGGTTCAGACTCTTCATACCGAGTCTTGCTGGATTCATCTTGCATTGAGTCTTGGAATTTAACATTCGTTGATTCCTCCACTAACCGGCTTTTCTTGTTGTAGACTCGTAGGCTTTGCTTGATGTAGAATATCCAAGAAAGATGCCTTCATCGATCTTTCTTCAAACTTACCAACTCTATCATTTGCATTTTTCAAAATAAAACATTTGCAACCAAACACATGAAAGTATGAAACAATAGGCTCTTTACCTTTGAACAATTCATAAGGGGTTTTCTCCAAAATAGGTCTTAAAAATACTCTGTTTATAATATAACATGCTGTTGAAACAGCTTCAGCCCAAAATCGTGAAGAAATTTTGCTTTCAATTAAAAGAGTTCTAGCCATTTCTTGAAGAGATCTATTCTTTCTTTCCACAACTCCGTTTTGCTCTCCGGGAGTATATGGAGAGGAAAACATATGATTAAAACCAGATTTATCACAAAATTTCGTAAAATCTTTATTTTCAAATTCACTTCCATGATCTGTTCTTATGCTTGAAATTGTACATCCTTTTTCATTTTGAATCTTTTTGGCAAATTTTTCAAAATACGAAAAGGTTTCGACTTATTTGAAAGAAAATATACCCAAGTAAAACGGGAGTAATCATCCACAATTACTAGGCAATATTTCTTACCTCCAATGCTCGGGTTCTGGTTGGTCCGAAGAGATCCATATGAAGCAATTGAAGTACATGATTAGTAGAAACATGATTTATTTGCTTAAATGAATTTCTTACTTGCTTTCCCGAGAATGCATGGAGTGCATGAATCGACTTTTGGTATGGCAATTTAGGTAGACCTCGAACAAGCTTCTTTGATGAGATTTTGGCTAATTGTTTCATATTGACATGGCCAAGCTTTTCGTGCCATAAGACTGCTTCATCTTGAATTGAGATTAGGCATTGTGCTTCATTTGATTTTACATCAAGAAGGTAGATATTTCCATGTCTACGACCCATGAAAGACTGAGTTGAGTCTTTGCTAATTCCAGAACACGTGCCTTCTTGAAAGGAGATCTTGAAACCAGTATCACACAATTGGCTAATGCTTAGAAGATTGTAGTTGAGTCCTTCCACTAGAGAGACATTGCTTATTGTGAGATTTCCAATTTTCACGGTTCCAAAACCCACAATGCTTCCTTTGCTGTTTCCACCAAATGAAACTTTTCCACCATTCACTTAAACAATCTTTATGAAGCAATTTGAGTCTCTGTCATGTGTCTTGAACATCCGCTGTCAAGATACCACTTCACTTTCTTTTGACAGAGACCTGCATTCAAAGAAGAGTCTCACGCTTTCTTTGGTACCCAAATTTTCTTGGGTCCTTTGGCGTTAGTAGAATAAGCATTACTAGGCCATATTCTCTTAACAGGCTTCCAAACCATAGGACATTCTTTTTCAAAATGATCATGACTGTTACACTTTGAACACCTTAGAGCACTTCGACCTACAGACTTTACAAAAACTTTCTTGAAATGATTTTTGTAAGTCTCCTTTGTTGGTCTATTCTTAATTCTTTCTTTTACTTTTGGAAAATCAATTAAAGAAATTGTTTCTGCTGTCATACCCAAACCAGACTTGTTAAAGTAAGGTCTTTGACCTGAAAGAACTTTTTCAAGTTTTTCAGACCCTATTGAAAATTTCTTTGAAATATTTGATAAGTCAGTTTTTAAGAAAGCATTTTCTTTTGAAAGTTTATCTTCATTCTCCTTAAGAGTAGAAAAATTTAAGTCTAAACTTTTCACTTTTTCTTCTAAAATATTTTCCTTTTGTTTTAGAACTAAGTTTTCCTTTTTCAGTTCGGAAATCCTTTTTAGAGAAGTCTTAAGACTAAAACATAATTCATCAATATACTTAGAGACTTTGACAGAACTTTATAATCACTTACCTCACATTCACCGCCCGAGTCGATCCAGTCCGAGTCCGATTGTGCCATCGGACATAGGTTAGCATATTCCTCATCACTTTCTTCACACTCTGTATCGCTCCAAGTTTCGGCTTTGAGAGCTTTTCGAGACTTTTCAGCTTTTCCTCTTTTCTTCTTCGGGAGAGGACAATTTGGTCGATGTGTCCCTTTTTCTTACATTCGAAACAAACTACATCTTTGTTTGGTTCCTCATTATCAACAAACTTGGTTTGCTGTTTCTGAAAACTTTGTTTCCTTGGGTTGAACCTTCTTCCTTTTCTATTCAACTTTCTGAACCTTCTAATCATAAGAGCAAGCTCCTCATCATCCGGATCTTCTTGAGTCCGTATCATCGAATCATCGTTAGATTTTAATGCAATGGATTTCTTACCTCTTGGATCTTCTTCTTCATTAATTCGTTCCACTTCATAAGATCGAAGAGTTCCAATCAGCTCGTCTACGAGATAATGGCATAATTCTTTGCGTCTCTCTTATTGAAGTCTTTATATGATTCCAATCCTTGGAGAGTCCACGCAGTAGCTTGTTCACCTTCATAGGATCAGAAATTTTCTGTCCTTGATTCTCAAGGCCATTGACAATATCTGTAAAACGGCTAAACATGTCGGTTATAGATTCTCCTTGTTTCATTTTGAAGGCTTCATATTGACCAAGGAGAATGTTGATTCTCGGGTCTCCTTTACTCGGTCCGTCCCTTCATAAGTAATATGTAATCTATCGAGACTTCTTTAGCTGTATCACAAGAAGATATTCTGTTATATTCAGTTGGTGATAAAGCACAATATAAAGAGTAAATTGCTTTTGCATCGAGTGCTTGTCTCTTGTTTATCTCTTCTTGAGACATTCATTTGGGTTCAACAATATCTTTCCCTCTTTCGGATACTGATGCAGCAGTAGGAGTAATTCCTCTTTCCACCACATCCCATTCCAGAGGATCCTTTGATCGTAGAAAAGCTTTCATTTTGTTTTTCCAGATGTTGTAATCCTTTCCATCAAAGTAGGGTGGTCTTGTATTGCTTTGCCCTTCCATCAGCCCGGTGCTAGCATACTAGCCATGGATCTTTTACTCGAAGTAAAACACTTCAAATAAAGTAAGAACACAGGCTCGATACCAATTGATAATGCTAGTACGAATACCTAGAGGGGGTGAATAGGTTTATGAAAATTTTCTTGCAGTTTGCGCAATACTTAAACAGATGAAGGATTAAAAAAAACAATCGTAAGGCGAGTAAAAGAAAGAGAGAATTCAACACAAGGTTTATAGTGGTTCGGCTTGATTCAAGCCTACGTCCACTCTTTCGCACCGACAGCCGATTGGCTGGATTCCACTATGAACAAAGAGATGTTACAGTGTTGATCTTCCTTGATTTCTCGATGTAGATGATCTACTACACTCGCTCAAGGTATCACCAAGTACAACCACTCTCTGTGTATACAATTTCGCTCGAACAGTCTCGACTAACAATCAAGGTTCTTCGGACTCGGAATTTATCTATCGATCACACACTTAAAACAACTAGAACGTCTTCCTTTTATACTCCTTTATGCCATCATAGCCATTGGCACTTACCAAAGGAATTCCTCCAATCTACCCGTTGGACGGAATCAATTAAGAAGATCATCCGAGCTATTTAAGGAATCGATGATAGCCCATCAATCTGTTCGCCCATACAATCAGGATTTTGGTTTCCAAGAATAGAACATTCCAAGAATGTTTCGTCGACCATCAGATCTTTAATTGATCTTAGATAAGAATCAAAAGAATCCGAAATGATTATCCAACCAAGGGATCTATTCCGAGGATTGGATCAAATCCCCAACCATATACTTCGGCTTCGGATATCCTACGCAACTGGATTAGAAAGACTGTCAGCGAGAATAATCTTGAGTCTTGAGTCTTGAGTCTTGAGTCTTGAGTCTTGAGATTACAAAGTCTTGAGACTTCAAACCAATGATATCAAGACTAGACTGATAGAAATGTTTTGTCAGCTTCAAAATCTTCTGGAAAGATTTCTCCAACACTTAGTCCTTGTTGTTGTCTTCGCCAGATTAGTCTATCAAGCTGTAGCAGAGGATGTGCAGTATGAGGCCTGCGTACCTCTGAACTGTAGATATGGCCCAAATAGCGGCTACCCTTTTTGGATTTCCGGCGAGCAGGAGTCCTATCGTGGCTCTTCGAATTTCCAGATTACCTCAGAGATACATACCCTATCCTAACTTTCTCGGACAGTGAGTTCATGATCAAAGATATCTTCTATGCGAACCATTTGTTCCTTCTAGTTAATGCCCCTGTGTACCTGGAATCCTGTGGTGCACTGCCGCGTAATATCAGCATTGAAAGGACGTCTTTCAATCTTAGTTTCACAAATGCCGATTTATTCTTCAACTGCAATTGCACCTAGCAGCCCACAGGTTTTACATATCTTGCGGACTGTGCTAGCAACTCCACCACTACTCTTTTGCTTTTTTTCTCGAGGAAGGATCGCAGGAAATGGATTTGTATTATGCCGTCAGCTCCTGCTACTCTGCAGTTAGTGTACCTGTTGACGTCAATCCAAATATCGCTAGCTTGAGGACTATGAATTACAGTGAGATTACGGAGAAGGGGTTCCTTTTGAACTGGACTGCAATTAATTGCAGCAACTGTGAGGGAACTGAGGGACGGTGCGGGTTTGAGAACAATAATTGTGTTTGCTTTTGCCCAGACGGTCCTCATTCTCAAACCTTCTATGATGTTGAGTGCATGGGGGAGTCTTTTCGGTTTTTTCTTCTTGACTAAGTTTTCAAATCTACTACTCTGCTTGATCTTTCATTTCTATGTGCGGAGGTTGGTATCTACGTCCCACAACATTCAATGGTTAAAATGTATTGAGTGAGGCTGAAGCTACACCATATTCACAGTAAAAATTTTCAAATGCTGGACCAAAACAACTTGCTTTTCTTTGTGGGGCACAGGATCAAAGAAAGAAAGAAAGAAAGAAAGCTTCCATGAATAGTGGTGCTAAAATCTGATGAAGTGTTTAGTTGAAATATGTAACATTCATAGATTTGAACTGTAAATATAATTAACACCATCATGCTATAGGTTTTCATTGTGACATGACCTTATTTATTATTAGTATAAGCACTATAATGAGTGTGGATCCAAGCATGGGCCATATATGCTTCGATTCAATACATATGCACGCTTCAGACCACTTTTTGCCTTGCTTGGTATTGGCTTTGAAGTTGAAGAACTAGCACACAACAATGATAGGAGTTAGGACCAACTCAGACCAACTCCATTCGATTTTTTTGCAAATGCTTTCTATGCTCTCTCCTACCTATTTCTTCTGTCCTCTGCAATACTCTGCCTCATTCCGGTCCGGATGAATCACAAAACTTCATGTGAGTAGCTAATTGTCACCAATTGGTCATCATCATCATCTTCACCAACTTAGTCGATCTGGCTCTATTGGATGATGCACAATACGAGGCTTGCATGCCTCAGAATTGTAGATATGGGCTAAACATCAGCTACCCTTTTAGGATTTATGGTGAACAAGAGTCCTATCGGGGCTATCTGAATTTCAAAATCACCTGCAAGGAGATATATCCTGTCCTGACTTTCTCGGACATGGAATTCACTATCAAGGATATCTTTCATGCGAACAATTGGTTCCTCCTGGCTAATGCCCCTGTGTAGCGGGAATCCTGTGATGCTCTACCCCATAATATCAACCTCGAGGGGACGACTTTCAATCTTAGTTCCACTAATGCTGATATGTTCTTCTACTATAGTTGCACCTCGTAGCCAACATGTTTTTACAAGTCCAGTGGACTGAGCTGGCAACTCCATGCACCATTCTTTTGCTATTTTTTTTTTCCCGCGGAAGCATTGCGGGAAATGGATTACTATTCTGTTGTTAGCTCTTGCTATTCTGCAGTTAGCACTCCTGTTTCTGTTAATGTCGATTTCACTAGTTTGAATCGCTAGCTTGAAGAAGGGGTTCCTATTGAACTGGACTACAATTAATAGTTAGATCTTTAGGTCGGCATCTGCTACCCATAACATCAAAAGGTATAAAAAAATTGAGTGAAGATGCTCCAACTTCACTGTAAAATTTTGCAAGGGTTGGGCTAAAACTACTGGTTTCTTCTTGGGCTTTTATTATGAACACAACCAAATGAAAAGGAAAACTACGTCTCCACAAATGGTGCTAAAATCTGATCACTTGGATAGTTGAAATATATTATTGATAGAGGTGAACTGCGCACTTAATTATATCTTTGCACAATCAATAAAAATTCTGTTCATGATGATAGTGGAGAAATAAATACTGAAAATGTTTTCACCGTTATTATTACTCTTTATACGTTCCGTGGATAATGTCCTCAAGCTTTTCCGATTTCTTCACCCTAGCTTAGACTGTGGACTCGCTTACCGCTGCAAACAAAACTCTCCGATCTGTTGGGTCCCAAGACATCTTATGGGAACCTCATATTTTGATGTTTCTATCTTTCTATGTTTGTATCTTTCTGCAATAGTTAGCTAGTCATCAATTCGAAGTTATCAGATTGCAATTCGTTGACACATTTTTCACTCTTGATGACTGTTGTCTTAGGAAAACAAAGGGTTGGACTGAAAATTGGAATAGGTAATTATTTCAAGACTTTCTCTTCCGCTTCTCTACATTCTCCTCCGCAATTTGTTGCGACTTTTTGGCAGTAATCTTGCATCGTTGCTCAATGGAATCAATATTTTCAAAATATCCTAGAAGCCTTGAAGAAGTGAGATTGCTATTCAAAAATATTCTCCATTTTTTCAGGAATGGCTGCATTGGGAGCTGGAATTGGGATTAGGGGTGAGCGGTTCCCGGTTCCTTACAGGTTCCGCTTGGAACCTGGAACCTACCATCGGGTACAGGTTCCTCATTTTTTGGAACCTGGAACCTACCCATCATAACCAAGAGCCTGGAACCTACCCTGTCACAGGTTCCGGGATCGGTTCCAGGTTCCAACAGGTTCCAACGGGTTCTTTTTTTTTTCATTTTTAGTTTAAAAAAAATGCTTCTATTGGAACTTACCCAATGATTAATTAGCCAAGCTATATTCCCTTTATTTGTGGCATCGATTACAAGTTCTTCACTGATCTTGAAGAGCTGCACAATGTCTCATCATGTTTAGAAGACAAACCGACAGATAATGCAGATCATGATTTCAATGCTAATCAATGAACCTGATGAGCCAAAGAGACAAAGCTTTGGGAGGGAAAATCATGAAGAAACACACTTCCTTAACTCCACTCTTTATGATAATGAAAAAACGAAAAACATTTGAGAATACAAATCGCTGTACTTGTCTCTTTTTATCATGTCCTCCATTTCCAAGAATAAATGAAAAGTATAATGACAAATACAGCATTTCCGTCCAACTAAAGCATAACATGCAAATAATGAGGTAGTTTTCAGAAGAGAGTACCATTTCTCCTTCCTGAATATTTCTTCGAGTAAAGGGTCCCCATCCATGTATACCAGATTTACCAAAACATATTCGATGCTTTTCTGTCCTCTGAAACAGTAATTTAATATTAGCCATTATGAAAGACACATCAAGCAAAATGCGATGATAAAAATTGGAGGAGCAAACGTACTTGTTAATGACCATGACATAGTTATAATCAACCTCTTGGCTATCGAACCTTTTGCATAATCGTCCAAGTAAAATCATATTTTTCCAGGACAAGGCAGCATGCACCATATAGTTTTTAGTCAATGGATCATAGTTGTTAAATCTTCTAGGCAATAGACTTAACAAAACGGCTCTCGACATGAGATTGAAGCAGAGAATTAAAACATGTAGACAAGGGGAACTAATCTAACCTATGATCGGCGCAATATATCAACTTCTTTGTTATTTGACTCCCACTCTTCTCCAGGTAGTGTAACTGAAAACAAAGAAATAGAATCAGTGTAAACTTACATGAGTATCTATCTAACATATCCTTCCTTGAAATCCAACGGCAAAGAAAATAGAAAGAAAGCAAGAGCGAGCGTCAAATAGATTAAAAAATCCAGCTCAAGAAATTCTACCAATGTTAGTTCTGATAAAAGTCATGAAAATAATATATATCTATATAAGGACTTACTTCCATGCTGTGTCCTGCTCTTGCAGCACACATATCTTGAAAATAAGTAGGACATCTGATGCATTGAGTGCAGGAACCATGAGTCTGCTTACATATTACACAACTCTGCACCACAAGCAAAGAAAAGCATTTGAAAAGAAGCACTGAGCATCTAGAAGTTAATGGCAAATAAACTAAGCAGTAGACAACAAACAAAATCAACACATCAAACTCAAATACTCAACTGAACAGTAAGCTGCTATAAAGCTATTATGAAATCAGGTTCTCCTCTATTGCTAAACGCTTTTATCATTCCCACAATAAGTACAATCCACCACATCAAAGAAACAGCAATCTTCAAAACTGTAAATCTAAATAAGTATGGATTACCTTCAAAAAAGAAGTTGGAGGAATTCTAAGTATTCCAGTGGCTGGTTCCATTTTCTCATGATTCAGAAAGCCAACTTCAGGGCAAAACCACGCGCATGTGACATGAACCCAGAGCAGCTCGACATCCGTTGGCTTCAAAGCACCCCCTAGAGACCAGCATTTAAGCTAGTCAAAATAATTTCAAGCAAGAAAATACTAACTCACACAACACCAAGACATAGATTTAGAGCAAAAGTCAGACAACTGTGATAATGAATTTCATATGATACGGCTTCCTCAAAATCCCAATAGTAATATTTCTAAAAAATCAAAAGTGATATATCTAATATTGTCACCATGAACGTCAAATAATTTAAAAGTATAAGAAACAACATATGAGGACAATAGGAGATTAAGACATTGAATCTAACCTTCTATCGACAAAGACAACACTTTGCCTCCTCACATCGGGCGTTTCACATGCCCTGCAAACCCATGAAGTGAAGTCTTGGACGTTGTTTACCCCATAACATTCTTGATGCACAGCTATCTGAAACCTGCAATCAAGAGTGAATCCAGTTCATTTACAGAAGAAGACAAACTATCTGGCGACCTTTGATTCAAATACCAAAAAAAA
Organism: Eucalyptus viminalis; assembly: GCA_014182385.1. Classification (NCBI taxonomy): domain Eukaryota; kingdom Viridiplantae; phylum Streptophyta; class Magnoliopsida; order Myrtales; family Myrtaceae; genus Eucalyptus; species Eucalyptus viminalis. The sequence goes on along the minus strand of CM024527.1, from coordinate 8,922,622 downwards.
GGTGGACAAATGCTATCTGAAAAGATATAAGACCTGTTGCAGATTATCATTTTGTTATAATCCCAATCTTCAACCCATCTACATACGGCACACCTTCCCGTCGTCCATTTAGCAGAAACAGGCACATAACTCTCTGCCAAAAAGATAAAATAAATAATAAAGCACTTCATTCATTCCAAACACTAAGATTCTTTTTTTTCGCAGCAGGGGGAATTCTACTCGCAAACTTCAGCCTCTAGCTTTTGTTTTCGAAATATCTGCACTTGATATAATAGTAAAGGAAGTAACTAAAACGATCAATTTAGTAAACATAAACCTTAATTTCCTCATCATGAACTTTGCCTTCGCAGTTTCACTAGCAAGATCAACAGGGTCATGTGCCTTATGACAAATAGCATATTATCAACATTCAGGGTTTGAGCAACTTCATAACAAAACAGGCAATTCATTGCACGAACGGATCTTCACCTGATTAAGATGCCGGCAAGCAACAAGGCACAAATCATCTTTCAAATTGCAATAGAATTGAACAAGATCTTCAAGTTTTAATTCAATGCCAAAACTTTTAAGCAAATCCACAGGACTAGTTATAGACTTCTGCAAATTTGGTCCCATGGTAGACATCCTTATGCTCCCAAGAAATATCCTTTAAGACGTTTAGGTTATTTCCTAATCTAGACACTGGCACACTGTGGCTTGAATTCGACCCATCAACACCGAGCCATGGAGTGCTTGTGCCAAAGCTCTGGGGTTCATCTCCTCTTGGTGTATAGGCACGCTGAAAATCCCATTCATCAATAGGGAAAACCAGTTAGTAAATTCAACAGACTTTTATTATCCTTATAGGCATTTATTAAAAGGAGTAATCTGAAATGCTAAAAAAAAAAAGGGCGTAATCTGAAATGCTAAAAAAAAAAGGAGTAAAAAAAAAATAATACGACTTTGGTGACAGCTCATGCTTCAATAAATCAATTTAGTTCCTTAAAATGCTTGATTAAGTGCTAAATAATGAAAGTTACACTAGGCAATTTCATCACCCGCACGTTTCTATCAAATGATGTCGTGGGAAAAATTGTGCATTCCCGGCTGTCCTACTAACTTTATGCAGTTGGCATACCTGGGAAAATTTGTTTAAATCACCAAAAGACTCATAGCTCATGCTTTGATGCAGCTTCTGATAAAGCGTCTTCAAGTTCACAAAGATTTTCGCCAAAGTCAACACTCCTCTCCGATGTACTTGTCTTTGCGCCATTATCAGCAAGCTTCAGATCATCCTGGCATAAAAAATTCATAAAATAGAGATTTTAGCCTCTGAAGGAGCAATATGCGAGCGGAGGTGGCCTCGAGCAGGGGTCAGCAAGCGGTGGCGTCGAGGGCGAGCGGTGGTGGCGTCAAGGACGAGTGGCGAGCCAGAGGTCAGCCGCGGTGCCATCGAGGGCGAGCGAAGATGGCCTCGAGTAGGGGTCAGCGAGCGGTGGTGTCGAGGGTGAGCAGCGGTGGCGTCGAGAGCGAGGGACGGTGGCGCCGAGGGCGAGCGGAGGTGGCCTTGAGCAGAGGTCAGCGGTGGTGGCGTCGAGGGCGAGCGGCGGTGGCGTCGAGCAGAGGTGGAGAACAGACGGGCGAAGAGAGAACCGTGAGTGAAAAGTGTTGTGAGTGAAAGTGAAATTTGATTTGGGGTTTTTTTAGCCCTAACTAGACCGGTTCCGGTTCCAGTTCCGGTTCCTACAAAAAGGGAATCAGGAACCGGAACCGAGAACCGCCGGTTCCCAAAAAAAGGGAATCAGGAACCGGAACCGGTCCCTTTAGAACCGGGAACCGAACCGGAACCTCCGGTTCGGTTCCCCGGTTCCCGAGTCGCTTCTACCCGGGAACCACGCTCACCCCTAATTGGGATCACCCTTATTTTAATGCTTTCCTTAAGGAAGAAACCGGTGATCAGAATTATTATGAATTTGATAAAGCCTAGGAGCAAACAATTCGATGGCGAAATGAAGATTGAGGGACTCGTCTCTTCCAAAAGATACACCTACAAAGATATCAAGAGGATGACAACCTCTTTCAAAGAAAAGTTAGACGAGGGTGGCTATGGCTGCATGTATAAAGGCAAGCTTCAAGATGATCAATTTGTGGCAGTAAAGCTTCTAAAGAAGCCAAAAGGCAATGCTGAAGAATTTTTCAATGAAGTTGCGAGCATAAGTAGGACTTCTCATATCAATGTTGCTAACCTCTTGGGGTTTTGTTTTGAAGGAAGCAAAAGAGCTTTGGTTTATGAGTTCATGCCCAATGAATCACTCGAAAAATTCATATTCAGCAAGAGTAACACTTTGGAGGTAGATCAGCTATTGAGTTGGGACACATTGCACCAGATTTCGCTCGGCATAGCTCATGGGCTAGAATACTTGCATAGAGGATGTAATATAAGGATCTTGCACTTCAACATAAAGCCTCACAACATTCTTCTTGATGCAAACTATCGTCCCAAGATTTCTGACTTTGGTCTTGCTAAAATATGCCCAAGAGAAGAGAGCATCGTGTCATTGCTTGGTGCCCAAGGCACCACTGGATACATTGCTCCGTCATAAGGAACATCGGAGGGGTTTCTCACAAATCGGATGTCTATAGTTATGGCATGATGGTTCTAGAGATGGTTGGCAGGAGGAAAAACATTGAAGTCATGGTAGATCATACGAGTGAAATATACTTTCCTCATTGGGTCCACCGACACTTGGAGCTCCGAGAAGAGCTTCGCCTGCATGGGATCACGAATGAGGAGAATGAAGGAATTGCAAAGAAGATGATTGTAATAAGCTTATGGTGCATTCAGATCGATCCAAGAGCTCGACCATCGATGACCGGAGTTGTGGATATGCTAAAAGGTAGTGTTGAGACCTTACAAAATTCCTCCCAAACCATCATTGTCATCACTTTCAAGATCACCCGAGGCTTGTCCATGTGAAAGTTCATCTATTCCAGAGAGAAATGACTCGGGACAATTCAATATAATTACATCAGACTAACATAGTTTGTAATAGAGTATTTACAAGGGTCAACATATCTATTGCTTCTGGCCTGGACCCGCATATACTTCATGTGCCTTTTAGCAGAGACGTCCACGACTTCTTTTAGAATATATATTTGAGCCCTTCCTTTTGCATATATTCGAAAGAAGCGTCTTCTCATCGTGTATGTAATATAATGGAAATACAATAAGTCAAACTGGTCAAAGATGTCCTTCTCCAACAAAAAAGAAAATCAACGAGAACCAGATTTGATTCGGATTACAAAAATGCCATTTAGATTTTGAAAAAAATCAATAAATCCTCCAAATGGATCAGATTTCGTACATGACTTAAATAGTAGACATAATTTATTGCGTCAATGCACAGTACCGGCAATCCAAATTTCGAAATTCAATGCTTTCATGTATATCATATGTATATATGTATTTGGTATGATGTTTAGACCTTTTTTCTTTAGCAGTTTCCCAGGATTATTGTTCCGTAAAGTATTATAATCGAAAATTTTAGAAAATGAAAATACTACAACCTTATAGCTCTTGATTATGTATTAAATTTTGCTCGCAATGATTTGAGATCATTAATCTCTTAATCGTAGCTACGTATATTGTTGACACCTAATTTTTTTTTCTCAAATAGATACTTAAAAAAAAAAACCCGCCTTTCCTTCGTTTCCTCACATGGGCCTAGGCCCCGACCCCTTCTTTTCCTTCTTCTCTTCCAAGCCCGGCCCAGCCTTTCCCTCCACGCGTAAGCCCGGCCCTCTCCTCCTCTTTCCCTCTTTTCCTTACGCATTCTGCTACAGTGAAGAGGAAGGACGCTGGGTACGAGCAAAGGAGACGACAGAGGCAGAGGAGGCAGGGGGAGCGTTCGAATGGAGTTGGTGGTCGGGGGTCAGGCCAGCAGAGACGGCTGGCGTCGTAGGAAGCCATGCGCACCAGTCGGGTAGGTTAAAACAGAGATGGGAGCGAGGGAGACAAATAGGGGGATAGGAGACCGGGATAGAGAGAGAGAGAGAGGAGATTCGAGAGAGGGAAAGAGAGTCCGAGGGAAAGGAACTGAGAGAACGAGTGAGAGTGAGAAGGAATTCTTCGGTCGCTTGGCCACGCCGGAGTCCCGTTCGATGACCCCGACCGCTATCCTTGACGTCCTGACTTTGCTTTCCCAATACCCACATATCCGGTAAGTGTCCTTTTGGTCCGAACTTCCCTAGCCCCGAGGATTTTGACTCGGAGACACCAAGGCGACTGGCCATAGTTCAACTCGTCTCGAGCTCGTTGCTATATCTAGTATTCATGGATTTGTCTTCAAACAGCCTGTATCTGTTGTTTTCGAGCTTTGTTTGTCGATATTCTCGAGTCCGAATGTGAGTTCGAGTTCTGAAGATAGCTCTAAGTTTTCCTATCCATCCGTGTCCACCATTTGTTCGAAGAAATGCCCGAACTAAAACCTTTCGTTTTAGTCTTGGATTCCTACTTATGGTGATGATTCAAAGATGTGTCTTTTTTTTTTTTTGGGCGGTATAAGGCTTCTAAAGTCCGTGGGATATATTTCAAGTCAAGTTTCATTTCTACCAAGTTTGATTCTCCCCAAGTTCTTGGTTGCCTTTTGTTTTGTGTTTTGGTATGTTCTATGAAGGCTCTTTGCAGTGGTGGCGTGGCCATGAGGGTGAGTTTTAGACGAATGATGATGGGGATTGTTGTTGAAGGGCAGCGGTCCGATAACTGGTGGTATCTTGTGTTGGGGATCTGGGGATATACGCATTTGCGTGATCTCATCTGATGATGGGCGGACGTCGGTGAGACTTGGCGGAGTCTCGGGCATGGGCGTGGGCGTGGACGTGGGTGTGGGACTGGGAGAGAAGCTGCTGTTCAGGGGATGGGATGAGTCCAACTTGGACTCAAGACGTGGGGGGCCTTGTGTTTGGTTCAGGCTGAATTTTGTTGTTGGGCTTAGGTTAGTTTATTGGGTTTAAGGTTACTTTCATGTCTAAGAAGGAGCCGGGCTAATTTCGGACATGCTGGAAGTTGTTTTAAAGTGATCGTAGTGTAAGTGGGCTTAAGTGTTTTCCTTTGATAAATTTGGGCTTGATCTTGGCCCTTTTCCGAATGGGTTTAAGTCATTGAGCCCACTTCTTCAATTAGGCTTTTAGTGTTCATGACCCAAACCCATGAGTCCTTACCCGACCCACATTTGAATTGGGCCAAGGGCGCGGCCTGAGTTACAATTTTCGGGATAAAAAATTGCAATATATATATTTGAAAAATGCAAATGATCGAGTTAGTAAGTTTGAAGAAAAATCAGACGAAGGCATCTTCCTTGGATATTCAACTATAAGCAAAGCGTATAGAGTCTACAACAAGAAGACTCAATCTGTGGAGGAATCAATGAATGTCAAATTTCAAGATTATATGCAAAATGAATCTATTCAGACTTATCTTGAAGAATCTGAATTTGCTCCAGACTCTACAAAGTCTGAATTTCAGGAAGCAGCTCAGACTTCTAAAGACCAGCAACAAATGATTGTTGAAGATTCAAATGAAGGAAGTGATCATCAACCTGACAAATCAACCAGCAACTGGAAGCATAAGTCCAGTCATCCCAAAGATCTTATTATTGGCAACATTAATGAAGGAATTCGCACAAGATCCAAAAGGCGCGAAGAGTCTAGTGTTGTGGCTCGTCTTTAAATAGAACCCAAAAGCATAAAAGAAGCTTTATCTGATGAAAGATGGATTGAAGCTATGCAAGAAGAGCTCAGGCAATTCAGTATTAATGATGTCTGGGAATTGACTCCTAAACCGAAAGGTAAGTCTATTATTGGAGCTAAATAGGTCTTCAGGAATAAGATGGACGAGAAATGAAAGATCGTAAGAAAAAAAAGCAAGACTCGTGGCCAAGAGATATACGCAAGAAGAAGGGATAGACTATGGCGAGACTTACGCACCAGTAGCAAGGTTAGAAGCAATTCGATTATTACTTGCTTTTGCTTGTTATAAGAATTTTAGGTTATTCCAAATGGACGTCAAAAGTGCTTTCCTGAATGGATCTATCCATGACGAAGTCTATGTGGAACAACCACCTGGGTTTGAAGACCCAAGGAAACCAGACTCAGTATTCAGACTGAAAAAGGCCTTATATGGTTTAAAACAAGCACCTCGAGCTTGGTACGACAAGCTGAGTAAGTTTTTAATTCAAAACGGTTTTGTTAAAGGTAAAGTAGACACTACTCTATTTATTAAAAGATAAAGCAAAAGTGTTATGCTTGTTCAAATATATGTAGATGATATTATTTTTGGATCCTCTAATGAAAGTCTGTGTAAGAAATTCTCTAAGTCTATGCAGGATGAATTTGAAATGAGCATGATGGGTGAACTAACCTTCTTTCTCGGGCTTCAAGTGAAACAATTGAAGGAAGGAACTTTTGTTCATCAAGAAAAATATGCTAATGATCTTGTCAAAAAGTTTGGACTGGAAAATTGCAAAAAGACTGACATACCAATGTCAAGTTCCTTGAAGATAGATAAAGATGAAGGAGGAAAGAAAGTTGACCAGAAGCTATACAAGAGTATCATTGGTTCACTTCTTTATCTTACTGCTTCTAGACCTGACATTTTATTTAGTGTTTGCATTTGTGCCAGATTTCAAGCAGACCCTAAAGAATCTCATCTAAGTGCCGCAAAGCGCATTATCAAATACATTGCATCTAGCTCAAACTTTGGTCTTTGGTATCCTAAAAAGGGAGACTTTATTCTTCATGGATATTCAGACGCAGACCTAGCCGGATGTAGAGTTGATAGAAAGAGCACCTCGGGTACCTGTCAACTATTTAGAAGCAGGACAGTGTCTTGGTTTTCAAGGAAGCAAAATACATTAGCTCTTTCTACAGCAGAAGCAGAGTATGTAGCTCTTGGAAGTTGTTGTTCACAAATTCTGTGGATAAAACAACAGCTAAGAGACTTTGGAATTGAAGATTCATGCATAGAGATTAAGTGTGACAACACCAGCACAATCAATCTAACCAAAAATCCAATTCTTCACTCAAGAGCAAATCATATAGAGATTCGACATCACTTCATTAGAGATCATGTTTAGAATGGAGAAGTTTTGATTCAGTTTGTTGACTCAAAAAATCAACTGGTGGATATATTTACAAAGCTTTCTGAGAAAAATCAATTTGAGGTTATTCGTTCCAGACTCAACATCTTGAAGTCTGAAGAGGTTAAAGTCTAGAGACTCTCAGACTCAGACAATCGAGTTTTTTTTTTTTTTACTATAAGTTATTTTATTCTCTCTCTCAGATTAAATCTCGAAAAGGTACGATTATCTATCCATAATTGATTTTTGCTATTTCCGTGATTATCGCAATTTTTTTTTTTTCGAAAATGAAGTTATCTTAAATGGCAGTTATCTAATTTTTGAAAAAGGCAGTTATTTTTAAAAGGCATCTTTTTACTTACTTTTATGACGTTCCGAATGCCTCTCTTCGACTGTCCTATATACAAACGGTTCTTCTTCGCTTTACTCCAAAAATCCTAAAAAGCATCGATCTTCCACTTGCGTCTTCTTCTCTTGTTTAATCTTCAAAAAGTTGTCATCTTTCTTGGGAAAAACAAGTTTAGAATCTTCCGAAGACTGTGAAAGATGTCGTCTCAAAGGAAGTCTTCAAGGATCGCAAGCAGGGGACCGCAGAAAATGCGTGAGGGGCCTACTCACTTTGATCTCACCGAGGAAGAAGAGACTCCTAGTCAGCAGCAGAGCCCACAACATTCTCAGTAGCGTTCATCTCCTCCATCTAGTCCACAAGATGTTGGTCATCAAGAAGAGGAAGAAATCATCGAAGGCGTAGATCCTGTAAGAATTCAAAAGCCCTATTTTATTTATAAGTTTTACCGTGCTTTAAAGAGGACTGGTACTCCATTGAACTGCATCGATGAGTTTCTTAAGGACAAAGGGTATGGTAATGAGTGCATCTTTTTACGAAATATGGAGCGTTTGGGAATTGCCCCTAAGGGGTTGGCAGAAGAAACCCTTGCAAATATCCCAAGTGATCCGCGTGTTGGAGGAGTGAATCAGCCAGATGGAAATGATGATGACAAGTTGTACAGTCAATTTCAACCGAGAATGGGTGTTGCAGCAAGTATTCGGAGCAAAAGGACAGAGTTGTTTCGTTCGGAGGAACACAAGCATCTTTACACTAAGTTGCTGAAGCGTGGGGTGATAAACCCTAGAAGTGTAGATTTTGATTTCCTTGACTCTGTGAACATCAAATTGAGGGAAAAATTCAGTCTTCTTCAACTTGAGCAGTTTTGTTCTGAACCTATAGAAGCCTATGTTGAACTCACTGCATACTTCTATTCAAATTTCAAGTTTCCTTGATGCGAATAGATTCTCTTTTAGTGTCCGAGATCAAGATTATGTGGTGGATGTAGATATGTTGACTGATGTGATTGGGGTTGAAAGAGGGAGATATCAACCTATCAATGTGTCTATTGCTCGTGCCACATTGGAACTTGTTAAGGATAGAAGGACAGAGGGAAGGATTTCCTACTCAAGGATGCGTGCGTTCAACATTCTGTTTCACAAGATTATGATTAATTGCCTCAGACCGAAATCTACTTCAAAGACTGATGTTTCAAACTCAGAGGCAAAGCTGATGTATGCCATCAATGCTGGGAAAAAGTTTTCTCTTACTCACACTATTTTGTTCCACATGTATAGAGCAATGGTGAAGGACAAGGGTCAACTTCCTTATCCAGCTCTTGTGACAAAGTTATTCAGACATTTGAATGTTCAGCTTCCACGAATTCTCTGTGTTCGATCTAGTGATCACATCGTGGTAGGATTGAAAATGGTGTCTAAAATGCGTCTGAAGGAACTTAACAAGGCGTTGGAGAAATTCAAGGAGACAACGCCTGCCAAGACTCATCAAATCTCTTCAGTAGCAAAAAGAAAAGGGAAGGAGCCCATGGTTGCTTCATCCAAGAAAAGAAGAGCTCTCATCGTTGAGAATGAAGATGATGAGGATGACATCACAATTTCTGCTATGGCATTGAAGAACCTGAGTCGTTCTGTTCCAGAATCAATGGAACATCAAGAGAAAGACTCAGAACAGAGGACTGGAGAACGAGAAGATTTGGAAACAGAGGAGAGAGAAGCAGAAGAAAGAGATGCTGAGGAGGAAAGAATTGAAGCAGAAGAAGAAGAGGAGAAAGGAGAGAAAGGAGACCAAGAGGAAGGAGAGCATGAGGAACACTCTTCTCCACCTGAAGGCATGGAAACAGGGGGAGATCGTGAGAAAAGAGGAATGTCCTCATATCCTGCGACCAGTGAAGGAGTAAGTCGATCTCCAGCAGATCCAGAGGACATCTATGCCTCTCAATTTCCTGAGGAGGGACATGGTGTTTCAACGCCCAATCTGCGTAACTATGCTGATTTGCCATCGTCTGCCTTTACTCCATCTGATCGAGTAGAAGCTAGTACGTAGACTGATAATTCAGCAGATTTTCGCAGAATTCTCGATGTTCTCTTAGAATTGCGGGGTAAGATATATGCTTTGGGATACGAAGTACAGAATTTGCATACTGCAAGCCAATCTTCTTCAGTTTCTCTGAATGATTAGATCCAAGCCATTGCTTTTCAGATTCAAGCAAATGCTAAGGGTGAAGATGTAGCTCAATTGAAGGAAGAATTGAGAAAGCTGGAAGGCATTGTCCAGTCAATGGGAGATTTCCAACTTGTTCGTGTTCCCAAGCAATCTTGATTCCATTCTCTTTCCATCTCAACCTTTTTTTTCTGTTGACAAAAAGGGGGAGAGATGCGAGATTTGAAAACTTTGAACTTAAACTTGTTGAACTTTTGGTTTGTTTTGATGTTTGACTTGACTTGACTTGTGTGTCTGGATGTGGACTGAATTTGGGATTTGAATTTGACTGCTTATATTAAGTACTATTGATATCTTATGAATGTCTTTACTCACATGAAAGACTAACCTATTTTCTGTGGTTGTAGATTCTACTGTTATCATTAAGCCATTTATCTTTATAAGATATCCATATTTGTTTGAGTATTATTTTGCAGGTCAAAGTTATTCAAATCTGCAGGAAAGTTTTGTCACCATCAAAAAGGGGGAGATTGTTGGAGAAATCTTCCTGGAGTGTTTTGAAGCTGACAAAACGTTTCATTCAGTCTAGTCTGAAGATTTGCAGACTCTATTATTTAAAGCGTGAAGACCTCCGGACTGCCAGACTCAAGACTCAAAGTCTATCCTCATTAACAGTTTCTAGTTTGTCGAAGAAGGTCTATCCAGGACTGGATGTTTTGTTAAGGATTTGATCTTATCGACTGACGAAGATCTCATGGCTGGATATGACATAACGGAATCCTTTATTCGAATCAAGATTGATTAAGGATCCGATGATTGGCGAAGTATACTTGGAAGGTTCTACTTATGGAAACCGAGATCTTGATTGTATGAGCGAACAAGATTGATGGGCTATCGACATGTTCCTTAAATAGCTCGAATGATCTTCCTAATTGATTCCGTCCAATGGGTAGATTGGAGGAATTCCTTTGGTAAGTGCCAACGGGTATGATGGCACAAAGGAGTATAAAATGAAGACGTTCCAGTTGTTCGAGTGTGTGCGTGTTGACACCTAATATTTAAAAAAAATAATAAATTAAATGAAATTCAGTTTTTGAAAATCTTTGTTGTTGAAAATATACTCTCATTTCAAAAATTTAAAAAAAAAAAATTAACCATTTGATTTTTGGAGCCATTAGAAGTTGAGTGAATATCGCCGGATCTTCAACAATTTCAAGTCTTTCCTCTATAAAAAGGAATGCGAGGTTTCGGTCGGGGGGGGTGGGGGTTCCTCTTCATCGAAAAAAAAAAAAAGTGAAAAGTGAAAGGAGGAAAAAGAGAAAAGAGGGCTTCGATTTGTGGGAGAGGAAGAAGAAGAAAATTCAAAAGAAAAGAGGCTGTAGAAAATGCGAGAGAGGTACAGTAGGAGAGAGAGAGGGGATGTTTGGAAGAGAGTGAGCAGAAAAAGAAACAAAAAAAAAAGGGGGAGAAGAACACTGTTCTTCTTCCCCGGTGGGCTCGTCCACCGCTAGCCGCACCGGTCACCTCACCAGCACCACCTCACGCCGGACGCCCGTGCCTACACCTCCACCGCAAAGCACCACCGCACAGCCATTTTGAGGTTTCCTCCCGCGAGCTCGCGTCTAGCCCCCGCTCCCCGCCGTCGCAACCCAGCCCCAACGCTAGCAGATCTGTGATCCCCTGTAGTAGTCGCATCCCTAGCCGACTCACCGCCCCTGCCTCCTCATTCGCTGCTCGTGGCCTCTGACGGTAGCCGGCCCAGATCCGAGCGTCGACCCCCAAGCTTCGTCGCCGGAGCTCCTCGTCGCACGGCCCTTTCCGCCTGCACTCAGATCCGACGACGCCGTTTGAAGCCTGACGACTGCCGCCCGAGCCGCCCCCTGACAAACCCACTCCATCCGCAGCCGCACCGGTCACCTCACCAGCACCGCCTCACGCCGGTCACCCGTGACTCCACCTCACGCCGCTCGGACCTCCGCAGCACCTCGCCTCCTGCTCGCTTGGTGGCCAAAGCCCGCCGTACCCGATGCATGCGCCTTGCCTCCGGCGACCCGCAAGCCCGAACGCCTGCAGTGCTCGTGTCCAGCTCCGCTCGCCGATCTTCCTGTTTCGCCGCGCGACTTGACGCCAGCAGCTGCGACCCCGGCCTTTCACGTTTGTTGCTTGCGGCCCCCAATCGCCGACTCCACGTTCGCTGCCCGCGTCTACAACCGACCGTTGGCTCCTCGGTGACCAGCCGCACGAGCTGCAGAGCTTCACTTTTGGAAGCAAAGGGAAAAGAAAAAAAAAACAAAAGAAAAGGAGAAAAGCAAATTAGGTAGTTTGTTTTTCTCTATTTTCTTTATTTTGTTATTATTGTTCAATTTATAATATTGAGATGTGCTTTTCTTTTATAAATCTTGTAGGCATTAACTGCAAGTATTTTATCCCAAATTATGGTAATTATTAATTTGACCCGTAAGACGTCGGGTCATTTTTTTAATTACTTTAATTTTTAGGAATTTTGATAGTATTTCAATTGTTAAATCATTATAGAGTTAAAATAATTGTTAATTTAATCCGTGAGACAACGGATTTTTTTTTCGGTTATTTCAATTCTTATCTTCATTCTTTTAAAATAATTACTTGTTTGGAAAGATTAAAAAAAATCAAAAATCAAAAAGTAAATATTGCATTAGAGCATTTAGGTTTAGTAAATTAAGACTGTATTTTAGGGTTAGTAAAATTAGAATGGCATTTATAGGATTATAATTTTTAGATTATACTTTTAGATGGGTGATTTTTGTTAGGGCTAATTTTAAATAATGTTGGCATGTCTTGATTTTTTATATAGCTTTTAGGATAAAATATAGTTTAGTTTAAGTTAAATTGATTCCTAAAATAAATTAGAATATCATTCATTTTAGTTAGTCTAATTAGTTTTAGATTAAATCAATTTTCATTTAGTAAAACAAAAAGAGGAACAAAAAATGTTATGCATGCCATATGAGTTATAGTTTAATTTTTTTAATAAAAATGAAAATGCGAAAAGATGATCTTTGCTCCATTAAGTTACTTTCTTTCCAATAAAAAAACTATGTCATTAAAAAAATAAAAATAAAAGATCTTTTCCTTGGTTAGTTAATAAGTTAATTCATAATGAATCTCATATCGTCATTATTTAGCATAGGTTGCATGTATGCATTAAAAAATGAATGATCATAAAAAATCATAAAAGAGCATGCATGTAGAAATACCATGTCATTCATCCCATATCACGTAGCACATGCATATTTAGGATTATATAAATTAGATTGCATACATATAGTAATAAGTTTAAGTCATACCATATGAATTGCATCTCACATATCATTAAAGTAAAATCCATGCATATTAAATTTAGATTAAGATTGCATATAATTAAATTTTTTTAAAAGAAAAAAAAAAATTAGGTGTCATGTCATTTAGAAATCATGTTTAGGACATGCATTTTTATTAGCATTTTTTATTTGAATGTTATTTTATTGATTGCGCATCTGCATGACCACCATTTGCATGTTAGTAACTTAGGTTTAAATTAATCAACATTGCCTGCAAAATATTTTTTAAAATTAAAATAAAATGTATCAAAATGGCGTTAGACTAATCTAGCGTAACCATGTCCCTGGACCTATTGAATCTCTGGTTCGCAATAGTAAAGTATTCTCCCATACTTTACTTAGGTTTCTAACCAGCCCTAATTGGTTAGTGGCGGCTCCAAATTGAAATTGCATGTTTAAATGAGTTAATTTCTATCAAGTCGCGATTGGTAGGACTTGGGAGGGTCCGTATCAAAGTCTTCGGACTTAGTAATCCATTAACCTAAACTTTAGGATTGCCTTGAAAATTTAGGTCGCAACAGTGCGGGATAGAAAAATTACAAAGTCTAAAGCTCTTTGTTCTTAGTCAATTCATTTGCTGAGCGAAATATTGTACGCAAAAGAGAGTTTATATTCTAGAGAAACCTTGAGGAAGTGTGGTAGAGTATCTACACTGTGGAATCAAGGAAAGCTTTGCTGTAATAACTCTTTTGTTCATAGTGAAATCCAGCCGGTGGGCTGTCAGTGCGGAAGAGTTGACGTAGGCTTGGAATAAGCTGAACCACTATAAACCTTGTGTTCATTTCTCTACCCTACTCTCTGTTTTTACTTTGATCATAATTACTTGTGATAACAAAAAGGCGAGCTTCATTGTTATTGTCTAATATTGCTCACATATCACGAGAAATTGTTTTTGCACCTCTTCACCCCCCTTTAGGTGCTTATACTAGCTATTTCAAGTATGAAGAAAAAAAAAACGGGAAGAGAAGTGAAAAGTGCATTGTTGAAACATAAATTTTCAAATATGGGTCTCCATTGCATTTGATCAAGTAAAGAACACTCGAAGTACCAAAACTTAGCATAGGGGGACACTTAAGTGCCAAAACTTTGAAAATGTACACTTAAGTGCCAAAATTGGAGTAAAATGGATCACTTAAATGCCACTCCAGCCAAAATTCGGCCAAATTGCTGACATGGCAATTTTTCGGCAAGTTTGGTCCAAAATAGCATCGTTTTGCATGCTGATGTGGCAAGAAAATGCAAAAACGACGTCATTTTGAGTCGATGTATAAATAATAATATAAAATTTAATTATATTAAATTAAAAATTAATTTGATTTAAATTATTCTAAAAATTAAAAAACTAAAATTAAAAAAAGAGGGGGGGAATGGGGCGGCTAAGGGCTGAGTCCTCGCATCGCGGCCCTTGCCGCCGGTCGGCTGGGGGCCGGCGACCTCGGCCGACCCTCCCCCTCCATTGCCGGCCCTTCCGGCGATGGCGAGGGAGGTGGCAGCGGCGGCGAGGGCTCAACCCTCGCCCGCCCCCTTCGCCCCCCCTTTTTAGTTTTTTAATTTTTTTTAGAATGTTTTAAATAAAATTAAGTTTAAATTTAATTTAATTAATTTTATATTATTATTTACACATCGACTCAAAACGACGTCGTTTTTACATTTTTTTCGGTACATCAGCGTGCAAAACGATGCCGTTTTGGACAAAATTCACTGGAAAATTGCCACATTAGCAATTTGGCCGGATTTTGGCCCGAGTGGCACTTAAGCGATCCATTTTACTTCGAAACCGGCACTTAAGTGTACCTTTTCAAAGTTTTGGCACTTAAGTGTCCCTCCGTGCCAAGTTTTGGCACTCCAGGTGTCCTAACTCCATTTGATCAAAATTAGGGATCTAATTTATCACATAAGTTGACCCCCTAACTCAAGAAATTTTGACCCCATAAAATTTAGTATTCACATTGCTTGGTACATCTCATCATGATTAGGCACATTAAGATTTCAGAATTTTCACTATGGTGTGGATAATCCAATTCACAGATAACAACTAAAATAAAAAAAAAAATTAGAAAGATAAATATAATAAGTTAAAATAAATATAACAAATAAGAAAAATTTAATAATAAAAAAAGGGAAACAAGGCTCGCGGATCATTTTATACTTCACAAACATATTAAATGTGTCATATCAATTAACCACGAAGAACGGCCCTCATTTTGAAGCCCATCTAGCGCCCAGCCCATGAGAGAGGCCCTTAATTTCGGCCCATGAGAGAGTTTTGGTGGCCACCCACACGCTCCCAAATGGAGGAGCATGCATTGGCTCCTCTCCCTCCAACATATATGAGTGTTCCATGGTCACATTTTTCTGTCCATGAGGTCTTGTTTGGTCCCGTTTACCTCAAAAAATGATCTGACTTTTATTTATTAGTGACATGTGATAGACTTAGTAGCTGACAACAGATTTTAGTCATTTATAAGCAAAAATTATTGACAACTTAAAAAATCGATAACTTGAAGAATGAACAACTTGATGAATTGACAAATTGAAGGAATTGACAAAAACTTGAGTCAACAATCTCGGATGCAACCGTCAATGTAGTAGAATAAAACAACTGTCAAGATAGCATAGTAAAAAAATCATTAGATCGTTTAGATTGTGTTGTCAATGTAACCGTTCGGTAACTATTTATAATCTCTACTTGTAACCTCCGTTGGTAACGGTTGATAGTAAGTTTTAAATAGCCGCCCCCTACTCTTCGAAGACCCTCACCCTGCACCCAAACAAATAAACATGCTATCTTTCCATTGCTACATTGTAGTTATAGTTTTTAGATTCACGTCTTTAATTATATTCCAGCGTGTTTCTTAGTTGTAGATTCCAAATTCATATTGTCGATTAAATTTCAATGTTTATCTTTGTTGTTGTCCTTGGGTGCCTCGTCATCGATTAAATCTTCGCATTGAATCTTTATGTTCTTAGGCTTTGTCATCTATTAAATTCTAGTAAAGTTTGCATACTCTTGGTTTAGTTTGAAGCAAAGTTATTAGTTTTATTGTATACCTCTGAATATTTCCTATTTGGAATCACCACAAAACCTATCTTCTTAATAAAAAAATAAAAAAATAAACCAAAGAACAACTTACGGTGAAATGTATCTTGTCACAGAGTCGAATTTCGATATAACATTTGTTTGGCACGTCCTATGGGACAACTTGTGGTTCGCTTTAGGGAAATTCAATGCAAAGAACAATGAATCATCGAGAGCTTGACAATGCCATAGGTAACAATTCCATTGGTAGTGACACGCTGTGCATCTCAAATCTTCGGCCATTAGCTGAGAGGCAAAAGAAGGCCAACGCATGGTGGTAGACCTTTCTCGACGTCTCACTAAAGAACAATTAAAAAAAAGTTGTGCCAAATCATCATATGTGGGCCACCATGAAGAGATTGTTCAAAGAGTAGGGAAACAATATAGCCAATTATATTGTGAGTCACATATAAGATGGGATCAAGCCAATCATCATCAATGACATGAATGATATTTTCTTGAGGCTAGGATCGTTCAATCAACTACCATTATCTAATCCAATGGTAACAAGGTACTTTCATAGTTTGTTATTATTTATTGATGCCAACAATGTTAGTCAGAGTAGTCAATCCCCTATAAGAATAATGTAAAGGCCTGAATCTTCTAATCAAGGTTACAATGATGAGAATAATCAGGCTAATGTTGGTTGAAATAATTTAATTAATGACAATAATTTGGCAAATCAAACTGGTCAACAGACTAGTCATTTGCCAAATGTTGAAGATGTAAGGCTAGTTCCACCCAATATAAATATTCCTATTAGGTATTAATGTTTACAATCTGGCAAGGCCCACATTACCACCTAGGAGGCAAAACGGCCATCTATATCCAAAGTTGAACATAACACTATTTGTAGGAGAAGTTTGACAACAATTGGCATTAGACAGGGGTGTTATCATACCTACTTTCAAGAAACCACATTTATGAATGAGTCAATAACCAGCATTTTCCTAGAGGTTTGAAATCTCTGAATTTTCCATGTTTAATAACTAAGATGACCAACCAACCATTGAACGCATTAGTTGATTTATAGGCTAGTGCATAGGAGGGACAAACGAGTTCTTAAGACTTAGATTATTTCCTTTATCTTTATCAAAAAATGCTTTTATCTAGTATACTGATTTACCACCTAATTAATGTGTAATTGGATAGAGATGAAGGGACAATTCCATTATCAATTTTATAAAATAATATTTGATATGTTGATTGCTGACTTGGCCACCCTTTATCAATACAATAATGAGTCAATTGATCAATTTGTCACTTGATCTAATAAAATTTGAATAGACGTCTTATTTAACTCTCAGAGAAATGATTCGCAAAAGAACGCCAATTTAGTCATTTACTAATCCGAAGCAGCGTGGTTCCGCCTTGCCCCAAATCGTTTGTTTGCCCTAATTGTTTTTGAACCCTCAACTGTTGGCCCAATCATTTCTTTGCCGCGAATCAAAGGTTTATGCCCTAAATCATAGACTTTGAGTTCTCTTTTTCGTTGATTGCAAGTCCGTGCCCTTCCTCTTCTTCTCTTCACATGTCAGTCTTCTTGTGTTGGGGGAGGAGACGATCCAAAACAACATTAGATCCCTTCTCAATTCATGCAACTCGTCTCGTGGGAGCCTTCGCGGCATCAAGCAATATCGATGGTGTTAGGATTTGGCACACAAACACACAAAAATAGAGAGTAAAAATGAGAAAGAGGAATTCGAAATACAAGATTTTTACCTTGATAATGTTTGATAATGTTTGATAATGTTTGTTGGTTCAGCAAAGTAGCTGTTGTGGTAGTGGATTCGCACAGCAGCAGAGTCCAAGTGATGATAGAAATTGAGAAACTAGGTAGGTCTATTAGAAACTGCAAAGAAGGGATAACAGCAAAAGCTATTTTGTGTCTCAAGCGAAACGCTCTAATAGTCTACAAGTGTTCAGGAAAAAAATTGTATTGGTAGTTCTATCTTTGGACAGTAGTTTGCTTCTTCAATCCATCTTCAATGGATAGATTGAAGATGGCTATAAACGAGAAGGTCTTAGAAGCTAAATGTTAGAATGTGCCATACAAAAGACCGAAAATCTGCTATATGTTGTGTCTCAAGCGAAACGCTCCCTTCCGACTATTTCTCTTAGTGTCGTTCTCTTGCTTTATTAGTAATTGCACTAAAGATTAAGTATAAAAAAGTAAGAGTAGCAGCTGAGTCCTAATAGTATGATCGATCGTATAAAATGATTAGTGCTTGCCAATTGTAACTTTATGAGCAGATTAATAGTGCAACCTAGCCCAACTTGTGACTGTTAGTTTGAGGAATGAATGTAGACTCGGGGATAAAGCGGAAACACTATACATCCTTGTGCACCACTGTTTTTTTTTTCTCTCTTATTACTTCCACAAACACACAATACACTCACGAGCTTTGAAACATCACCTTGACCAAATCATTATTTAGCGTAAGCTATTTGTCCACAAAAGATTGTCAAGATGTCTAAAACAATCTATTCACCCCCTATAGGTTGTATAATTAGCCCCCAATAATTTGAACAGGTCAAAATGTAAACACCACAACCATTATAGTATGATAAAAGCCATCGAGTCGCACTACATCCAGTTATGATCGCATTGAAGACCAAAATTATAAATGTTGTGTTTGAATTGTAGGTTTGGTTGATTTCTCCGATAATTTATCGTCTCGCATTAGATTTGGATTTCAGCATCCATTAATTTACTCATTATATTTCCACATAATGCCATTCATTGTTACTTGTCAAAGACTATATTTCATTATGCAAAATCACACTGGATTAAAAGTCCCTTCAATGTTTTATAAAAAGTGCAATTGAGTTCTGAATATTTTAAAGACAGGCATCAAACTGTAAATCTTACACTTCTTTCAAATAAAAGACAAAAACAGCTATGGTCCAAAGACATGTCTAACATCTTCATGGAGGTCCACAGTCATTTTCAAAGTTTCAATTGAGTGAAGGCATCCGGACAAGAAAATTACCAGTTCTACACCAACCTTAAATGAATTCTCACTCACTCTTAGTGGTTTTTGTATGGGTCTTCGTGCATCGAATCATTACTGCAATTTACTTTTAAGATTGCTCAATTTCTACCATGCGATACCTTACTAACTGTTTACACCAAAATTTGGTTAGGTCCTCGATATGGATAGGCAGAGTACAAGTCATTCTTAAACACGTGAACTGTTATCGATGACCATGAAAATCCTTATTGATATTTCTTTACATCGATGACCACATTGATGGCCATTGATCAATTATCAATGTATCACGAAGAATGGTTAGCGATGATCAATAAGGGTATCAATTAGAAGGGGCAACGAATTACCGATTGAGGTATCAAGAGAAAGTTAGATACTTAAAGGACGTTAAGATACAATTATGAGTTTGAAATCACTAGTGAGTGAGGCAACGGATTCTAGGAAGTCCTGAAATAACCAAAAAGAGATTTTAAGAAAGCAATCGCTTGAAGACAAGATCATGGCATTATAAGAGCATAGGCACAAGATTTTGGGAGATGAGGAAACATGGTTGCACCGTAGCTGAATTGCTCAAAGACAATCATGGCATAGCCGCTGTAAATACCATCGTTCGTCTATTGAAGCCCCCCCCCAATCACAAAAACAAACAAATCTACTATCTTTCTATTACTCTACTTTCCAACATTGCAATTTTACTTTTCAAACTCACGTCATTGATTAAATTCCAACATGTATCTCTAACTTAGGTGTCACATCAACAATTAAATTCTGGTGTAGCACCTTTGCTTTCTCAAGATTTGTCATCGATTAAATTCTGAAATAGTTTGTTTATGCTCGGTTCTTGTCACATCCTCGATTTCAACCCTTGTTTTGATAACGATTAGTAGGCTAAGAATCAGTATGCTGATGATGGAAATAGACCATGAATAGACCCGAGGGTTGGTTATGGACCATTTAACCTGATCGGAAAAGGCAACTAAGGATCAGTTATGTTCAAATAGAGTGTTCCACCATAGATAGATTATTCAACCATAAGGATCAGTCATGGGACAATCATGCATCATCACGGATTGATCAGTGGACGATTATGGAGGTGATTTCACGTGGTAATTACACTGAACTTGAACGAACATAAATTGATTCAATGCAGTTGTGTATCGCGGTGAGTCGATTGATCTCACGCGATTATATGACAACTGAGAATCAATCATGGATCAATTAAAATCGACATGGATCAATTTTGAACTGACCATGAACTGGCCACAAGACCAATCCTAGGATCGATTGACAAGACCAAGGACTGGACCTTAGACCTAGCCGAACCTCCTTATGCATGGTAAGGAGAATTTCCGAACTAGTCCCACCAATTAGGTCCTATTGTGTCTGGTCTCGTCCGATCATGGCTTAGGCACGAACTTCGGACCAAATAGGGTAGTCGATCGTGGTTGAACTCGAAAAATTCTCATCCAATGAGATGGCCCTTGATTTTGTTACTTTTCCATGGTGCATTAGTTGTTTTTGGAAGCTACCCATTAATGAAGTTAGTGACTCACCACAACAAGTGGCAAAAGATGGTCTTGCTTCTTAAAGACAATTATGTTCTTTGGCTTCTAGCACTTGAATTTGGGGGTGAGTCACGCGCCTATTAGAGGGCCTTGGAGCAAGCAAAACAAGTCTTAGGCTTCTCAAAGGATGAGAACCAAGTTCATTAATGAAAAGGATAACCTTAGGGCTCTATGCGTCCCTATTGACTTAGAATCATTATTACCCTAAAACAAGTCTTGAAAGTGAACAAACTAGGTGCAAAAAGGATGGTTGCACGTCCAACTCGGAGAGCAAGCTATTTAAGAGCCTTGTTGTCTTGAAGATCAACATGCATTTAATGATTTTGGACTTTAATGAATTAACGTCAAAGGTGAGTCACATGCCCATGCGTTCTTATTAGTTTGGGGTCATCATTTCCTCTCATTTGAGACTTGGAGAACAAATGTCTTCCATTTAATGCTTCTTGAATTAGAAGTCCAAGGCTTTTCGACGCCTTTTATGGATAAGTAGGGAGGCCACATCTTCACTTAAGGATCATCATTATTTGGATGAGTCATGGCCTAGATGGCCTAATTGAAAGCTAGACACTTGGAATTCTAGAACGTCGTAGGCACATCTCATCTTGCAAACTTGCCACCTTGCTTACTTAGGCTTGCCACTCGATAAATTGTCATTAAACCCTTTTGCAAGATAATAATTGGAGTAAAAACTATAAATAGAGAGTCTATTCTTCCATTTGCAAGGTTTAGACACTCAAAACACTCAAAACTCACCTCTCTCTCTCTCTCTCTCTCTCTCTCTCTCTCTCTCTCTCTCTCGGCTTCTTTCATGCTGTCCTCCTCATTGCCGCTCACCACCATTGTTTAGGCTGCCGGTTTAGTTAGTTGTAAGTAGAATTACTAATATTTGGCTATGGTGTTGTGTTACGCTATTCCAAACGTGTAGTGAGTTCTTGTTTGAGTTTGCTTGGATAGTGTTCTTGCTTGATGTGGTTCGGTTAGTGCTCTTACATGAGTTTTGTTTTGAAAGTGTCATTGCTCAAGCTTGTTAATTATGTTACCAAGATAGTCGTTACTATTGCACGTGTGCATGCTCTAATTCATGCCTTGAGCTCCAAACAAGGCTTTCGTCGGCTTTGAACATACGTTGAATCATGATGGATCAATCCTTCTTTCATCTCGATGCGGTATTGAATCATATCATTCTCTAACCAAGTTTGGTACTAGATCGGTGTTCAAAAGTGACAGATTAAGCTGCGAGCCTCAATTCGCGTCCGGCATGCGATTGCAGTAAGTCATATCACATACCTATGTATGGCATGCCTTTGGGCATCTTTCATTGCATGGACTAAAAATGAAGATAAGAATCAGATTATTGTTGCTTGATGCATGATCACATACGGATTAATTTTTAGCTGTCGACCAATAGATTTCGGCGACGTTGCCCAATGGATTTTGGAAGAGTCGATGGATTTTGGTAAGTAATTAATGAACCTTCATTTGCATGAGTCCTCATATTGTTGAGTTGAGCTTAGTTTATGCTTGAGTATTGTTAAGTGAAGGTTTCTCATGTTCTAATCAAGACAAGGCGTTTGTTTTGCTATTGATTTGCCATCGACAAATGTTTTATATGGTTACGCGTTTGTCGAATCAGCGAGGCATCATCCTATCCGGAAATTAGTGGGTTTACTCACTGAGTTTATAACTCACTCGTTGTCTTTTTCAGAATTGTAGGATGAACGCGCCACTTGTGAGGTTTGACCTTCCCATGGAGATGGATGTCTTGATGATGGACATATATTTTGCTAGAGAGGATAGGCACTACCAAATGGTCACCACAACTATTTGGGTGGAAGAAGGGCTCGATGATCTTGATCCCCATTGTTACCACACGTGGTACGTTTGGTTGGACAAGGATCTCCTAGGTTCGCTTCGTGGCTTCGACAGGCTGCCTCGACCGCACGATGACGCCTCGCTTGACGGCACTGTAGATGACCTGTAGGTGGCCAATCCTTGTAAGGGAAATGCTTTTGGCTAATATACCGATAAAAGAGATAGGGATACCCCTAACCTTGGCAACATTTTTTATGGGACTGGTGGCTTATGTAAATGGAACTAGATCCAAGTTATGGGGGCATGTAAATATTGAAAGGAATATGGTAGCACATTTTGCACATATGTTTGCACGTGTGTTTTCCGATTATTTGATGTGTTGTTGTTGTGGTGGATCAGGTGTTGTTGTTGTATTCGTTCCACATGTGCTTAATTTGAAGATTAAATCGAAAAAGAAAGAAAAACGGGACGACAACACGCTTGGGATGTCGCATTAATAACCCTTGTCAATTGCATCATCATGACTTAGGAGTTTAGGACATGACAGTTTCATTGAAATGACTGTATATTCCAAACTTTGTTGTGTGAGCTATAAAAACTGAACTCAAGATTTCTATAGCTAGAATCAACAACACATAATCAAGTAAAAGAGATTTACGTACCTGATTTGGAATCCATTGTTCTTGATGTGGATATCAACAATCCAAAGTTCAAGGGCTTCTCTTCTATTACCTTTTATATCACTAGCTCAATAAGACTATCCCTCACTCCTAAGGTTTTGTAACTGCTCCTTATGAAAGGATATTTATGTGTCAAGATTAGATGAGAGACTTGAACACTATTTTTCTATTACCTCTTTCTTTTATAAAATCCCACTAATTATATATTCAATAAAACATTTTTGGCATTGTAAACCAACACCCGATGATTTTCTAATTAATTACTGAAATCAATTAATTTTGGGACAATTACCCACAATCACAAATCACACTCAATTTGCATAAAAAAAATAGTCAATTAAATAAATAGATCACACCACTACGATTAGCATAAAATTCTGATCACCGGCTATCCTAATCTAATTTTCGGAAAATAATTAATTAATTACGAAAATTAATTATTAAATACTAAAAATAGCAACTTAGGCCTGTAAAGCCTAATTGAAAGCCGATATGAGTCCGAAAAATTACCGAACTACTAGATAAACACTAGAGATTGTTTATGCTCTAATTACAATACTCTAACCACCTAACATACAATAACAATTAATTAAATTGCTAATCTACTCTAACTATCCACCTAATCAATACTTAGTCTAAACTAATCAACCCTTAAACGTTATTAATTTACTAAGCAAGGATTAATGAGTTAAACTCACTTGATTTGCGATCCGCTTGGACCAAAACGAAGGGGACATGACGGGGATCAACAAACTCCAAAGTGGGACCGCCAAGCGGGACCGGGACGGGCTCGAAAACGGGCCTTGATGCCCACAAACCCTTGCTAACTTTGGCTTTAGATCTTGGGCCCAAGGAGCTGCAACAATGGCTGGTTCAGGCATGATTTGAGGCTAGTCTCGATGGCCGCGAGCTGCCGGATTGCCGGGACGAAGCTGCTGCTTGGGCTTGCTATTTCGAAGAAAATGGGAGACGTAAGGCTGCTTTGGTGGGTTGGGAATGGGCTGGCCGGTCGTGCTGGTGTGGAAGCCCACAGTCAATGAATAACTAAGGTTGATTGAAGTGGGACGGTGGAGACAAAGATGGTGGGGTTGTCGTCGGTTGAGAGAGAGAGAGAGAGAGAGAGAGAGAGATGGATGAAGGTGGAGGCATCTGTGGGGCAGAGAACATGCAGAGATTAAAATAAAACGGAAGCAGCTCCGAAATGATGGGTGTTGAGCCAAAGGAAAATGAAAGCAAACGTAGAAGTCCAAAGGAGATTGGGGGGCAGTTGGCAGCACGAAGGGATGGGGAGGAGAGAGAAGGAATGTTGGCCAGGGAGAAGAGGAAAAAACAGCAGGCTTGTCGGCTGAAGGAAAAATAAACGTGCAAAAGAAAAGAGAGAGAGAGAGAGATGATAGAACTTTCAATTTCTGAAATCGGGTTCAAATTCGCGGTTAATTTTAATCTGGCATGATTTTAGCGTGACCTAGCCTACCGAGTAGCTTTTAGAAATTTTTAGTGCAATTGACTTGTGGTTGATTTTTTTCGAACCACACGTACCTCTTTGACACATTGGCGACTCTCGGTGGTTGTGAAAGTCTCGAGGTTTCAACTACAGATACAAGGTACCCAAAACGACAAAAAATCGATTTAGTGTCGATCAACGAGAATTTTGCAATTAGGTGGAATCACCTACACTTTGATCACACATCTTAATCAAATCGGCCTATCCCTAGTCTCTGATCGATTTTGGCAATGCCATAATGACCCTTGTAGACTAGCATGGTTAAGCAGTCGATTTCTGGTCGAATTCTCAAGTCTATTGCGTTAAAATCTCTTAACGGCTTCACCTGATAGGCTAGTTATCTCATGAGTGGTCATCTCAGAGAAAAACACTATAAGTGCATCGATGAAATGCCCAACTTATTCAATCGAAATCAGAACCTGAAAAATCAGGATATCACAATGTTACAATACAATTGTGTGGGCATATCAACAAAATCAAATGCAATCAACATCCTAATGAGGTTTTGGAGCCAAATTAGCCCGAGTACCAACCATAAAGCATGCTACAAACTCCGTTTTTTTCTTTTAATGGTAAACTTCGTCTATATGGTAGAAGATGATATAGATTTTTAGTTCTGGCTTTTCCAAAATATAGTACCTCTTGTTAATATAAAGATGTATCCAGTTGTCGACTTCACTTCATCCTAACAGTCAGCAATATCTACATCCAAATACCTTACTAGTCGTAGGACATAAACATGTATATAAATTAGCATATAGCCGCTTATCCTCTTTAAGCACCTCAAAACTTCTTGGTAGCAACCTAATGATTGTGCCCTAGATTTGACTGATATCCACATAAGAGTCTTATCGCAAAAGCAATGTCTAGTCTAGTGCAAATTTAAGTATATGTGATACTTTCAAGTACACTAGCATAAGGTAGATCATTCATATGAGTTTCAAAATCTAAATGAGGATATTAAGAGAGTTCAGTTTATCACCTTTAATGACAAGAGTAATTCCTAGCTTACAATGCCGTGTACTGAATCTTTCCAAAATATTATTGACATACACCCAATGAGATAAGCCCAATATACGATAAGAATAGCCTTATGAATCTCAATGAGAAGGACAAACGACGTTTCACCAAGGTCCTTCATGTCAAAAATTTACAACAACATATGTTTTGTCTCATGCATAAATCCAATATTACTACTTGCAAGCAAGATATCGTCTACATAAAGTATGAAAAAAATAAATATCTTTCTACTAACCGTGTAGTATACACATTGATATACTTTGTTTTTAATAAAACCCAATGAAGTGACAACACTATGAAATTTCAAGTATCATTGTCTAAAAGCTTGCTAGAGGCCATGAATAGACTTTTTCAATTTACATATAAACTTACTTGAATCATCTGCTGCAAAGCCTTTAGGTTGTATCATATAAACCTCATCATCAAAGCCTTCATTTAGAAATGCAGTTTTAACAATCATTTGATGTAACTTCATATCAAAATGAGTTACTATTTTCATAATCACTCTAAAAGAATCTTTATAAGAGACTAGGGAAAAAGTTGCATCATAGTCTATTCCTTCTCTCCGAGTGAAACCTTGTTTATCGGTCTAGCTTTAAACTTCTCATTCTTTCATTTGGAGTCTCTTTTAGTCTTGTACACCCATCTGCAACCGATGGGCTTGTGACGTTCAAGCAATTCAATAAATTCCCAAACAATATTATCTTTCATAGATTGCATCTCATTATTATTTGCATTTAACTACAAATTTGATTGAGGATAAGAAATAACATATGTACAAGTCACTAGATCAAATACACAGCCAATATGATAATCATGCTCTCTTAGATAGACTATATAATATGATGATATAGCTAATTGTCTCCCCCTACGAATCTCCAAAGTGGAGCTACCGCAACCTGATTCTACACCTAAGGGGCTTGAAGAACTTCATTAGGAACTACCTCAACATTAGGATCCTAGACCTCAACAAGCTCAATTTGTGGCATACGAGGCTTTACAATTATCTGTGTAGGTAGGGACAAAGATCTAGTAGTCCCCACCATATTATTATCATTAATAGTTTATGAACAGCTATCCTTTTCGGCTACATCAAACTCTAGAATTTTTACTATTTGTGATTTCACAATTTTTGTACCTCCATTGGGGTTATAAAACTGATATCCCTTCGGATGATCTGGGTAAGATGCGAAGTAACACCAAGTAGTTCGGGATTCTAACTAACTTAATGATAGATTATATAACATCACTTCTACATGATACCCCCAAACCATAAGATGGTTCAAGCTAGGTTTACATCCAATAGGATTCAATGGAGCAGCTTTGGTAGAAACATAGTTTAGAATGTAAAACGCCGTTTTCAAAGCTTCACCCCACAAAAAAATTGATAAAATGGTCTTACTAATCATACTCATCATCTTATCCATAAGAGTGCTATTGCACATTTCGACTAAACTATTTTGTTCAGGATTTCCTAGCATAATATATTGAGTTTATGACATCCTAAATATTCGACCTGTCATGATAAAACAAAATGGGTTTTTCACCGACATGCCTAAGGTCCTTTTTCTATGAGTTGATCACTCATGAGTTAACTAACCTATTACGTGAAGCTGTTAAGGGTTATAACCGTGGTAAAGTCCCTAAAAGCTACCCGATAGATTCGATTGGACTAAAATCGCGTCCAGTTGATTTTAACCACGAAATTGAATTTGGTTTCGGGAATCAAACGTTTGAGTGTGTCACAATTCACTTTTAGGACCTCGTCTCATCTTTCGAGGAAGTTCCGTCAAGCCCGGAATTTTGCGAAAAAAATTGGTTTTCGGCAAAAAGGAATTAAAGAATTCAGATGGGCTTATTTATGGCATTTGTGGCTGCCCAAAAGGAGTTAATTTGTGAAGAAATGAGGGAAATTAGCCATTGGAGGGGTGTTTGACATTAAAGCATGAAAACTTTGATGCCAATTTAATGATTACATAGAATATTTTCCCTTGACTTCATGGCCTTCTCTCTCTCTCTCTCTCTCTCTCTCCCCCCATCCCTTTCCCCCTCTTTGTGCGTACACTTCCCCTTCCCCTTAAGCTTATGCTGACCTCCCCCCTTGCCCATGTTCCTTCCTTTTTTTTCTTTCCCTCACAACTCTCTCTCACACCCTTTCTGTGGCATCCTAGAATTTCTTGTCAACCCTTAGAGGTGCTTTAATTCATGTTTTGCATTGAGATTTTGGCCAAGCTTTTGATGGGTAATTATTTGATAGGAAAATTCTATTTTTGGCCATGTGATTTATGGGTTGGAATTTATTAAATTAGGTCTCAAAGTTTTGGGAATTATAAATTTTAGTTAGGTGTTTATAAAATTAAGGTTTAAGGTGGATTATTAGGATGAGGGTGGGCTGGACATTTAAAGACCAAACCAGCCCATAGCCCCACCCCTTTTTCGACCGGCCCATGAAGCCCAAGGAGGAAGAGCTGCCGTCGGCCTAGGACTGGCCCAAGCCCAACCGGATGAAGCCCATCATGTACATGTTCGAATTCCATAATTTTTAATGCCATTTGGGTATTTACTGAAAATGTTTTCTAAAACTATACTAGCTGGATTGTGCAAATATCAAAAGCTGAAATTGATCTTGTTGCCATTACATCATGTGCCATGTTGATATTGAGACACAAATGTGAATATGAATTATGATAAATGAGGATACCGTCGGAGGTGTGAGCCGACAATGCCTCGGGAGTGTTGGGATGCCCGAAGTGTGGGGGTGCCGGATGCCCGGAGTGTGTGTGTTGAATGTCCTCGGGAGTTTCGAGATGCTCGGAATGTGGGGGTGCCAGAAGCCTCAGAGGTGTGTGCCGGGGGATACCTCGTGATGCTGGTTGGGGTACGAGATGCCCGGAGGTGTGTGCTGGAGGTTCCTCGCGATGCCGGGTTGGGTGCGAGCGATAGAATGTGGGATGCAAATTACTGGTCCCGGAAAAGAAAAATGTGGTGACCCAATTGAAAGATAAAAAATTGAAATTGAATCATGCATGGTATGGTGACATATATGCATGGATGTATGATATAATATGGATAAGTGCATGATAGTGTATGCACATATGGTATGATGACATATGCATGGCTGCAAGGTAAGTTATGCTTGGATGCATGAATAATATGTACCTTACTATGATGTTATGATTGTTATGTTTGATGCATTGAGTAGCTTAATGGATCTTTTACCTGCTGAGTGGTTGTACTCACCCCTTTAGGGCCCAACATTTCAGAGTAGAAAGATGCCTCTCTCTCTGATCACGCAGGGTACCTTTTACGGTCTTCCATCTGTCGCGGAGGTCGATTGTACGGAGCTTGATCATGTCACCATCCCTGGTTTGACGTTCATATGGGTTCGGGTGTTGGTGATGTATGATGTGGGCCTGGTTGGGGGCCCGGTCATCCAGGAGTTCTTGTCTATCCACGTCCGCCGTGACGGAGTGATACAGGGGATGTTGCTACCGCCATCGCCCGATGCACTAGGATGGGTGTGATGGCTAGCGTGAGGAGGGGGAGCTAACTTTTTGGGGATAGCCGACACTTGTAGATGGAGGTATACATGATCGATGTAGGGGGTCGAGATCTCTCTTTTGAGGTGTAGCCAAGTTTAGCTAAAAGTCTTGGCTTTTTGGTTATACCGACCCAAGATGTCCATCTTAAAAATGTAAATAAAAGTGGCTCGGCTTTATATTTTCGTTCGATGTGTAGTTGGTGTGCATTGTACCATCATTAAGAGAGTAGAGGGATGGTGAGACTCGTCTTTAATTTCACTATGAGCTGCGCTAAACTCTTTTTAAAAAAAAAATGCCTATGGACATCGGTCCTTCTTTAAACCTCTTTATATCAAAGATATGTAACTAGTATTTATTAGGTGGAGCGATAAGTATCTGTGGTGACCTTAGCTGTTTGGGAGTGCCACAGCCGGGTTTTGGTATCAGAACAATGGTTATAGATTGGAGTGATAAGGAGCCTCATTTGGAAATTGAGGAACATGATGACAATGCACACCATAGGATATTAACTGGAATAGTTGGGTAACTTTGAATAACGGGTGATGTGTATTCACTCGTAGATCCCTAGTGGTTATTATGAGTTGCTTTTAGGTACCTGTAACCTATGTAGCACGGACACTCTCCGAAAGCCTTCGTGTCGTGTCCGACACTCCGACACGTGTCCGACACGCTCCGACACGTCCCGACACGCTCCGACACGCGGTCAACGACTGTCGAAAAATCCGACACGTGGTCAACTCTTTCCGACACGCTCCGACACGCGAGTCCAGAATTTCGACACGCGATTCCGACACGCACGGGGTGAATTTTAAAAATTTATAATACTTGAAGGGTCAAAATATAAATATACACAAAAGAAATAATAAAAGAAGTAATAAAATTGATATAAATATACACACACGGGGTCAATTTTTTTTTCAGTTTTATTTTTTAGAATTGTTTTATTTTTTTAAAAGTCTTTTACTCTGAAAGAAGTAATAAAAAATGCTATCTATGATAAATAAATAAATTTAAAAATATAATTTCAGCATTTTTCTTTAAACAATGTTTTTTTCCTCTAAGTTTTGTGTATTATTGTAACAAATTAAAATAATGAATGATATTATTTAATATTTTTTGTGTAAATTAATTCTAGGCTATTTTTATTATTATTTATTTATGTATTTATATATAAAAATATATCTAATATATAACGTGTCGGAACGTGTCGAAATTCTCTATTTTTAAGAAATGACGTGTCGACGTGTCGTGTCGTGTCGTGTCACGTGTCACGTGTCCATGTCCGTGCTACATAGCCTGTAACATGATTATGTTACTTATTTTTCTTTAGTTGCTGTTGTTTTTAAAGGAGATAGTGAGTCTCAGATTATTCCTGAGGCAATGCTTGGAAATTGCAGGAAAGTCATGGTGCGAGTTGGAAGTTCTCATCCATTAAGGGCTGAACCTTGAATGGAAGACATTCTGCATGCATTGGCCAATATTGGAAATCTGATGGATAAGCAAGCGTAGCAGCAGCTTGGAATGGAACGTCGTCCTCAAAGACTAGTGGAACAATTTCTGAAGTTGAAACCACTTAAGTTTAGTGGAATAGGAAGTCCTGAGGAGGTGGAACATTGGATTGATGGAATGGAGCGAATTTTCCGATTGTTGGACTGCAGTAAAGTTGAGAAAATATTTTTGGCAGAGTACCAGCAGGAGGGAAATGCAAAGTTTTGGTGGAGAGCTTCGAAGGATACAATCTTTCCACTAGATACTGATGTGAATTGGGAAGATTTTGTTAGAGCTTTCAATAGGAAGCATTTCTCTGATTGTGCTAAGGATAAGAAAATCACTGAATTTGTTCAATTGGAACAAAATGAGCTGACAGTGGATCAGTATGAGGCAAAATTTTCTGAATTGTCTAGGTATGCTCCCAGATTGATTGAGGATAATGAAGAGAAAGCTAAGAGATTTTTGAAAGGATTGAGGACTGATATTAGGAAACAACTAGTGCTTTTGAGTATAAGGGATTATCATGAGATTTATGAAAGGGCACAATTAGTGAAGCAAGAGCTGGTGAGAGAGCGATCAGAGTTTAAGAGACAGTTGAACTTTAGTGATGTGAGAAGGGGTAAGAGACCCTATCCTGGTCAAGGTCAGGCTTGGAATGCGAAGAAAAAGAGCAATTTTGGAAATTTTGGGAGAGCTAATGATGGCCTGAATATAGGGAAAGCACACTATCAGCCTGATGAATGTCGAAGGTGTGATCGGAGTCATGGCCCAGGACCTTGCAATGGACGATTGAGATGTTATGGTTGTGGACAAGTGGGACACCTTAGGAGGAATTGCCCACAAGAAAGGTCGCAAATAAGTGTTGGCTCGATGCAACAGGCACAACAGAGTGCTGTTAGACCAAACCTACCAGGAATCCTCAGAGGCCACCAGCACAAGGAAGGGTGTATGCGGTCACCCAAGAGGAAGCGAAAGCTTCCGGAAATGTTATATCAAGTACGATTTTCATAAATGGCAAGAAGGTATATACATTGTTTGATACGGGTGCTACGCATTCATTTGTGTCTAAAAGATATAAATAGTTGAGTAAAACAGAAACTACGTCTTTTGAGACGCCTCTTTGTGTTTCTACGCCTTTAAAGAAATGGTATTGTCTACGCTGGTGTATAGAAATTGTAAGATAATAATGGGAGGAAAGGATATGGAAATAGACTTGGTTGTAATGGCTATGTATGATTTTGATGTTATCATAGGAATGGATTGGCTTCATAAGTATCGGGCCAAAATGGATTGTTATAGAAAAGTGATCCAATTTATTTTACCTAATCAATCTAGTTGTGAATTTTTGGGAGGTCAGACCAACCTATCTATAGCACTTATTTCAGCAATAGAAGCCCGTGCGTTACTTGACAAAGGATGTCAAGGGTACCTGGCTATGGTTAAAGATTATACTAAGGAAGAGCCTAAGCTTGATGAAATTCGAGTGGTTAATGAATTTCAAGATGTATTTCCTGAGGAGTTGCCTGGATTACCACCGGAACGAGAAATTGACTTTGAAATTGAATTAATGCTTGGAATAGGACCAATATCGAAAGCCCCGTATAGGATGGCCTTAATGGAACTGAAGCTGTCAAAATTATCAAGAAAAGACTTAAAACAGCTCAAAGTAGACAGAAAGACTACGCACATAGGCGTAGAAGGCCTTTGGAGTTTAATGTGGGAGATCATGTATTCCTTAAAGTATCTCCAATGAAGGAATATCTCGATTTGGAATGAAGGGTAAGTTAAGCCCTAGATTTGTTGGACCATTTGAAATACTTGAAAGAATAGGAGATGTAGCTTATCGTTTGGTGCTGCCTCCTAAATTGGGAAATTTACATGATGTGTTTCATGTGTCGATGCTGAGAAAGTATCAGTGGGATCCTGGTCACATACTCGATCATGAATCCATAGAAGTAGATGAGAAAGTGAGGTACATCGAAGAGCCTATACAAGTGCTGGACAGAAAGGGGCAAGTTCTTAGGACCAAGAAAATCCCGTTAATAAAGATACTATGGCGACATCACGATATGGAGGAAGCCACATGGGAGAGTGAAAATCAGATAAATGAAAAGTACCCCTACTTGTTTCAAGAGGCATGAGTGATGTCTAATTTTGAGGACGAAATTCTCTAAGGAGGGGAGAATTGTGATATCCTAGAATTTCTTGTCAACCCTTAGAGGTGCTTTAATTCATGTTTTGCATTGAGATTTTGGCTAAGCTTTTGATGGGTAATTATTTGATAGGAAAATTCTATTTTTGGCCATGTGATTTATGGGTTGGAATTTATTAAATTAGGTCTCAAATTTTTGTGAATTATAAATTTTAATTAGGTGTTTATATAACTAAGGTTTAAGGTGGATTATTAGGATGAGGGTGGGCTGGACATTTAAAGACCAAACCAGCCCATAGCCCCACCCCTTTTTCGACAGGCCCACGAAGCCCAAGGAGGAGAGCTGCCATCGGCCTAGGGCTGGCCCAAGCCCAGCCAGATGAAGCCCATCATGTGCATGGGAGAATTGACAAGTGTCATTCCCCTAAGTCCAAGTGTCTTGCATGCAATCAAATGATTACTCATCATTGAAGGGAAGAAAATAGGAGAACCGGCTTGATGATGAGGGGGGAGTGTCGATCGAGAGGGAGAGAGAGAGAGAGGGTTACCGAGAGAGAGAGAGAAATCGAGAGAGAGGGAGAGTGAGCGTGCGGAAAAAGAAGGAAGGAAACCGATTGCCGCCGTTCGCCGCCGGCGAGTCCGCCTCGCCCTCCGTTCGTGCTTGCTGTGTTCACTCGGTCTAGAGGCAAGTGGGATCCTTAGATCTACTCTTGCATGCTGTGCTTAGTGTGAGTGATTGAATGGTAACAATTTCAGATGTATAGAATGTGAAAAATTGAAGTTATGAGAGTGGTGCTCTAGCCTAGTGTATTGTTTTTGAGAAAAACAGCTCGACCTTGGATATTCTAGTACTTGCATGTGATGTTCTAGTTGAGTTTTGGCTTTGATCTCTAAATGAAAGTTGTAAAGTATTTCTTGGAGTATAACATACTCAAATTTGGGACAAAACAAACAAGTTGGTGAAATCATTATTCTTTGGAAAGACTGGATCTGGAAATTTCGGTACTAGAAACAGAAGTTTTAATCGCTTAAATTTAATTACCTAGGGAGAATCTGACTTCGTTGCCTTCATGAATTATTTACCTTATGGTATTGGCTATCACATAGTCGAATTTTATAATTTTTGAAGGTCATTTGCGTATTTAATCGGAAATGTTTCTAAAACTGTGTAATCTGATGCGTTCGGACTTGGTAATGTTGCAATGCGTGGTCTATACCGTTTTGTATGAGATTCTTTTGGAAAAGTGTTCTGCATGAAATATCTTTTTTTATGTCTTTCCTACAACATATTCAAATTTCGTAATTTTTAAAGTTCATTTGTCTATTTAACCAAAAATGTTTCAAAAAACTGTGCAAGTGGAACGGACAGAATTAGTAGTGCTGTGATGCGTGTTCTGTTTTGAACTATATGGGAATCTTTTGGTGTAGTGTTCTGCATGAAGTATCTGCCTTTATGTCTTGACTATCACATGTTCGAATTCCATAATTTTTTAATGTCATATTTAATGAAAATGTTTTCTAAAACTGTACTAGCTGGATTGTGCAAATATCAAAAGCTGAAATTAATCTTGTTGCCATTACATCATGTGCTATGTTGATATTGAGACACAAATGTGAATATGAATTATGATAAATGAGGATACCGTCGGAGGTGTGAGCCGACAATGCCCCGGGAGTGTTGGAATGCCCGGAGTGTGGGGGTGCCGGATGCCTGGAGTGTGTGTACCGGATGTCCTTGGGAGTTTCGAGATGCCTGGAATGTGGGGGTGCCAGAAGCCTCGGAGGTGTGTGCCGGGGGATACCTCATGATGCTGGTTGGGGTACGAGATGCCCGGAGGTGTGTGCCGGAGGTTCCTCGCGATGCCGGGTTGGGTGCGAGCGATAAAATGTGGGATGCAAATTACTGGTCCCGGGAAAGAAAAATGTGGTGACCCAATTGAAAAATAAAAAATTGAAATTGAATCATGCATGGTATGATGACATGTATGCATGAATGTATGATATAATATGGATAAGTGCATGATGGTGTATGCACATATGGTATGATGACATATGCATGGCTGTAAGGTAAGTTATGCTTGGATGCATAAATGATATGTACTCTACTATGATGTTATGATTGTTCCGTTTGATGCATTGAGTAGCTTAATGGATCTTTTACCTGCTAAGTGGTTGTACTCACTCCTTTGGGGACCAACATTTCAGAGTAGAAATATGCCTCTCTCTCCGGTCACGTGGGGTACCTTTTACGACCTTCCATCTAATGTGGAGGTCAATTGTACGGAGCTTGATTGTGTCACCATCCCTGGTTTGACGTTCATACGGGTTCGGGTGTTGGTGATGTATGATGTGGGCCTAGTTGGGGGCCCGGTCATCCAGGAGTTCTTGTCTGTCCACGTCCGCCGTGACGGAGTGATACAAGGGATGTTGTCACCACCACCACCCAATGCACTAGGATGGGTGTGATGGCCCGCGTGAGGAGGGGAAGCTAACTTTTTGGGGATAGCCGACACTTGTAGATGGAGGGTTATACATGATCGATGTAGGGGGTCGAGATCTCTCTTTTGAGGTGTAGCCAAGTTTAGCTAAAAGTCTTGGCTTTTTGGTTATACCGACCCAAGATGTCCATCTTTAAAATGTACATAAAAGTGGCTCGACTTTATATTTTCGTTCGATGTGTAGTTGGTGTGCATTGTACCATCATTAAGAGAGTAGAGGGATGGTGAGACTCGTCTTTAATTTCACTATGAGCTGCGCTAAACTCTTTTTTAAAAAAATGCCTATGGACCTCGGTCCTTCTTTAAACCTCTTTATATCAAAAATATGTAACTGGTATTCATTAGGTGGAGCGATAAGTATCTGTGGTGACCTTAGCTGTTTGGGGGTGCCACACTTTCTTCTCCCCCCCCCCCCGACGTTTAGCCCCATTACCAGCAGACCAGACGCCTATTTCCTTCTCCATTTCCCCTTCAATCCTACTATTGTGACTCCTCATTGACGCCAGTCCCATCTGTTTCACCATCCAGCATCCCCTCTCCTCCTTTTTCTATTTATTTTTCTCTATTGCCGCTCCACTCACACGAGCTACTCCACTTCACCATTCACCCACCAACCAATGTCCATAGCCCCACAGCCATAACTCCAACGCCAGCGACTTCCTCCTCCACCTCCAGCTTTCTTCACGCTAGCAACTTCTTCTCCCTTGTTGCTGGTCGACCACCATCCAACAGCACCTCCTGCCTGTTCCAGTCGCGCCAACAACCCTTGAACCCAATAGCTCAGCCCCCTCGAACCAGAACCAAGCAGAACCGGTTTTCAAGTCCAAACCGTGAAGCTTGGTTGGCTATTTTTAGCCCGATCTGAGCCTTCGTTGGTGACCCCATAGTCACGGGATCTCATCGCCTTCACGTCGCCGTTGCCATGAACCCATCAGCTCACTAATCCGGTAAGTTAATTCCCTAATTCTTGATTAGGTTGTTAATTGCACTTAGGAGGTTAGTTTAGTGTTAATTAGCTTAGTTAAATTAGTACTAAGTGATATTAGTTTTAAGATAGATTAGTGCTAATCTAGAATGGTTAGATTAGTTTTAAGATGGATTAGTGTTGATCTAATTGATGAGATTAGCACTAATGAGGTTGGATTAGTCCAATTCGGTGGACTTTCTTCAGTTATGATTTCTAGACCCTCACCATTTTCCATTTTCGTGGATCGAAATGTACTGAGATTTTGAAATTGATTCCTTCTTGAAAAATGTTTTAGACATACTCAGCTATGACATATATTTTATCCAAGATTTTAGGAATTAAAAATAAAGAAGATATTTCAACTCCATCATTTGAAAACAGAATCTCTGTTTTTGCTGGAACTAGTGACCTTTTGGGATTCAAGGGATTTTTATCCACTCTTAGGATTCAAATTTCAAAATGGTTTCTTCACAAAAATTGTTTTTCACATCTTGTAGTTTAACATAATTAAATTTTAGATCAAATGGACAAACTTTGAATCTCGAACCAAGCTGGTTTTGGAAAACAAACTTTCTGGAAACGGACTCAGTTTTTTGTACTAGATTGAGCGATTTAATGGGCTTAATCTAGAATGATCTGGGTTAAGGTGTTTTCATAAAATAAAATAAAAATGTTCATTTAAGGTGTTACTATCCTAAAT
The DNA here is from genome assembly GCA_014182385.1 of Eucalyptus viminalis. NCBI lineage: Eukaryota > Viridiplantae > Streptophyta > Magnoliopsida > Myrtales > Myrtaceae > Eucalyptus > Eucalyptus viminalis. The sequence continues at coordinate 8,885,639 of CM024527.1, read as the reverse complement.
CGTTCGAGTATTTTACAAATAACCATTTAAGCTGTCCAGCATCACCATGCCTATCAAGATACTCACCATCACGATTAGATCCGACAACCTTACGAATTTCTCCAACCGTTTCTCAACCTTAGTCCAAAAAATCTTGAACTTATCAAGGGATTCAAACTTTTGCTTAATCAAATACAAAAATCCATATCAGGAATAGTCATCAATGAAAGTGATAAAATAAAAATTTCTACAGAAGGTTGCCGTATATTAGTGTGAATGACAACAAGTCAGAACTCTGAACTGCAGTTTTCTTATTTATCTTAGTTATATTACCTCTACAATAGTCTAAGCGAGTCTCTAAGTCACTTTTAAGAGTAGTAAAGATGTCTTCCTTTATTAGCCTTTCTACTTTCTCTAGAAATGTGACCAAGACGTTTATGCCACAATGCATAAGACAACCTTAAGTAGAGATCTTTTGGAACAACCCTTTTCGGCTAAATAAGCGACATATATGGGGCTGCATGGAAACGTTCCTAAAAAGTGTTCCAGAAACACTTTTTTGTTTTTTTGTTCCCGCGAACAAAAAGAGAACAGAAACGCGTTTGGTTGTGTTTCTGTTCTTTTTTTGTTCTTTTGTTCTTGGAACACAAAAAGAACAAAAAAAAAAGAAACAAAAAAACTTACTTCTTGTTCCAGAAACAATTTTGAAGAAACGTTTCTTCTTCTCTCTCTTCTTCTTCTCTTCTTCTTTTCTTCTTCTTTTTTTCTTCTTTTTTCTTTCGCCGGTCGCCGGCCTCGGCCATGGCCGGCGACCGGCCATCGAGGGCCGGCGACGCCATCGAGGGTCGGCGACCTCGCCGGCCCCCGGCGAGGCCGAGCCTCGCCCGCGCCGACGAGAGCGAGCCTCGCCTTGGTTGGGCGAGCTCGGGCTCGCCCAGATCCGGCGAGGCCGAGCGTCGCCGGCCCCCGGCGAGGCTCGGCCTCGTTGTGCGCGAGCGAGGCTCGGACTCGCTGTGCGCGGGCGAGGCTGCCGGCCCCGTCAGCCGGTCGCCGGAGACCCGCGACCGGCCGAAAAATAAAAATAAAAAGGAAAGGAAAAAATGAAAAATAAAATAAAAATATTAAAAAATTAAAAGAAACAAAAAAAAGAATAAAATTTACCAAACATGTTTCTGTTCATTTTTTATTTCCGGAACAAGTTTACCAAACGCGTTTTTATTCAAAAATTGTTCCCTGAAACATAAACACTTTTTTTTATTTCTGTTCCCAATAACAGAAAAGGAACAGAAATAAAAACATGCGCGCCCTATATCACTATGAGATAAACACAATCTATCGAATATATTGCAGCACTCAACTTTATTTAAATTAAAAAACATAGATATACTATTGTTATTTATTTCAAAAGAATAGCCACACGTGTTCAAATAAGATAGGAAAACTAAATTTCGTTTAAAGGAAGATACGTAAAAAGTGCTCCTTAACATCAAATTAAAATCCAAATCTAGAATTAAAATAACATCTCCCACAAACTCAAAGTTGACTTTAATGTTATTTTCCATAGTGAGCTTTAATTCATTTTGATTTGGCTTCCTTCAGTTTATGAATCCCTCTATAGTAAACGAAATATGTTTAATTGCACTGCTATCTAGCCAATAAGAACTGGATGGGGCTTCAAATATGTTGGATTCATAAACTAATGCTAAAAAATCATTATGTTCATGCTTATTTTTGGACAAGCAAGTTTTATATTTGTCACAATGTTTTTTTATATGTCATATCTTCCTACAAAAGTAACAAATGACACAATCCTTCTTGAAAGACACTTTCTTAGGACCCATATTATTAGAAGGACTAGCGGTTTTAGGAGTTCCTTTATAAGTACGAATTTTAAACTTCTTACTCTTCTTATTGCCGGAACTAGAGGCATATAGGGTAAAGTGTCATTTCTCTTTCTTCAGTTTCTCTTCCTTGGCTACCACCCTTGCTATCAGGTCATTAATTGACTAGGTCTCTTCTTGGGATTTGTAATAAGTCTTAATAATCCCAAAATCAAGAGAGAGAGTGTTTAAAACTTGATGCACAATGCAAATAGCAAGAATAGTAACATTAAGAGCCTAAAGTTTTTATTGCAAATTACCATCCTTAGAACGTAATCCCTAACTCCATTAAAACCATCATACTTTTATATTGAAGAGTGCTTGTAGGGTCTCCCTATCTCAGCATTAGACGAGACATGATTTCATGCAACTAATACTTCCATCATCTGTCTAGCAATGCAGTCTGTTGATAAACCACATTTCAAGTGTTCCTAAATGAATCGCTTCATAGATAACAAGTAAATCCAATTGCTATTTTCCCAAGCAGCAAAGTGTACTTTTTGTGTTTACATACTATCAGATCTACTGACTCACCCACAGTAAGAGCAATATAAACATCTGCTAGCTCCATCCCAAATAGAAAACCCTCTCCATTTCTTAAAGTTTCAACAAGTAATAATCTCAATAGTAATAGAGTTATTGTTAACAAAGAAGGTGACTAAAAACAAGCAATGTATACAATTAGCATTTTGTGAGTATTGTGTAACTTAAAACTGTATAAGTATACATCCAAAGGGTTACATACATCATCTCATGGTCACCTTTAGACAAAATATATGACATGTAATTGTATACCCTCCATATGATAGCGGCTATAAGAATATATTTTAACATTCATGAATTCATCACCTTTAGGTAAATAAACCACTAGGATCAATCACGACTCATTCCTCAACCATATGTTGTTCATGTATACGTACATCAGTCAATACACAATTATCTCCTCTAGAAGTATAACCATGGATCAGAATGAAAGACATCTTACCATAATATAAGACCGATATTTCTCAAACCTAATCAAGTGTGCCACTTTGACGATCATAACTCGATTGAATTCTTGAAACTCTCTCCTATCAGATATATAAACTTTATATCTCACATTCACCATATATATGTAATTTTAGACTTGAAGACATGGACAATTTGTCACTAAAATTACATGTTATGCCAATAATAATGCTCTATTTATTGTTATATATTATGTGGCATCCCAAAATTCAAAGACAAGCTCTAAGGTGTATTAAAGCTTATAATTAGGTAATGAAATTACCTATGGTTTATGCTTTAGCCATTAGTTTTCTTTTAAAAGCTAAGTGATATGTGCTTGTGTTTGTGAGATTTTAAATTAGATAGATTAATGATCTATGCTTGGCCATGTACCTTATAGATTAAATTCCTATAAATAAAATGTCACAAGACTTTGGCCATGTGGAATTTAAAATTTAAAGTTTATAAAAGAAAGTATAAAAAGGGAAAATTTAATTTTTTATTTAGGTTGTGCCTTAGGCCCATTGGCCTAAGCCTTGATGAGCCGAATGGCCGGCCCAATAGAAGCCCATGGAGGAGGGGCTGTCGCTGGCCCAAAGGAGGCCCAAGAGGAGGCCCAAGCCCATGCATGAGCTTTGCCAAGTGGCAAGGAGGTCTTCATGTATTGGTCCATTGGAGAGGCAACCTAATCATTACTAATGATGAGGTTTAAGGGGGAATAAAAGGGAGGAGAGAGAGAGGTGGCCGGTTGAGCTACCGCCCAAAGAGAGAGAGAGAGAGTGTGCGAGAGAGGGAGAGTGAGGCCGAGAGGGAGGAAGAGCTGAGAGGAAGGAGTCGCCGCCGCTCGCCGTCCGTCTGCCCGTGTGCCGCCATGTGCCGCCGTGTTCGCTGCCGTGTGCCACCGTTCGTGTGGTCTAGAGGCAAGTTGGGAATCCACTTCCTACTCTTGCACCAATGTTTTTCATGTATGGTCGGAATCTAGGTCGTTTGGAGGCATGGGAGAGAAGTTAATGTGGTTTGTTCTTGAGTGCATGCTGTTTTCGCTTGAATCCGTATGAGTCAGAACATTGTGTGAGCTTGCATGCATGTTTAGAGTTCGATTTTGGCCTTTATTTCTTCTTAAAAGTTGTAGCTAACATCTTAAAATACAACATACTCAAATTTGGTGTAAAATGATGGAGATTTGAGGGGTCAAAATCTCACCCTACGGAGATGCTAGATCTGGAATATTTTCGCATAAAACCGTATGAGTCAGAACTTTGTGTGAGATTGCATGCATGTTTTGAGTTCCATTTTTGCTTTCATTTCTTCATAAAAGTTGTATCTAACATCGTAAACTACAACATACTCAAATTTGGTGTAAAATGATGGAGATTTGAGGGGTCAAACTCTCATCCTACGGAGATGCTAGATCTGGAATATTTTCGCATAAAACCGTATGAGTCAGAACTTTGTGTGAGCTTGCATGCATGTTTCGAGTTCTATTTTGGCTTTGATTTCTTCATGAAAGTTGTGGCTAACATCTTAAACTACAACATACTCAAATCTTAAGTAAAATTAACAAGTAAAACCTAGTGAATCAACTTACTCTTGAAGACGGTAAATCTGGAGATGTACCGTTGGATACCCGAGACTTCATGGACTCATATGATAACTATACTCTGGATATTTGACTTAGATTCCTTCATGAAAGTTGTAGGGTATATCTTGAAGTAAAACATATCCAAATTTCAGAGGAAACGAGGAAGAATAGGTAGGTGAAAACTCGGTATTTCGGAGAAGCACGCACTGGATGTTCCGGTGTTAGATCCAGAAGCTACGTGCGACTGTAGAAAATAATATAAAAAAAAATTGGCTTAGAATTCTGCACGTAAAATCTACTTTAGTGTCTTGGCTATAACCTGGTAAAATTTCATAATTTTTGGAGGTCGTTTGGATATTTTAATCGAATTATTTCGGAAACTGTGCATTCTGTTGTTGTCCGAAATTACATGCTGTATTTGTGTGAATTATGATTTTGTGTGGAATTCGATTGGCCTCGTGTTTTTCATGAAATTATTATCTTATTGTCTTGTCTATCACTAGCATTTATTTTATGATTTTGAGAATTTTATGGATATTTAAATTAAATTTTTTTGAAAGTGGTACGAGCTGGAATTTAAATAAATGTGAAAAAGGGCATGATTAATGGATTATTTAATTGGTACAAATTCCATAAATTCTATTCTATGAATAAATGTACCTTGCTGCATGTATGATAAGGCTTTGATGCATGCATGACATTGAATTGAGATGCATGTATGAATTCAATGCTGAATATGACTTTGGTTGCCATTACATAATGTGCCATGCTGAATTGAGACCTAAATTGGTGAACGTGAGTAATGAGTGAGGAAACTGTTTGTGGCGGATGATAATGCCCTGGGAGTATCAGGATGCCTGGGATGGGGGGTGCCGGATGCCAGGGATGTATAGAGATACATAGCCGAATGGCCCTGGGAGTATCAAGACGCCCGGAATGGTTGGGTGCCGGAAGCCTCGGAGGTCTTTGCCCAAGGGGATGCCTCATGATGCGGGTTGGGATGCGAGATGCCCGGAGACTGGGGTTGCCGAATGCCCGGTGGCCTTGAATGGCTGAATGCCGGAGGTTATTCTCGCAATACCAGATTAGGGTGCGAGTGTAAAGTGTGGGATGGAATTGATGATTCCGAGTAAGGAAGATGTGGTGATCGAATTGAAAGTTAAAAGTGAAAAATTGAATCATGCATATATGATATGATGTGATGATGATCACCTTATGGCATGATGATATATGATATGATGTGATGATGATCACCTTATGGCATGATGATATATGATATGATATAATGATGATCACCTTATGGCATGATGATATGTGATATGATGGTATGATGATCACCTATGGCATGATGATATGTGATATATGATATGATGGTGGCCTATGATGTGATGATACATGTACATGACATGATGATGATGTATATATGTATGATATGATGATGTCGTGATGATGTGTATGATACGATGATGTCATGATGATGTATATGTGTATGATATGATGATGTCATGATGACGATGATATGTGTACGACATGAGGATGATGATGTTACATGTATATGATATGATGATGATAATCTATGACATGATGGCATGCATGTGTTATGATTGTGATTGAGGTGTATGATGGTATATGCATGGCTTCAAGGTAAGTGATGCCTGGAATGCATGTATGACATGTATTATGCTATGACTGTATTGTATGATGCTTTGAGTGGTTATTGGATTCTTTTACCTGCTGAGTGGCTATACTCACCCCCTTTTGGGGACCAACATTTCATATTAGTAGGATGGCGCTCCCTGCTGTCACGAGGGGCGTATTTTATGGCCTACCTTCCGATGTTGAGGTCGAGTGTGAGGAGTTTCACTGTCCTTCCGTCCCTGGACTGACGTATATTAGAGTTCGTTGTTTGGTTATGTACGACGTAGGCCTAGCTGGGGGCCCTGTTGTACAAGAGTTCATATCCATCTATGTTCGCCGAGACAGGGTGATGCGTGGGATGCTACCGCCGCCACTGTGTGATGCACCAGGATGGGTGTGAGGACCCATACGTGATGAGTAGGAGCCGAAACTTTTTGGGATGGTTAGCCAACACTAGTGATGGGGGATCTTACATGTGAATCATAGTGGGTCGACAGTTTCTTTTTGGGGTTTAGGCCAAGTGTAGCTTTGTGTCTTGGTCTTTCTTTTGATGTATCGACCCAAGAAAAGCCCATCTTGAGAAATATGTAAATAAAGTGTCATGGCTTGTCTTTATTATGATGATTAGTGGTGTGCAATTGTGTCATGGTCGATGGAGGGGGAGATGGCGATATTATATTTTGCTTACGCTATGTGAGTCGCGCTGGGACCGTTTCCTATTTCAAAAAAAAAAAAGTGTCTATGATTTACGACGCTTCTTCTAGTGATGAGCTATGGTGAACGTTGGGTGCCTATGGCGACCTGCGAAGGGTTCGGGTGCCACAGCGCCCCTTTTTGGTATCAGAGCGAGTGTTTATAGGTGGAGTGATAAGGAGCCTCATTTGGAAATTGAGGAACATGATGACAATGCACACAATAGGATATAAAACGAAATAATTGAATAACGGGGGATGAGTATTCACTCGTAGATCCCTAGTAGTTGGCTTTGAGTTGGCTTTAGGTACCAGTAACATGTATATGTTACTTATGTAGTAGTAGTAGCTGCTTTGAATGGAGGCAGTGAGTCTTAGATTATTCATAAGGCAATGCTTGGAAATTGCAGGAAAGTCATGGTGCGAGCTGGAAGTGCTCATCCATCGAGGGCTGAAGCCTCTGCTGCAAGGGCTGAACCCCGAATGGAAGACCTCCTGCAGGCATTGGCCAATATTGGAAATCTGATGGAAAGGCAAGCGCAACAACAGCCCGGAGTAGAACGCCGTGCTCGAGGACTAGTGGAGCAATTTCTGAAGTTGAAGCCACCTAAGTTCAATGGAATAGGAAGTCCTGAGGAGGCGGAGCAATGGATTGATAGGATGGAACGAATTTTCCGGCTGTTGGACTGCACTGAGGCTGAGAAATTAACTTTGGCAGAGTACCAGTTGGAGGGAAATGCAAAGTTTTGGTGGAGAGCTTCGAAGGATATAATCTTTCCACCAGGTACTGATGTTAACCGGGAAGAGTTTGTGAGAGCTTTCAATAGAAAGCATTTTTCTGATTATGCTAAGGATAAGAGAATTTTGGAATTTGTTCAGTTAGAACAAAAGGGACTGACAGTAGATCAGTATGAGGCTAAGTTTTCTGAACTGTCTAGATATGCTCCTAAACTGATTGAGGATCAGGAAGAAAAGGCTAAGAGATTTCTGAAAGGGTTGAGAACTGACATTAAGAAGCAGCTAGTGCCTTTGAGCATAAGGGATTACCATGAGATTTATGAGAGGGCACAATTGGTGGAGCAGGAGCTGTTGAGAGAGCAGTCGGAGTTTAAGAAACCGCTGAACTTCAATGATGTAAGGAGGGGTAAGAGACCCTATTCGGGTCAAGGACAGACCTAGAATGTGAAGAAGAAGGGTAATTTTGGAAATTTTGGGGGAGCAAGAAGTGGTCTGAATATAGGGAAGGCACCCTATCAGCCTGGTGTTTGTCAAAAGTGTAATGGGAGACATGGCCCAGGACCTTGTAATGGACGACCGAAATGTTTTGGTTGTGGACAAGTGGGTCATCTTAGGAGAAGTTGCCCACAAGAGAGGTCGCAAGTGAGTGTTGGCTCGGTGCGACAGGGATATTAGAGTGATGTTAGATCGAACTTACAAGGGAATCCTCAGAGGCCACCAGCATAAGGAAGGGTGTATGCGGTCACCCAAGAGGAAGCAGAAGCTTCCAAGAATGTTATCTCAGGTACGATCCTTATAAATGATAGAAAGGCATATGCATTGTTTGATACGGGTGCAACGCATTCGTTTGTGTATGAAAGATATAGACGTTTACATAGAATAGAAGTTATGCCTCTTGAGACGCCTCTTTGTGTTTCCACGCCTTTAAAGGATATGGTACTGTCTACGCTGGTGTGTGGGGATTGTAAGATATCAATGGGAGGAAAAGATATGGAAATAGACTTGGTTGTAATGGCTATGTATGATTTTGATGTTATCATAGGAATGGACTGGCTTTGTAAGTATCGGGCTAGAATGGATTGTTATAGAAGAGTGATCCAATTCGTTTTACCTGATCGGTCTAGTTGTGAATTTTTAGGAGGTCAAACCCATCTACCTGTAGCACTCATTTCGGCAGTAGAAGCTTGTGCGTTACTTGACAAAGGATGTCAAGGATACCTGGCCATAGTTAGAGATTATGCTAGAGAGGAGCCTAAACTTGAGGAAGTTCGAGTAGTTAACGAATTCCAAGATGTGTTTCCTAAGGAATTGCCTGGATTACCACCAGAGCAGGAAGTTGAATTTGAGATTGAGTTAATGCCTGGAACATGACCAATATCAAAAGCCCTATATAGGATGGCCTTAGTCGAATTAAAGGAATTGAAAGTGCAACTGCAGGAGTTGCTTGACAAGGGATTCATTAGACCAAGTGCTTCACCTTGGGGTGCACCAGTCTTGTTTGTGAAAAAGAAGGATGGATCGATGCGTTTGTGCATTGACTATAGGCAGCTGAACCAAGTGACCATTAAAAATAAGTATCCTTTGCCTAGAATTGATGACATGTTTGACCAACTCCAGGGAAGTTCGGTCTTCTCTAAGATTGACTTGAGGTCAGAATACCATAAGTTAAGGATTAAGAAAGAGGACATTCCTAAGACTGCGTTCAGGACTCGTTATGGACACTACGAGTTCCTTGTTATGCTATTTGGATTGACTAACACGCCGGCTGCATTTATGGAGTTAATTAATAGGGTATTTAAGCCTTATTTAGACCAGTTTGTGATTGTTTTTATTGATGATATTCTGGTGTATTCGAAAGGGCCTAAAGAGCATGAACGACATTTGAGAATAGTTTTGCAGACCCTGAGAGAGCATAAGTTATATGCCAAGTTTAGTAAGTGTGAATTTTTGCTGGACCAAATAATATTTTTAGGGCATGTGGTATCAGGAGAAGGAATTGCAGTAGACCCGGCAAAAGTCGAAATGGTAGTAAATTGGCTGAGACCGACGACACCTACTGAAATACGAAGTTTCTTAGGATTGGATGGTTATTATAGGAGGTTTATTGAAGGATTTTCATGGTTGGCGGGACCTTTAACTAAGTTGACCCGAAAGAATGTAAAGTTTGAGTGGAATGGAGAATGTGAAAAGAGTTTCCAGGAGCTTAAAAGGAAGTTGACCTCAGCTCCAATCCTGACTATACCGACTGGACCAGATGGTTTTACAGTGTATAGTGATGCATCTCTCAAAGGACTGGGATGTGTTTTGATGCAACATGGCAAGGTCGTAGCCTATGCATCTAGGCAATTAAAACCCCATGAACTGAATTACCCAATGCATGATTTAGAGCTAGTAGCTATAGTGTTTGCCTTAAAGATATGGAGACACTATTTGTATGGGGAAAAGTTTGAGATTTACACGGATCATAAGAGTTTGAAGTATCTGTTCTCACAAAAGGAGTTGAACATGAGACAAAGGAGATGGATGGAGTTGTTAAAGGATTATGATTGTGAGATAAAATACCATCCAAGGAAAGCTAATAAGGTAGCAGATGCTCTTAGTCGTAAGTCGGTCATTTCCATGGCAAGTTTAAGAGTGGTAGAATGGAACTTGTTAGAGTCTGTAGTAGACTCAGAATTTAAATTGGAATTGGATTGTCTTACTGGTATGCTTAGTGCATTAAGAATAGAACCCGAAATCATTAAGAAGGTTAAAATCTTGCAAGAATCTGACCCAGAGATTTTGAAAATGAAAGACACAACATCTTTAGGAAAAAGACTAGAATTTCAAGTCTCTGATGATGGAATAGTAAGATGTCAAGGATGACTTTGCGTTCCCGACAATGAAGAGTTAAAGAAGGAAATTCTGTCGGAGGCACATAGGAGTAATTATAGTATCCATTCGAGTAGTACAAAGATGTACAGGAATTTGAGTCAGCAATTTTGGTGGAATGGTATGAAGGTAGACACGGCTAAGTACGTTTCTCAATGTTTGACGTGCCAGCAAGTAAAACCGGAGCATCGTAAACCCGCAAGACTTTTGAGACCATTAGACCTTCCAGAATAGAAATGGGAGCATATAACGATGGATTTTGTGCAAGGATTGCCAAGGACGTCAAGTAGTCATGACTCTATTTGGGTTATAGTGGACCGTTTAACTAAATCGGCTCATTTCCTAGCGATTCGTCTGGACTACCCAATGGATAAGTATGCGGACATATATGTAAGTCAAGTAGTGCGCTTACATGGTGTTCTAGTGACTATTACATGGTGTTCAGATTGCAGTACTAAACTTCAGTTTAGTACTGCTTTTCATCCCCAAACAGATGGACAAACAGAAAGAGTAATTCAAACATTAGAGGTTATGTTGAGAGCTTGTGTAATTGATTTCAAAGGAAATTGGGATGAAAAATTGCATTTGGTAGAGTTTGCCTATAATAATAGTTTTCAAAAGAGTATAGACATGGCTTCCTATGAAGCATTATATGGAAGGAGATGTAGGACTCCTATCTGTTGGAATGAAGTAGGTGAAAGGAAATTGACAGGACCTGAATTGGTACAAGTTACCACTGAGGCTGTTGAGATTATCAGAGAAAGACTTAAAACAGCTCAGAGTAGGCAGAAAGACTACGCGGATAGGTGTAGGAGGCCTTTGGAATTTAGTATAGGAGATCATGTGTTCCTTAAGGTATCTCCAATGAAAGGGGTATCTCGATTCGGAATGAAGGGTAAGTTAAGCCCTAGATTTGTTGGACCTTTTGAAATACTCGAAAGGATAGGGGATGTAGCTTATCGCTTAGCGTTACCTCCTAAGTTAGGAAATTTGCATGATGTGTTTCATGGATCGATGTTGAGGAAGTACCAGCCGGATCCTAGTCACATACTCGATCATGAAGCCATCAAAGTGGATGAGAAAGTAAGGTACATCAAAGAGCCTGTACATATATTGGATCGAAAGGAACAAATTCTTAGGACTAAGAAGATTCCTCTGGTTAAAGTGTTATGGCGACATCATGGTATGGAGGAAGCCACATGGGAAAGTGAGGATCAAATGAAAGAAAAGTACCCTTACTTGTTTCAAGAAGGCACGAGTGGTGTCTAATTTCGAGGACGAAATTCTCTAAGGAGGGGAGAATTGTGGCATCCCAAAATTCAAAGACAAGCTCTAAGGTGTATAAAAGCTTATAATTAGATAATGAAATTACCTATGGTTTATGCTTTAGCCATTAGTTTTATTTTAAAAGCTAAGTGATATGTGCTTGTGTTTGTGAGATTTTAAATTAGATAGATTAATGATCTATGCTTGGCCATGTACCTTATAGATTAAATTCCTATAAATAAAATGTCACAAGACTTTGGCCATGTGGAATTTAAAATTTAAAGTTTATAAAAGAAAGTATAAAAAAGGGAAAATTTAATTTTTTATTTAGGTTGGGCCGAATGACTGGCCCAATAGAAGCCTATGAAGGAGGGGCTGTCGCCGGCCCAAAGGAGGCCCAAGAGGAGGCCCAAGCCCATGCATGAGCTTTGCCATGTGGCAAGGAGGTCTTCATGTATTGGTCCATTGGAGAGGCAACCTAATCATTACTAATGATGAGGTTTAAGGGGGAATAAAAGGGAGGAGGAGAGAGAGAGGTGGCTAGTTGAGCTATCGCCCAAAGAGAGAGAGAGAGAGTGTGCGAGAGAGGGAGAGTGAGGCCAAGAGGGAGGAGGAGCCGAGAGGAAGGAGTCGCCGCCGCTCGCCGTCCGTCCGCCCGTATGCCGCTGTGTGCCACCGTGTTCGCCACTGTGTGCCACTGTTCGTGTGGTCTAGAGGCAAGTTGGGAATCCACTTCCTACTCTTGCACCAATGTTTTGCATGTATGGTCGGAATCTAGGTCGTTTGGAGGCATGGGAGTGAAGTTAATGTGGTTTGTTCTTGAGAGCATGCTGTTTTCGCTTGAATCCGTATGAGTCAGAACTTTGTGTGAGCTTGCATGCATGTTTAGAGTTTGATTTTGGCTTTTATTTCTTCATGAAAGTTGTAGCTAACATCTTTAAACTACAACATACTCAAATTTGGTGTAAAATGATGGAGATTTTAGGGGTCAAACTCTCATCCTACGGAGATGCTAGATCTGGAATATTTTTCGCATAAAACCGTATGAGTCAGAACTTTGTGTGAGCTTGCATGCATGTTTCGAGTTCGATTTTGGCTTTGATATCTTCATGAAATTTGTGGCTAACATCTTAAACTACAACATACTCAAATGTGAAGTAAAATGAACAAGTAAAACCTAGTGAATCGATTTACTCTTGAAGACGGTAAATCTGGAGATGTACCGTTGGATACCCGAGACTTCATGGACTCATATGATAACTATAATCTGGATATTTGACTTAGATTCCTTCATTAAAGTTGTAGGGTATATCTTGAAGTAAAACATATCCAAATTTCAGAGGAAACGAGGAAGAATAGGTAGGTGAAAACGCGGTATTTGGGAGAAGCACGCACTGGATGTTCCGGTGTTAGATCCAGAAGCTACGTGTGACTGTAGAAAATAATATAAAAACAATTTAGCTTAGAAGTCTCATGGAAAATCTACTTTAGTGTCTTGGCTATAACCTGGTACATTTTCATAATTTTTGGAGGTCGTTTGGATATTTTAATCGAATTATTTCGGAAACTGTGCATTCTGTTGTTGTCCGAAATTACATGCTGTATTTGTGTGAATTATGATTTTGTGTGGAATTCGATTGGCCTCGTGTTTTTCATGAAATTATTATCTTATTGTCTTGTCTATCACTAGCATTTATTTTATGATTTTGAGAATTTTATGGATATTTAAATTAAATTTTTTTGAAAGTGGTACGAGCTGGAATTTAAATAAATGTGAAAAAGGGCATGATTAATGGATTATTTAATTGGTACAAATTCCATAAATTCTATTCTATGAATAAATGTACCTTGCTGCATGTATGATAAGGTCTTGATGCATGCATGACATTGAATTGAGATGCAAATATGAATTCAATGCTGAATATGACTTTGTTTGCCATTACATCATGTGCCATGCTGAATTGAGACCTAAATTTGGTGAACATGAGTAATGATAAGTGAGGAAACTGTTTGTGGCGGATGATAATGCCCTAGGAGTATCAGGATGCCCGGGATGGGGGGTGCCGGATGGCCGGAATGTATAGAGATACATAGCCGAATGGCCCTGGGAGTATCAAGACGCCCGGAATGGTTGGGTGCCGGAAGCCTCGGAGGTCTTTGCCCGAGGGGATGCCTCATGATGCGGGTTGGGATGCGAGATGCCCGGAGACTGGGGTTGCCGAATGCCCGGTGGCCTTGAATGGCTGAATGCCGGAGGTTATTCTCGCAATACCAGATTAGGGTGCGAGTGTAAAGGGTGGGATGAAATTGATGATTCCGAGTAAGGAAGATGTGGTGATCGAATTGAAAGTTAAAAGTGAAAAATTGAATCATGCATATATGATATGATGTGATGATGATCACCTTATGGCATGATGATATATGATATGATGTGATGATGATCACCTTATGGCATGATGATATATGATATGATGTGATGATGATCACCTTATGGCATGATGATATATGATATGATATGATGATGATCACCTTATGGAATGAAGATATATGATATGATATGATATGATATGATGATGATCACCTTATGGCATGATGATATGTGATATGATGGGATGAGATCACCTATGGCATGATGATATGTGATATATGATATGATGGTGGCCTATGATGTGATGATACATGTACATGACATGATGATGATGTATATATGGATCATATGATGATGTCGTGATGATGTGCATGATACGATGATGTCATGATGATGTGTATCTGTATGATATGATGATGTCATGATGACGATGATATGTGTACGACATGAGGATGATGATGTTACATGTATATGATATGATGATGATAATCTATGACATGATGGCATGCATGTGTTATGATTGTGATGGAGGTGTATGATGGTATATGCATGGCTTCAAGGTAAGTGATGCCTGGAATGCATGTATGACATGTATTATGCTATGACTGTATTGTATGATGCTTTGAGTGGTTATTGGATTCTTTTACCTGCTGTATAGCTGTACTCACCCCTTTTGGGGACCAACATTTCAGATTAGTAGGATGGCGCTCCCTGCTGTCACGAGGGGCGTATTTTATGGCCTACCTTCCGATGTTGAGGTTGAGTGCGAGGAGTTTCACTGTCCTTCCGTCCCCGGACTGACGTATATTAGAGTTCGTTGTTTGGTTATGTACGACGTAGGCCTGGCTGAGGGCCCTATTGTACAAGAGTTCATATCCGTCCATGTTCACCAAGACGGGGTGATGCATGGGATACTACCGCTGCCACCGCCTGATGCACCGGGATGGATGTGAGGACCCGTACGTGACGAGTAAGAGCCGAAACTTTTTGGGATGGTTAGCCGACACTAGTGATGGGGGATCTTACATGTGAATCATAGTGGGTCGACAGTTTCTTTTTGGGGTTTAAGCCAAGTGTAGCTTTGTGTCTTGGTCTTTCTTTTGATGTATCGACCCAAGAAAAGCCCATCTTGAGAAATATGTAAATAAAGTGTCATGGCTTGTCTTTATTATGATGATTAGTGGTGTGCAATTGTGTCATGGTCAATGGAGGGGGAGATGGCGATATTATATTTTGCTTCCGCTATGTGAGTCGCGCTGGGATCGTTTCGTATTTCAAAAAAAAAGTGTCTATGATTTACGACGCTTCTTCTAGTGATGAGCTATGGTGAACGTTGGGTGCCTGTGGCAACCTGCGGAGGGTTCGGGGTGCCACATATTAAATTATACATAGTATAAATGAATCACGTTGTTCATATTTTCTATGTAATGAAATACATGCGAGCTAGCAATTGTATTTCCGAGAATATAGAGAAACATAGGAAAATATGCAAAAATAAGCTAAAAGTACATGTATATAAGATGCCATAAGTATTTTCACATCCTTAAAATATCAAACATGTAAAATAAACATACCATAGCATAAGGCATCTCGATACAAGCACGTAGCTCCAAGAATGTGCCGATCGGAGCCTCCACACGCTCGCACGCACTGCCTTAGTGTGAGGCACGGGCAGTACATGCGCGGCTCTTGTTCAACTAGGTTCACCAATTCGACCGGTTAGCACTTCGATCGATTATGGTCCAATCGATTGACGGGTCCGGTGAATGACAAAACCAATTTGGGCGAGTCAATGGGTTGGGTTGGGTTGGGTCGGGTCACTTAGGTCGTTGTTCACTGACATCAATCCCGGCATTACATCATGCACTAGCCATTGCCATGTGAGGGCACATCCTTGAAGCACGCCACCGCCCAACGGCTTGTGGGAACGCGTATGGCCTCCCCTAGTGGTGCGCCGCATGTCAAAACACTCAATGAGCTTTTACCTTTTATGCAATCAAAATCAATTCTCGCCCAATAAAAAAAAATCGAAAATAGCCAAATCTATACGTTCAAGTTCTAGGTTAAGGACTACTCAAATACCACATGTAGGCAGCAAAAATAACACCCAATGTGATATCCTCGATTTGAACCCCTATCTCGGCCGCAAGGAATTGATTAAGGATCAGTACGCCAGTAACGAGAATAGGCTGTGACTCAATCTTAGAGATTGTTCACAAGCCAACTAGTTGATTAGGGACAAGGCGACTCAGGATTAGGATTGTGATGGATCAGAGTAGTCAACCATGAAAAGGACCGTTCGACCATAAATATCTATATGGACGATCACGTGCCATCATGAGTCGATCAACCGACAGGTATAGATTGATTCAGCTCGACTATACATCGGTTGTGAGTGACACCACACAATCAATGTGCTATTTGTAAACAATCCTAATCCTATTCCAAATGACTATGAGTCCAGGGCAAGATCGATCCTATTTGATTACATGACAATCAAGGGTCATTAATGGGCCAACCAAGCTCAAATAAAAGTCACGTGTAAAATCCCGAATAGGTATCGAAATCAATTCAAGTCTGGCCACGCGAGTTCCACCAATGCTGCCCAAATTCGCATAGGTCACATTAAGGCCATTTCCGATCAGAACTTAACCACAAACCCTAGTCCAATTACAGGTATCGATTGTAGATGTTATTAAGATATTCTATCCAATTGAGATGATATTAGTGACTCCATTAGTGCAATAATTGAGGAAATGTGCTAATTTAAGGATATAAACTTTAGTAGCCCTAAAGATGAGACCAATTTCACTTCTTGAGATTAAATTGAGTGAGACCAAAATCAAGTAGCCCTCCCTTCTAGAAGGGTATGGGTGCCACTTTAGAGAAGCAATGAGGAGGAACAAGCTTAGTTTTTGCAACTAGACTAGTTGTTCTTGAACTAGAGCATTATTAGCCAAGTAAACTTGAAGAACAAACTTCGATAAGATGAGCCATTGGATTGACACTTGTAAGGTAGAGATTCACTCTTGCCAAGCAAGCTTTGGGGCCATCATGAACTTAGGATAATAATTTAGCTTGCAATAAATGCTTAAGTGACATTTTCTCTCTCCTCAATTATCTTCCTCTCCAAGTTCTTTTTCTTTACCAACCAAAAAAAAAAAGTTCTTTTTCTTTCTCTCACTTTTCTCTCATTTCTCCCCATCTCTCCCTCATTTGGCCAACCACTCCCTCATCCTCTTCTCTCTCTCTCTCTCTCTCTCTCTCTCTCTCTCTCTCTCTCGGCTTGGCGCTTGCCCGCTCATCCGTTGTGCCGCCTGCCATTGCCATTGCCACCCTCGTGCCATCTCGCCATCACCTTGCTGTTCACCGACCAGCACCACCAACCACCCTCACCTTTGTCTCAATTGTTCATAAGTAGATTTTCTAAACATCGGCTAGGTCGTTGCATTACGTAACTCGATTTAGGTTCAATTTTTGTATTGTTAGAGCTATTCTAAGTAGAGAAGCTCATGTGATTAACTTTGTATGGTTTGTTCATGATGTGCTTGGGCTATAAGGTTTGGAAATATGTTATAATTGATTAAGATTGTCGTTGTTAGTGATAATAGACTGTTTATGCATATGTCATTGCTCGGCCTAGAGAAATTGCCATGATGGTTGTATGTGGCCCGTGGATTATCAATATCTAGGTTTAGCTCTTATGTTTGGTTGTTAGGGTTGGACGTGTAATCTTATGTGATGTAGATTAGTATTGTTTTCAAGATTTGTTATAGTTCTCTAGATGTAATATTGTGATTGTCGCTTGTGGTTCTACTTTGGTTGTTTATTAAGCTTAGACATTATGTGTTGTGATTATTGTTGGATGTGTCCTCAATATGTGATGCTACTATGTTTGATTGTAAAGGATTGTTATTGATTTATGGATATGGTCTTCGTATATAGATTTCTATAAGTCATGATCAATACTTGAAACCATACCGAGCCTCCAAAGTTAGAATTGCATTGGTTCTTGGACATGTGTGGAAGCACGCTGGGCTAAGTCACTGTCTTAGTTCAGCGATATTGAGGCGTATCACCTAATCCAGGTTTGACTTAGGCCGGTGCTCCAACGTAACGGGTCAAGTCACGGTTCTCATTCCATGCTCGCCATATTTTATCGATACATTTCCAATAGGTTATGAGTTACACACCGTTTGGCACGCCCTTGGGGCACTCATGCTTTGACTAAAGGGAAATAAAACCGATTGTGTGCTTTATTCGTATGGTCACACGAGGGATTCCGTCACCGAAGGTTTCAGAGGATGATGCCGCCACTGAGAGACGTCAAAGGATGATGCCCGAAGGTTTTCGGATGCCGTTCGTAGTGATGGTTATTGAACGATGCCCAAAAGGATGTCCAAAGGTGTTCCGATGCTGTGTTCGATGGGGCAAGACGATGTCCCAGAGGTTTCCGAAAGAAGCGAAGGCTTTCGATTATGTGTGTTAATTGAATGGACTTGAGATAGCATAATATTATAAGGTATTATGTGATTCTCGAGGCGACAGTGCATGTGAAGTATTTGTGAGTGACGTGCATACTTGTGAAGTGATTTTTGGTGACACATACATATGTCGTATGTCAATTTTTTATGATGCACGAGGCACGTGCATAATTTACTGGTCATTTTTATGATATGAAAGGGCTTGTGTACGAGTTAACTATCATAAATTGTGATGAGAGACGCACGTAGACATTTTGGATGATATTATTTGAGGAACGAGAGCCATGGTAATATCTTTGAGGTCGTTGTATGACACGTGCGAATTTTTTATGTTGTAAATTGTGACTTGTGAAGCACGTATAAATTTTTAATGTTATTAATTGGCCCGTGTCGGATTGTTATGAGTATGTGACATTCCGTAGGTCGTTGATGCTAGGTGGCTAAGGGTCCCCTTTCATGTATATAGTTAAAGCAAAGCAATTGCTATTGACTTGCCATCGACATATTGGGTTGAGTGTTCTTAAGATTCCAATGCGAGGCATCCACTTATACGAGGTTTAAGTTATTTACTTATTAAGTTTTCAACTCATTTGTTGTTGTTTAACTTTTTTTTTAGTCCAATAGGTATGGATCCACTGCTTGTTTATTTCATGCGATTTGGGATGTCCATGAGTATGGAGGTCACGGTCATGGATGTGCTTAGAGAGGATACTGCATTTCGAAGGATCACTACTACTCTTTGGGTGGATGAGGTCTGTTGCGATCTCGTCCCTCATAGCTACCAAGCTTGGTACGCGTGATTTGATGGGGATCTCTTCAGGCCCCTTTGTGGGCTTTGCGGATCACCTGAACCGGATGAGGACGATTGTCCGCCTGACAGCGTAGTAGATGCCTAGATAGTCAGTCCTCATAGGGGAGTCGTTTTTTGTTAGTATCTCGTTAGAGAAGATAGGCTCGCCCTAAAGCTTGTGAACCCCTCCCCTATATCTTTTTGTGGGATGAAAATCGAAATGGCCCCAAAGAAGTGGGCTTGTAAATGAATTGTTCCGATATATTAATAAAGCATATATAAATTATATGGTATAAGTGCATTTTCCTTGCTATCCTCGTCTATTGTTGATGTACACACTTCCGTATGTGCTTAATTGAAAGATAAAAAATCAATGGGACGACAACGCCTTTTGAGATGTCGCAAGTTAATCCCGTAGTGGATGTTGCGTTCCTATGATGAGGGAAGGTCCAAGGCTTGACACCCAAGATGTCTATAACTAGAATCAAGAACACATATAATCGAGTAAAAGAGATTTACACACCTGATTTGAAATCATCGTTTTTAATGCGGAATAACGACGATTCAAAATTCAAGTGCTTCTCTCTTTTTTTTCCCTTTGTATCACGGGCTCAATGAAACTATCCCTCACCTTTAGAGTTTCATAATCGCTTCTTATGTGAGGATATTTGTATATCAAGGACAGAGAAGAGACTTGAATATAGTTTATAAATTTTTAAGCCATAGACCCTCTCAATACATGCCAGGCTTTACTCAATCCACACTAGCCAACTGCGTATTAAACTAATTAAAAATCCTTGTGTCTCACTTTATTAGACCAATCCCGTAAAATGATAAATTACAATATCAATTAATATAACCCACATCAGAAAAACTCTTATATGTTGTTGATCAAATTCCGGCACAGTTTGTGTACCTATAATTTCGTTTGAAGTAAACTCCATGGCTTTCTTGTTGATCAGTGATATTTTCTATCTGGAATTGTCACAGAACCTATCTCCCTTAATAAAAATTGAAGAACGATTTTCAATGAAAATTACTTCGTTGTAGAATCCAATTCGTGTGGAACAGTAACCCAAAGGATGGATCAAACAAAATAAGGGTCAAATTCTAGTGAACGGCTTGTGATAATATGTGTTTGTTGGATGATATGAAAAATGGACTTGTTGTCGTGCTAGCTGAAGTGCATGTAGAGACTGATGTAAAATTCTATACGCTCGAATATTCATATGCTATTTCTACAATAGCGACCTACGACTATAGTAATTGTTATTAGTGTATTGGAACTTTTTATACACGTAGGTTTACTCAAACATGCAAAGTAATAATTTCCCCGAAAATCTTTGATTTAAGGTGCTTATGTTAAGTGAATTTTAGTGTATTTGTGCAAAATAGTTTTTAAGTTAAAAGGAAAAAAAAAAAAAAAGGAGGGAGGGAAGGGGGAGGGGATAGAGCGGATGGCTACTGTTCATTATCTCCATCTTGGAAACAAATCAATCACGATGAGATTCGAACCTCAAAGAGACTAGACGAGCCAATGCCGAGATCACATGATCTCAAGCGACGCGACGCCAAGGGTTGCATGACCTTGCATATCCAGACCTACATGAACCTAGACCTCATCAAGATGGTGTGATGATCTCTTTTGTTATCATTAACTTTTTTTAATGAGAAATATGTACGGCCACTTCTACTAAATTCGATGAATTGAACTTTCTCTTAAGAGTCATGGAAAGAAATTTCGTCTTGCTCATCAAATTGAGAAAGAAGGAAAGTGTTCGACGTGCTTATATGACTATAATAACCACTAAAATTCACTTATCTTAATGTCCCACGCATGCGATTTATTCCAATTGTCGATTATGTCTTGATACACAACAATAGCATGCTTTATTTTTTGTCATGTTTTCTCTCATTCATTCATTAGCATGATGTTGAGTTTTGTATCTCCTAGAGACACAATTCCTTAAGAGGGAGAATTATCTAATCAGTCCTAAATTTATTGCATATATGTCAATTCAATTTTAAAGTTTCTAATATTATACCTTCATGCGAAATTTCAATATAATTTTTCCAGTCAATCTTTGCCCAAAATCGCTAATATGGCAAGGTGCCATGTTGGAATGAGCATGGTTTTAGAGTAGAACTTGGAGCCTGTGAATTGGACCAGTGGAAACTTGTTCGATTTCAAGTTCTAAAGTATGCAAGGTAGCTTTAGTTTTCAAAAATTGAGGAACCTATTTCAATAAGTAGGTTCCAGGTTTTAGGTTGGTGGAACCGAAACTTGGAACTTAGAACCTATAAACTATAACCTGGAACAAGTTTTTGTATTTTTATTGGTTTATATCTTCATGCGACCTTGCGATATTCTATAGTATTCGATAATGAGTAAATAATCTAGAACCATTAGTCTAAACTTCCATTTTATGACTAAGACTTTTATTTTGTTAATGTTTTATATTTTTCATGTGTCTAAATATAAATTATAGTTAGTGAATTGTAGTAGCAAGTAATAGTCATTAAAAATGATAATTTACTGCAATTGTTCCATCAATAATACATGTGGAACCTAAGTAGACCTTGGATCTAATCCTAGAACCTATGATAAGGTAAGTTTCGAGTTCCAAAAAATGAGGAACATGTTCAAACAAGAAGGTACCAGATTCTAGGTAGAACTTATACACAACCTAGAACTACTCACCCCTAATGCCACGTAAGATGACCGGCGATAAATGGACAACTATGTTCATAATTTCTAGTGAAAATCAATCGAAATGACTATTTTGGTATTAAATTGGCACAATTAGAAAGTGTAGGACTAATTTGATATTCGTACAATAATTTGAAATTAGCTAGGTAATTTTCCCTTGAGAAACCCATCAACGAGATTCACATTTAAACAGAAGGGAATTAAGGCGTAATCAATGGCTTAAAGTCAGACTTAATCGCTCTTTCCAAATGTCAAGTTTCGTGTAAACTGTCTTTACATAAAGGACAAAAGTGAAAGAATCTACGCTAAATTCACACCTGTCTTTGATTTTTCTAGCTTTGACATCCAAAAGGACCGCGAAGGCCACGCGCCCTTCGTTAATTTTAACGCGGCTCGAGAAAACATACATATCTAAAAGTAAAAAACCAAAAGATACTTCACAAGTTAAAACGGTTACGCTGATTTTAATTTTAACGCGCCAATCGGAGCTTCCACACGTTTGCACACACTGCCTGAGTGCAAAGCGCATGCAGTACACGAGTAGCTCTTGTCCGACTAGGTTTATCGATCCGACCAGGTGGCACTTCGACCAATTATGATCCGATCGATTAACAAATCCGGTCAATGACAAAACCAGTTCGGGCAGGTCAATGGGTTAGATCAAGTCACCTAGGTCGTCGTTCGCTGACATCAGCCCTAGCACGTGCGTCATGCACTAGCCATCACCGTGCGTGGGGGCACATGCTCGACCTAGTCGCCACCCAATGATGCATGGGGGCGTGTACGACCTCCCTTAGGGGTGCATTGCATGTCAAAACGCTAGTCTCGACAAGCCTTACATTTTATGCAATCAAAATCAAGTTTTACCCAACAACAAATTTCGAAAATAGCCTAATCCATACGTTCAAGTTCTAGGCAAATGACTACTCTAATACTACATATAAGCCATGAAAACAACACTCAAGATTTTCATAACTAGAATCAAGAACACATATAATCGAGTAAGAGATTGACACGCTTGATTTGGAATCTATCATTCTTGATGTGGAACAGCAATGATTCAAAACTCAAGCACTTCTCTTCTATTGCCCTCTGTATCATTAGCTTAATAAAACTGTCCCCTCATCTTTAGAGTTTTATATGTCAGACAATTCTTGTAATTCTTAATGCGGAAATTCATAACAAATCAATGATCTTTGATCTTCATGATTTTCACAAATAGATGAAGACATACCTTTATCCATAACGTTACCGTAGAACTTGATCCAAATGAAGAAATTCAATTTCTCTCCCTTAACCCACTAAACCTTACTGTATTCAATTGATGGAGGAGAGAATACCAAATTCCTTTATGTTATTGTTGTTCGTTGTGGGTGGAGACCGGACTCTATTTATACGTTCATTGAAAAGGTGCCTTCCATCAGAGCGATATACCATTTCGTTTTATTAGAGTCGTACCTTCTCATAACCAATAATTATTTATAGCATTTCAATAATTATTAAACCATATAATAAATCACATAATATAGGCCACAATAATTCTTACATTCTCCCACTTGGCCCATATGATGTTTCTTTCATGGTTTAATAAAGACTGTAATGTGCACAATAAGATTATGCTATAAAATTTCATTAAATTGGCAATCACATAATAATCACAATTAAGTAAAGAAAACTAATGCGAGTCATAGCAGTTATATGTCATTAATCGACATAATCCCTTCTATGCACTACAACTATAGCACTTTACTTAACATGATCCATAAATGAGAAGTACAATAATAGTCCAACTATAATGTTTCTTTAGAAACTATCCTGTTTAACATTCATCTATTTCCATAATATATACTAAATAGAAAACAAGAAATATCATAAACGCGTAAGTGAGCTCAAAGTGTCAAATACAAAAACTCAATACAATCATAATACAAACATTAATGACGTCCAATAATGCTCATCCTTTCAACATGCTCATTAAATGTTTTGAGTGGCAGTCCTTCTGTTAAGGGATCTGCTATCATAAGATTGGTGCTAATGTGCTTAATTGACAATCTTTGTTTCTGAACTTCTTCTTTGGTAGACAAGTATTTGATCTCCATATGCTTAGCACCCTTAGAATACTTGTCGTTCTTAGAGAAGAAAATTTATGCAAAGTTATCACAATAAATTTTCAGCGGCTTGACAATACTGTCTATAATCACAAGCCTTGAAATAAAATTCCACAGCCATAATCCATGAATTGTGGCCTCAAAGCATGCCACAAATTCAGCTTCCATAATGGATGCAGCAATAATTGATTGCTTTGCACTCTTCCATGAAATTGCCCCTCCAACCAGAAGAAACAAGTAACCAAACATTGATTTTCTTATATCGGCACATCCAGTTAAGTCTGAATTTGAATATCCAATCACCTCGAGATGATCAGATCTTTTATAAGTGAGCATATGATTCTTCGTTCCTTGCAAGTATCTAAGAACTTTCTTTGCAGCTTTCCAATGATCTATTCCAAGATTACTTTGATACCTGCCCAGCATTCCGACAACAAAACTGATGTCTGGTTTGGTGCAAGTTTATGCATACATTAAGCTCCCCACAATAGATGCATAAGGAATATTATTCATTTGTTCTCATTCCAATTCACTTTTTGGACATTGCATAAGGCTAAATTTATCACCTTTCTGAATTGGAACTATTCCTGCTGAACATTTACTCATATTAAATCTCTCTAAAATTTTCTCAATGTAGGCTTTCTGAGACAATCATAATAATCCTTGTGATCTATCACGGAATATTTCTATTCCTATCACATATGTTGCCTCTCCCATATCCTTCATTTCAAAATTCTTAAAGAGAAACTTCTTGGTTTCATGTAACAAACCAAGATCATTAGCAGCAAGCAAAATATCATCAACATACAGAACTAGAAAAATAAACTTGCTCCCACTAATCTTCATATATATACACTAATCAATAGTGTTTTCCTTAAATCCAAATGAAGTTATGGTATCATTAAACTTAAGATACCATTGTCGGGAAGCTAGTTTAAGTCCATATATTGACTTCTTTAATTTACATACCATGTGTTCCTTTCCTTTAATTGAAAAGCCTTCGGGTTTGTTCATATAAATCTCTTCCTCTAAATTCCCATTAAGAAAGGCGGTTTTTACATCCATTTGGTGTAACTCCAAGTCATAATGAGTCACCAAAGCCATAATGATTCTAAGTGAGTTCTTCTTAGAGACTGGTGAAAATGTCTCTTTATAGTCAATGCCTTCTTTCTAAGTAAAACCCTTTGCAACAAGTCTGGCTTTATGTCGTTCAATATTGCCTTTTGAGTCGCGCTTGGTCTTAAAGACCCATTTACACCCGACCTTCTTACACCCTTTAGGCAATTCAACTATATCCCAAACTTGATTTTGATGCATGGATTTTAACTCTTCTTCCATGGCATTAAACCATTCATTAGAATCTTCACATTTCTTGGCTTGGGAAAATGAATCTGGATCATTTCCAATTCCTAAGTCATTTTCTTACTCTTGTAAATAAACCATATAGTCATCAGAAATAGCCGACTTCTTTTCTCTTTGAGATCTCCTTAATGCTATTTCTTGTGACTCGGCTATTGGAGGTTCATTATTGACATCTCCATTATTGGGTGTTTGTTCATTAATTTGTTGTTCTTGATTATTGTTAGATTGTACTATAATATCAGGAACAACAACTTTAGAAGCTTTGGGTATAGGAACTCCTACCATTATTTCTTGAATGCAAGCATCACGCATCCTTTCACTCCCACTGATGTCACCATTCTCAATGAACCTAGTATTTCCAGATTCAACAATTCTTGTACTATGATTAGGACAATAAAATTTATACCCTTTGGATTTCTCTGCATAACCAAAGAAATAACCACTGGCCGTTCTTAAATCCAATTTCCTTTCATGTTGATTGTAAATTCTTACATCTACTTGACAACCCCAAACATGTAGGTGTCATAAACTAGGTTTCATTCCTGTCCACAGTTTAAAGGAAGTCTTTGGAACTGCCTTACTAGGAACCCTATTTAATAAGTAGATAGAAGTCTTTAAAGCATACATCCACAAAGATAAGGGTAAAGATGAATGACTCATCATACTCCTAACCATTTCCATTAAAGTACGGTTACGCCTTTCTGCTACACCATTATCTTGTAGTGTACCTGGCATTGTGTATTGAGCACAAATGCCATGTCTTTCAAGGAATTTAGCAAATGGACTTGGACATTGTCCCGATTCATCATACTTTCCATAATATTCACCGCCTCTATCAGATCTTACTATTTTCACATTTATATCTAATTGCCTCTCGACCTCTTTAATATAAACTTCAAGTGCATTCACTGATTGAGACTTATCATGCAATAGATAAATGTAACCATAATGTGAAAAATCATCAATAAAAGTTATGAAATAGCTTTCCTTACCAAAAGATTGAACATCAAAATGACCATATATGTCAGTATGTATAATTTCAAGAAGCTCTCTGCTTCTTGTGACACATTTCTTAGTGTGTTTTGTTTGTTTACCTTTAATACAATCAATACACACTCCAAGATCAGTAAAATCCAAATTTGGAAGAATTTCATTCTTCACTAATCTTTGTATTCTTTCTTTGGATATATGACCCAAACGTTTATGCCACAAGTAAGCATAATTTTCATTCACCAAACTTCATTTAGTGCCAACATTATGATGCAAGGTCATTAATGTCTCAACAAAAGTATTATCAAGTCTAAATTTGTAGAGACCATCACATAAAGTTTCAGTTCCAATAAGAGTATCACTCTTAAATAGACTGAAAGATTTAGATCCAAACTTATAATAAAATCCCGCCACATCAAGTCTTGGCAAAGAAACTAAATTGCGAGAAAATGTAGGTAAATAAAGGGTTCGAAACAAATCCAAATAATGCCCAGTATCTAATATCAAACGATAAGTGCCAATGCCTTCAACTGAAGCTTTGTTTCTGTTCCCTGTAATCACATAACTTTCATTTGGTTTTATAGTTTGGATCGTAAGAAATTTCTGCATTGTATTTGACACATGAGTGGTGGCACCAGAATCAATTCATCAAGTATTATAAGGAACTTCAGTAAAGTTTGATTCAAAACATATTAAAGCACAAGGCTTACCTTTCTTTTCGAACCAAGCCTTACATTTTAGACAATTTTTCTTCAAGTGTCCAATTTTGTTGCAAAAATGACACTTAATAAGATTGTATTCATTCTTGTGGATTTGAGAAGCCTTTGAAAAGTCATTCAGGACGTGTAGTCCTTTCTTCTTCCTCCTTCCACCTTTCCTCTTAAAATTCTTTCGAACTTCTTGATGACTTGAGAGATGAACAGAATGAGCCTTTTGATTATTTATCCTTGTTTCCTCTTGAACTAGCATACTAGCCAATTCGTTTACATTCCACTTATCCTTTATAGTGTTGTAATTCATTTGAAATGGCCCATATTGCTCATGAGGTAAGGAATTAAGTATAAATTGTACTAAAAAGTACTCATCCACATTCATTCCCAAAGTTCTTAACTTTGCTGCTAAATTCGTCATCTCAAGTATATGCTCATGCGTGGTACGCAAACCATCATATTTCATGGTGGTCAGTGTGCTTATCAGTGTACCAGCAAGTGACTTATCAGCAGTTTGAGAACGCTCTTCCACAAATTTCATAAATTCCTTAGCATTGTTAGTCTTGGGAAGAGAAGTCTTTAAGTTGTTTGCAACTGTCATTCACATGAACATTAAGCTCAGTCTGTTCGATCTTTCCCAAGCTTTATGGAAAGACTTTTCATCATCGCTACTTTCATCAGTAATAGCAGCTGGTTTCTCAGCTTGAAGTGCTAAATCAAGATCCAGGACACCTAAGAAAAACTTGACTTGTTCACTCCAATCAGGAAAATTTATCCCATTGAATAAGGGAACAGATGAGGCGTGTGAATGGAGTGAAATAGGTACAGATACTGCAAATGTGCAAGAAAATACTCATATATTAATGCTTTGAGAATATCACCTAATCAAATTCAAACTAAACGACATATGTACATCATAGTTCTCCTTTAGGCGATCCTATGATAAACAAAGATATATATATATATATACCATAATGATGCTAATAACTTTTATTTGATAATTGTAAATATATCTTACTAAAATTTATTTGTTATCTTTGGATATAAAACAAATTTTAACAAATCATATTAATTATCAACCACCATGTTCAAGAATTATAAGAAAATAATTAACCTTTCGGTTAATCCCTAAGTTCTTATAATAAACGAACTTCAATATACCCATAACGCCAATAATGATATAAAACATATCAATTTCATATATAGCATCAATTAATCATGGGTAATTGAATAAAATAATTTTCAATATAAAAAATTCAAAAGACTTCAAGGTTCGGCCACTTTGGTAACTAACAAACCATTCATAATATGAATTTTCAATATTGTAAAATACAAATATTTACCAAATTTACACAGAAGGACAAAAACTTTATCAAAGCATAAGGGCAAAATCATAAAATCATAATTCCATAAGGGTGGAACCATAAATTTCATATCCAGGGGTAAAATGGTAAATAATCAGCAATGGCGGAATCGTAATTATAAATTAAATAGGGGTAGAATAATAAATAAATTGTGACAAGGACAAAATAGGAATTTTAAAATATGGCATAGGGCCGAAAACGTAAAAAGGCTGCGCGGGACGTCAGGCGCGTGCTAAGCACGCGCCTGCAACTACACGGGAAACCCTCGCGCACGTGGATCCCACGCGCGCAGCGCTTGCACGCGCGTGACAGCGCGTGGCGCCTGGGTTCCACGCGCCTGCAACTGCAACACGCGCGTGGAGCCCACACGCCTTCTTCCTCGTGCATAGACGCGATTTTTCACCGGTTTTTCGCCATTCCGCCGCGGTTTCGCCGCCCATTTCTTCTCCGGTAGCCCATCCCAGACACAAATAAAATAATGGGTTTTGAAGAGCATGCCGGCATGATCACATGGGTCCAAGTTTCAGCGGAAATGACCAAGAAATTGGCCCCAAATCAAACCAAAGTTTCAGAACACAAAACCTCCACCACCGCCACTTCCGCCGCTCAATTAGCTTCCAACGAACACCAATATACCGGAAAAACTCATGGCTAATGTTCCTCATGGCAATGCGACAGTGTGGGTGCGAAATCAAGCAGTGGGTTGCCGGATTTTACCCAGAACCGTCGAGTTTCTTACTTGCCCTCAAAATTCCGAATTTTTCCATTTTTGTCCTTTTCCACTCGCGCACAGTAACTTTTCTTCACCATTTTCGTCCATGAAGAACGTTCCATCATTCGGATTTTCTTTATCCATAATCATCCGAAAACATTTTAACAACAATAAATAATACAAACAGAATTGTTCAACGAATCATCAAAAATAAATTATAATATTTCTTTAAACGAAAAATCATGAGATCATAAACCAAATGCTCTGATATCAACTGTTAGACAATTCTTGTAATTCTTAATGCGGAAATTCATAACAAATCAATGATATTTGATCTTCATGATTTTCACAAATAGATTAAGACATACATTTATCCATAGCGTTACCGTATGTCGCGACCTCCCCAAAGCGGGTTGGACCACCTAAGGGTTCGGCTAATGGATTGTTAAGCCTAGACTTAACTCGGGCTCTCCCAAGCCCATACCAATTCGCGACTTAGGTTCAAGTTCTTAATAGACAAATGATTTTTATCATGGAGTCGCCACTAATCTATTTTGGGTGGGTCGATTAGAAACCCAAGTAAAGTAATGGGAGGATTACTTCACTCCTACGAACCAGAGATTAAATGAGTTCGATGACTTGATTACGCTAGATTTCTCTAACGCCCTTTCGGTACCTTTTCCTTTTTTATTTGAAAAAATATTTTGCAGGCAGCTTGAATTGATTTTAATTTATCCTCCTAACATGTGAGGTGATCATGCGGATGCGCAAGCCACAAATTTAACACCCAAGAAAGCGATGAATAAATTGCAGGACTTACCTCATAGCAATAAAAGCATATGCATTGTTAGATCAGAATTCACATCAACGGACCTAATTATGATTTCTAATTAATAGGCAATTTCTTTTTTTTTTTGGTTTTTACTTGTTTAATGAGAATTATGCAATATTGAATGCATGCTACTAATCTAACATGGAATGGCATGACAATGTGTTCTAAACTACATGACATGAGTAAAATATTTTTTTTTTGTATTTTCTTAATGAACATGCAATAATTAAATATGCAAATCAAAATGACCTAATTATAATGACGGGAAATTTTTAACTAAATGAGCCTAATTCTACATGACGTGCACATGATATTTATAAAAAAGTGCAATTTATCCTAAAAAATTGAAACTTAAAATGAGACATGCAATTCTATTCTAATATGCATGATGATTTTTGTTTGTTTTATATATATATAAAATTCGAAATTTTAAAAATTTGCACACAATTAAACATGCAAACTAGCATCCTAAATTAATTATTTTTTTTTGGGGATTTTTTTTTGTTATAAAAATTTAAAAAAAAAATCCTATCCTAAATTGACACTTGCAATTCTTAAAAAAAATTAATATCATGAATGCATTTTTTGGATTTTTATTATTTAAAAAAAAAAACGAAATAACTAAATACGCTAACCCTAAATACACTTGCGGTCAGGCGACAGCATTGGCGGAGAAGGGGCGTCGGGCGCTCTCACGGGTCACGGCGGTGCGGCGCAGGGGTGGCTGCTGCAGCGGTGGTCCGGCAGAGGGTGTTGCACGTCGCGGATGGGAACCGAATTGGCTGAGCAGCGGTGGGCAGATCTCGGTCTCGGGACGGGGACTCGCGGGTTGTTGGGGTCGCGAGGCTGGGCGCTGCGGTGGTCAGCGGCTTGCGGGCGCGGCTGCCGGTGCGGGTGTCCTAGACGATGCGGCTGGTGTTCAGGCGAAGAGCAGTGCAGGCGCGGGCATCGGGAACAGGCGAGAGAGGAGCGTCGTCAGGTGCTGGCTCGAGCGGAGGTGGTGGGCGACGCGGGCTTGTGGGTGAGCCGGGTGCTGGTGGAACGACAGGGCGAGGGGCGTGGAGGTGGGGCAGGTCGATTGTGGGTGTGGACTGGAGGGTGCTCGCGTCGGGGACGGTGGCGCGCAGGGCGAGAGGGGCTGCGACGGGCTCGGAACTCGCCGGAAGGAGGAAGGTTGCCGGCGCGGTGACGGGCCACTGCGGGTGCCGAGCGGGTTGCAACGGCAAGAGAGTTCGGGGCTCCGGCGGTAATGAGCAGCTGCGGAAGTGGAGTTGCAGGTGTTGCTCGAAGCCCCCACTTGGAGAAGACAACCTTTCTTTTTTATTATTTTTCTTTCACGTTCTTTTCTCTTTCTCTGTTGCCTTTTCTGACTTCACCTTTTTCCTCTTGCAGGTTCTCTCCACACGGGCTCTCTCTCTTTTTTAAATAGCTCTCACAATCCTCTCAAGGAAATTTTTCGTTCTGCCCCCCTGACTTCACATTCTTTTTGGTTTTTCTCTGACACACTCATTTCCTTTACTCGTTTGACCGAAAGAGAAGAGGAGAGAAACCCATCACGATGAAAACTTTTTCTTTTTCGCTCCCCTCACAGACCTCCGGAATGAATTTTCTTTTTCCCTCCTCCTTTGACGCGGCTTCTTGTGGTCTTATTGATAGGCCGTCCATTGCCTCTTGAAGATAGCCAACATTATTGTGACAAGATGCAGCCGCAACTTTTCCAGAATTTAAGCTGAACTTTTCCCTTTTTTAATCTTCTCCAGACCTTTCTTTCGGCCACCACTCCGCTCTTCCGCAAGGAAATCTTCTTGCAGGCGCCTGTAGGATTTTTACGCCCCCCATTTCGTGCGTGTATGTGCATGCATTAATGAGGAGGTTTCTTCTTCAGCGAATTTTCATTGCGTCACCGAAGCTGATATATTATATAATATTATGGGCTGCTTTTGCTTCTTTGAAGATTTGAATCCGCACGTCCACCGAATTTGTGCATGCATTAATGAGGAATAGATAATGGACGTGCGAGAGCTTCTTTCCTCATCATTTTTTTGCTTTCTCTCTTATGCGCATTCAGACCAGCGAAAGAGAGACCATCCCTTTGTGCATGCAATCGACCGCGAGCCCCTGCTTCTTGCTGTTTTCTTAGTACCGATGCAAATGCGACTACATGAAATGCAATTTTACTATATGCAATTTTTACTCCCTAATTTTCTATGCAATTAATTACTACATGATTAGTCAAAATTTAGGTATCAACAGCTGCCCCTCTTTGAAGGTGAGCTCGCAGAGGTTGCATTCAAAGACAATATGATACCTAAATTTTGACCATGAACATGCAATGGATGATATTTTGGCGGGACTATGGATCCCCTTTTTTTTTTTTTTTTTTTTTGAAATGCAATTTATATGATGCATGGAAATGCTAATGCCAGTGATAAAAGGAACTTACTTGGAATAACTTACCTTCGGGGAGGGTAGAGTAACTCGAGATAGTTGGTGTTACATGTCCAGGACCCGTACCATTCTACGGTCGCGTAGAATAGTAACATGACTTTACAAAGAGACTGCTTTCCCAGGACCCGTACCGTTCTACGGTCGCCCAGTATGGCATTGCTTGGTTGTGTCTAGGATCCGTACCATTCTACGGTCGCCTAAACGGGGAAAAATTCTTAACCAATAGACACTCAATGTTAGGTGAGATGACTATTGGATTAAGAGGGTTCGAAATACCTAGATCCAGACTAAGGTATAACGAGAAAGATCAGAAAGCATTCATATTCCAGAATGAAATGCTTAACGAATAGTTTTGAGACATCCAGATCCAGACTGAGATGTCAAAAAATTTGGGACTTAACCAATAAACACTCAATGTTAGGTGAGATGAATATTGGATTAAGAAGATTCGAAATACCTAGATCCAGACTAAGGTATAACGAAAAAGATCGAAAAACATTCACATCCAGAGTGAAATGTTTAACGAAGAGTTTTGAGACATCCAGATCCGCATCGAGATGTCAAGAATTTTGGGACTTAACCAATAAACACTCAATGTTATGTGAGATGAATATTGGATTAAGAAGATTCAAAATACCTAGATCCAGACTAAGGTATAACGAAAAAGATCGAAAAACATTCACATCCAAAGTGAAATGTTTAACGAAGAGTTTTGAGACATCCAGATCTAGACTGAGATGTCAAGAATTTTGGGACTTAACCAATAGACACTCAATGTTAGGTGAGATGAATATTGGATTAAGAAGATTCGAAATACCTAGATCCAGACTAAGGTATAACGAAAAAGATCGAAAAAACATTCACATCCAGAGTGAAATGTTTAACGAAGAGTTTTGAGACATCCAAATCCAGACTGAGATGTCGAGAATTTTGGAACTTAACTAATAAACACTCAATGTTAGGTGAGATGAATATTGGATTAAGAAGATTCGAAATACCTAGATCTAGACTAAGGTATGACGAGAAAGATTGGAAAGCATTCATATCCAGAATGAAATGCTTAACGAAGAGTTTTAAGACATCCAGATCCAGACTGAGATGTCAAGAATTTTGGGACTTAACCAATAGACACTCAATGTTAGGTGAGATGAATATTGGATTAAGAAGATTCGAAATACCTAGATCCAGACTAAGGTATGACGAGAAAGATCGGAAAGCATTCATATCCAGAATGAAATGCTTAACGAAGAGTTTTGAGACATCTAGATCCAGACTGAGATGTCAAGAATTTGTGAACTTAACCAATAAACACTCAATGTTAGGTGAGATGGATATTGGATTAAGAAGGTTCGAAATACCTAGATCCAGACTAAGGTATAACGAAAAAGATCGAAAAGCATTCACATCCAGAGTGAAATGCTTAACGAAGAGTTTTGAGACATATATCAAGAATTTGGGAATACCTAGGACAAACCTGGGATATTCGTGAGGGTCACTTACCTCTTGGTAGAGAGAAATTTTGGAACATCGAGGATGTACTTCAAATATTCATGGAGGTTTCTCACCTCGAGGCTTCCGAAAGGCAACATAAATGTCAGGAGCTCTTGGGTCTTCAAGGAAACATTACCTGTCAGACATGATTAGAGCAAAAATACATGCATTTGCCAAAGAAGTAAGCAATTCGGCACACTCCAAAATCCACTGAAGCTTTTATCTATTCAACCAAGATTTATGCATGATGGTTTTACCATATTTGCACCACCAAATTTCCACTGGGGAGAATCAATTTTCACTCACGACATGGATTTTCAAGAATACCAAATGAGAGACTTTCAGTTAGAAAGGACTTTCACTCACTCTCATTAAGAAGGCTATTTTGTCCCAACCATAATGTGGGATCACAGGAATCACTCCTTCTTACTTTCATCATGTCAATAAGGGTTCGAGTATTCTCGCAAGCGGTACGACCTTGTCAATCTGAGAGGTCTTTATCAGAACTGTAATGTATGCTCGGTCAACGGCTCAACAAAGAGGGACTCTTCGAGTCAAGGTTAATGAAAGAACAATACTTCGCAATCATCTTCGGGTTTACAAGTCAAGGAACTTGCGACATGAGATAGAAATGGTCCTGCTCGCACTTCTTCGAGTGATGTTTTTAAGCATGTGAATTCCTACGTTAATTTCGGTGCCCTAATCTGAAGAGACTTTGTAAGGGACGTAACGTAGGTTAAGTTCATGGGTTGAGAAGTGAATGGATCATTAGGCTCAAAATGTGTTTAGGGGGATGAGAATTGGTGATCATCTTGGCATTGTCACCGGTCTTCTTCTTCACCGTTGGGATTTTCCTCATAGGTACTATAAAAACTTGGCATTTGAGTTCTTTGAGTACCACTCCATTGGGAATACACCCTTTTACAACTGATAATCATTTATCTCGACTCTTTCTTTCATTTTCTATGGGCATTGGCCTTGCTTTTACCAGACACACTACTTTTTCATGCCCCTTTTGTTTGTTTTTTTTTTGTTTTTGTTTTTTTTTTAATAACCACGTAATGCTTTAACATTTGGGTTCTTGAGGAGTTTTCATTTTTTGTCAACACTCGGGATTTTGTTGCTTGAACATTTGCCTTTTGCCTTGCCCTGGTGTGGGGGATGATCACCAATTGGGTTTAAATGAAACGAATTTACAGGCTCAAGGGGCTACGCAATG
This sequence comes from Eucalyptus viminalis, assembly GCA_014182385.1. NCBI lineage: Eukaryota > Viridiplantae > Streptophyta > Magnoliopsida > Myrtales > Myrtaceae > Eucalyptus > Eucalyptus viminalis. The sequence continues at coordinate 8,850,418 of CM024527.1, read as the reverse complement.
GATAAAGTGTGTAGGATAGAGAAAGAACTGCTCTTCATCATCCTAAGGCACTTGAATTATCGTATGAATAGCAATACCTGAAGATTGATGCAAGTGAGAGCAAGAATATTCCTATCAAATTCCTTACCTCATGATGTCGTCTTACCTCCAGCTTGCCCTAATGTGGGGTGGTTCTTGACAGGGGTAATTTAAAAATTATTCACGTGTGTGGGCTCAAAAGGGTTTAAACAATGGATGATCACATAGTGTTTGGGATAGAGAACGAACCACCTCTCATCATTTCGATCATCGTACCTTTCGCGAGAAAGCTCTTTACCTTAGAAACATGGAATGTCCTACACTCATCTCACCAGTATATGAGCAAGGGACTGTGTATAGGATAAGGCTTGCCTTTCATCATCCTGACATGTCTCATTTAGCATGTTCAATTCATTCCACATCATTCATTAACTTGATTTGCGATGATAATCTTCAGTGGAATTGGTAATTAAACAGGTAAAACTATCATGCAAAATTCTCCTTTGAAAGGTCACAAGTACTTCATGAACTCATCAGCTTTGAACACAAAGAGTTTGCAGCTCAAAAAGAAAGAAAAAGGATTAGTAAAAAAATTGTTTTTTTTTTTGTGTGGCAAACTTGTTGCCATTTCCAGGGATCGAACCCTGGTCGCTTTCGGATCTTTTCATTCCCCATGCCACCAGGCCGAGGCGCTGGTGGTGTCCTCAGGGCATTTCCTTTTTTATTTAATTGAACTGACACTGGGTCAACACGTCTGATATACCGAATCAAATGAATTCAATATGTGTATGGAACAGGGCCTACTTCTCATCTCATTCAATCCATTCCCACACAATTCACTGAAGAAATGAGTACCTTCAATTCACAACAAATTCTTTCAAGGGTAATACTTCTTCACAACATCAGAGTTAACAGGATTAGAAAACTCACGACCATCCATTTCTGTAAGGATTAAGGCACCTCCAGGGAGTACCCTCTTCACCATATACGGGCCGCTATAATTTGGAGCAAATTTGCCTCCAGGATCAGGAAAAATCGGCAACACCTTTCTTAGAACTAGATCATTCACTTCGAAGTGTCTCGGCCATACCTTCCTATTGAAAGACTTGGCTACTCTTTGTTGATACATCTGACCATGGCAAAGAGCTTTTAACCTTTTCTCATCAATCAGATTCAACTACTCGAACCTTTGTTGTGTCCATTCCGCTTCGGACAATTCCACTTGGGATAAGACTCTCAAAGAGGGGATTTCTACTTCCACAGGCAAGACCGCCTCCATGCCATAAACCAAGGAGAAAGGGGTTGCCCCAATGGATGTTCGGATCGATGTCCGATACGCCATTAGAGCAAAGGGTAACCTGTCATGCCAATCTCGATAATTCTCAGCTGTCTTAGCCAGGATCTTCTTGATGTTCTTATTAGCTGCCTCAACAGCTCCATTCATTTGTGGGCGGTATGGTGATGAATTCAAATGCCTGATTTTGAACTCACTGAACAACTCATCAACAAAGTTGTTATTCAGATTTGTCCCATTGTCAGTGACAATTGCTTCGGGGACACCATAACGGGCGATTATGTCACGCCTAATAAATTTCACCACGTTTCGAGCTGTGACATTAACATATGATGCGGCTTCAATCCATTTTGAAAAATAGTCTATTGCCACCAATATGAATCGGTGCCCATTTGAAGCTTTGGGATTTATTGGGCCAATCACATCGATCCCCCACATTGAGAAAGGCCATGGCTCAGATAGCTAATGCAACTCTGTTGGAGGAACATTTATTTTATCTTCATGAATTTGGCAATGATGGCAACTTCTAACATGCTGTATGCAGTCACTTTCCAGTGCAAGCCAATAGTAACCTAGTCTCATGATCTTCTTGGCCAACATGTGCCCATTCATGTGTGGGCCACAAACTCCTTCGTGCACTTCTTGCATGATTTGGGTGGCTTCTGCTTCATCTACGCATCTCAATAAAACTGAATCATAAGATCTCTTGTATAAATTCTTACCACTGACGAAGAACTTTGAGGCCATCTTCATTATGTACTTTCTATCGGCTGGAGTGCTTCCTTCAGGAAATTCCTGCTTTTGAATATAGTTCATGATGTCGCAATACCATGGCTTCTCATCAAGCTTTTCATCCACGACCATACAATAAGAAGGTTTGGCTAGAACCTCGATTTTCAAAGGTTCAACTTCTAAACCATCAGTAACCTGCAACATAGATGACAACATTGCCAAGGCATCGGCGGCGATTATGAGATCTAGCCAAGTAGTCAAACGAGATTTCATCGAACTCCTTCACCAACTCTTCGAGGTACTTATGATACGGCAGTAATTTGGCATCCCTGGTCTTCCATACACCTACAGTCTGGAGTATGATCAGAGCAGAGTCTCCATATACTTTCAATTTGGCCACTCCCATTTCAATTGCAGCCTGAAGTCCGAGAATACAAGCTTCGTATTCAGCAATATTGTTAGTGCATGGAAATATTAATTTCGCGGCTACTGGGTGGTGTTGTCCGTCTGGAGATATTAGTACTGCCCCAGTACCTGAACCGGACAAGTTCACAGCTCCATCAAATAACATAGACCATGCATCTTCGCTTATGGCCAAAATACAATCATCCAAAGGACAATCATCATCATTCAAGTTCCTAGGATTCTCAGCCAATATATCAGCAATTACTCGGCATTTAACTGATTTTTGTGGCATGAACTGCACGTCGAATTCCGAAATCAAGACCTGCCATTTGGCTAGCTTACCCACCAAAGCTGGTTGATTAAATAAATACTTGATGGGATCGTTCTCGATTACGAAACGTCTGGTACCGCAAGGTGTACTATCGCAGTCTATGCAATACCCATACTAACGCAGCACAAGTTTTTTCAGCATCAGAATATTTTAGTTCCGAGACAGTGAACTTTTTACTGAGGTAATAAATGGCTCGTTCCTTCTGATCCACGGGACTTTTCTGAGCTAACATCGCGCCGAGTGACTCACTATGGATTGTGAGGTACAAAATCAAAGGATGCCCCGATATTGGTGGGACAAGAACCGGTGGATTCGTTAAATATTGCTTCAGCTTATCGAACGCCTCTCGACATTCATCATTCCACTCAACTCGTACGTTTTTCCTCAAGAGTTTGAAGAATGGCTTAGCGGTCTCCGAGAGTTGGGAAATGAATCGCACAATGTAATTCAGTCTCCCTAGGAGACTCCGGACCTCCTTCACTGTCGACGGAGGTTGCAGCTCACATATTGCCTTGGCTTTAGATGGGTCAATTTCGATCCCCTTGCTACTCACCATGAACCCAAGTAATTTTCCTGATGCTACCCCGAACACGCACTTGGCAGGGTTTAAACGGAGTTTGAATTCACGAAGCCGATCAAATAACTTCTTGAGGGTTTCAACATGACTTTTCCCAGGCCGGGTTTTTGCAATCATATCGTCAACATAGACCTCGATTTCTTCATGCATCATGTCATGGAACAACGTAACCATGGCTCGTTGGTAAGTTGCCCCTGCATTTTTGAGTCCGAATGGCATGACCTTATAATGAAAGGTTCCCCACGGGGTGATAAATGCTGTCTTCTCTTTGTCTTCCTCCTTCATTCTTATCTGGTTGTAGCCAGAAAAACCATCCATGAAAGAGAATAATTCAAATCCGGCAGTACTATCCACGAGAACATCGATATGTGGCAATGGGAAGTCGTCCTTTGGGCTGGCCTTGTTCAAATCCCGGTAATCAACACACACTCGGACTCGACCGTCTTTCTTCATGACCGGTACTATGTTGGCCACCCATTCAGGGTATTGCGAGACTTCAATGAACCCCACTTTGAGAAGTTTCATTACTTCCTCTTCTATCTTCTTCGAGAGCTCTGGTTTAGTCCTCGGAAGCTTCTGCTTCTTAGGATGCACGTCTGGATTAGTGGGCAAACAATGTTCCGCAATCGACGGATCTAAACTCGGCATATCACCGTATGTCCAAGCAAAGATATCCTGATATTCTTTTAGCAACTGAGTCAGGTGCTTGGCCTCATCTTTAGGAAGATTTGCCCCGATTTTTATTTTTTTAGGATCCTCGTCATTACTCAAATTGATGGTGACGGTTTGCTCGAAGGTGAGAACTTTGGGTTTTTCATGTTGCTCCCAACTTTGTTGTACTTCACCATTTGGATCATCTGGGTCATCGTCGTCATCACACATGGCATTGGATTGGACCATTTTCTCCTCCTTGCTTGCCATAAGGCTGCTCCTGAAACATAAAATGGATAGTTCGGAAAGACAAATAAGGCTAAACGGCATGGATTTCTTATCTATTTTTCGAATTTTTCTTTCGAATTTTTTTTTCAAATTATTTTAAAAAATTTTGGGCAAAACATTTTGGAAGAGCTTTTTGTCACGAGGAAGCATGATGAAGCCCAGGCCTCAGAATTCTCCTTGGATTTTTCTTTTCTTTCATCGGTTGGATATCATCAACGGGCTGGTTTGGTATACCCCATCATGCCCTCAAAATAAAGTTTGTAATTGTAATTGATATTCATCAACCAAATTACATTTATTTGATTGAAAAGTACGGCATATCAAAGTGAAATGACACCATAACAATTAAACCCTAGCAAACATCCATTCCTGACAAACGATATGCAAAATACGATAAGCAAACCCTAGAAAACATTAAATCCTAAAAGCGATAAGATTCCCACGCAGGGGAGTGCGGAAAAGCAAATGTGTTACTCTTGTGGGCCAGCACCCATTTCCTCCGATGGTTCTTCATCAATGGCACCTATGAGGAGATCTTCGAATAGAGTCGCGATCCCTTCCATCCCATCATCTGGATCCTCTGTCTTTGAAGTTGTCGGGTCGTCCATGCCACTCCATCCATCGAGCACGATACCTCGGGTGTCAATCATTCCTCCCTCATCATGCATCATTCTAGCAGGGCCCGGGAATGTCTCGCGGATATCGAGGAGTAATGAGTTTTTCCTCTCTTGTTCATGTCCTCCACCTCTTCCATGGTACCCTAATCCGGCGGAACGAAACCTTCGAGGGGCTTCAATAGGATTCCGGATGCCCTGTTCTTTTTTACCAAGTCCACGGCTAGGAATAAAGCCATTTCCAACCATCACTCTTGCTACCATAACTGCTGCATTCGACACATCAGGGATGGGTGTTGTCGATCCTCGAGATGCATGAATAGTGGATACAAGTTCGAACGATTGGTAACTTGACTCCTCCCTACGTTCCGGCTCGACATAGGGGACGGCCGTCTCATGATAGATCCGATGATCCTCCTCACCATGAACAATGACTAACTTTCCTTCGACAACAAATTTCACGCTTTGGTGGAGACTTGATGGCACAGCTCCAGCAGTATGAATCCAGGGGCGACCTAATAGGAAATTGAATGTTGTAGGAATGTCCATCACCTGGAAAAGGACGTTGAACGTCACCGGGCCTATTTACAGATCAAGGTGGGTCTCCCCTATTACCTCCTTTCTTGTACCATCAAAAGCTCGGACGGAGGTCTTTGCAGCATTTATTTTTGAAGGATCTATTTTAAGGCGGTGAAGAGTCGCCAATGGACAAATATTCAAGGCAGGCCCATTATCAATGAGTACTCGAGCCACATGGGAGGCCTTGCACTTGACAGATATATATAACGCCTTAGTATGTCCCCTCCCCTCAAGAGGGAATTCTTCATCAGAAAAGGCTATTAAATCCTTAAGAAGAATCGACCCTACAAATTCCTCCAACCTGTTTACCTCGATTGTCTCTGGTACATGAACTTCGCTCAAAACTTTCATTAGAGACTTTTGATGTGCGGGAGACGTTTGCAAGAGTTCAAGTAAAGAGATTTGAGCGGGTAATTTCCACAACTGGTCGACCACGTTATACTCACTTGCTTTGATTATAGCCAGAAATTCTTTAGCCTCTTCATCAGTAACTGGCTTTGCGTGTTGGGTATTAGCTTGAGCATAAGTCCGACCGGACCTTGTAATCAGGTCAACATCTAGCTTGTATGACCAGGGGACTGCTCTGTTATCCTTGTACTCATACAGCTGGGTTATCTCAATAATTATTTCTTCATCAGTTGAAGGCACTTCCACTATCAATCCTTCATGGGCGGAGGCGTCCTCAAGTGGGGGCATGTCCTCGATCAATGGATCTGATTCACTCTTTTCAGCACTTAGCTTAGCAAATTCCTTCTCCCAATCAATGACGACTTCAGAGATAGTTGACACTGTTCCAGCTTGGTCAGCATATATGATCATGCCAGCCTTAACCATTTCTTGAACCCTTTCCTTCATGGTAGGCAAAGGAGGATTCTCATCTGTCGGATAATAACCAACTCTAACTAATCCGCTATAGATATCTTTGACAGACACCTTCAAGTTCATCTTTTTGCTAGTATTGAACTCAAAGATTGCATTCACGTTTCCTTGATGTTCCGGCAACGGATTCTTCTTGACATTCGGTTGGGTGGTACGGAAAGAAAATGCCTTAGTATCCAACAAATTTTGGATCTTGTGTTTCAAAGTCAAACATTCATCAGTTGAATGGCCGACCTCTCCCATATGATACTCACATTTTTTGGAGGGGTCATAGTTGGAGAATTTTTCAGCATTGGGCCGCTTTGGTTCGTGAGAGATCAATCCCTTGTTTCGGAGTATCGGTAAGACTTGAGATAGAGGGCCAGGAAGAGGAGAGAACTGCCTTTTGGCGAATTGCCGCTGTGCAGGCACTCGGCCTCCATCTTGCTGATTCCCGGGGACACGAACCATCGAAGGCTTACTAGGGGCTGGTTGCACATATGCAACATTGACTTCAGTGGTTGGTTCTTTATCTTTCTTCATGGTGAACCTTTTGCCCTGATGAGTTGGTTCATTGAACCATCCATCCCTTAGCCCCATCTTGATCTGTTCACCCACTGGGATAAGTTGGTTGAAGTTCTCAACGTATGTGCTAGCCATCCGGTTACGGAACTCATATGGGAGAGTCTTGACGAACAACTTCATCAACTCCTTGTTTGTAGGCTCAGGAGTGATTTGAGCCGCCAAGTTTCGCCACCTTACAGCGTACTCCTTAAATGACTCACTTTTCTTCTTCTCCATCCGCTCAAGATCCTCTCGGGAAGGTGCAATGTCCATGTTGAACTTATACTACTTTAGGAAAGCGTCAGCCACTTCATTCCAGGTGTCGAGAAGGTTTACATTCTTCATTATGTACCAGTTGAGTGCGGGCCCCGTCAAGCTTGCATGAAACGATTGGATCATGAGAGGCTCGTTCTTGACGTATTGGGCCATGCGTACATGGTACATTTGCAAATGAGCTTTTGGGCAGGAAGTACCATCATATTTCTCGAACTCCATCTTAAACTTCTTCGGCACTTTGACTTTCTCATAAACTGACAAGTCGAATGGGAGTGAATTCTGCGATTCTTGCAATTGTTTCAGTTTCTCTTCAAGTTTGGCGAAGTGTTCATCTTGCTCCGCCTTAGGGACATTGTCGAGCTTAGCCTTTTCAGCTGTGATGAACAGTGGGTCATCTTCCAGTTCCGGCATGTCATCATCACCTATTTGGGCCTTGTTCGTCTGCTTTGGGACTACTATCTCGGGGAGAGCGGATGCAAGAGTCTGATTCACTTGGAGGGATTGCATTTGATCTATCATTAGTTGCATAGAGGTGAGCAACTGCTGGAGTTGATTTTCCACAGCGGTCATACGATCGCGCATTTCGATTTGGTCGGCCATTTTTGCTCTTGATCGTGTAATGATGGACGAACGTGGAGGATCCGTTATCACCTAATTTGAAGAAACGGACAAAAATAAGTATCTCATATGAAATACACCGGTCCATGGCAATGGTCTAAAACTTTTATTCATTAATGGAGTTTTTGACAATCCTAACAAAATAGAAGCAAGATTGATTCAAGCACTTCATTAATGAAATAGAAGCTTAAAATGCTCTAAACAAACGAACTAGGAAAGTAAATGACTCAACTTCCTAAACATTAATCTAGAAATGAAACAACAAGATTGACTCAAACACTTCATCTAGCTTGATCAATATACACTCGGGACACCACTCGGCGCAATCGCTTATTCTCCTCTTGAGCTTTTTCAGCAACCCTTTTGAGGCATTTATTCTCAGCGCGGTTGGTGATCTTCAGCGGCACCCTCGGTATCTCTCGGGAAGTAACTCCTCTGGAATCTTGTGTTGTTGAATGTACTTAATTGAGGCATAGTACTTCATTTCTTTGCCCTTCAACTCCTCCTCGGGCCACTTGAGTTTTCGTGGCTGACACATATCCCACATTGATTTAATTGTGAGAATGGAATCTTCATGGCCTCGGTCTCCATCAATGAAGCTAACTCGGAGTGGATCTGCTTGCAATGCCGGGGGAAGCTCTTGCACAACTTGATACTGACGGGTTACTCTAGTTGGATAGTACTCCGTTGCTCCAGTGAATCCCAGTAGAGGGATTGGGCCAACACCTCCACATGAAAGTCTCGCCACACGAACTTGGAACCACTTAGCATGCCATAGGAAACCCTTGGAAGTTGGTTTTTTCATGAAAGCTAGCCACCTAGAATAATGATAATCCGGTGCATGTTTTTGGTTGTTCTCAAATCTCATAATAGGGTGATTAGAGCTATTAACATCAAGTATAGTCATTGAACCACCAAACCCTTTTATATGAAAAAGAAACCAAATTTGTAAAAGCTCAGGAGAGGAATGGAAGGTCTTATCACCACTTCCTTTAAATCGAGTGAGGGAAAGAAAGGTTTCAGCCAAAATAGTGTTTACGAAATTTTTTCCTCCCAACACTTGTTCAACTAAGTGAGCCATCAAAGGGTTAATAGCGTTCTTGCAATGAGGAAAAAGTATAAACCCAAAGAAAGCTAAAAGGAAAACCCTTCTCATTTGAAATGAACTGCCATTTTCAAAACATTCTTTTAGAAAAGATAAATGACATGTATTGCGGTGAGCTTTTAAAACCTTTCTTACATTATCCTCCTTAATTCTCAGAAAATCGGATAAGGCCACAACTGGGTCTATTCCGATAGGTGGACTAATTAATTCAGCTTTCAAAGATTTTCCTATGGCAATGCCATACTCTTCCAAGGTGGGCGTGAGTTCATGCTTACCGCCAAAGATGAAAGTAGAAGTCTTGGGGCACCAACAATGAGCAAGTGCTTGGATGAGGCCGCCATGAATGTTGATACGCAGCAATGGAAGTAGTCGACTAATGTGTAACTCTACAAATTGACGGCCAGCTTGGTCTAACTTGTCCCACCATGCGCTAAGCTCTTTCTTTGGAGGGAGAATAATTCGAATGTCCGGTATTCCCATTGTATATTGATCAAGACTCAGGACAATCCTAATGTCATGGACCGACAAAATGATATAATAAAGTAAGTAGATTGCAAGAGTGCGAATTTAGAAGACTTACTTTACCAATAAACAAATGGCAATCACATAGACATGCGCATGGTAAGTGGCTCGATTTCTAATCTATCAGGCTTAACAAAGTGAAGCCACAAGAATGATCAGACTAGCCGCGGGCGTGCGAACTAAGTCGGGTCCTCATGACTTCGGCTTGGTCAAAGAGCCGACCTGGGTTGCGGGCATGTGAACCGAGGTGGGTACTCTTGACACCAGAAAAGAAACTTCGGGATTGAGATGGGTGACTCGTACCGCGGGCATGCGGTTGAAGTGGTATCCATCTCAATACCATCCTAGATGATCCTATGCGGCCTAGGTCCGGCGGTGGGTTGTGTGTGCAATAGTGTAGTGTAAATGCATAGGCATGCACAACAGTTTATATCAAACAACGCTTCGTTCATGAAAATAGACCATACATTCCTACACCTCCCTGCAAAACAAAGGTCAGCAAACACTTCCCCTTATACCTCCCATCCTGCAAAAACATTTAACACCTTAAATGTTAGGGGCGTACTTGGAATCCTCGCTGCCAAACAAAACATTTTTCAAAAGAAAAGAAAAATTGGCCTAAGTCCACTAAGAGTTTTAACTCAAATCCCCAGTGGAGTCGCCAAGCTGTCGGGACCTCCCCAAAGCGGGTTGGACCACCTAAGGGTTCGGCTAATGGATTGTTAAGCCTAGACTTAACTCGGGCTCTCCCAAGCCCATACCAATTCGCGACTTAGGTTCAAGTTCTTAATATACAAATGATTTTTATCATGGAGTCGCCACTAATCTATTTTGGGTGGGTCGATTAGAAACCCAAGTAAAGTAATGGGAGGATTACTTCACTCCTACGAACCAGAGATTAAATGAGTTCGATGACTTGATTACGCTAGATTTCTCTAACGCCCTTTCGGTACCTTTTCCTTTTTTATTTGAAAAATATTTTGCAGGCAGCTTGAATTGATTTTAATTTATCCTCCTAACATGTGAGGTGATCATGCGGATGCGCAAGCCACAAATTTAACACCCAAGAAAGCGATGAATAAATTACAGGACTTACCTTATAGCAACGAAAGCATCTGCATTGTTAGATAAGAATTCACATCAACAGACCTAAATATGATTTCTAATTAATAGGCAATTTCTTTTTTTTTTTGGTTTTTACTTGTTTAATGAGAATTATGCAATATGCAATGCATGCTACTAATCTAACATGGAATGGCATGACAATGTGTTCTAAACTACATGACATGAGTAAAATATTTTTTTTTTGTATTTTCTTAATGAACATGCAATAATTAAATATGCAAATCAAAATGACCTAATTATAATGACGGGCAATTTTTAATTAAATGAACTTAATTCTACATGACGTGCACATGATATTTCTATTCCTAAAAGTGCAATTTATCCTAAAAAATTGAAACTTAAAATGAGACATGCAATTCTATTCTAATATGCATGATGATTTTTGTTTTTATATATATATATATATAAAATATAAAATTCGAAATTTTAAAAATTTGCACACAAGTAAACATGCAAACTAGCATCCTAAATTAATTAATTTTTTTTGGGGATTTTTTTTTGTTATAAAATTTAAAAAAAAAAATCCTATCCTAAATTGACACTTGCAATTCTTAAAAAAAATTAATATCATGAATGCATTTTTTGGATTTTTATTATTTAAAAAAAAAACGAAATAACTAAATACGCTAACCCTAGCCCTAATCTAACTTGTATTTTTTGAATTTTTTATGCAAAATATCCAATTCAATCAAGATAATATTAACACCCAAAATTGACAAACCATATCTCGCTCATGAGATCGAATTGGTCAATTTTAAATTAAATCACAAATCGAATCTCGGGCATGAGATTGGATTGTCGATTTTTATATGAGATCGTGAGTCAGATTTCGGGCGCGAAAATCGAACTCCTAATCCCTAAATTGAGGGGTTATTTCACATTGGAACTTCAATCATGCATTAATGAATAACCACACTAAAAAAAACTATATAAAAACAAGCTATAAACTATATAAAAAATAAAGATAAAATAATAATAATAATAAACTACCTAATGTTCCCCTTTTGCTTTTTTCTTCTTTTTTTTGTTGTCTCCTTTTTCTTTTCCCACGCACGACTTGCTCGTGGGTCTTTTTGGTGGGGGTCACCGTCGGTCGGGTTGCCAAGGGGGCTGGTCGACGGCGTTCCGGTGAGGGGCGACGGTGGACGAAGCTGCCGGTGTTCGGGGCACCGGCGAGGGGAGGCAACCGGCGAACCAGCGGCGGCAGAGGGCGAAACAGAGGGCTGAACGGCAACGGACAGAGCGGATCAGCTGGTTTGCAGCGTCGGGTCACCGATCGGAGGTCGCGGTGGTCAGATTTAACTGCAAGAGGGGAGCTTGGGCTGAGGCGGTCAGGCGACAGCAGAGGCGGAGAAGGGGCGTCGGGCGCTCTCACGGGTCACGGCGGTGCGGCGCAGGGGTGGCTGCTACAGCGGTGGTCCGGCAGAGGGTGTTGCACGTCGCGGACGGGAACCGAATTGGCTGAGCAGCGGTGGGCAGATCTCGGTCTCAAGACAGGGGACTCGCGGGTTGTTGGGGTCGCGAGGCTGGGCGCTGCGGTGGTCAGCGGCTTGCAGAGGCGCGGCTGCCAGTGCAGGTGTCCTAGACGATGCGGCTGGTGTTCAGGCGAAGAGCAGTGCAGGCGCGGGCATCGGGAACAGGCAGAGAGGAGCGTCGTCAGGTGCTGGCTCGAGCGGAGGCGGTGGGCGACGCGGGCTTGTGGGTGAGCCGGGTGCTGGTGGAACGACAGGGCAGAGGGGCGTGGAGGTGGGGCAGGTCGACTGTGGGTGTGGACTGGAGGGTGCTCGCGTCGGGGACGGTGGCGCGCAGGGCAGAGGGGCTGCGACGGGCTCGGAACTCGCCGGAAGGAGGAAGGTTGCCGGCGCGGTGACGGGCCACTGCGGGTGCCGAGCGGGTTGCAACGGCAAGAGAGTTCGGGGCTCCGGCGGTAATGAGCAGCTGCGAAAGTGGAGTTGCAGGTGTTGCTCGAAGCCCCCACTTGGAGAAGACAACCTTTCTTTTTTATTATTTTTCTTTCACGTTCTTTTCTCTTTCTCTGTTGCCTTTTCTGACTTCACCTTTTTCCTCTTGCAGGTTCTCTCCACACGGGCTCTCTCTCTCTCTTTTTTAAATAGCTCTCACAATCCTCTCAAGGAAATTTTTCGTTCTGCCCCCCTGACTTCACATTCTTTTCGGTTTTTCTCTGACACACTCCTTTCCTTTACTCATCTGACCGAAAGAGAAGAGGAGAGAAGCCCTTCACGATGAAAACTTTTTTTCTTTTTCGCTCTCCTCACAGACCTCCGAAATGAATTTTTTTCTGCCCCCTAGACGCGGCTTCTTGTGGTCTTATTTATAGGCCGTCCATTGCCTCTTGAAGATAGCCAACATTATTGTGACAAGATGTAGCCGCAACTTTTCCAGAATTTAAGCTGAACTTTTCCATTTTTTAATCTTCTCCAGACCTTTCTTTCGGCCACCACTCCGCTCTTCCGCAAGGAAATCTTCTTGCAGGCGCCTGTAGGATTTTTACGCCCCCCATTTCGTGCGTGTATGTGCATGCATTAATGAGGAGGTTTCTTCTTCAGCGAATTTTCATTGCGTCACCGAAGCTGATATATTATATAATATTATGGGCTGCTTTTGCTTCTTTGAAGATTTGAATCCGCACGTCCACCGAATTTGTGCATGCATTAATGAGGAATAGATAATGGACGTGCGAGAGCTTCTTTCCTCATCATTTTTTTTTGCTTTCTCTCTTATGCGCATTCAGACCAGCGAAAGAGAGACCATCCCTTTGTGCATGCAATCGACCGCGAGCCCCTGCTTCTTGCTGTTTTCTTAGTACCGATGCAAATGCGGCTACATGAAATGCAATTTTACTATATGCAATTTTTACTCCCTAATTTTCTATGCAATTAATTACTACATGATTAGTCAAAATTTAGGTGTCAACACCGTATAACTTGATCCAAATGAAGAAATCTGATTTCTCTCTCTTAACCCACTAAACCTTACTGTATTCAATTGATGGAGGAGAGAATACCAAATTCCTTTATGTTATTGTTGTTCGTTGTGGGTGGAGAGAGGACCGGACTCTATTTTTACGTTCATTGAAAATGTGCCTTCCATCAAAGCGATATACCCTTTCGTTTTATTAGAGTCATACCTTCTCGTAACCAATAATTATTTATAACATTTTAATAATTATTAAATCATATAATAAATCACATAATATGAGCCACAATAATTCTTACATTATACCCGCTTCTCATGTGAGGATATTTGTATATCAAGAGGAGAGATTTGAGTATAATTTATAAAGTTTTAAGCCACGAACTCTCTCATCAGATGATGGGCTCTAATCAGCTAGCCAACCCCATATTTAACTAATTAAAGTCCTCATCTCACCTTGTTAGACTAATTCCGTAAAACAGTAAATTATAATATTATTTACTATAACCCACCAGAAAATCTCTTACATGTTGTCAATTAAATTCTGACATGTTTTGTATACCTATAATTTCGTTTAAAGTAAATTTCATGGCTTTCTGTTGACTGGTGATATTTTCTATCTGAATTCATCATAGAACATATTTCCCATAAAAAAAATTGACAAACGATTTTCAGTAAAAATACTTTGTTACGGAAGCCAATTCGTGCGGAACACTAACCCAATGGATGGATCAAACAAAATAAGAGCCAAATTCTAGTGAACAGCTCGTGATAATTTATACGCTCGTACTAGCTTAAGTGCTTATAGAGACTAATAGAGACTAATGCAAAATTCTATACACTCCCATATTTATATGCTATTTCTACAATAGAGACCTACCACTATAGTAATCGTTATTAGTGTATTGGAGCTTTTTACACACGTAGGATTACTCAAACATGCAAAGTAATTTCCCCGAAAATCTTTCATTTAAGGTGCATTTACTCAAAGCAAATACCATTTGGTTAAGTAATTTTTTGTGTATTTTTGCAAAATGGATTTTAAGTTAAAAGGAAAAAAAGGGAGGGGGGAGGGGCAGAGGGCATGGCTGCTGTTCATTATCTCCATCTTGGAAACAAATCAATCACGATGAGACTGGAACCGTCAAAGAGGCTAGACAAGCCAATGCCAAGGCCACATGATCTTAAGCAAGGCAATCCCAAGGGCCCATGACCTTGCAGATCCATCCCCGCACGAACCCAAACCTCGTCGAGATGGTGTGATCATCAATTTTGTTGTCATTAACTTTTTTGTATGGGAAATATGTAAACCACTTCTACTAAAGTCAATGAATTGAACTTTCTCTTCAGAGTCATGGAAAGAAATTTTGTATTGCTCATCAAATTGAGAAAGAAGGAAAGTGTTGGACATGCTTATATGACTGAAATTCAAATATCTTAATGTCCCACGCAAGTTTGTTTCGATTGTTGATTATGTCTTGATGATACACAACAATAGCATGCTTTAATTATTTGTTGTGCTTTCTCTCATTCATTAGCATGATGTGGAGTTTTGTATCTCTTAAAGACACAATTCCTCAAGAGGGAGGATTATCCGACCACTCCTAAATTTATTGTGTAGATGCTAATTCAGTTATAAACTGTCCAATGTTATACCTTCACGTAAAATTCCAATATAATTTTTTGGTCTTCACCTAAAATCACTAATATGACAAGGTGCCTCGTAAGGCTTTTATCTGGAGAATATCCAACAATAGCTTCCATTGAATGAATAATTGATCGAGATCCTAAAAACAACAATTTTTTCCTTTATGAAGATAGAGGAGCGAAACAATCAACCTACAGAAAAATGGGCTAATCCAACCAATCTTGCTTGTTCAATGGAAAGAGCTGCCCTTCCATCCTTTGGATAGATAGAGAGGGAGGGCAAATAGCAATGAGATTCCCCAATATCATCCTAAGAATAGCTAGGATTTCCAGAAGCCCATGCAAAAGGTTTGGTTAAGATATGCCAAATTCCGCCAATAGGATCAAACCTTATTCTATGGTATTTACATGAGATTTCCCCCTGTTCCGATCATGGAACAGATGAAATAAATCAAAAAATACATAGGCCTTATCCACACAAGTAACGGAGAGCATACAAAAAGCTTTGGAATATTTTTTTTCGGGCACTAGAACAATACATATCGAATTTTGTGGAAAGCCGTATTCGATAAAGCATTTCATACATTCCATATACAGGGTGAGTAAAATTCCACCACTTGTCCAGGGTTGAGCCTTGGGATTTGATGGCAGACGATCCCAAGTGAATACTTGGCATGTCCCCCCTCTTCCAGGTCCATCATCTCCATAGGGCCCTCTTATCTCTTCCTTCTCCGAGCTTTATTTTCCCATTGAGGCCGAACCTAAACCTGTGCTCGAGAGATAGCTGTCCATATTAGATGGAATAATTTTTTAGATGTATTACCGCATCCCGAAGGGTGAGGACCACTTTTTACAGGTCAGTGGAATCCAAGAGCACCTTCATTCCTATATAATAAAAAGGGTGGGTGTATATCTATTTGTATCTCACCTATCAATTCATATTGAAAATAAAAAGAGAAATCTTTTCATCATAAATGATCCACTTGCCCCGAAATGACCTGGTCTAGTAGGGAAATCCCAATGTGGGCTTTTAGTTTAATGTTTCTATTCAGCGGGAGTGGTTATTGTGATTGATCAAGAAGGAAATCAAAAAAACATGGTTTCAGAATAGAACCTAGAAGCTGTGAACTAGACTGGTGAGAATTTATCCAATTCCAAGTTTTAAGATATGCAGAGTATGTTTTAAGTTTAAAAAATTAAGAGACCTATTTCAACAGATAGGTTCCAAGTTCTACGTTGGTAGAATGGGAAAAGTACCAAAAAAGTCATAAACCTATTGTATTGGTACCAATTCAGTCATAAACTTTTCAATTGAACCAATTCAGTTATAAACCTTTTAATGTTGGTACCAATTCAGTCCATCTGGCTAATTTTGGCCGGCCGGCACTGATGTGGACGTCAGCCGGTGGCCAGACGCTGACGTGGCAATTTTAATGATTTTTTCGAATTTTTTTATTCTTTTTTTATTAATTTTTTATTAATTTTTTTCCTTCTTTCTTTTCTTTTTCCTTTTATTTTCTGCTTTCTTCTTCGTGGTTGCCAGCGAGGGCCGCGGCTCTCGCCTGGCCTCTCCCAAAGCCGCCGGTGAGGCGGCTTCGCCCGGATCTGGGCAAGGCTAGCCTCACCCGCGGTTGGTGAGGCCATGGTGGCCATCACCAAGGCAGAGGCGAGGGCCGCGAAGCCCTTGATAGCCGCCGACGAGGGTCACGACCCTCGCTTGGCCTTGCCCTGGCCTTGCCACTGAGTCCCTAGTGCCTCCTCCGCTGTCGACCTCAGAGCTTCTCGACCTCGTCACCGCCGCCCTCACCTCCACGAAATCCCAATTCGAGGCCCTAGTTCCCCACCTCTCGCAACTCACGCCGTCACTCCTCCGCCCTATCTTCGCCTCCAAAACCCTAGCTCGTCGCCCCAACACCATCCCCTCCTTCTTCCAAGGCTGGTCTCGCCCGTGGCCCTAGGCGAGGCCGAGCGAGGGTCGCGACCCTCGCCGGCAACAGGCGAGGGCTTCGCTGACCTCGCCTCCGCCCTGGCGATGGCTGCCATGGCCTCGCCAGCCGCGGGTGAGGTTGGCCTCGCCCAGATCCGGGCAAAGCTGCCTTGCCGGCGACTCTGGGAGAGGTCGGGCGAGGGCCGCGACCCTCGCCGGTGGTAGGTGAGGGCTTCGCGGCCCTCGCCGGCAACCGCAAAGAAGAAAGCAGAAAAGAAAAGGAAAAAGAAAAAGAAATTACTAAAAATTAATAAAAATTAATAAAAATTAATAAAAATAATAAAAATAATTCGAAAAAATCATTAAAAAAATCATAAAAATTGCCACGTCAGCGCCAGCCAGCCAAAATTGCCCGGATGGACTGAATTGGTACCAATATTAAAAGGTTTAGGACTGAATTGGTCTAATTGAAAAGTTTAGGACTGAATTGGTACCAATGCAATAAATTTATGACTTTTTTTGTACTTTTCCCTTGGTAGAATTGGAACCTAAAACCTAAAACCTGTAAACTAGAACTCGAAATAAGTTTTTGTATATTTCTTAATACATATGTCTTCGTGTGATCTTGCAATATTCTATCGTGTTCGATAATAATTGTATAATCTAGAACTATTAGTTTAAACTTCTATTTTATGACTAAGACTTTTACTTTCTTAATGTTTCATATATTTCATATGTCTAAATATAAATTATAGTCGGTAAATTGAAGCAGCAAGTAGTGTTCATTAAAGGTATAATTTACTGTAATTGTTCCATCAATAATATAGGTAGAATTTGAGTAGGCCCTAGAACCAATCCTAGACCTATGATGCGATAGGTTCAGGTTCCAAAATTTAAGGAGCATGTTCCAACGAGTAGGTTCCAGGTTGAACTTGTTTCGAACCTAGAACCATTCACTCATAGTGCCACATAAGACGGCCGACAATAAATGGACACCCATGTTCGCAATTTCTAATGAAAATCAATTTAAATGACTATAATGGGATTAAATTGATACAATCGGAAAGTTTAGAACTAAATTGACATTTGTACAATAAATTTAAAACTAGTTGGTAATTTTCCCTTACTTGAGGGACCCACCAATGAGATTCACCTATAAATAGAAGGCAATTAAGGCGTAATCAATGGCTTAAAGTCAGACTTTACCGCTCTTTCCATATGTCAAGTTTCGTGTAGACTGTCTTAACATAAAGACCAGAAGTGAAAGAATCTACACTAAAGTTCACACCATCTTCGATTTTTCCAGCTTTGATGTCCAAAATGAACGTGAAGGCCACGAACCCTCCGTTAATTTTAACGCCGCTCGAGCAAATATACATATCTAAAAGTAAAAAACCAAAAGATATTTAACAAGTTAAAGCGTTTATGCTGATTTAAATCGCAAGATCCATCAACTTCTTCATTATTTCTCAATATAGAAAATATGGACCACCACTGCTTGTATTTTCATAAAATTTAATCATGAAAAATTACACTAAATTAAAGTCCCCTAAATATTTTTTTTTTTATAAAAAGTTTAATCAAGCCCTAACTTCTTTTTAAGGGAAAAAAATGGTGTATCTCGCTCTAAATCATACCTTTCTTTTGAAACAAAAATGGATATGAGAATAAATAATAGACCAAAAAACGATATGGTCCAATGAAATTTCTAAATGTCTTACTTAATTAAGTAAGCCAACCACGAGCTTGCATTCAAAGCGCCTATAAACATTAATTTGTAATTCTACACATTGGTATAATTATGCATTGTTTTTACCAGTGATTTATGATCATAGTAAGTTGTTATTAGCATATTAGAAATTTTATTCACGCAGGATTATTCGAATGTTGCACGCAGAAAAAAAGAAGTCAAATTTGTGTGGTCTATACTCCCAACGTAAGACTTTGAACGCATTACTATATAATTATAGACGGTCCATTCTAAATTGCCAGACGATGATCTTCTTCCTTACCAACACTGGAACAAAGAAAAATGCCAAGCCACCACCTTCTCTGCTTTCTCTTCTTCTTATTGAGCTTCCGTAGCGTCCACTCCGCTTTCCCCGCCATTTGCGAATCGTTGTCCCAATGCGGCAACATCCCCATCAAGTATCCATTCTGGACGGCCAGCGGCGCCTCCGTACACTGCGGCTACCCGGGCCTCGGCGTCCGTTGCTCGTATGTCGATAATCCCCCGACCATCTCTCTTCGGGGCGACGCCTACTTCGTCGCCGAAATCAACGACGTCGAAGAAACCCTGACTCTCGTCGACACCGACGTCGCCGACCGGAGATGCCCCAGGGCCAGCCATAACCTCACGATCAACTCGCTCCCGCTCGGTTACAACTCCGCCGACGTCAATCTCACCTTCTTCTTTAACTGCAGCGCCCCTCCGTGGGCTCCCGTCCCCGCCAGGGCCATCGATTGCTTGCGATCTGGTGATAAGCAGTCGTATGTGTTCGTGGACATGAGCCCCGATGAGGCGGCGGCGGTTCGTCAGGCGTGAGGCTGCGAGGAGGCGGTAGTGGCGGCGGTGAAGCGTACGGAGGTGACGGCGGCGAACGTGGTGGAGGAGTTCGCCCGGGCGATGAGCGAGGGGTTCGTGCTTGAATGGGCGGCGGCGAAGGAGTGCGGCGCGTGCGAGCACTCCGGCGGGCGGTGCGCGTTCAACCAGAATGAGCAGTTGCTGTGCTTCTGCGAGGACGGGTCAAGTCACACGGACGGCTCGTTTTGCAAAGGTAGGATTGAGGTTTGTGTCTGTCCATTTCCTCTCTTTCTTTACAAATAGTTTTGCGTCCATGTTCGCCAATCGCCATGACTGCTTCTTTCAATGCTTGTCACTTCTTAGTTGCGGCGAAGGAGTGCAGCGCGTGCGAGCACTCCGGCGGGCGGTGCGCGTTCAACCAGAATGAGCAGTTGCTGTGCTTCTGCGAGGACGGGTCAAGTCACTCGGACGGCTCGTTTTGCAAAGGTAGGATTGAGGTTTGTGTCTGTCAAATTCCTCTCTTTCTTTACAAATAGTTTTGCGTCTATGTTCACCAATCGCCATGATTGCTTTTTTCAATGCTTGTCACTTCTTAGTTGCGTGTGATCGGATTTCTGGCATACTTTGATGTTTCAGTAGCTTTTAGAATTAGAAAATTATATACTTAGGATCGTCAATTTCTTAATCGATACTTTTTCAAAATTTGAATGGTCATTGCACCTATTAGTATATCCCGTGCAACAGGACCTATAAGAAAGCTTAAATTAATAAATAGAGCAGGGGTACTCACTCATATATATATATATATATATAATATGAATTCATAAACAAACAAAATTGTTACTTTAGTACCATTCTCGTGTGGAAATTAGAACCACACATAGAATTTAACTAATGAGGAATGGTACATGCGAAATAAATGAATAAACTGGGATACCTTATTCAATGCCCATTCAAAAACTTAAAATAATACGTAAATGAAGACCACGTGTATAAAGTTTGATATAAATTCCGTAGACAAGATACGTGAATTACTTCGATGCCCTAAGCTAAAGTAAATTTTCTTGTGATATTTAAAGTATAAAGATTCGCATGTAGCAAATTGAAGCAATAAATTTTTTGGTTGGGCAAAATTTCGACATCTACCCGTTGCAACTCACAGCTTGGAATATGGTCTATCATTATGAGGTGGTAGTTTCTTTTTAGAAAATTGTCCTTTTCGCTTTTCTGGCTATTATTGCTTTGATTATGATCATTTTCCTCTCGACGAATTGACGCCTAGAAAGAGTTTTTATTTTCATTGCTTGAGACTTGAGCGATTGATGGGACTTAGCAAATCTCTATCAAGAAAAAGATAACAACCTTTGCTTATTGCTTCCTATAGCTAAAGATCCCAGGTGGATCATCATTGTAGATCACAAGAGATGGCCCTGGTTTGGCTCGACTGAGGAGTCGAGACATTTTTTAATCCACTGATTATATCCATGTTGCAATTTGGGCTAATGATATGTTGATATCATGAGTCAAATTAATGGACAAAATTAGCAATAATCGGTTCCAGTCCGATTCGATTCCAGGTGGAACCGAAGACTCCTAAAATTGGGAACCGGACCATACCGGTCCGGTTCAATTTAGGGAACCGATCAAATTTTAAAGAAGAGAGTGGCATTTGAAAAAAAAATGGAAAAAGAGCAGAGCCTGGTCGCCACTTCCAATCCCAGCTGTCTGATGTCTCTCTATGACATTTATTTTACTTCCTAACAAGTCTTTGTCCCATCAAAGACATTTACTTTTATTCATTCTATCTCCTCTCTCTCTGTCTCAGTCACCGTGAGTCAGTCCCTCCTGTCCCATCTCCATCTTTCTCTCTTCTCCGCGCAAAACCCACTTCCCTCCTCCTTCCCCAAAAACCACCGTGACTCAATCTCCCCTGTCCCATCTCCATCTCTCTCTTCTGTGCGTAAAACCCACTCTCCCTCCTCCTTCCCCAAAAAACTTAGGGGTGATCGGTTCCCAGTTCGGTCCGCTTCTAAAGTGGAACCGGAAACCGGACCGGACCATCGGTTCCGATTCCAGTCCGGTCCGGTCCAACAGAATCAGCCCTTTCTTTTTCACTAAAGAACGAACCATTTACTAAAAAATGATCATGCTCCGGACTAATCAATCTAATTCGGTTCTCGGGCAATCTAATAAAACTACTCATGCATGTTTTCACGTGCAAAATATTCAAACTTCACTTGCGTGAAAATCAATCACAGTTTATGTGTTTCACGCTGAATTTTAAGTATAAAAGCCATAAACAATGTGATTAAAGATTGTGCTTGGCTTAGGTTTTATAGACAATTTCTATAAAACTAACAAGTAAGTTTTCTCTATAAATAAAGAGTAACAACAAGAGCTTTGGTAGTCTCTTGGCCATAATCTCAATTGCAATTCTGATTGCAATAAGTTTCATATATAATATTCATATATTATATGTGTTTATATATTATATGTATATAAATTATATATAAAAAAATTTGGTCCGGTCCGATTGGTGTGACGGTCTGATTTTTCGCTTCTGTTTTCAATTAAATAATTCGGGCTTTTCGTCGACGTGCCTATAGCGCTATTCTCTGAGCTGATCACTCATGAGATAACTTGACTAATCGGAAAAGTTATTAAAGAATTTTGATGCAACAGACTTGAAAATTCTACCAGGAATCGACTGCTCGACCGTGTTAGTCTACAAGGATCAGTTCGGCACAGTCGAAAATCTATCAGAAATCGGAAATAGGTCGATTCGATAGAAATAAAATTAGGATTGGGTGATTCCAACTAATTACAAATTTCCCGTCGATCGGCACTAAACCGATTTTTCTGTTATTTTGGTACCCTGTGCTCGTAATTGAAACCTCGAGATTTTTCACGACAATCGAGAGTTGCTAATGCGTCGAAAATATATATCGTGGCTCGGGAATAATCGACCACGGGTCAGTGCACCAAAAGTTCCCAAAAACTAACCGATAGTTTAAGTTGTGCTAGAAATCACATTTTGACTGAAATTAACCGAGGAAATGATGTCGATTACAGAAATTAAGAATTGTCACGTGTCACAATTCATCCCAAGGACATTGTTGCGTCTTCTCAAAATTTATGGATGATGGGAATTGTTCACGAAATATGCAAGATCAGCAAATTAGAAGAGCAAGAGAATTGCCACATTTTAAGTAGGATTTTAAGACCTCTAATGTGAAACAATTTAAGAGGCATTATAATTGGTTACTAAAGGACTTGACCCTATTGAATGGGATATTAGATTGGTAATTAAATAAAAAGAGAGGTCTCCTCAAAAAGGAAATTCGTAGGACTCCCTCTCTCCTACAACTTCACCTCAATTTACTTAGCATTTGATGGATATTGGCTTGGAAAAGATAGGGGGACCACTTGATAAGGAACGGAACTCATTCTCCATGGGAAAAGGCTATGAGAATCACTTCAAAATTCGGATTGAGCAGTTTACGTAGATTTCCAACCTTTTCTTTCATCTCCTCTAGAAGAAACAATGTTGGAAACTTGGTGGGGCCTATGAGGGTGATGGGTGGCCAAAGTTTCCATGGAAAATTAGGTAAAAGGCTGAAGGAAACTTCAATGAAACTTCCCATCAATTTACACTCTCCTTCCTCACCCTTTTTCTTACGCATAGAAGTCTGTTTGCTGTAAGTCTACCTGCTGTATTTTACACGGCAGTTTCCATCTTTCCCTTTCTTCCTCTATTTTATTCTTTTCCTTTGTCTCTTTCAACGTACAAACCGTTGCTTTCTTTTTCCTTGAACGTTATACTTCCATTTCTGCTCCCTCTTGAACGACCAAACTCCATACTTAGTTTCCTCTACCGAAAAATTTATAAGTTTGTGTGTTGCTGTTGCCATCATACCACATCACAATCTTCTGCGGCTTCGGCTCAACACCATCACCAAGAGGATCAAGGCTGATCTCTGTGTTGCTGTTCAACCACCAACGAGCCGCCGTTAGCTGTGTTTAGGTGAGTTGTCTTCTAAATTTGGACTAGGGGTTGAGTACCTCTATTAGGAATTTGTACAAGTTAAAAATATGTAGATGGCGTTATATATGGATAGATGTTGGTTAGGGACGTTATGATAGACATAGAAAAGCTTAGATAAGGCTTAGAGAGCAAAACAAAAGTCGCGGTGGAAGACTCGGACTAGAACAGTAGTTGATTACTAAAACAGTTTCTAGAACGTGTATGTTTTGCTAATTTTGTAGACAACTTTGTGTTGCGATTTTGAAATGATTTTGTTCTGAAGAAATGTTGTGAACATCTTAAATAATAACATATATTTTTATCTTAATTTTTAGAAATTAAAAAGATGACGATTTTAATGACGTCATCCTCGGAACAGTAATCGGACAGTTTTGTAATCTGTGACCTGTTATGATTCTGAGGGCTGTTAATGACCTTTATAGGTCTAATTTCCAATTGTCTCCTTCATGAAAGTTGTTTATTATAACTTTTAGTTTAACATACTTAAATTTCAAGTCAAACGAAGCATGTTTCGACCCAAAAACGAACTGATTTCGATAGGTTTGGCTCTCTGGAACTGGATCCGATTTTTGTGCTGGATAGAAACAATTTCTGGGCCGAATCCAGAGGGATCTGGATCTCGGTGTCTTCATGAAAAATGTTTGTTTATATGTTTTCTAGCACGTATCCGAATTTGAGAATTTTTCGAGATCGTATGGATGACTTTCTGACTTCGAAATTGGGAGAGCGTTATTGGACAGTTCTCTGTTAATTTGGATGA
The DNA here is from genome assembly GCA_014182385.1 of Eucalyptus viminalis. Taxonomy (NCBI): domain Eukaryota; kingdom Viridiplantae; phylum Streptophyta; class Magnoliopsida; order Myrtales; family Myrtaceae; genus Eucalyptus; species Eucalyptus viminalis. The sequence goes on along the minus strand of CM024527.1, from coordinate 8,826,024 downwards.
ATAAGAATATATACTTGTTTTGAAGAATTCTTGCTATGAAAGTGCTCAATTGATGCTGTGGATGCTGTATATAATTGATTATTGAAATGTGACATTGGTCATATGCATTCACAACATGAGATTCCGCCACGAGCCTTTGAGGCCGGGCGATGCTCCTTCGGGAATGCCCCACGTCAACGGATGCCGGTCGCAGTGGAGGCGGACCGATGCTCCTTAATTGGAATGCCGTCTAGATGTAGACGTTGCCGCGCTCAACGGTGTGAGGCGATGCCCGGTTATGCCGGAAGACTGTTATCTGAGCATTAACATCATTTGTGACATATGAGATGCCCGGTTTTTCCGGAAGACTGTTATCTGTTACATTGACTATGGCCTGTATGCTTACATGGATATTCACACCTTGCATATGCTTATGTTAAAGTATTCCTGTGATGTGTGAACTTGACACTGTTAGGAATATTTTATTTGATGCTAATATGCAGGAACTTGCTGGTGTTAAAAGAGTGGTAAGAAATGTGATTAGATTGCATGCTGGATGTACCCTTCACCTAATCTGGAATTAGGAGATTTACTCGCGAGATGTGATCTCACCCCTTAGTGGGCTAACATTTTCAGGTCCCTAAATGGAGGAAGGCTGGATCGTGTACAGTCGGTCGCAGTAAAGGATGAATAGGATTCTCACTATCTCCTTCCAAGTGATGACGGGTTTTCCGTCAAGACTGGATGTAGGGTGGCAGCTCACCCTCGAGATATTGAGAAGTATAGTATTGTAATAGTAAACCCCAGTTTTATAAATAGAAGCTTAGTTAGTGGTTAATCGAATAGCTTCACTTTTGTATCAAACCTTGGGGGTGTTAAACTGGTTTATTTACATAGATACGATAATGTTGTAGTTGTGGTTTGTGAAAAATAATATCCTACGTTTCTATCCCACTGTTTTGTTGTATGGAGATTGTTTACGTTTCCGCATGTGCAAAATAAATGAATGGGTCGGCAACAATTCCTGGGATGTTGCAAATTTAAAAATCGACCATTGAGGGATGTGCATGTGCCTGGGGTTCGGGTCGTGACAATTGGTTCGGTCAGTCCAGTTCCCACCTTGGAACCGAGATCCGGACCAACCAGCCGCCAGTTCCAAAATTAGGTTCCGGGAACCGGACCGCCGACTGTGGGAACCGCCCAAACCAGCTGGTCTAGTGCGGTCCGGTGTAGTCCGATCTGGTCCTAGTTCAGGCGGTTTCCGTTGCACACCCCTACAAAAACCACCGTGACGAGTTCTCCATTTTAGAGAGATGATGAGGACACCTCCAATTCACTCCAAGCTTGCTCTCGAGCCCTCATGGATCCTCGCGTCTATGGTGTCTCCTCCCTCCTATCTCCTCCGCATTGCCCCATCAGCCCCCCGCAACTCCATGGGGGTCAGATAAGCTCCAACTCCATCCTCGTCGCTCTCTTCGACTCGACTCCCACCACACCGAGCTCATCGAGAAGGCCCTCCTCCTCCAGACGTTGGACGACGCTCTCCTCCGCCATGTAGAGAGGGAAAGAGGCGTGAGAGCTGAGAGGGAAGAACAAGCATGAGGGGTTGATGTTCTCTGAATATTTTTAAGAAATAGCAAAAAAAAAAAAAAAGAGTCTGTCTGGTCCGATCCGGGCGGTTCCATTCTTGGAATCGGGAATAGGACCGAAAATCACCGGTTCCATTTTTATGGAACTGAGAACGGGACTGGCCCCTCCGTAAACCACCTAGAATCGGGCGGTTCCCGGTCTGGGCAGTCTTCGTGGCTCACCCCTACGCAAAATTGAGAGAAACTCGTCCAGATGACAGTTATTTTCTAGTCTAGGCGATGGCCCTGCATCTGTCTGGAACGCTGCTAACTATGTTCGCGAGGTCTTTAAAGTGTCCTCGATTGAATTGTCAAGGAGATTGGCCAAGCTCATTGAGTATTTGAGAGTAGTTGAGGGCCGTGTATACGAATTGTAAAATGGGTAATAACAGTCCAAGTCGTCCTTAAGTCAAGTCTACAACTAGCCAGCAGCTCAAGCTACAGGCTTTGTTGCCACGCGCCTCGTTCTTCTTATTTTCTTCTCAGCTTTCGTCTCAATGCGCCAAAGTCTCGGTCTCTGGGGAGGCCAAATCAAGTGTCTCTCATAGGTGCATTGGGTTCAAATAATTCTCAAAGCAGCATTGTTCTTATCCTCTGCATCCTCTTCATTTGCATTTACCCTTCTCCTTGTTTTGCTCCAACACCATCTCCCTTCGAATGGATCTTACCATGTCATATACCTCTCTCTCCTTGCTCTTCATCTTCTCCCTCCATATTCACTTCTTGGTGCCAGCTTCCAGCTACTTCAAGCCGTCCCAAGAGTGTGTTCCCTATCCTTGTGGAGATCAAGAAATCAGCTATCCTTTCAGGCATAACGAGCGACCGAGTTATTGTGGGTATCCAGGCTACGAGCTTGACTGTGATGGAGGTAACCTGACCCTTCTGTCCATGGAGTCCCTGGAGTATCAGGTGATCCACATGGATAGGAGCGAGCAGATCCTTAAGGTGGCGAGGACGGATTTATTGAAAGATATATGTCTTGTAGCACATGTCGACACCACTTTAAACTTCAGTCTCTTCAACTACACTTCCAATTACCTCAGTTCTACCTTATTCTACAATTGCAACTCATTGTCAACCCATTCACATTATTGGTACTCTTGTCCCACGTCTGGGGATGGCTACTTTGCTTTTGATGCGGACCATGAAATCCACCTACACGAGGTATGCAACTTCAGTGTCTTCGTCCCAATTTTACCAATTGAAGCTCTAGGTCTACCAATATCGAAGGTCCACAATAGTGCTACCATTAATCGTTCTACTATTAGAAAGACCCTGGAAAAAGGCTTTGAGATCACTTGGATTGCCAATACATCTCTGTGCGAAAATTGAACTAAATCAGAGGGAAGATGCGAGTATGACTGGACAAGGCAAGAATTCAATTGTTTCTGCCTTGATGGAGCCTATTTAACGGCCTGCAACAGAACGTGAGTTCCAGGAAGCTTACTTTCAAGTACGTATGCTTACTCTCGCCTAGTTTGTGGTTTTCAGTTAGCTAAAGCTGTTCAATGAGATGGATTTGCTGGGCATACCCTTCCCTTTGCTTGTTAATTGAAAAGCGACCCGCTCAAGCCCCTAAAGCCTGACAATCTAATTTTGCTGGTCACGATGCAATTTAGACTCCCAAGTCCTAAAACTTTATCGCTCCATTCTCAACAACCTTCTTTAACTGTTGGATCATTAGGTCGGTATCTACGAACCCATAAGATCCGACAGTTTAAATACAAGGAGCCAAGATGCTCCGAATTAATCGTAAAATTTCACATCATAGACAAGTGATTAAAATCAAAACACGTTAGCTGATAAGTCAATTAACCTCAAATTTAGGTTTGACTTGTTCTTTACTTTCCACGACATCAACTCTTGACCCCCTCGAATGGGCTAGACTTTTTCCACAGTGAGAACCTTAGAAAGGTTTCACTCTTCAATTTCAACTATATGGGAAGAACTCCGGAGGAAATTGCTTTGCATGTTTCCAAACCGTATCTTCCTCATCACTTTCCAGTTTCAACGTTCAGTAGCCGTCATTTTTATTGCCTTTCTTCACGAAATTTCAAAAGACTGAAACTGATCTCAGTCAAAGTCCACAGTTAGAATAGCTTCCTCTATTATACTGAGGAGGAATTAATCACAGCCATCTCTTTCACACTTCAGTCCGGAGTAATTGAACAAAATAAGAATTTCTCCATTCAGTTTGCCCCCCTGAAGTCTAAACCCTCATCCCACATGATATTCTTCATCCATGAGAGCATGAATTTGCTCAAATGGGTGACGCAGCCACTCTCCTCCTCCCCTCCACTTCAAACTCCATCCGAGTCTTTGTCCTCGCTGGCCTCATCGTTCCGCAAGTTCTTTTATGCGAGGGAGACGATAATATCCAGTATACTAACTACCGCCACTCTTTTAATTGCGGAATCGTCGCAAATATATCTTATACTTTTTGGGGAGGCGGCTGACCCCAATTCTGTGGAAGGTCGATTGCTATGAGGATGAATTCCCTATCTTTGAGTTCCAATAGCAGAATCTTATTTTCAGTACTTGAGGCCTAAGCTATTTATAGACCTAAGCAAATTTCTGCCATGAAAAAGATGGCAAGCCTATTGCTTCCTAGCTAAAGATCCAATGTGGGTCATCATAAATCACGAGATATGGGCCCGATTCAGCATGGGCCTTTGGGATCGACTGATGTTAACCAGATTGCTTCTTTGGGCTGATGATGCATCGATATCATCAGTCAAATCAGTTCAAAAAAGATGACTAGGCAAAGCTTAGGAGAAACTCGTCCACATAATTGTTTAGCCGTCTCAGTTCTGAGGCTCCAATCCCCTTCTGTTTTCTAGTCTAGGTGATGGCCCTGCATCTGTCTAGAACGCTGCTAACTATGTTCTTGAGGTCCTTATTGAATTGTCCTCGATTGAATTGTCTATGAGATTGGCAAAGCTCGTTGATTAGTTGGGGCTGCGCCTGCATGTAGGAATTGGGAAATGGGGGATACTATTCTAAGTCCTCCTCAAGTCAGGTTTACAATGAGCCAGCAGCTCAACCTACTTGGCTTTGTTTCCACGTGCCTTGTTCTCCTTCTTTTCTTCTCAGCTTTTGTCTCCCCGTGCCAAAGTCTTGGTCTTCGGAAGGTCAAATTAAGTGATTCTCGTTAGTGCACTGGGGTCAAGCCGTTCCCAAAAGCAGCATTATTCTTTTATCCTCTGCATCCTTTTCCTTTATATATGTACCCTCCTTGTTTTGCTCCAATACCATCTCCCTTCGGATGGATCTTACCACGCCATTTTCCTCTCTCTCCTTGCTCTTCTTCATCTCCCTCCAAATTCACTTTCCCGTGCAAGCTTCCGACGACTTCCCACCATTCCAAGGATGCGCTCCTTCTGTTTGTGGAAATATACGAGTCAGCTATCCTTTCAGGCACATAGAGCAACCAAGATTCTGTGGGTATCCAGGCTACGAGCTTGACTGTGACGAATATAGCCCAAAAATGTTCATGATGTCTTAGGAATATCGAGCAATCCACATGGATAGGAGCGCGCAGATACTTGTGGTGGCGAGGTCAGATTTATCAGACAGTATATGTCTTGAAACATATACGAAACCAAATTAGACTTGAATCTCTTTAACTACACTTCAATAACCTCAATTCCACCTTAACGACTCATGGCCAGCCCTTCCATCTTATTATTGGTTCTCTTGTCCTAAGTCTCAATCTGGCAACTTTGTATTCGGTGTAAACCTATCAAACCCACTACCCAAGCCATGCAGTTCCATTTTTCATGTCCCAATTTCAAAAAGTGAACCTATAGGTTTGCCACCACCTTCGGCGAGCATCGACTTTGGTGATAATATTAGCAACATTCTCAATAAAGGCTTTGAGATCACCTGGATTGCCAACACATCACTTTGCGAAGATTGCGCTGTATCTGGGGGAAGATGCAGGTATGACTGGACAAGGCAAGAATTCAATTGTTTTTGCCCTGATGCAGCCTATCCGGTGACCTGCCATAGAACACCAATACTGGCTAGTGTCCCTTCTCAATATCGCCAGTACCGGCAATCGTCCCTTCAAGTATGTATGCTTACTCTCATCTAACATGTGGTTTTCACTTAGCTATAAGTCGTTCAATGAGAAGAATTGCTGGGCATATCATTCCCTCAAACGAAGTGCAGTCATCCTCGCTATGACATGCATGATTATGTTGCAATTTAGACTTTTAGTCCTAAAATTTTATCACCCCGTTCTCAAAATCCTTCCTCGCCTTAACTGTTGGATCATTAGGTCGGTATATGCAAACCCATGAGATCTGACGGTTTAAATGCGACAAGTGAAGATGCTTTAAGTTTATTGTAAAATCTTACATCATAGATAGGTAATTTAAATTGGAATGTGTTAGCTGATAAGCCGATCAACCTAAAATTTAGGTTTAACTTGTTCTTTACTTTTCACAACGTGAACTCTTGACCCCTCTAATGGGCTAGACATTTTCCACAATGAGAACCTTAAGAAAAAGTTTCACTTCTCAATTTCGACTACATAAGAACTGTGGAGGAAATTGCTTCGCATGTTTCCTGGCCAGTGTCTTCCTCGTCACTTCCACCCCCACACCCAGTTTCAACATTCAATAGCCTTTTTTTTTTATAGAATGAACTTACTCAAATGGGTGACGCAGCCACTCTCCTTCTCTCCTTCCCTTCACACTCCATCCTCGTCTTCCTCCTCGTCGTCCTCATTGTTTCACAAGTTCTTTTATGCAAGGGAGATAACGATGTCCACTATACTGACTGCCGCTGGTCAAGTCTTATTTTCAATACTTGAGGCCTGAGCAATTTCTATCGTGAAAAAGACGGCAAGCTATTGCTTCCTAGCTAAAGATCCAATGTGGGTCGTCATCATTGTAAAGCACGAGAGGTGGGCCTGATTTGGCTTGGCCGAGGAGTCACGGCCTTTTTCGACCCGCTGATTTTACACAAGTTGCAATTTGGGCGGATGATTTGTCAATATCACCATTCAAATCAATTCAAAAATAGATAAGTAGGGAAAGGGAAGAGAAACTCATACAGATGAAGTTTAGGGGCTGTTTAGCAACCATCCAAACAGTACCAAACAGTACCTGATTATGATTTTTTGTTTTCGGGAGTAGTTTTAGAACAGAATCACGGGTTTGGTAAAATTTTTGTTCTCAGGAACAAATTTCTATATTTTTTTTTGTTCCCGGAAGTAGATTTAGAATATAATCAAGAATAAAAAAAAAATCTTGTTCCAGGAACAAATCTAAGAATCAAAATCAACTCTTCTTCTTCTTCCCTTTTCTCTTTTTCTTCTTCATCGACTGCCATCCCGCGGTTGCTGTTCGCTGCCGTCCGCCACCGTCCACCGCTGTCTATCACCGCCGCTACCATCTACCATCGCCGTTGTCGCCGGTCGTTGACAACCGGTCCGTCGAGCTCGCCAAAGGCAAGCCCAGCCACCGGCGAGGCTCGCCCAGCCCTGCCAATGGCCAGGCAGGCCTCGCCCAACTGTCGACGAGGCTCAGCCGACGAGGGCCGGCCTCGCCGAGGGTCGGTGATGCTCCGGTGAGGTCACCGATCCAGCGACCGGCCACTTGAAGAAGAAGAAGAATAAGAGAGAAAAGAAAAAAAAATATTTAAAAATTAAAATAAATTGATTTTGAACAGAATCAATGAGCACAGTACCAAACGCAATTCTAAAGTCAGAAATTTTGGACAATTACCAAACGGCTTAAAATGATTAGAAATTGTTCCCGGGAACAAAATAAAAAAGAATTATTTTTTATTAGAATCTGTTCTCAGGAACAGAATTGTTACCAAACGCGTCCTTAGCCACCTCAATCTTGAAGCTCCAATCCCTTCTATTCTCTAGTCTCGGCAATGGCCCTACTTCTGTCTAGAACGCTGCAAACGACGTTCTTGAGGTCCTTATTGAAGTGTCCTCCGAGTGAATCATGAAGGAGATTGGCAAAGCTCGTTGATTAGTCGGGGGCTGCGTGTAGGAATTGTAAAATGGGGAATACTAGTCCAAGTCGTCCCAAGTCAAGTTTACAATTAGTCAGCAGCTCAAGCTCCTTGGTTTTGTTTCCACGTGCCTTGCTCTCCTCCTTTTCCTCTCAGCTTTTGTCTCACCGCACCAAAGTCTTGGTCTTTCGGGAGGCCAAGCCGAGAGGTTCTCGTTGGTGCATTGGGTCAAGTCATTCATTCCAAAATCAGCATTATTATTGTCCCTCCGCATTCTCTTCCTTTATATATACCCTCCTCCTTGTTTTGCTCGACATCCAGCTCCCTTTGGATGGACCTTACCATGTCATGTTCCTCTCTCTCCTTGCTCTTCTTCTTCATCTCCCTCCAAATTCACTTCCTGGCGCCAGCTGCCAGCGCGTTCCCACTGTTCCAAGAGTGCGCTCCTTCTAATTGCGGAGGTCAAGAAATCAGCTATCCTTTTAGGGATAATATGCGACCGAGTCACTGTGGGCATCCAGACTACGAGCTCAACTGCGATGGAGATAACCTGACCCTGTCCATGGAGTCCCTGGAATATCGAGTGATCCACATGAATACCAGCACACAGATCCTTGTGGTGGCGAGGTTGATTTACCAGAAGATATATGTCTTGAAACATATAATGAAACCACTTTAGACTTGGATCTCTTCGACTACACTTCCAATGACCTCAATTCCACCTTATTCTTCGATTGCGACTCATGGCCAAACCACATACCGCCGACCTCTCCACCTTATCGGTTCTCTTGTCCCAATTCTAAAGATGGCTACTTTGTTCCCGGGGTTGACCTTCCAAAGCTACCGCACGACCCATGCAGTTCCATTGTTCATGTCCCGATTTCCAAAAGTGAACTCCTAGGTTTTCCACCACCTTCAATGTACGGCAACGACAATGCTACTATTAGCGAGATTTTCAACAAAAGCTTTGAGATCACCTGGACTCTCAACCCTTCGCAGTGCGAAAGTTGTAATAAATCCGGGGAAGATGCGGGTATGGCTGGGCAGGGCAAGAATTCAATTGTTTTTGCCCTGACAGAGTCTATTCAACGACTTGCGGCCGACCGGGTATGTATGCTTACTCTCCCTAACTTGTGGATTTCAATTAGTTAATATTATTCCATGGGAAGGATTGCTGGGTTTGATTGTTATTTGGAAAAACGATCCGCTCATGCCCCCTAAAAGCCTGATAGTCTCATTTGGCTGGGCATGCCCTTCTCTCTGATATGATAAAGTGCAGTAATCTCATTCTCGCTGTGACATAATCATGCCAAGATTTAGACTCCAAGTCCTAAAACTTTATCACCCCATTCTCAACAGCCTTCCTTGCCTTAACTGTTGGATCATTAGGTCTGTATCTGCAAACCCGCAAGATCCAACGGTTCAAATACGACGAGCAATGGTGCTCCGAGTTTACCTTAAAAAATTTCACATCATGGACCAGTAATTTAAATCGGAACACTTAGCATAAGTCAATCAACCTAAAATTTAAATTTGACTTGTTCTTAATTTTCCACAGCATCAACTCTTGACCCCTCAAATGGGCTACGCTTTTTCCACAGTGGGAACCTTGAAAAAAGGGTTTCACTTCTCAATTTCAACTTCACAGGAAGAACGCGGGACGAAATTGCTTTGCATGTTTCCCCTGTCTTCCTCATCACTTCCACCTCCAGACCCAGTTTGAACGCTCACTCCTCCACGAAATTTCAGAAGACTAAAACTGGTCTCGGTCAAAGTCGACGATCAAAATAGATTTCTATATCATACTGAGGAAGAATTAGCGACATTCATCTCTTTCACACTTGAGTCCGGAGAAAGTGAATACAAGAAGAATTTATCCATCCTCAGCTTGCCCTTGTGAACTCTAAACCCTTGTTCCACAATTTATTATCCACCCATGAGAGCATGAACTTACTCAAATGGGTTACGCAGCCACTCTCCTTCTCTCCTCTCCTTCAAGTGCCGTCCTCGTCTTCATCCTCTGCCTCGCTTGGTATATGCTTCGAAGTTGAAGAACTGACACGACTTGTAATAGGACTTAGGACCGATTCAAACCAACTCCATTTGATGTTTCTGCAAATTTTTTCCACACCCTCTGCTACTTTATTCGCCTATCCTCTGAAATCCTCTGCCTCCGTCCGGTTCGAATGTATCACCCAAACTTCATGTGTGTGCAGCAAATTGTCACCTATTTTCGCAAATGTTTTCCACTCTCTCTCCTACCTCTTTCTCCTATTCCCTGAAATCCTCTGCCTCCTTCCGGTCCAAATGAATCATCCAAACTTAAATTGTCACCAATTGCTCCTTATCATCATCTTCGCCAACTTCTATCGAGCTCTATCAGATCATGCACAGTACGAGGCCTGCATGCCTCGAAACTGCATATATGGGCCGAAAATCGGCTACCCTTTAGGATTTATGGTGAACAAGAGTCCTATTGAGGTTATCCGAATTTCAAGATTACCTACAAAGAGACATATCCTGTCCTGACTTTCTCGGACGGGGAACTCACTATCAAGGATATCTTCTATGCAAACAATTGGTTCCTCCTGCTAATGCCCGTGTAGCAGTAATCCTGTGATGCTCCACCCCATAATATCAGTCTTGAAAGGATGCCTTTCAATCTCAGTTCCACTAATGCCGATCTGTTCTTCTACTACAATTGCACCTTGTAGCCAACAAGTTTTTACAAATCCAGTGGACTGTCCTCGTTTTTCTTTTTCTTTTCTTTTTTTGGTCGAAACTGTCCTCGCAACTTCACCCGCCGTTCTTTTACTTTTTTTCCTGAGGAAGCATTGCAGGAAATGAATTCCTATTCTGTCATCAGCTCCTGCTATTCCGCTTTTAGCATTCCTCTTTACATTAATGCCCATTTCACGGGCTTGAAGAAGGATTCCTATTGAACTGGACTGCAGTTAATAGTTAGCTCTTTAGGTCGGTATCTACTACCATAACATCAAATGGTTAAATAAATTGAGTGAAGATGCTCCGACTTCACCGTAAAATTTTGCAATTGTTGGGCTTAAACTACAAGTTTCTTCTTGGGCTTTTATTATGAACACAACCAAATAATCATTTGGGTAGTTGAAATATATTATTGATAGAGGTGAACTGCACACTTAACTAAATCTTTGCACAATCAATGAAAATTTTGTTCAGGATGATAGTGGGGAAATAAATACCAAAAATGTGTTTACTGTTATTTAAGTACTGTATCATTTATACGTGCTGTGGATAATGTCCTCAAGTTTTTCCAATTTCTTTGCCTTGGCTTAGACTGCGGACTTGCTTACCGCTGCAAACAAAATTCTCCGATCTGTTGTGTCCCAAGACATCTTATGGGAACCTCATAGTTTGATGTTTCTATCTTTCTGCAATAGTTTGCTAGTTGTCAATTGGGTGTTCATTCTTGCCTGAACATGAGCTGCCCAATTGTTTTATCCGTGGGACGACTTCTAGTCAAACCTATAGGTCCGCTTAGAGGCTAAAAGAGTCGAGACATGACCAGAATATACCGCCCATTCAATACACAGAAATTTTTATCTGTGTCCGGCTCTAATACCTGTCACAAAACTGATTAGAGAACCCGCAACAAGTAGAAAGAGAGAAAGAAGGAAGAGAGAAGGAGGAGAAAGAGAATGTAAGAGAAAGAAAGAGAGGGTTGTAGTTTTCTGTAATAACAGAAACCCTACAACCATTGTATTTATATTGAATATAAACTGTATATGACAATAATACCTTTATGTAAGTAAAAAAAGGAAATAAAACTCTAATAATAAAGGAAACTCAATTAAAGTAACTTAATACTCCCCCTCAAGCTGGAGCATATAGGTCACCCATGCCCAGCTTGGAACAACCAGTAACAAAAGCAAGACGAAATAATGATTTGGTAAACATATCAGCAAACTCATCTCTAGAGGCAACGTAAGGAGTAGCAACCAGCTTCTACTTCACAGCATCACGGACAAAGTGACAGTCAACTTCTATATGCTTAGTTTGCTCTTGAAAAAGAGGATTCCCAGCAATATAAATATCATATCAATAGGTTGATTAATAGAAAATCCAAGCTCCTGGAGAAGAGATTTCAACCACAACAATTCAGCCACAGTATGTGCCATAGCACGATATTCAACCTCTTAATTTGTTTCTTCCTATAGATAGTAGAGCCCAATCAACAATCGTAGTAGTAGTCGTAGTAGTAGCAGTAGTAGTAGCAGCAGTAGCAGCAATAGTAGCAGCAACAGTAGCAGCAGCAGTAGCAACCGCAGTAATAGTAGTAGTAGTAGCAACGACAGTGGTAGCAGCAACAGTAGTAGTAGCAGCAGCAATAGTAGCAGCAACAGTAGTAGTGGTAGCAGCAGAAGTAGCAGCAGCAGTAGTAGCAGCAACGGTAGTAGTGGTAGCAGCAGAAGTAGCAGCAGCAGTAATAGCAACGGTAGTAGTGGTAGCAGCAGCAGTAGCAACAGCAGTAGTAGCAGCAACGGTAGTAGTGGTAGCAGCAGTAGTAGTAGCAGCAACAGTAGTAGTAGTAGCCGCCGCAATAGCAGTAGTAGTAGGAGCAACAATAGTAGCAGTAAGAGTCGTAGTAATATCACTCATGACGGTAATCTCAATATAAATATATCTACCACAGAAATCTCGATTAAAATAATTATATGCTTGACGGAAACCCAGCAAGACCAGTCAACCATAATCAATAAAGTACTCCGATTCTTGAATCTAATTAGTAAGTGTTGTAATCCATGTTCACAAACCGAACCTGACAAATCTGATATCTTCCGATCTCATATGTATCAAGACTTGAAGAGAAAACAGATAAAAATTACAGCTTTAGGTGGCTGTGCACCAACCCTAGGGGACTCTCAAACCAGCAATAGGATCAAGTAATCAGGTAGTTAAACCTGGCTCTGATACCATGTCACAAAACTGATTAGAGAACCCGCAACAAGTAGAAAGAGAGAAAGAAGGAAGAGAGAAGGAGGAGAAAGAGAACGTAAAAGAAAGAAAGAGAGGGCTATAGTTTTTACGTAATAACAAAAACCCTACACCCATTGTATTTATATTGAATATAAACTGTATATGACAATAATACCCTTATGTAAGTAAAAAAAGGAAATAAAACTCTAATAATAAAGGAAACTCAATTAAAGTAACTTCACAATACCACATCGTCGATCATATTGCAATGTGTTTGTTACTTCTAAACCAGATAACCTTTTTTGCTGTCTTCCTGATAGCTCTAAAATTAAGGATTTGAGCTAATGTCTATACTTGTTAGTCAATCAAGCATAGATCCATTTGCATGTGTTTCCAATTTCTCTGGTAAGATGTCACTAATCAATCCAAACTGGTGAATCTGTAATATTTTCACTTGATCGCGGGGGGGTTGGTTTTCTTCCTTGGAACAGAATGGTCTATTACCTCATGATGTGCTTGATCTTTATATCTCTTAGACACTTTGAAGTTATCATTTTGCAATTCGTTGACACGTTTTTCACTCTTGATGACTATTGTCTCAGGAAAACAAAGGGTTGGAGTGAAAATTGGAATAGGTAATTATTTCAAGACTTTCTCTTCCGCTTCTCTACATTCTCCTCCGCAGTTTGTTGTGACTTTTTGGCAGTAATCTTGCATCGTTGCTCAATGGAATCAATATTTCCAAAATATCCTAAAAGCCTTGAAGAAGTGAGATTGCTGTTAAAAAATATTCTCCATTTTTTCAGGAATGGCTGCATTGGGAGCTGGAATTGGGATCACCCTTATTTTAATGCTTTCCTTCAGGAAGAGATCAATGATCAGAATTATTATGGCTTTGATAAAGCAAAGGAGCGAAAAATTCGATGGCGAAATGAAGATTCAGGGACTCGTCTCTTCGAGAAGATATACCTACAAAGACATCAAGAGGATGACCAACTCTTTCAAAGAAAAGTTAGGTGAGGGAGGCTATGGCTGCGTGTATAAAGGCAAGCTTCGAGATGATCAATTTGTGGCAGTAAAGCTTCTAAAGAAGCTAAAAGGCAATGCTGAAGAATTTTTCAATGAAGTTGCAAGCATAAGTAGGACTTCTCATATCAATGTTGTTAACCTCTTGGGGTTTTGTTTTGAAGGAAGCAAAAGAGCTTTGGTTTATGAGTTCATGCCCAATGGATCTCTCGAAAAATTCATATTCAACAGGAGTAACACTTTGGAGGTAGATCAACAATTGAGTTGGGACACATTGTACCAGATTTCGCTCGGCATAGCTCATGGGCTAGAGTACTTGCATAGAGGATGTAATACAAGGATCCTGCACTTCGACATAAAACCTCACAACATTCTTCTTGATGCAAACTATCATCCCAAGATTTCCGACTTTGGTCTTGCCAAAATATGCCCAAGAGAAGAGAGCATTGTGTCATTGCTTGGTGCTCGAGGCACCGCCGGATACATTGCTCCAGAGCTAGTCATAAGGAACATCGGAGGGGTTTCTCACAAATCAGATGTTTATAGTTATGGCATGATGGTTCTAGAGATGGTCGGCAAGAGGAAAAATGTAGAAGTCACGGTAGATCATACAAGTGAAATATACTTTCCTCATTGGGTCCACCGACGCTTGGAGCTCCGAGAAGAGCTTGGCCTACATGGGATCACGAATGAGGAGGACGAAGGAATTGCGAAGAAGATGATTGTAATAGGCTTATGGTGCATTCAGATTGATCCGAGAGCTCGACCATCGATGACCAAAGTTGTGGAGATGCTAAAAGGTAGTGTTGAGACCTTACAAATTCCTCCCAAACCATCCTTGTCATCACTCTCAAGATCACCCGAGGCTTGTCCATGTGAAAGTTCGTCTATGCCAGAGAGAAATGACTCGGGACAATTCAATATCAATTACATCAGACTGTCATAGTTTGTAATACGGTATTTACAAGGCTCAACATATCTACTGCTTTTGACCTGGACCCACATATACTTCAAGTGCCTTTTAGCAGAGACGTCCACGACTTCTTTTAGAATATATATTTGAGCCCTTCCTTTTGCATATATTCAAAAGAAGCGCCTTCTCATTGTGTACGTAATATAATGAAAATACAAGAAGTCAAACGGGTCAAAGATGTCCTTCTCCATCAGAAAAGAAAATCAACATCCACCACCCCAAGAACCAGATTTGATTCGGATTAAAAAAACGTGCATTTAGATTTTGAAAAAAAAAAATCAATAAATCCTTCAAATGGATTAGATTCCGTACATGACTTAAATTGGAGACATAATTTATTGCATCAATGGACGGTGCGGGCAGTCCAAATTTCGAAATTCAATGCTTTCATGTATATCATATGTATATATGTATTTTGTGTGATGTTTAGACATTTTTTCTCTAGCAGTTTCACAGGATTATTGTTTCGTAAAGTATTATAATTGAAAATTTTAGAAAATGAAAATACTACAACCTTATAGCTCTTTATTACGTATTAAATTTTGCTCGCAATGATTTGAGGTCATTAATCTCTTAATCATAGCCACGTATATTGTTGACAACTAATTTTTTCTCAAATAGATACTTAAAAAAACCCACCGTTCCTTCCTTTCCCCGCATGGGCCTAGGCCCCCGACCCCTTCTTTTCCTTCTTCTCTTCCAAGCCCGGCCCAGCCTTTCCCTCCACGCGTAAGCCCGGCCCTCTCCTCCTCTTTCCCTCTTTTCCTTACGCATTCTGCTACGGTGAAGAGGAAGGACGACAGAGGCAGAGGAGGCAGGGGGAGCGTTCGACTGGAGTTGGTGGTCGGGGATCAGGCTAGCAGAGATAGCCGAGTAGGTTAAAACGGAGATGGGAGTGGGGGAGAGAGGGGGATAGGATACCGGGATAGAGAGAGAGAGAGGAGATTTGAGAGAGGGAAAGAGAGTCCGAGGGAAAGGAACTGAGAGAACGACTTAGAGTGAGAAGGAATTCTCCGGTCGCTTGGCCACGTCGGAGTCCCATTCGATGACCCCGGCCGCTATCCTTGTCGTCCGGACTTTGCTTTCCCGATACCCACATATCCGGTAAGAGTCCTTTCGGTCCGAACTTCCCTCACCCCGAGGATTTTGACTCGGAGACACCAAGGCGACTGGCCATAGCTCAGCTCGTCTCGAGCTCATCCTGCGAATCTTTCATTGCCTAAACAAATTTTGGCTAGACCACGAAATTGAGGCTTGCTATATCTAGTATTCATGGATTTGTCTTCAAACAGCCTGTATCTGTTGTTTTCGAGCTTTGTTTGTCGATATTCTCGAGTGCGAATGTGAGTTCGAGTTCTGAAGATAGGTCTAAGTTTTCTTATCCATCAGTGTCCACCATGTGTTCGAAGCAATGCCCGAACTAAAACCTTTCGTTTTAGTCTTGGATTCCTACTTATGCTGATGATTCAAAGATGTGTCTTTTTCTTTCTTTCTTTTTTGGGCGGTATAAGGCTTCTAAAGTCCGTGGGATATATTTCAAGTCAAGTTTCATTTCTACCAAGTTTGATTCTCCCCAAGTTATTGGTTGCCTTTTGTTTTGTGTTTTGGTATGTTCTATGAAGGCTCTTTGCAGTGGTGGCGTGGCCATGAGGGTGAGTTTTAAACGAATGATGATGGGGATTGTTGTTGAAGGGCAGCGGTCCGATAACTGGTGGTATCTTGTGTTTGGGGATCTGGGGATATACGCATTTGGGTGATCTCGTCTGATGATGGGCGGACGTGTGAGACTTGGCGGAGTCTCGGGCGTGGGCGTGGGCGTGGGCTTGGGAGTGGGAGAGAAGCTGCTGTTCAGGGGAGGGGATGAGTCCAACTTGGACCCAAGACGTGGGGGGCCTTGTGTTTGGTTCGGGCTGAATTTTGTTGTTGGGCTTAGGTTAGTTTATTGGGTTTAAGGTTATTTTCATGTCTAAGAAGGAGTTTGTGGATAGGTCAAGTAAGTGGGCTAATTTCGGAGCCAGGCTTATTTCGGACGTGCTGGAGGTTGTTTTAAAGTGATCGTAGTGTAAGTGGGCTTAAGTGTTTTCCTTTAATAAATTTGGGCTTTGATCTTGGCCCTTTTCCGAGTGGGTTTAAGTCATTGAGCCCACTTCTTCAATTAGGCTTTTAGTGTTCATGACCCAAACCCATGAGTCCTTACCCGACCCACATTTTAATCGGGCCGAGGGCCCGGCCCGGGTTACTATTTTCAGGATAATAAATTGCAAAAAAGATATTTAAAAAAAATTCGAATGTTATTATTTTTTATAAAATCTAAAAAAAAATTGAATAGTTTTCTCTTAAAGTGTGGGAAAATCATCGACAAAAATGGGGATCAAAATTGAACAAAATCTTAGGGCCTTGCAATAGGGTTCTCATATTTCCCTTTTTGAGACAGTATCAAATGATGGTGCACTTTCAATATATTGATTGTGATTTCCCTTTTAACCTAGTTAGGAATGTCATTTTTCTTATTTTTTAATGTTAGATTATTGCTTTTTCTTGTAATTTATTTAATACTTTCTTGGTTACTGATTATTATTTTAATGATTGCGTACTTGCATGGTCATATTATATGTTACTGGATAAATTTAAAAATCAATGCACATTATCTGATTGTTGAAATGAACAAGATTATATACCGAAATGACACTAATTAGTTAGTTAGTGTAATCAAGTTTTCAACCCTGGTTTCTCTAGTTGCATAGGAAGTGAGATATATTCTCATACCTCACTCGGTTTCTAGCCGACTCCAATAGGTTAGTGACGACTCTTAATTGCGAAATTCTTAAAAACAACACAATAGCGTGCGAGGTATGGGCTTGGGAGAGCTCTTGCCCAATCATGGGCCTTACATTCGTCCTTTAGGCAATGCCCCTTAAACCTATTCCCTCCTCTCAAGGGGTAGGTCGCAACATATATAATATGAGCCGCTGAGTTATTAGCTTACTGGTTACTAAAAGTGTAAAAGAGAACATAAAAAATGCCAACGCCCACAACTTTCTGTAGACACTATATTCTGTAAAATTTAATCATGAAAATTTCGATACCACAAGACTTACTAATAATAACTAAGATTTAAGACACTTAAACGTAGATGTTTACTAACACCATGACAACATTGGGTCATAGGCTACATTAAAGGGAGTCGCAACTCCGATGTGGGACAAAAATCCCAAGGAAATATGCAACATAAATGGTTTATTTATTTATTTATTTATTTAGTTATTTTTGCTAGCACTAAAATTTGTATAATGGACGAAATGATGAAAAATGAACAATTTTTTGCGTTGCTTGGTAAAAATTGTGGGATAATTACCTAGTCAGTCTCAAATTTATTGTCTAATTGCTAATTCCGTCATACATTTATCAATTTTATCAATGTAGTCCTAAACATTTATTCGAAATTTCAAAGTAGTTCTTCCGAAAAACTAATGTTGGAAATTGTTAGTATGGTGTCCAATCATCGCCGATCGTACTATATGTGGATCATCACATCAACGATTTCCGACAGCAATTGGTCGAAAAAACTACGTAGGAATATCTCATCAAACTTATAATTATATTAATAAATTTGAGAAATTTAGGACTGAAATGACACTCATATAATAGGTATAGAACTGAATTGATACTTTTTTATTAATATTCTTGTAATGGGAACTTTGTTCCCAAGTGTAATTTAGAGGTCCTTTTGGCTCAGATGGTTCAAGGTTTGTTCCTAACGATTTGGTAGATCATCATCAATTTCGACACTTCAACACGTAGGCGGGCCCTCCAATGTACTCGTTATTAAGAGGTCCCTTCGAATAGGAAGTATCATGGTTGGTTCCTCAAGACTTTCTAGTGCAAATATTCCGTGTAGGACAATTATGCATTTACATTGGGTGCTTGAATAATGGACGCATGGGACTAATTTCTGCCTCACTTGGCATTTGCTTCGAAGTTGATGAACTAGCGTACGACAGTTATCGGAGCTAGGATCAATTCAAACTAACTCCATTTGATTTCTCTTCTATTATGCTCTACCTCCTTCCAGTCCAAATGAATCTCTAGAGCTTCAACTGCTGAGCTAGTTGATTCTGGTTAGGCCTTGTCTTTGTCTTCGCCATCTTAGGGCCTGCATGGTAACGTTTCTATTTCTCCTAATTTCTGTTCTTTTGTTCCTCAGAGAAAAAGAAAAGAATAGAAATCTGTTTGGTAAAGCCAACTTATTTTTCTATTCCCCATAATAGAAAAGTGGTTGGGGAATAGATTTAAAACAGAAACAAGAAACAAAAAAAATAGCTTCTCATTTCCTAGAACAATTTCTAGAAATAAGTTTTTTTTTTTCCATTTTTCTTTTGTTCTTCTTCCTTGTTGCGGCCACCGCCGACCGCTTGCCAATCGTCGACCACCTCCTGCTACTCGTGGCCACCGTCTCCAGCTGATCACTGGCAACGGTTGCTGCCGCTTGTAGCCCACCGGCTGACAACCGCCACCATCCACCAGCAACTTGCTAATGCCAACCGCCGCACGACTGTCGCTTGCCGCCGTATGACCACCAACCGTCACCACCGATCGCCGCCGTAGGATCGCCGCCCACAGTTCACCAGCCACCACCCCCTCCCACGACTAATGGGCTATGGGCGACAATCCTGCAACGGTGATTGGCGGCAATGGTCGGCAGTCATGTGGAAATTGTGTGGCGATCGTGCAGCGATCGGGTGGCGTCGGGCAATGGGCGAGCGGCAGCGGTCCGTGAGTGAGAAAAAAAAAACAAATCAATACAAAAATTTAAAAAATTTTACCAAACGCATTTCTATTCTTTTTATATTCCAAGAATATAAGTTATTTATAATTACCAAACACCTTATTTTACTCAGAAATTGTTCCCGGAGTAGAAATAGAAAAAAAAGACTTTTTTTGAAAAGAAATAATTCCCCGGAATAAAAACATTGCCATGTGCACCCTTAGTCTATTAGGTTGTATCTAAAAATGTGCAGTACGAGGCCTGCGCATCTTGGAATTGCGGATATGGCCCAAACATCAGCTACCCTTTCGGGATTTCGGGCTAGCAGGACTCCTATTGTGGCTATTCGAATTTCAAGATCACCTACTTAGGGATATTCCTAGTCCTGAATTTCTCGGTCAGTGAGTTCATCATTAAGGAAATCTTCTATGTGAACCAATCTATCCTCCCGATTGATGCTCTCATGTACCATGACACTTGTGGTGCTCCACTGCGTAATATCAGCCTCGAAAGCACGCTTTTCATTCTCAGTGCCATTAATGTCGATTTCTTCTTTTACTATAATTGCACTTCATCACCGCTAGATTTTACATATCTAGTGGACTGTGCTAGCAACTCCACCCACCACTCTTTTGCTTATTTTCCCAAGGAAGTATCGCAGGAAATATATTTGTATTTTTCCATCAGCACCTACGACTCAGCAGTTAGTGTACTTTTTTATGTTAATGCAAATATCGATAGCTTGGCGACTATGAATTACAGTGAGATTATGGAGATGGGTTACTTTTGAACTAGACCGCATTTAATTGCAGCAACTGGAACGGAAGTGAGGGATGGTGTGGATTCAAGAACGATGATTTGTTTGCTTTTGCCAAGATGGTCCTCATCCTCAAAGCTGGAATGATGCTAAGTGGATGGGGGAGTTTTTTTAGTTTTTGCTTCTTGACTAAGTTTTCATATCTACTATTTTGCTTGATCTTCATTTCAACATGCGGAGGTTGGTATCTGTGTCCCACAAGATCCAATGGTTAAAAAGTATTGAGTGAAGCTGGAGCTACACCAAATTCACAGTAAAAATTTCAAATGTTGGACCAAAATAACTTGCTTTTCTTTGTGGGATTTTCTTGTGCACACAACCAAACATTTGAAATTTGGACCAAAGAAAGAAAGAAGATAAGAAGGAAGGAAAGAAAGAAAGCTTCCGTCTATTCTAGTGGTGCTAAAATCTGATGAGGTGTTCAGTTGAAATAGGTAACATTAATAGATTTGAACTATACATATAATGAACTCTATCATGCTATAGGCTTTCATTGTGACATGACCTTATTTATAATTAGCATAAGCACTATAATGAGTGTGGATCCAAGCATGGGCCATACATGCTTCAGACCACTTTCTACCTCACTTGGTATTGCCTTCAAAGTTGAAGAACTAACACACCACAATGATAGGAGTTAAGACCGATTCAAACCAACTACATTTGATTTTTCTGCAAATGCTTTTCGCACTCTCTCCTACCTCTTTCTCCTATCCTTTGCAATCCTCTGCCTCCTTCTGGTCCAAATGAATCACCAAAACTAGTGGACCGATTTGATACATATGCATGCTTCATACCACTTTCTGCCTCGCTTAGTATTGGCTTCGAAGTTGAAGAACTAACATACCACAGTGATAGGAGTTAGGACTGATTCAAACCAACTACATTTGATTTTTCTGCAAATGCTTTTCGCACTCTCTCCTACCTCTTTTTCCTATCCTCTGTAATCCTCTGCCTCCTTCTAGTCCAAATGAATCACCAAAACTTCATGTGAGTAGCTACTTGTCACCAATTGGTCATTAACATCATCTTCACCAACTTAGTCTATCTAGCTTTATCGGATGGTGCACAACATGAGGCCTATATGCCTCAGAATTATAGATATCAGCCAAACATTAGCGACCCTTTTAGGATTTCTGGCGAACAAGAGTCCTATAGTGGCAATCTGAATTTCAAGATTACCTGCAAAGAGATATACCCTGTCCTAACTTTCTCGAACAGGGGGTTTAATATCAAGGATATCTTATATGCGTACAATTCATTCCTCCTATTGAATGCCCCCATGTACCAGGAATCAAGTGATGCTCCTGTGCGTAATATCAGCCTCGAAAGATGGGCTTTCAATCTCAGTTCCACTAATGCCAATTTCTTCTTCTACTATAATTACATCCTCATAGCCAACAAGTTTTTACATATTTAATGGAATGTGCTAGCAATTTCACCCACCATTCTTTTGCTTTTTCTTCCAAGGAAGCATTGCAAGAAATGGATTACTATCCTATTGTCAGCTCCTGCTACTCTACAGTTAGCATACCTGTATATGTAAATGCCAATTTCCCCAGCCCTAATGTCTATGGATTACAGTGAGAGTAAGAAGGGGTTCCTATTGAACTGGACTACAATTAATGCAGCAAGTGTTCTGTTTGCATTTGCCAAGATGCTCCTCATTCTTATAGTTGCAATGATGGTAAATGCCCGGGGGATTCAGTTTTCTGCTTTTGCTTCTTGACTGAGATTTTATATCTACTGCTTTGCTTGATCTTTCATTTCTATATGCGGAGAGAAGGTGTAAATTAGAACTTCACCTCAACCTTCTCTGCCTTGATTGTTTCATCTTGAGGTTGCCATCCGCGTCCCACAAGATCCAATTGTTTTAATGTATTGAGTGAAGATGCACCAAATTCATGGTAAAATTTGGATATGCCAAATTAAAGCAACTTGACTTTCTTTGCTGAATTTTGTTGTGCTCGCAACCAAACAGAAAAAAGCTTCCGCCTCCATTAGTGATACCAAAATTTGACCACGCGTGCAATTGAAAAAAATAACATTGATAGATTTGAACTCTGCATATAAAATAGTTTTTTCAGGGTGGATCCAAGCATGAGCACATGCTTCCATTCAAGATATACACATGATCTATCGTACTGTAGGAATCGCTCTTTTACTAGTTTCATCGCAACTTCATTCAGGGTTTATTTGATAAGCATTTGTGTCCTGGCATGGAAATGTGGCATTTTAGGGACAAAAGCCTAAATAGGTAATCCGTTAAATTATGTTTTTCGTTGTCTATTTTCTATAAAGATTCGCAACTTAGAAGCCTCAATAAAGTGATGAAGTGAGATTGCTGTTCTGAAATGTTCTATGTTTTTTCAGGAATAGCACCATCAGGAGTTGGAATTGGGATCAATTATGGCTTTGATCAAGTAAAGGAGTGAACATTTCGATGGTGAAATGAAAATCGAGGGACTTGTCTCTTCAAGACGATACACCTACAAAGACATTAAGAGGATGACCATCTCTTTTGAAGAAAAGTTAGGCCAGGGAGGCTATGGTTATGTGTACAAAGGCAAGCTTGAAAATGGTCAGCTTATGGCAGTCAAGCTTCTAAAGAAGCTTAAAGGCGATGCTAAAGAATGTTTCAATGAAGTTGCGAGCTTAAGCAGGATTTCTCATGTCAATGTTGTCAACCTCCTGGGATTCCATTTCGAAGGAAGCAAAAGAGCTTTGGTTTATGAGTTCATGCCCAATGGATCCCTCAAAAAGTCTATATTTAACAAGAGTAACACACTATAGTTAGATCAACTATTCAGCTGGGACACATTGTACCTGATTTCCCTTCGCATAGCTCACGGGCTAGACTACTTGCATAGAGGTTGCAACACGAGGATCTTGCACTTTGACATAAAGCCTCACAATATTCTTCTTGACGCAAACTATTGTCCTAAGATTTCCAACTTTGGTCTTCCCAAGATATGCCCAAGACAAGAGAGCATTGTGTCAATGTTAGGTTCTCGAGGTACCCCCTGACACATTGCTCCGAAGCTGTTCATGAGGAATATCGGAGGGGTTTCTCACAAATTGGATGTCTATAGCTACCACAGGAAAAAAATTGAAGTCGTAATAGATCATACAAGCAAAACGCACTTCCCTCATTGGGTCCACCAACGCTTGGAGCTTCGAAAAGAGCTTGGGCTACACAAGATCACAAATGAAGAAGACGAAGTAATCGCCAAGAAGATGATTGTAATTGGCTTATGGTGTATTCAGATTGATCCAAAAGCTCAACCATGTATGACCCAAGTTGTGGAGATGCTAAAAGGAAGTGATGATGCCTTGCAAATTCCTCCCAAACCATCCTTGTCAGCACTCTCAATGTGACAATCTGATTTTTCGCTTCTGTTTTCAATTAAATAATTCGGGCTTTTCGTCGACGTGCCTATAGCGCTATTCTCTGAGCTGATCACTCATGAGATAACTTGACTAATCGGGAAAGTTATTAAAGAATTTTGATGCAACAGACTTGAAAATTCGACCAGGAATCGACTTGCTCGACCGTGTTAGTCTACAAGGATCAGTTCGGCACGGTCGAAAATCTATCGAAATCGGAAATAGGTCGATTCGATAGAAATAAAATTAGGCTTGGGTGATTCCAACTAATTTACAAATTTCTCGTCGATCGGCACTAAACCGATTTTTTGTTGTTGTTTTGGTACCCTGTGCTCGTAATTGAAATCTCGAGATTTTTCACGACAATCGAGAGTTGCCAATGCGTCGAAAATATATATCGTGGCTCGGGAATAATCGACCACGGGTCAGTGCACCAAAAGTTCCCAAAAACTAACCGATAGTTTAAGTTGCGCTAAAATCACATTTTTGACTGAAATTAACCGAGGAAATGATGTCGATTACAGAAATTAAGAATTGTCACGTGTCACAATTCATCCCAAGGACATTGTTGCGTCTTCTCAAAATTTATAGATGATGGGAATTGCTCACGAAATATGCAAGATCAGCAAATTAGAAGAGCAAGGGAATTACCACATTTTAAGTAGGATTTTACGACCTCTATTGTGAAACAATTTAAGAGGTATTATAATTGGTTACTAAAGGACTTGACCCTATTGAATGGGATGTTAGATTGGTAATTAAATAAAGAAGAGAAGTCTTCTCAAAGAAAAAGAAATTCGTAGGAATCCCTCTCTCCTACAACTTCACCTCAATTTCCTTAGTATTTAATGGAGATTGACTTGGAAAAGTTAGGGGGACCACTTGATAGGGAAAGGACTCAACATCCATGGGAAAAAGCTACGAGAATCCACTCCAAAATTCGGATTCAGCAGTTTACGTAGATTTCCAACCTTTTCTTTCATCTCCTCTAGAAGAAACAATGTTGGAAACTTGGTGGGGCCTATGAGGGTGATGGGTGGCCAAAGTTTCCATGGAAAATTAGGTAAAAGGCTGAAGGAAACTTCAATGAAACTTCCCATCAATTTACACTCTCCTTCCTCACCCTTTTTCTCACGCATGGAAGTTTGTTTGCTGTATTTACACGGCAACTTCCATCTTTCCCTTTCTTCCTCTTAGTTTATTCTTCTTCCTTGTCTTTTTCAACGTACAAACCGTTGCTTTCTCTTTCCTTAAACGTTAAACTTTCATTTCTGCTCCCTCTTGAACGACCAAACTCCATACTTAGTTTCCTCTACCGAAAAATTTATAAGTTTGTGTGTTGCTGTTGCCATCATACCACTTCACAATCTTCTGCGGTTTCGGCTCAACACCATCACCAAGAGGATCAAGGCTGGTCTCTGTGTTGCTGTTCAACCACCAACGAGAGCCGCCGTTAGCTGTGTTTAGGTGAGTTGTCTTCTAAATCTGGACTAGGGGTTGAGTACCTCTATTAGGAAATTGTACAAGTTAAAAATATGTAGATGGCGTTATATATGGATAGATGTTGGTTAGGGACGTTATGATAGACATAGAAAAGCTTAGATAAGGCTTAGAGAGCAAAACAAAAGTCGTGGTGGAAGATTCGGACTAGAACAGTAGTTGATTACTAAAACAGTTTCTAGAACGTGTATGTTTTGCTAATTTTGTAGACAACTTTGTGTTGCGATTTTGAAATTATTTTGTTCTGAAGAAACGTTGTGAACATCTTAAATAACAACATATATTTTTCTCTTAATTTTTATAAATTAAAAAGATGACGATTTTAATGACGTCATCCTCGGAACAGTAATCGGACAGTTTTGTAATCCGTGACCTATTATGAGTCTGAGGGCTGTTAATGACCTTTAGAGGTCGAATTTCCAATTGGTTCCTTCACAAAAGTTGTTTTTTATAAATTTTATTTTAACATACTTAAATTTCAAGTCAAACGAAGCAGATTTCGACCCAAAAACGAACTGATTTCGATAGGTTTGGCTCTCTGGAACTGGACCAGATTTTTGTGCTTGATAGAAACAATTTCTGGGCCGAATCCAGAGGGATCTGGATCTCGGTGTCTTCATGAAAAATGTTTGTTTATATGTTTTCTAGCACGTATCCGAATTTGAGAATTTTTCGAGATCGTATGGATGACTTTCTGACTTCGAAATTGGGAGAGCGTTATTGGGCAGTTCTCTGTTAATTTGGATGAATAAGAATATATACTTGTTTTGAAGAATTCTTGCTATGAAAGTGCTCAATTGATGCTGTGGATGCTGTATATAATTGATTATTGAAATGTGACATTGGTCATATGCATTCACAACATGAGATTCCGCCACGAGCCTTTGAGGCCGGGCGATGCTCCTTCGGGAATGCCCCACGTCAACGGATGCCGGTCGCAGTGGAGGCTGGACCGATGCTCCTTAATTGGAATGTCGTCTAGATGTAGACGTTGCCGCGCTCAACGGTGTGAGGTGATGCCCGGTTATGCCGGAAGACTGTTATCTGAGCATTAACATCATTTGTGACATATGAAATGCCCGGTTTTGCCGGAAGACTGTTATCTGTTACATTGACTATGGCCTGTATGCTTACATGGATATTCACACCTTACATATGCTTATGTTAAAGTATTCCTGTGATGTGTGAACTTGACACTGTTAGGAATATTTTATTTGATGCTAATATGCAGGAACTTGCTGGTGTTAAAAGAGTGGTAAGAAATGTGATTAGATTGCATGCTGGATGTACCCTTCACCTAATCTGGAATTAGGAGATTTACTCGCTGAGATGTGATCTCACCCCTTAGAGGGCTAATATTTTTCAGGTTCTTAAATGGAGGAAAGCCGGATCGTGTACAGTCGGTCGCAGTAAAGGAGGAATAGGACTCTCGCTATCTCCTTCCAAGTGATGACGGGTTTTCCGTCAAGACTGGATGTAGGGTGACAGCTCACCCCCGAGATATTGAGAAGTATGGTATTGTAATAGTAAACCCCAGTTTTATAAATAGAAGCTTAGTTAGTGGTTAATTGAATAGCTTCACTTTTGTATCAAACCTTGGGGGTGTTAAACTGGTCTATTTACATAGATATGGTAATGTTGTAGTTGTGGTTTGGGAAAAATAATATCCTACGTTTCTATCCCACTGTTTTGTTGTATGGAGATTGCTTACGTTTCCGCATGTGCAAAATAAATGAATGGGTCGGCAACAATTCCTGGGATGTTGCAAAATTTAAAATCGACCATTGAGGGATGTGCATGTGCCCGGGGTTCGGGTCGTGACACTCAAGATCACTCGCAGTTTATCCATGTGAAAGTTCGTCTCTACAAGAGAGTAATGACTCAAGTTGGGGTTATTCAATATCAATTATATGAGACCTACATAGTTTGTAACAGATTATTTGAAAAGAAACGAGAACTACATAACTAATGATTATTGAGTTGCTCATAAATTTGTGATAGGTTAAATTTCTACAAGTATGAAGCAAAAAGAAAAGAAAAAAAAAGAAAAAGCAGTGAAAAGTGCATTGTTGAAACATAAATTTTCAAATATGAGTCTCCATTGCATTTGATCAAAATTAGGGATCTAATTGATCACATAAGTTGACGCCCTAACTCAAGAAATTTTGACCCCGTAAAATTTAGTATTCACATTGCTTGGTACATCTTATCATGATTAGGCACATTATGATTTCAAAATTTTCACTATGGTGTGGATAATCCAATTCACAGATAACAAATAAAATTAAAAAAATAGAAAGATAAATATAATAAGTTAAAATAAATATAACAAATAAGAAAATTTTAACAATAATAAAAGGGAAACAAGGCTCGTGGATCATTTTGTACTTCACAAACACATTAAATGTGTCATACCAATTAACCACGAAGAATGGCCCTCATTTTGAAGCCCATCTAGCGCCCAGCCCATGAGAGAGGCCCTTAATTTCGGCCCACGAGAGAGTTTTGGTGGCCGCCCACACACTCCCAAATGGAGGAGCATGCATTGGCCCCTCTCTCCAACGCATATAAGGTGTTCCACGGTCACATGTGGCTGTCCATGAGGTCTTGTTTGGTCCCGTTTACCTCAAAAAATGATCTGACTTTTATTCATTAGTGACATGATATAGACTTAGTAGCTGACAATAGATTTTAGTCATTTATAAGCAAAATTATTGACAACTTAAAAAATCAATAACTTGAAGAATGAACAACTTGATGAATCGACAAATTGAAGGAATTGACAAAAACTTGAGTCAACAATCTCATATGCAACCGTCAATTTAGTAGAATAAAAAAACTGTCAAGATAGCATAGTAAAAAAATCATTAGATCGTTTAGATTGTGTTGTCAATGTAACCGTTCGGTAACTATTTATAATCTCTGCTTGTACCCTCCGTTGGTAATGGTTGATAGTAAGTTTTAAATAGTCGCACCCTACTCTTCGAAGACCCTCACCTTGCACCCAAACAAATAAACATGTTATCTTTCCATTGCTACATTGTAGTTATAGTTTTTAGATTCACATCTTTAATTATATTCCAGCGTGTTTCTTAGCTGTAGATTCCAAATTAACATTGTCGATTAAATTTCGACATTTATCTTTGTTGTTGTCTTTAGGTGCCTCGTCATCGATTAAATCTTGGCATTGAATCTCTATGTTCTTAGGCTTTGTCATCTATTAAATTCTAGAAAAGTTTGCATACTCTTGGTTTAGTTTGAAGCAAAGTTATTTGTTTTATTGTGTACCTATGAATATTTCCTATTTGGAATCACCACAAAACCTATCTTCTTAATAAATAAAAAAACAAAGAACAACTTACGGTGAAATGTATCTTGTCACGGAGTCGAACTTCGATATAACATTTGTTTGGCACATCCTATGGGAAAACTTGTGGTTCGCTTTAGGGAAATTCAATGCCAAGAACAATGAATCATCGAGAGCTTGACAATGCCTTATGTAACAATCCCATTGGTAGTGATAGGTTGTGCATCTCAAATCTTCAGCCGTTAGTTGAGAGGCAAAAGAAGGCCAACGCAAGGTGGCAGACCTTTCTCGATGTCTCACTAAAGAACAATTAAAAAAAGTTGCGCCAAATCATCATATGTTGTCCACCATGAAGAGATTGTTCGAAGAGTAGGGAAACAATATAGCCAATTATATTGTGAGTCACATATATGATGGGATCAAGCCAATCATCATCAATGCCATGAATGATATTTTCTTGAGGCTAGGATCGTTCAATCAACTACCATTATCTAATCCAATGGTAACAAGGTACTTTCACAGTCTGTCATTATTTATTGATGCCAACAATGTTAGTCAGAGTAGTCAATCCCTATAAGAATAATGTAAAGGCCCAAATCTTCTAATCAAGGTTACAATGATGAGAATAATCAAGCTGATGTTGGTCGAAATAATTGAATTAATGACAATAATTTGGCAAATCAAACTGGTCAACAAACTAGTCATTTGCCAAATGTTGAAGATGTAAGGCTAGTTCCACCCAATATAAAAATTCCTATTAGGTATTAACGTTTACAATCTGGCAAGACTAACGTTACTGCCTAGGAGGCAAAACGGCCATCTATATCCAAAGTTGAACATAACACTGTTTGTCGGAGAAGTTTGACGACAATTGGGATTAGACAGGGGTGTTATCATACCTATTTTCAAGAAACCACATTTCTGAATGAGTCAATAACCAGCATTTTCCTAGAGGTTTGAAATCTCTGAATTTTCCGTGTTTAATAACTAAGATGACCAACCAACCATTGAACGCATTAGTTGATTTATAGGCTAGTGCATAGAGTGAGGGACAAACAAGTTCTTAAGACTTAGAGATTATTTCCTTTATCTTTGTTGAAAAATGCTTTTGTCTAGTATATTGATTTACCACCTAATTAAGGGAAAATTCCAAATAAGGATATGAAGTGGACCAATTTTCTCAAATAAGGACCTGAAATTAACTTTGTGTTAGATAAATACCTAAAAAAGTGGACCCCTTATCTCAAATAAGGATCTGAAGTGGTTGAATCAATTTTAAATAAGAACCTGAGCTTGTTGGTCAGCCAAATATTTGCCGACTATCAAGCATGTGACATTTCTGACTACTGGAGTTTGGGCAATTTTGTCCAAAAAAAAATATAAGGAAAATTAACAAATCTTAAAAAAGAAACCAAAAAAAAAAAAACCCTAGTTTTTCTACGGTCTCCTCGTTCCTTATACCCATCCTCTGCAAAGTCAAAGACGGAAGTTCTCCCTGTTCTGTGTACCCATCCTCCGCAAAGTCGAAGACCCAAATTCTACGCCGGTTGAGGCATGAATTAAAAAACAAGAAGAAAACCATGTACTTCTTTCTTTGTTTGCGGAGACCCAAATTCTCCGCCAGTCGAGCAAGGCAAGGAACAACGAGAATCAAGTCACAACGACGACTGGGCCATCGATTTGGTTGAGGATTAGCTAGGGAAAAGAAAGAAGAAAATGTAAACATCTAAATGAATAACCTAAACTTAATTAATTTAGAATTTTCCATTTTTTTCCAATCACAAATTTCTGACAAAATTGCCCCTATTTTAATCGATGGAAAATGTCTGCCGGCAAGCTAAGGTCTTTAATAGAGATTAACTTGATCACTTTGGGTCCTTATTTGACACAAAATTCACTTTAGGTCCTTTGAAATAATGGGTCCACTTCGGGTCCTTACTTAACACAAAGTTCACTTTGGGTCTTTATTTGAGAAAATAAATTCACTTCGGGTCCTTATTTGGAATTTTCCCCCTAATTAATGTGTAATTGGATAGAGATGAAGGGACAATTCCATTATCAATTTTATAAAACAATATTTGATATGTTGATTGCTTACTTGGCCGCCCTTTATCAATACAATAACGAGTCAATTGATCAATTTGTCGCTTGATCTAATAAAATTTGAATAGACGTCTTATTTAACTCTGAGGTGAGGACACCTGGAGTGCCATAACTTGGCACGCCGGGACACTTAAGTGCTATAACTTTAAAATGGTACACTTAAGTGCCATCATCGGAGTAAAATGGGACACTTAAGTGCCACTCCGGCGAAAATCCGGCCAAATGGTTGACGTGGCAATTTTCCGGCGAGTTTAGTCCAAAACGGCGTCGTTTTGCACGCCGACGTGGCAGAGAAAACGCAAAAAAACGACGCCGTTTCATGCCTACGTGTAAATAATAATATAAAAATTAATTAAATTATAAAGTATTCAAAAAATTTAAAAAATTAAGAAAAATTTAAAATTTTTAAAAAATTAAGAAAATGAAAAATTAAAAAAAAAAAAAAAAAAAAGGGTGGGGGAGGTCGAACGGGCGGCCGAGGGCTGAGCCCCGCCGCCGCCGCCCCCCGCCGTCGCCGAGAAGGGCTGGCGACGGAGGGGGAGGGTCGGCCGGGGTCGCCGGCCCCGGCCGACCGACGGCGAGGGCTCGCAGCCCTCGCCGAATCGCGGCGAGGGCCGTGACCCTCGCCCTAGATCGGGCGAGGGCTCGTGGGCCCTCGCCGACCCTCCCCACTCCGTCGTCGGCCCTTCCCGGCGGCGGCGGGGAGGTGGCGAGGGCCCACGAGCCCTCGCCGGATCTGGGAGAGGGCCGCGACCCTCGCCCTAGATCTGGGCGCGGGCCGCAACCCTCGCCCAGATCCGGCGAGGGGTCGCGGGCCCTCGCCGCCTCCCGCCGGGCCGGGAAGGGCCGGCGACGGAGGGGTGAGGGTCGGCCGGGGTCGCTGGGCCACGGCCAGGGGCCGGCCGACCGGCGGCGAGGGCCGCGAGCCCTCGCCCAGATCTGGGGCGAGGGTCGCGGCCCTCGCCGCGATTTGGCGAGGGCTCGCAGCCCTCGCCGTCGGTCGGCCGGGGGCCGGCGACCCCGACCGACCCTCCCCCCTCCGTCGCCGGCCCTTCCCGGCGACGGCGAGGAGGCGGCGGCGGCGAGGGCTCAGCCCTCAGCCGCCCGTTCGACCTCCCCCACTTTTTTTTTTTTTAAAATTCTTAAATTTTAAAATTTTTAAAATTTTCTTATTTTTTTTTTTAAATTTTTTAAAATTAAAATTTTAAAAATTTTTTTTTTTTAAAAATTTTTTTGTTAATTTTTATGTTGATTTGGAGCTCCGGCGAGCCACGTAGGCAAAAAATAATAATAAAATATTGCCACGTAGGATTTCCGGCAAGGGTCGCCGGAGGTGGCACTTAAGTGTACCGTTTGGAAGTTATGGCACTTAAGTGTCCCGGCGTGCCAAGTTATGGCACTTGTGCCGTTCTTCTGCCTTTAACTCTAAAAAAAAATGATTCGCAAAAGAACGCCAATTTAGTCATTTACTAATCCAAAACAGCATGGTTCCGCCTTGCCCCAAAACGTTTGTTTGCCCTAATCATTTTTGAACCCTCAACTGTTGGCCCAATCATTTCTTTGCTGCGAATCAAAGGTTTATGCCCTAAATGATAGACTTGGAGTTCTCTTTTTCGTTGATTGCAAGTCCGTGCCCTTCCTCTTCTCTTCACATGTCAGTCTTCTTGTGTTTGGGGGGGAAATGATCCAAAACAACATCAAATCCCTTCTCAATTCATGCAACTCGTCTCATGGGAGCCTCGCAGCATTGAGCAGTATTAATGGTGTTAGGATTTGACACACAAACACAAAAAAATAGAGAGTAAAAATGAGAAAGAGGAATTCGAAATACAAGGTTTTCACCTGATTCATCCTTAAACTAAGGTTACATCCAATAAAGGATTTAACAAGCGGACTCCTGTGCCTTCCTGTCGGTAGAGAGTATAAATTACACTCCAATAGATGGTGGAGAGGATGATAGGGACAATCTTGAAGCCACTCACCTCCTCACAGGTATCGCATCTCTGCACCTATGCCGATGTTTGTGCCTTTCAATTTTAATTCAACCTAGGGCGTTAATTTGGTATAACATTCAAGTCTTTTTTAGCAGATTGCTGTAATTTGTATTCTTCCTTCCAGTCCTCTTTTTCATCTAAAGGAAAAAGACTTTCCAATCCAGATTGCCATCGACGGAGCCTGTAGGCATTGTGGGGTATATACAATTTTCGTTTTCTTTATGTCAGGTTAATCGTTAGTCATTTTCATGTACTTTTCGGGGAGTTTCGTGATGATCTTTTGTGGCCCGAATGGAACCCTTTAGGGGCATTACATGTCTGGTCATGTTTCCTTCACTTTTCCGTAAGTTGGTGGCCAATTTAGTTCAATTTCCAATATTGTGTTCAGTTTTAGGGGCATCACATGTAGTCTCGATTTATATTTAACTCATTGTTATTATGTGGGAAAAATCAACAATAAAAAAAATAGAGTTGCATTTATTTTATTTTTTTGGTTGAAGAGTTGCATTTAGTTAATAATCACATTTTTAAGACTTGGTTAATTCATGCTTACCCTAGTTTTCATTTGGTTCAAAATTTTATTTTATTTTATTTGGTTCATCTAGTCTAGGAAATCAAATTCAATAGCTAGGTCAATGGCATGTTTAATTTTATGCATTACTCACAGGGTCCTTCCCTGGGCTTAATAATAAGGCCATAAATTCCTAATACGGCTAGTGTTTATCCTTTATCGTACTTTATCTTACACTGACATTATTATGTTTTGTTTGACCTTGTTTTGTTTAAATTTGATTGTATAAACACCCTTTGCTTGATTATATAGAGTGGCACATTTCAATTTTTTAGGAAAATATAAAAGTAAAAGATAAAAAAAGATTGCATGATGCATTATTTTTAGCAAAAATTGAAAAAAAAAACAGAGAGAGAGAGAGAGAGAGAGAGGAAAAGATACTAATTTAGGGCGTTCAATAAGTATTTGGCGTAATTAAGTCTACAACCTGAATATTTGGTTGTAAAATAAACTCCCTCATATTACTAGATCTTTAATCTACACATAAGATTACTAGAAACTTTGAAGAAAAGCAATTTGCATAGTAAGCATCACCTCAAGAGGAACTATTTGTGCCCACTTGGTTACTTGACAAACCCCTCGAAAATTAAGCCACTTTGAAATGTCACAACATGCATTATTTCATATTATCTGTAGAGTTTGTCATTTATCCATATAGGATTTAGATTGTGCAATGTTAATCATATGTTAAAACACAATTTACTCAATAATTTTCATTCATGTGAGTCCAATTCACATGATCCCTTGAATCGGATTAGTCTATGAGCAAGAAAATTGGTAAGAAAGATGCAAAAATAATTCATACAAAGAAAAAGGAACAAAGGAAGTTAAAAACTAAGGACAAACTATTGTTGTACACACTACACCGATTTGTAGGTGACACAAACATATGTTGAATGAATATAGCAAAACCCGGTCATAGTATTGACATTACAACCCGGCAACAACATAATCTTTCCCTAGAAACTAGAGACGTGGAGTCTGCCCTCTTTTACATGATGCAACTTGATATTCATGCATCTAGATTTTAGCCAACATAAAGTCAAGTCTTAGTTGAATATGTTGAAACATAACACACAAGTTTCCTTCTCGATGATGACAGCAACTTATTTAATTATGCTAATTTCCAAAAGTAAATGATCATCATAATAGACATTAGATAGACACATATGGTCTATGGTCTTACGGTTTATAAACTTGGGGGTGATCAAGTCAAAGAGTGAGACCTGAGTAAAGCAGACCTTGACTTTGAACCACCTGTGAAGAGACCTAGTTGACCTATTTCTATGGACCAAGGAGAAAGAACAAAAATACTTAGATGGAACTAAAAGTCTTAAGTTTCATCACACACGATTTCTAAATCATCAAACCAAGCTACATCTCAACAACCATTCTCTAAACCACTAGGGGTTCGCCCCATTGGCCACCCTTCCAACTTGGAAGGGGGAGGTTGGGGGTTCAAATCCCCACCTTCTCATGGGGGATTGGGGTGGGGACGATTTTATTTCAGGAGTGGGTTTCGACTCCCACACCCTGCAAGAAGGCAGGGCAAAAGTCTAAGAGTGTATATTAGAGTAGGATTAGAGTAGGATCGACAAAAAAAAAAAAAAAACCATTCTCTCAAGTTGGACTTTCTTTTATTCTTTTGTTTTTTCTTTTTTTTTAACTTCTTTTGTGTGTTATTTTCCTTCATAAAGCACCCGATTGTATCATCATCTCTCTCTTTTTTTCTTGATTTTTTTATGAGAATGATGTCGTGACTTTTACTAAATTCAATGAATCATGAAACTCTCTTTTGATATACATACATTTGCTTGTATGTTGATTTACGCATGCATGGTAGTTAGTTTATATCCATAAAATCTTGTTTGGTCCCATTCACACCAAAAAAAAAATGATCAACTTTTTTATTTATTAATTATTACCATGAAAAATATCAAATTGGTGCAGTTAACAAAATTACCCAAAAAAAAAAATTTTGACTATCAAAAATCTCAAACTGCACACATGTAATAAATTTACCACAAAAAATCCGAATCGGTACATTTGTGATAAATTTACTTTCATTACTTTTTGTTAAATTTAATAATATCACCAAAAACACAAATCGATACACACTGTAACAAATATAGGGTAAAACCCAAAATCGGTACACTCGTTAATTTGTCACATGTCATTAAACTTAACAATTTGACAGTAAAATATAATGAAAACTAACAGAAGAAAAATTTACCATAAGTTTACTAGTTTGAGATTTTTTATGGTACTAACTAATTATTTATTATTGACATCTGATAGAATTAGTCAATAATAATAAAGTTTGGTCATTTATTAAAAAAATTTATTGACAACTTAAAAATTCAATAACATGAAGAATGAATGGCTTGATGAGTCAACGGCTTGGAGAAATTGACAAAAAGTGGAGTCGATAATCTCATATGCAACCATCAAAGAAGTATCCATCCACATAGTGGAATAAAGTAGCTATCAAGATAGTATAGTTAAATAAATCATCAAGATAGTGTAGTGAATGTAATCATTCGATAACCATTTATAACCTCTATATGTGATCTCCATTTGGTAATTGTTTATAGTAAGCTTTAAATAGCTACATTGTACTCATCGGAACCCTTCCCCCACAGATAAACAAACAAACAAACAAACATGTTATCTTTCAATTGCTACATTGTAGTTGTAGTTTCCAAATTCGCATTGTTGATTACATTCTAACTTGTTTCTTAGTTGTAGATTATAGATTCACATTGTCAATTAAATTTTGACGTGCATCTTTGCTGTTGTCTCTAGGTGCCTCATCATCGAATAAATTTTGGCATTGCATCTTTACGTTCTTGGACTTTGTTGTCCATTAAATTCTAGTAAAGTTTGTGTACTTTTGGTTTAGTTTGAAGGAAGGTTATCAATTATATCACGTACCTGTGATATTTCCTATCTAGGAACTAGACCGGTCCCTATGAGAACCACATATTTTGGGTGGGTTCAGCTCAATTTTGGGCAATTCAGGCAGTTGCTGGTTCTTTGCACACCCCTAACTCATGGGGTCCTTCTCGAGGCTTAATAATGAGGCCATAAATTCCTAATACGGCTCATATTTATCCATTATCATACATTATTTTACATTAAAGTTATTATGTTTTGGTTGACTATTGTTTTCTTTAAATTTGATTGTATGAACACCCTTTTTTTTTTGTATTATATAGAGCTGCACATTTCATTTTCTAGGAAAACATAAAAGTAAAAGCTAAAAAAGATTGCATGATACATTATTTTTACAAAAAAAATAATAATGAAAGGAAAAAAGGAAAAGATACTAATTTAGGGTGTGCGATAAATATTTAGCATGACTTAGCCTTTAGCCTGAATCTTTGATTGTAAAACAAACTCTCTCATATTGCTAGATGTTTAATCCACACATAATAGATCACAAACGACTTTGCAGAAAAACCAATTTGCATAGTAAAAATGAATAAATCAAAGATTCTATCGGTAAGCTTGGAAGAGCCCTTACCAAGCATAAGCGCTACTTGGAGGGGAACTATTTGTGCCCACTTAATTACTTGATAAACCCCTTGAAAATTAAGCCCCTTTGGAATGTCGCAACATGCATTATTTCATATCATCAGTAGCATCTATCCTTTATCCATAGCGGCTTTAAATTGTGCAATATTAATGGCATGTTAAACACAATTTACTGAATAAATTTCATTCATGTGAGTCCAACTCACAAGATCTCGACTCAGATTAGTATGTGGGAGAAATAAAATAATTCATACAAAGAAAAAGGACTCAAGGAAGTCAAATAATGAAAAGCGAACTATTGTTGTGCAAGCAATTTCAATTTGTAGGTGGCCTAAATATATGATGGGTGCATATTGCAACACCCAGTCATAGATTAACACTGCAACCCAGTAACGGTGTAATCTTTCACTAGAAAATAGAGGCATGGAGTCTACCCTCTTTGACATGATTCAACTTGATAGACATACATTTAGATTTTTACTGGCATGAACTTGGGCCTTAAGTTGAACATGGTCCCCTTTGGAACATCATGACATGTATTATTTCATATTATAGTAGAGTCCATAATTTATCCATATAGGCTTTGAATTGTGCAATATTAATGACATGTTAAACACAATATATTGAATGAACTTTATTCATGTGAGTCCAATTCACATGATCTCTTGACTCGGATTGGTACGTGCAAGAAAGAAAATTGGCAAGAGAAGAAGCAAAAATAATTCATACAGAGAAAAAGGAACCAAGGAAGTTAAACAATTAAGAGCGAACTATCGTTGTGCAGGCAATGGGTGACATAAACATATAACATATGATGAATGCTTACTACAACACCCGATCGTACCATTAATACTACAACTTGGCAACAACATAGTCTTTCTCTAGAAAATAGAGACGTGGAGTCTTCCCTCTTTGACATGATGCAGCTCGATGTACGTACATATAAACTTGGGCCTTAAGTTGAACATAACACACAAATTTCCTTTTGGATGATGACAGCAACTTATTCAATGATACTAATTTCCAAAAGTAAATAATCATCATAATAGACATTAGATAGACACATAGTTTTAGAGTTTTATAAACTTGTGGGTGATCAAGTCAAAGAGTGAGACCTGAGTAAAGCAAACCTTGACACCAAAACCATTTGTGAAGAGACCCAGTGGATCTATTTCTATGGGCCAAAGAGAAAAAAACAAAAACCTTAGATGGAACTAAAAGTCCTAAGATTCATCACACACGGTTTCTAAATTGTCAAACCAAGCTACATCTCAACAACCATTCTCTCAAGTTGGAATTTGTTTTATTATTTTATTTTTCTTCTTTTGACTTCTTTTGTGTGTGATTTTCTTTCATATCCATAAAACACGTGATTGTGTCATCGTCTCTCTCTCTCTTTTTCCTTAATTTTTTTCTTATGAAAAGGATGTGACGATTTTTACTAAATCTAACGAATCGGGAAACTTTCTATTGAGGAGTCATGGAAAGAAATTTGTCTTGTTCATCAGAGTGGGAAAGAAGGAAGTGTTCAACGTGCTCATATGTCCATAATATCCTCGTTGAAAAACACATATCTTATTTAAGACCAAAGGACCTAGTAAATCACTACCCTCTTCTTCAAAAAAAGAAAAAGATTAAAAAAAAGGAAAAGGAAAATTACGTCAAGTTGCTAATTGGAAAGTGCTTGTGCGCCAATCAATAAGTTCTCCGAGTACACCCTATTTTAAATAAGATTTCGAAATGATCAATTTAGTTTCCAATAATCTCGACCTCATTGGCTAGTTACACTCTCATGAGAAAATAGGTTCTTTTCAGATTATTTAAACGTTTTTTCCCTTCCAATTACGGTAATCTTATAATTTATGGCAAGCAAAACTTTACATGTCACACAAAAATCTTAATAACCACCTGAAAGTCCTCCTTTTCTCGAAATGCGTGTTGAATATTTTCTATAGGACCCACCAATGAAATTCATCTCTAAACAGAAAGTTTATCGTCCATTGCCATTTTAAGGCGTGATCAAATTGTCTTGTCGTCTAATCAATTATATAAAGATGGACTTTAACACTCTCTCCGAATGTCGTGTCTCGTGGAAATTATTTCAACATAAAGACAAATGTGGAGGAATCTATGCTAAGTTCACACCTAACTTTGTTTTTTTTTTTTTTTGTTTTTTTTTTTTGTAATTTTAATATCCAAAATGAACGTGGAGGCCATGGGCCCTTCCATTTATTTTAATGCAACTCGTATGGGGAAAGTGACAAAAATGCCCTAAATTTTTACATTGATATCAATTTAGTCATAAATTTTTTATTAATGCCAATTTAGCTCTAAACAATTTAACTTGATGTCAATTCAGTCCTTCTGGCTAGTTTTAGTCGAATTTTGCTAACATGGATGCCGGTTGACTTACATGACATGGTTAGCGCTAACATAGACAACTTTTAATAAAATTATAATATTTTTTTCAATTTTTTGTTCTTTTTCTTTTTCTTTTTTCCTTCTCCTCCTCCTTCCTCTAGTCAGTCGCCAACGGCAACTAGATAGGGAATGGCTAACAAGGTCAAGGTCGATGTTGCTGGCCATTGGCAAACTCGAGCCCTTGCTAGAGGCTGCGAGGCTCGCCAGCATATGGCAAGTTTGCCTTGAGGCCGCAACGGCTGAACCTCAACGGTCATGGGTGAGGCCCAACCTCGCTAGATCTAATGAGGTGGAGCCTTGCCAACCTCTAGTGAGTTTGGCTCGAAGCTGCCCAAGTCGCTAGGGTGGTCACACGCTAGGCAGGCGAGGGCTTGGGCCCTTGCAAGCACAACCTCGGCCTCTAGCAAGGACTCGAGCCTTGCTAGCCAACAAGGTCAAACCTTGCTCCTTAGCAGTTGGAGGAAGGAGGAGGAGAAAAGAAAAAAGAAAAAGAAAAGGAAAAGGAAAAATAAAATAAAATAATAAAAGCCAAAAATTAAAAATATATATATTATTAAAAGTTATCCACATTAGCATTGATTGTGTCACGTCAGCCAATTAGCGTACACGTCAGCAAAATCCAATTAAAATTAGCTGGAAATACTAAATTGACACCAAGTCAAACGTTTTATTACTAAATTAGTACCAATAAAAGATTTAGCACTAATTTGATACCAATGTAAAAATGGAAACCCAAAAATGAAACTAAATTACATAAATATATATATATATATACTTCAAAAGCTCAGCATTTACGCTGATTTGAACGAGCCAAAATGAAAACACTGTGTCGCGACCAATTTTTCGAGGTGTGAACCGCTTTAAATTTGGCTAATGGATTATTAAGCCTAGACTTAACTCGGGCTCTCCCAAGCCCATACCAATTCGTGACTTAAGTTCAAGTTCTTAACATGTAGATGGATTTTTTTATCCGGGAGTCGCCACTAATCTATTTTTTGGTGGGTCGATTAGAAACCCAAGTAAAGTAACGGGAGTTTCACTTTACTTCTACAAACCATAGACTATGGGTACGGGGACTTGGTTACACTAGATTTCTCTAATGCCCTTTCGGTACCATTCTTTTATTTTCAAAAAATATTTTTGCAGGCAGCTTAAATTGATTTTAAATCTATTTTCCTAACATGTGAGGTGATCATGCAGGTGCGCAATCCACCAATTTAACACCCAGATAAACAAAAAATAAATTGCAAAAACTTACGTCAAAGCAACGAAAGCATCTGCAATGTTAAGTCAAAAACCACATCAACAACCCTAGATATGGTTTCTAATTACCACACAATTTTTTTGTTTTCACTTAATTAATGGAAATCATGCAATATGCAATGCACTATTAATTAAATGACCTAATTCTAATGACATGCAATTACTAATTGAATGGACCTAGCAATAATCACTAAATAGCACGCATTTCATGAATCTAATCCTAATGACATGCGCATAACATCTTTTATTTTATTTTTCTTAAAAGAATGCACTCTATCCTAGAGATTGAAACTAATTTATCCCAAGACATTTTTTGTATTTTTTATGAAATTCGAAATTAGAAAAATGTGAAAATTATCTAATTAGATTAAGATCCTATTCAATTTGTATTAGGAATAAGGTTGAGCTGAATCCTAATTTAAACTAAAATATCATCTTAACCCAATAATCCTAAAATGCAATCTATTTAAGAAAATGCCTAAACTCATAATAAATTAAGAAAAAGTATTATATAAAATTAATGTAGTGCAATTTAACCCTAATGTAATGACGTACAAAATATGCCCTAATCATACATGACATATGCATGATGATTTTTTTGTTTTTGTTTAATTTCGAAATTAATAATTGCCAAATAATTAAACATGCAATCCAAATTAAAAAATCTAGCAACCTAAATTGATTGATTTGATTTTTGATTTTTGATTTTAAAATTTGAAATAAAATTCATATTCTAAATATGTAAACCCTAAAACATGCAATATTATAGCTCAAACACATTTCAAGATAAATAAAGCAATCAAGACCATTCAAAATTACCAAAAAATATGACACTTCGTATAGATCAGGAGATGGTATTTCGCTAGTAAAATCAATAAATTGATCTTAAGCCTTAAAGATCAAAATATCAATTTTATTCCCACTTAATTAATCATTTCATCTAAGGCCTTATAGATGAAATAAAAAATCCTGGCGCGGTTGCGAATCAGGTGATATGTTGGAATTTCCAATCATATACTAAACACTAATTATACCATAAAAAAAAACAAGATAAAGTAAAATAAAATAAAAAGAAAAAACTACCTAATGTGCTTTCTTTTTTTTGTTTTTTTGTTTTTTCCAAGCAAAGATGATGGTTGCTCCGGTAAGGGGATTCGACGGCAACGGACTCTGGCGAGAGCAACAAGGGTAGCTAGATCAGGGAAAGGTTGCTGTTGGAGGTGCCGGGGGACAAGTATTGCTCAGAGATTCGCTGGGATTACCGGGGCGGTGACTGGATTCGGTCAAGGAAGACCTGCACTAATAAAAATTCAAACGAAAGCAAAATAACTGGATTGGTGGAGGTCTCGGGCACGTCAAGGACGCCTGGAAAATCTGCAAGAAAGTCGTCAAGCGTGGCCATTGAACTTTGATTTTACCGATGAGTCACCAAATCAGGTGAGAACTCTCGGATATACAAATCTCTTCGTGAGTCTGAGCCTCCAATGAAGACTTTGACCAAGCTCTTAGCCCACTTCTTTGTCTCAAAAGGAATAAAAAAATATGACGTCTTCTGTGCATGCAATGAGCGATGAAACCGTGGGATAATACGCCAAAAAGCCTATAGGAACAATAAAAATCAGGACTTCACAGGATCGGTCTCCATCGTATGGAACCAAACACGTTGCCGCGACTTGATGTGACCCGACCAAAATTGCTCGTTGCCGGAAACTCGCTGGAAAGACCCGCAAGAGACACCTTCACACAAATCTGAAATTTTAGATGGCTTGCTGGTGTCGTCAGCGACGTGATGGGCAGCGGCGGCACACCGGAGCGGCAAGCTCAGTTGTCGTCGGCTCGGGCTGTGGATCACAAACGGCAGCAACTTGGGTTTGCGGTAGCAGTGCGAGTGGTAAATCGGCAACAAGATCCCGCAGCGTTGCGTTGGCGTGAAGCTTATGGCAAAAAAAATTCGCCGCGTCGCGGAGATGTAGGGGCTCGGTAGCAGTCGTCTAAGGAAGAAGACGACCCACACCCTGTCTCTCCATCTCGTATGTTCTCTCTGAAATTATTAATTTCCCAGCCACCACGATTTCTCCTTTTGACTTTTTCTCTCTAGAGCTCTCTCTGTGCTATCCCCTTTCTGCAGATGTAGCTTTTCACCTAAAAAAGAAAAGAATTTTCCCTTCCTTTCTTTTGTATTTTTTTTAGAACTCTCTCACGCACGAATTTTTTGCTCAACGGATTCGCTCTCCATTTTTTCGAAAAAAATCCCCCCAGTCACGAAAAATGTAGCTCTCTTTTATAGTGATTCTAGACGGCCACTCTATATGGTATTTTTCGAGTTTCCATCATCTGTCGCATTAAATCAGAGCTGCAAAACAGAGTGTGATTTCGCAATCAGCTCGATTTTAGTCTGATTTATTCCGTTTTGTAGAAATTCTTGCCCCTTATTCATTTGATTTTAAATTGTTTCTGCATTTAACAAAATCCAGACATTAGAATTCCATATTTCCTTGCATAATTCAATCAAATAAATTTCCCCCATTTTTTCATTTTTTTCTTTTATTTGTTCCGATGCAATTCTTATTTTCCTTTTTTTCTAGATTTGCTAAAAATAGGTGTCAACACACTGCAACCATTATAGAGTAAGATATGAGCCATCGTATCACTCTCCATCGAGTTATGATCTTTATAAGATCATAAACTATAAAAGAGAGAATCAAATAGTCGGTTTGAATTGTAGATTTCACTGTATTTTCTGGTAATTTCTCGCATTATATTTGAATCACAACCACCATTAATTTCCTCATTATTTTTCGACATACCAAAATGCCAATCACCATTACTTTATTTGTTAAAGACTGTATTTCATCATGTGAAATCACACTAGATTAAAGTCCCCTAAATGTTTTATTGAATGTGCAATTGAATTCTGAATGTTTCAAAGACGTGTATCGAACTCTAAATCTTACCCTTCTTTCAAATAAAAAGACAAAAACGGCTGTAGTCCAAAGACGTGTCTCACTTCTTTATGGAAGTCCATAGTCATTTTCAAAGTTTCAATCCATTGAAAGCATCCGCACAAGAAAATTACCAATTCTACAACAACCTTAATCGAATTCTCAATCGCTCTCAGTGGCTGTTGTCTGATACTTCATGCATCGAATTATTACTGCAATTTACTTTTAAGACTGATCAATTTCTAACCACGAAATACCTTACTAACTGTGTGCGCCATCTAGAAGTAATCCCTGGAGCTATTTTGTGTGCTTGCTTCGTTAGCCTCCAAATGCAAAACAAAAAAGGAAGCCCAAACGAAAAGGCAAGAAAAAGATTCTTCAAGAGCTAAGCGTACACGCTGATTTGAACGAGTCAAAATGAAAATACTTACAACGATTATAGTACTTGTTGCATATGAAATTTTACTCACAATCTTTACCAAAAAAAAAAAATTTACTCACAATGTTTTAAGATCATTTATCACTTAATCTCGTTGTGGTCGCATATATAATACGAACTATCGAATCAAACTCCATTGAATTATAAACTTAGTGAAGACTAAAACTATAAAGAGAATATGGCATGTTGAGTTTGAATTTCAAGATTTGTTGATTTGTCCGGTAATTTCTTCCTTTTTGTGTTAGATTTGAATTGCAAGATCAATCAACTTCTTCAATATTTCTCAACATAGAAAATGCCGATAACCACTACTTTAATTGTTAGAGATTGTAATTTCATAAAATTTACTCATGAAAAATTGCACTAAATTAAAGTCCCCTAAATATCTTATAAAAAGTTTAGCCAAGCCCTTAACTATTTAAAAAAAAGGGGGTAAAATTATCAAAACAATCCTAAATTTATTGTTATTTTGCCAATTCAATCCTAATTTTTTTTTGCC
This sequence comes from Eucalyptus viminalis, assembly GCA_014182385.1. Lineage (NCBI taxonomy): Eukaryota > Viridiplantae > Streptophyta > Magnoliopsida > Myrtales > Myrtaceae > Eucalyptus > Eucalyptus viminalis. The sequence goes on along the minus strand of CM024527.1, from coordinate 8,781,941 downwards.
AATTCAATCCAAAATCTTTTGCATTTGTACAAATTCAGTCCCCTCGGCAATTTTGGCCGGCCAACACCGACGTGGACACTAGCCAATGCCAACTATTTGGCTGACGCCAATATGTCAATTTTTTAATATTATTTACTTTTCGATTTTTTTTCCTTTTTTTTCTTTTTTTTTTTTTTTTTTTTTTCTTTCCTTCTTCTTTTGGTCGATCACTAGACCGACTAGAGGCAAGGGCTGGGAAGGTTAACATCGCTGGCAACTAGGGAGGCTTGCCCTCGTTGGCACCGGTGATAGCCAACCTTAGCCACCCCAAGTGAGGCCTCACTCTTGCCATCACTAGGTGAAGCTCAACCTCCCCAGCCACTGGCGAGGGTGAGCCTCAGCTGTTACTGGCAAGGCCAAGCTCGACCTTACTCGCAAAATTAACAAGGCATGACCTCACCAGATTTGGGCGAAACCTCACCGACTAGGAGAAATAAGGAAAGGAAAAAAAAAATAGAGAGAAAAAATGAAAAAAAAAAAAAAAAAAACCTGTGTGTGTGTGTGTGAAAATGAAAAAACTATATGAGTTGGAGAAATAAGGAAAGGAAAAAAAAATAGAGAGAAAAATGGAAAAATGTGTGTGTGTGTGTTTGTAAATTGACATGTCAATATTAGTTGGACGATTGGTGTCCACATTAGCACCGACTAGTCAAAATTAAGTGAATAAACTAAATTGACACAAATACAAAATATTTAGAATTGAATTGACAAAAAAAAAATATGACTGAATTAGAAAAATTATAATAATTTTATGAAAAGGTGTATTAAGCTCTAAATCATTCATTTCTTTTAAAAGAAAAATGGATATTAGAATGATAGATTAAATAGAAAAAGTTATGATCTAGTGAAGTTTCCAACTTCTTACTTAATTAAGCCAACCATGAGACTACATGCAATGTACTTGTAAAGACTGACACTTAAAATTTTACACGCTAGAGTACTTTTACATTATTTTTTGGCACTAACTTATGACCATAGCAAATCATTATTAACGTATTAGAAATTTTCCACGTAGGATTACTCGAACGTTGCCCGCAAAAAAAATATATCAAAGTCAAATTTGTGTAGCCTTTGACCAGAAAAAAAAAAATTGTACAGCCTTCAGTCCCAATGTAAGACTTTGAACGCATTACTATATAGTTATGGGCGGTCCATTCTAAATTGCCAGACGATTATCTTCTTCCTCACCAAGAAAAGAACAAAGCAAATGCCAAGCCGCCACCGCCTTCTCTGCATTCTGTCCCCTTCTCTCTCCCTCGTCTTCTTCTTCTTCTTGCTGAGCTTCCATGGCGGCCACTCCGCTTTCCCAACCATTTGCGAATCGCAGTCTCAATGCGGAAACATCTCTATCAAGTATCCATTCTCGACCGTCAGCGACGCCCCCGTATACTGCGGCTACCCACACCTCAGAATCAGTTGCCCGGATGTCGATAATCCCCCGACCATCTCTCTTCCGGGCGACACCTACCTCGTCACCGAAATCAACTACGTCGAAGAAACCCTGACTCTCGTCGACATCGACGTCGCCGACCGGATATGCCCCAGGGCCAGCCATAACCTCACGATCAACTCCCTCCCGCTCGGTTACAACTCCGCCGATGTCAATCTCACCTTCTTCTTTAACTGCAGCACCCCTCCGTTGGCGCCCATTCCCGCCAGGGCCATCGATTGCTTGCGATCTGGTGATAATCAGTCGTATGTGTTCGTGGACATGAGCCCCGAAAAGGCGGCGGCGATTCGTGAGGCGTGGGGCTGCGAGGAGGCAGTGATGGCGGCGGTGAAGCGGACGGAGGTGACGGCGGCGAACGGGGGGGACGAGCTCGCTGGGGCGATGAGCGAGGGGTTCGCGCTTGACTGGGCGGCGGTGAGGGAGTGCGGCGCGTGCGAGCACTCCGGCGGGCGGTGCGCGTTCAACCAGAGTGAGCAGTTGCTGTGCTTCTGCGAGGACGGGTCAAATCACACGGACGGCTCGTTTTGCAAAGGTAAGATTGAAGTTTGTGTCTGTCTGTTTCCTCTCTTTCTTCATAATTGGTTTTGCATCTTGTTTGCCAATCGCCATGATTGCCTTTTTCGATGCTTGTCACTTCTTAGTTGCGCGTGATCTGATTTCTGGCATACTTCGATGTTTCAGCAGCTTTTAGAATTAGAAAATTATATACTTAGGTTCGTCAATTTCTTAATCAATACTTTTCAAAATTTGAATGGTAATTACACCTACTAGTATATCCCGTGCAACAGGTCCTATATGAAAGCTTAAATTAATGAATATATATTTAATATGGATTCATAGACAAACAAAACTGTTACTTCAGTACCATTCTCACAACTTGGAGTATGGTCTATCATTACAAGGCGGTGGTTTCTTTTTAGAAATGCCTTTTTCGTTTTTCTTGGCTATTATTGCTTTGATTATAATCATTTTCCTCCTGAGGAATTGATGCCTAGAAAGAGTTTTTATTTTCATTGCTTGAGACTTGAGCGATTGATGGGTCTTAGCAATCTCTATCAAGAAAAAGATGGCAACATTTGCTTATTGCTTCCTATAGCTAAAGATCCCAATGTGTATCATCATTGTAGATCACAAGAGATGGCCCTAGTTTGGCTCGACTGAGGAGTCGAGGCCCTTTTCAATCTACTGAGTATACTCATGTTGCAGTTTGGGCTGATGATATGTCAATATTATGAGTCAAATCAGTTCAGAAAAGATGACTAAATAAAATTAGAGATGATTGGTTCCAATCCCATATGTGGAACCAGAAACTAGATAAAGAGGACCGGTCCCCAAAATTGGGGACTGGGGACTAAACTGATTGATCCTAAAATCGGAACTGGACCATACCGGTCCGGTCCGGTCCATGGAAGCGGTCAAATTTTAAAAAAGAGAGTGGCGTCTGAAAAAAAAGGAAAAAGAGCGCAGCGTGGTCGTCACTTCCAATCCCAGCTGTCTGATGTCTCTCTATGACATTTATATTACTTACTAACAAGTCTCTATCACATCAAAGACATTTACTTTTGCTCACTCCATCTCCTCTCTCTCTCTCTCTCTCTCTCTCTCTCTCTCTCTAAGTCACCGTGACTCAGTCCCTCCTGTACCATCTCCATCTTTCTCTCTTCTCCACGCAAAACCCACTTCCCCTCCTCCTTCCCCAAAAACCACCGTGACGAGTCCTCCATTTTAGAGAGACGATGAGGACACCTCCAATTCGCTCCGAGCTCGCTCTCGAGCCATCATGGATCCTCGCGTCTGCGGTGTCTCCCCCCTCCTATCTCCTCCGCATTGCCCCACCGGCCCCCCGCAACTCCATGGGGGTCAGATAAGCTCCAACTCCATCCTCGTCGCTCTCCTCGACTCGACTCCCACCACACCGAGCTCGTCGAGAAGGCCCTCCTCCTCCAGACGTTGGACGATGCTGTCCTCCGCTATATAGAGACGGAAAGAGGCGTGAGAGCCGAGAGAAGAACGAGCATGAGGGGTTGCTTTTCTCTGAATATTTTTAAGAAAACACTATTAAAAAAGAAGAAAAAAAAGAGTTAGTCCGGTCCGATCCGGGCAATTCCAGGCGGTTCCAAGGAATGGACCGAAAATCACCGGTTCCACAAAAATGGAACCGGGAACCAGACTGGCCCCTCCGAAAACCGCCCTGGGCAGTTCCGGTTTGGGCGGTCTTTATGGCTCACCCCTTGGCAAAATTGAGAGAAACTCGTCCAGATGACAATTTAGTCGTCTTAGTTCTGAGGCTGCAATCCCTTCTTTTTTCTAGTCTAGGCGATGGCCCTGGACGCCGCTAAGTTTGTTCTCGAGGTCCTTATTGAAGTGTCCTCGATTGAATTGTCAAGGAGATTGGCCAAGTTCGTTCATTAGTTGAGGGCCGCGTGTACGAATTGTAAAATGGGTAATAACAGTCCAAGTCGTCCTTAAGTCAAGTCTACAACTAGCCAGTAGCTCAAGCTACTTGGCTTTGTTTCCACACGCCTTGTTCTTCTTATTTTCTTCTCAGCCTTTGTCTCAATGCGCCAAAGTCTTGGTCTTCCGGGAGGCCAAATCAAGTGGCTCTCATTGCTGCATTGGGTTCAAATAATTCTCAAAGCGGCATTGTTCTTATCCTCTGCATCCTCTTCAGTTACATTTACCCTTCTCCTTGTTTTGCTCCAACACCTTCTCCCGCCGAATGGACCTTACCATGTCATATTCCTCTCTCTCCTTGCTCTTCATCTTCTCCCTCCATATTCACTTCCTGGTGCCAGCTTCCAGCTACTTCAAGCCGTTCCAAGAGTGTGTTCCCTATCCTTGTGGAGATCAAGAAATCAGCTATCCTTTCAGGCATAATGAGCGATCGAGTTACTGTGGGTATCCAGGCTACGAGCTTGAGTGCGATGGAGGTAACCTGACCCTTCTGTCCATGGAGTCCCTGAAGTATCAGGTGATCCACATGAATAGGAGCGAGCAGATCCTTAAGGTGGCGAGGATGGATTTATTGAAAGATATATGTCTTGCAGCACATGTCAACACCACTTTAAACTGCAATCTCTTCAATTACACTTTCAATTACCTCAATTCTACCTTATTTTACAATTGCAACTCATCGTCAACCCCTCAATTTGATCGGTTCTCTTGTCCTGCGTCTGGGGATGGCTACTTTGCTTTCGAAGTGGACCCTGCAAGCAAACTACACGAGCTATGCAACTTCAGTGTCTTCGTCCCATTTATACCAATATTGGAGGGCAGCAAGAGCGCTAACATTAGTCGTGCTACTGTGAGAGACATCCTGAAAAATGGCTTTGAGATTACTTGGATTGCCAACACATCTCTGTGCGAAAATTGCACTAAATCAGGGGGAAGATGCGGGTATGGTTGGACAAGGCAAGAATTCAATTGTTTTTGTCCTAATGGAGCCTCTACGTCAATCTGCCATAAATCGCCAATACCGGCAAGCGTACCTCCGCCAGCACCAACAATCGTCCCTTCAAGTATGTATACTTACTCTCACCCAATGTGGTTTTCAAATAGCTGAACTTGTTCGATGAGAAGAATTGTTGGGTTATTCTTCCCTTTGTTTGTTCATTGGAAAAAGATCCGCCCATGCCCCAACTTTAGAGTCTCATTTTGCTGTGCATACCCTTCCCTCAAACGAAGTGCAGTCATCTACGCTATGGCATCCACGATCGTGTTACAATTTACAGTCCGAGTTTGGAAAGCTTTATCGTCCCATCCTCTGCAACCTTCCTTGCCTTGAATGCTTGATCATTTTGTCGGTGTCTGTGATCCCCCAAGATCCTACGGTTTAAATACAGTGAGCGAAGATGCTTGGAGTTTATTGTAAAATTTCACATCATGAATCATAAAATCAAAGCAAAACGCGTTAGTGGGTAAGTCAATCAACCTAAAATATAGGTTTGACTTTGTTCTTTACTTTCCACGACATCAACTTCTGACCCCTCAAATGGGCTAGACTTTTTCCACAGTGAGAACCTTTAAAAAGGTTTCACTTTACAATTTCAACTCCATAGGAAGAACTCGAGGAAATTGCTTCGCTTGTTTCCTGTCTTCCTCATCACTTCCACCCCCAGACCCAATTTCAACGCTCGATAGCCATCCCTTTGATTTCCCTCCTCCACGAAATACCAGAAGACTAAAACTGGTCTTGGTCAAATTTGACGGTTAGAATAGTTTTCTATATTATACTGAGGAAGAATTAACAACATCCATCTCTTTCGTACTTCAGTCCAAAGAAAGTGAATACAAAAATAATTTCTCCATCCTCAGCTTGCTCCTATGATCTCTAAATCCTCGTTCCACAATTTATTCTCCACCCATGAAAGCCTGAACTTATTCAAATGGGTGACGCAGTCCCTCTCATTCTCTCCTCCACTTCACACTCCATCCTAGTTTTCGGCTCCGTTTGGAATCAGCTTGGGAAGGGGCTTTGGCCATCAAAAGCCCATTGGGCCAAAATAAAGCATTTGAGAAAAAACTTTGCAAGTCTCTTAATGGCAAAGCTGGCATTTTGTAAGCTGAAAGCCCAAGGCAATCCTAAGCTGCCTTGGGCTTTCAGCATTTTCGAAAGGCCCGATGTACTATTCATCGTCTTCTTCGTCAAGTTCTCGAATGGTCGCCGGCGAGGTTGTGATGGGTCAACGACGGGCTGGAGAGAGGCCGGCGTGGTCGCAGCACCCCGGTGACCGTCGTCGACCAGTCGTGCAACCCAGATCTGGGTCGCATCGGTCGCCTAGGTCGGGGTGAGGTTGCTCGCCGCGACCTCCAGCGACCCACGACCTCGTTGGGACCCAGATCTGGGTCACGGAGGTCGCCAGAGGTCGCCGGAGGTCCTAGAGGTCGCCTGGGTCGCGGCAAGGTCTATCGCCGCGACCTCTGGTGACCCACAACCTTGCCGCGACCCAAATCTGGGTCGCGGAGGTTGCCGGAGGTCGTGCCAACCCACGACCTCACTGCGACCCAGATCTGGGTCGCGGAGGTTGCTTGGGTCGCGGCGTGCAACCTCCGCGACCTAGATCTGGGTCACTGAGGTCGCCTGGGTCGCGGCGCGCGACCTCCGCGACCTCGCCGCGACCCAGATTTGGTTCGCTGAGGTCGCCTGGGTCGCGGCGCGCGACCTCCGCGACCTCGCCGCGACCCAGATCTGGTTCGCTGAGGTCGTGGAGGTCGCCTGGGTCGCTGGCGACCTCCGCGGCGCCGTGGGTCTCGCGACGGCGCGGCAAGGGTCGTGACCCTAGCTAGACGTTGCCCTTCGCTGCGCCACCTGCCCCTCGCCGGACCATCTACCTTCGTCGAACCATCTACCTTCGCCGGCAACTATTAGCTTTTGGCCGGCGGTAACCGGCGAAGTCTTTGGCCGGCCAACTCTCCTTTTTTTTTTCCTTTGAAGTCTTTTGTAAATTTAATTTATCCAAACAACATTTTGCACAAAGATACTTCAAAATGGACTTTAACAAAAAGATTTACCAAACTCAATTTGCATTTTGGAAAATACCTTTCACTCAATGGTCTTTGCATTTCCCTAAAGACTTTTCCCAAAAGTTTTCTCAAACGCACCCTTCATCCTCGTCGGCCTCGTTGTTCTGCTAGTTATTTTATGCAAGGGAGACGACAATGGGTGTGTTTGGAAAGACTTTTGGGGAAAGTCTTTGGGAAAATGCAAAGACCTTTGAGTTGAATGTGTTTTCTAAAATGCAAATTGTGTTTGGTAAATTGTAATTTAAAAGCTCTTTGTGAAGTACCTTTGAGCAAAATGGTGTTTGGGGGACAAATGACTTTTGTGAAAAAAAAAAAAATATCAAAAGAAAAATAAAAAAAATAAAAGAATGAAAACCAGCAAGGGTAGGCGGCATCCGGCGGCCGGCGGCGACCCTCGGCGACCTCCGGCGACCTCGGATTTGGGCCGGCGAGGTCGCGCGACGCCGTCGCGACCTCCGAAGCCCGGATCTGGGCCGACGAGGTCGCACGACGCCGTCGCGACCTCGGATCTGGGCCGGCGAGGTCGCGCGACGCCGTCGCGACCTCCGGCGACCCTGGATCTGGGTCGGCGAGGTCGTGCGACGCCGTCGCGACCTCCGTCGACCACGGATCTGGGCCGGCGAGGTCTCGCGCGTCGTGCGACGCCGCCTCAACCTCCGAGAACCCCGATTGGCCGTCGCGAGACTACGTAACCCTCGCTTGAGGTCGGGGGACCTCGGCGAGGGCCGCGCCTGAGGTCGGGGGACCTCGGCGAGGGCCGCGCCTGAGGTCGGGGGACCTCGGCGAGGGCCGCGCTTGAGGTCAGGGGACCTCGGCGACGGTCGCGCCCGGGTCGCGCGACCTCGGCGACGGCCGCGCTGGGTCGCGCGACCCGATTGGCCGTCGCCGAGGCTATGCAACCCTCGCCGAGGTCACGCGACCTCGGGAGGGCCGCGCTGGGGTCGCGCGACCTCGCCGGATGTCGCGCGACCTCGCCGGTGGTCGCGCGACCCGAGCAGCTGCCACCGGAGCCACCCTCGACGGAGAAGATGAACAGTGCTCCTCACAAGGGCAAAAAACGGAAAAACAAAAAGTTCGTAAGGATAATTTTGGAAAAAAAAAATATGAACAGTGACACCTCAGCTTACCGAGAAAGCTGAAATGCCCAAGGCAGGGGGCTTTCAGCCTTCAAAAGGCAAGTTTTGAGCTAAAGATACTTGCAAATGTTTTTGCCAAACACCCATTTTTAGCCCAAAGGGCTTTGGAAGCCTAAAGTCGCTTGGAAAAGCTGAATCCAAACGCAGCCAATGTCCACTATACCGATTGCCACTGCTCTTTTAATTGCGGAACCATCGCAAATATATCTTATACTTTCTAGGGAGAGTGCTATGAGGACGAATTCCCTATCTGTGAGTACCAATAGCAGAAGTCTTATTTTCAATGCTCGAGGCCTAAGCTATTTATGGACCCTAAGCAATTTCTGCCATGAAAAAGATGGCAAGCCTATTGCTTCCTATTCAATGTGGGTCATCATCATCGTAAATCACAAGAGATGGGCCCGATTCAGCTCGGCCGAGGAATCATGGGCCTTTGGGATCGACTGATGTTAACCGGATTGCTTCTTTGGGCTGATGATGCGTAGACATCATCAGTCAAATCAGTTCGAAAAAGATGACTAGGCAAAGCTTAAGAGAAACTCGTCCACATAATTGTTTAGCCGCCTCGGTTCTGGGGCTCCTATTGCCTTCTGTTTTCTAGTCTAGGCAATGGCCCTGCATCTGTTTAGAACACTGCTAACTATATTCTTGAGGTCCTTATTGAATTGTCCTCGATTGAATTGTCTATGAGATTGGCAAAGCTCGTTGATTACTTGGGGCTGCGACTGCATGTAGGAATTGGGAAATGGGGAATACTATTCCAAGGCCTCCTCAAGTCAGGTTCACAATTAGCCAGCAACTCAAGCTACTTGGCTTTGTTTCCACGTGCCTTGTTCTCCTTCTTTTCTTCTCAGCTTTTGTCTCCCCTTGCCAAAGTCTTGGTCTTCGGGAGGCCAAATCCAGTGATTCTCGTTATTGCACAGGGGTCAAGCCGGTCTCAAAAGCAGCATTATTCTTTATCCTCTGCATCCTCTTCCTTTATATTAGGGGTGTGCAAAATACCCGGGAACCGCCCGGACCGCCCGGAACCGGACCGGAACCGCCCGGAACCAGCGGTTCTTGAGGGAACCAGTCCGGTTCTTGGTTCCCCTGGTGGGAACTGGTCCGGTTCCCGGTTCCATGGGCGGATCCGCCCATCCGGACCGAACCGGTTCCCTTTTAATATTAAAAAAGAAATACTAAAATTGAATACAAAGCAATTGTTTTGTGGCAATTATTTTTGCTGCAGGATGAATACAAAGCTAAATATTGGGGAATTCTTATGTTTTTTCGTTGTTTAGTTTATTTATTAAACACTTACTACTCTCTCTGCCTCTATATCAACTTATGTACATCCATTCCTTCATTGGTTGCATTTATAGTTGCAACAAATGAATTTTTGTTCCACGTACTTAATTTTTTTTTTCTTTTTTTGGCTTGCTTTGATGTCACATAATCGTTTTATGTTGAAAATCAAAATTGTTTCGCGTCAAGATCGGTTCTAGGGATCCACCCAGGAACCGGACCGGACCGGCGGTCCGGTTCCCGGGTGGATCCCAGTTCCAATTTTTCGGAACCGGTCCTTAGCGGGCGGTTCCTGGTTCTAGGTCGGGAACCGCCCGCCCGGACCATGCACACCCCTACTTTATATGTACCCTCCTTTTTTTGCTCCAACACCATCTCCCTCAAGATGGATCTTACCATGTTGTGTTCCTCTCTCTCCTTGCTCTTCTTCATCATCGCCCTCCATATTCACTTCCCTGTACCAGCCTCCGCTATTTCAAGCGGTTCCACGAGTACGCTCCTTCTAATTGCGGAGGTAAAAAAATCAGCTATCCTTTCAGGCATAAAGAACAACAAAGTTATTGTGGATATCCAGGATACGGCTGCGACAAACATTACCCGACCCTGTACATGGAGTCCCTAGAATATCAGGTAATCCACATGAATATGAGCGCACAGATCCTTGAGATGGCAAGGATGGATTTATGGGAAGACATATGTCGTCAAACATATAATGAAACCACTTTAGACTTGAACCTCTTCAACTACACTTCCAATGGCCTCAATTTCACCATACTCCACTGCGACTCATGGTCAACCCCTCTACTTTATTTGTTTTGTTGTCCTGGTTCTCAATATAGCGACTTTTATTTCGGTTTGGACCTTGCAAACCCACTGCCTAAGTCATGCAGTTACAATGTTTGTGTCCCGATTTCAAAAAGCGCAGCTTAAGCTCTACCATCACCTTGGGCGGGAAAGGATGATAGAGGTGCTATTAGTGAGGTCCTAAAGAAAGGCTTTGAGATCACCTGGATTGTCAATGCATCATGGTGTGAAAACTGCAATAAATCGGGGGGAAGATGCGGGTATGGCTGGACAAGGCAAAAAATTCAATTGTTTTTGCCCTGACAGAGTCCATTCAACAACTTGAGAATGTGTGGTTCTCAATTAGCTAATGTTCTTCCATAGGAGGGATCGCTGGGTTTGCTTGTTATTTGGAAAAAGACCGGCTCATGCTTACTGTGACATGCATGATTGTGTTACAATTTAGACTTTTAAGTCCTAAAACTTTAACACCCTATTCTCAAAAACCTTCCTCGCCTTAACTGTTGGATCATTAGGTCGGTATCTGCAAACCCTTGAGATTCGACGTTTTAAAGGCGACAAGCGAAGATGCTTCAAGTTTACTATAAAATCTCACATCATAGACAAGTAATTTAAATTAGAGTGCCTTAGCTGATAAGTCAATCAACCTTAAATTTAGGTTTGATGTGTTCTTTACTTTCCACAACATGAACTCCTGACCCCTCAAATGGGCTAGACTTTTTCCATAGTGAGAACCTTGAAAAAAGGTTTCACTTCTCAATTTCGACTACATAGGAAGAACTCCGGGGGAAATTGCTTCACATGTTTCCTGGCCACTGTCTTCCTCGTCACTTCCACCCCCACACCCAGTTTCAACGTTCGATAGCCATTCTTTCTTTTTTATTTCCCTCCTTCGAAATATCATAATACTGAAACTGATGTCGGTCACAGTCCATGCTCAGAATAGCTTCCTCTACTTTACTGAGGAATTAACCACATCCATCCCTTTCACACTTCAGTCCGGAGAAAGAAAGTAAATAAAAAAAAGAATTTCTCCATCCTCAGCTTGCCCCTCTGAATTTCAAACCCTCATTCCACATGATATTCTCCATCCATGAGAGCATGAACTTACTCAAATGGGTGATGCAGTCACTCTCCTTCTCTCCTTCCCTTCACACTCCCTTCCCGTCTTCGTGCTCGCCGTCCTCATTGTTTCACAAGTTCTTTTATGTGAGGGAGACGACAGTGTCCACTATATTGACTGCCGTCGGTCAAGTCTTATTTTCAGTACTTGAGGCCTGAGCAATTTCTGTTGTGAAAAAGAGGCAAGCTATTGGTTCCTAACTAAAGATTTAATGTGGGTCATCATCATCATAAATCACGAGAGACGGGCTCGATTCAGCTTGGCCGAGGAGTTGTGGCCCTTTTCGACCCAGTGATTTTACCGAAGTTGCACTTTGGGCTGATGATATGTCCATGTCACCAGTCAAATCAGTTCAAAAGAGATAACTAGGCAATGTAAAGAGAAACTCGTCCAGATGAAGTTTAGGCACCTCAGTTCTGAGGCTCCGATCCCTTCTGTTCTCTAGTCTAGGCAATGGCCATGCTTCTGTCTAGAACGCTGCAAACGACATTCGTGAGGTCCTTATTGAAGTTTCCTCAAAGTGAATCGTGAAGGAGATTGGCAAAGCTCGTTGATTAGCCGGGCTTGCGTGTAGGGATTGTAAAATGGGGAATATTAGTCCAAGTCGTCTCAAGTCAAGTTTACAATTAGCCAGCAGCTCAAGCTACTTGGCTTTGTTTCCACGGGCCTTGTTCTCCTTCTTTTCTTCTCAGCTTTTGTCTCACTCCGCCAAAGTCTTGGGTCTTTCGGGACATTAAGTCGGGAGGTCCTTGTTAGTGCATTCGGTCAAGTCATTCATTTTTTCAAAAAGCAGCATTATTCTGATCCTCTGCATCCTCTTTCCTTTACATGTAGTACCCTCCTTTTGCTCCAACACCATCTCCCTTCGAATGGATCTTACCATGTCATGCTCCTCTCTCTCCTTGCTCTTCCTCATCTCCCTCCATATTCACTTCTCGGTGTCAGCTTCTGGTGAATTCCCGCCATTCCGAGAGTGCGCTCCTTTTGATTGTGGAGAGCAACAAATCGGCTATCCTTTCAGGTGTAAAGAGCAACCAAGTTACTGTGGATATCCAGGCTACAAGCTCCACTGTGATGGAGATAGCCTAACCCTGTCCATGGCATCCCTGAAATATCGGGTGATCCAAGTGAACAGGAGTGCGAAGATCCTTGAGGTGCTGAGGACTGATATATCAGAAGATATATGTCTTCCAACCCATGTCGACACCACTTTAGACTTGAATCTCTTCAACTACACTTCTAGTGACCTCAATTCCACCTTATTCTTCGGTTGTGTCCCATCGCTGATCCCTCGACCTTATCTATTCTTTTGTCCCCCGTTTAGTTGTAACTACTTTGCTCCCAATGTGGACCTTGCAGAACCGTTACACAAGCAATGCAAATTCAGTGTCCTTGTCCCAATTTCAAGAGAAGCTCTAGGTCTACTGCCACCATATTCGGAGGGTGGCGACCTTCTTAGTAAGGTCCTGAACGAAGGTTTCGAGATCACCTGGATTGCTGACACATCGCAGTGCGAAAATTGCAACAAATCAGGGGGAAGATGCGGGTATGGCTGGACAGGGCAAGAATTCAATTGTTTTTGCCCTGATGGAGTCTATTCAATGACTTGCGGCCAACAGGGTATGCATGCTTACTCTCCCCTAACTTGTGGATTTCAATTAGTTAATGTCCTTCCATGGGAAGGATTGCTGAGTTTGACTGTTATTTGGAAAAACGATCTGCTCATGCCCTTTAAAGCGTGACAACCTGCCTCGCCTTAACTGTTGGATAATTAGGACTGTCTCTGCAAACCCGCAAGATCCAACGGTTTAAATATGACGAGTGAAGATGCTCCGATTTTAGTGTAATATTTCACATGATGGACCAGTAATTTAAATCGGAATGCATTTAGCTGATAGTCAATTCACCTAAAATTTAGGTTTGACTTGTTCTTTACTTTACACGACATGAACTCTTGACCCCTCAAATGGGCTAGACTTTTTCCATAGTCGGAACCTTAGAAAAGATTTCACTTTACAATTTCAACTACATAGGAAGAACTCCGGAGGAAATTGCTTCGCATGTTTCCTCTGTCTTCCTCATCACTTCCAACCCCAGACCCAGTTTCAACGTTCGATAGCCATCACTTTATTTGATTTCCCTCCTCCACGAAATATCAGAAGACTGAAACTTGTCTCGGTCAAAGTCGACGGTCGGAATGGTTTTCTATATTATACTGAGGAATTAACGACGTCCGTCTCTCACACTTGAGTCTGAAGAAAGTGAATGCAAAAAAAAAATTCTCCATACTCAGCTTGCCCCTCTAAACTCTAAACCCTCGTTCCACAATTTATTCTCCACCCATAAGAGCATGAACTTACTCAAATGGGTGACACAGCCACTCCCCTTCTCTCCTTCCCTTCAGGCTCCATCCTTGTCCTCATCCTCGTCAGCCTCATCATCCCACAAGTTCTTTTATGCGAGGGAGACGATGATGTCCACTATACCAAATGTCGCCACTCTTTTAATTGCGGAACCGTCACAAATATTACTTATCCTTTCTGGGGAGGCGGCCGACCCCAATTCTGTGGGCTTCCAGAATTCAGGATCGAGTGCCATGAGGACGAATACCCCATCTTTGAGTACCAAGAGCAGAAGTATCGAGTCCTCAAGATAGATCAACATCTTCGTATGATGACGATCGCAAGGATGGATTTGATGGACGTTACGTGCTTGGGCGAGTTTAGGAATACTAGCATAATGGATTCCACTCTCTTCCATATGACCCCAGCCGTTAGGAAGCTCAGCATCTTCTACGGATGTTTGGCCACGTCAAAGAACATAAGCAATGAGTTCGAGTGCTTCCATGATGACTTCAGGAAGTCGGCTTTCTTCATGGATAACATCTTCTTGAACAGACCGCTCCCGGTTAACCTCACCAGCTGCCTCACGAGCATCAAGGTTCCTGTTCTTCAGAGTGCGCTCGATGAGCTTGGAAGAGGCAATATCAGCTTGCAAGAAGCTCTGAAACGAGGGTTCGAGGTTCAGTACAGTGACCAACCTGAGTGCTCAGCGTGCGCCTCTTCTGGCGGCTTTTGCGGGAGCAACTTTTTTTATTCACCATCTAGTTTCACTTGTTATTGCCGCGACAAACCCTGCACTCGTGCCTGCAATGACCCTGGTATGTTCTTCTGGTAGCATTCCCAGGTGATTATTCTCAACTCCATTTGGTGGGTTCTAGTTTATATCGGCACATGAGATTCTATTATAGACCACGTAGATTATGCACGGAATCACTAAACCTTGAGCTGCTGTGGAGTTAGTTTAGATTAGTTCCACAGAGATCATATGGCCAATGGACCTGAGAATTTGTCCAGAGAAAAATCCAATTCAACCGAATGTGATCCGCTTGTTTCTTTTGTTGGAACTTCAACGGCGCTACTCTTTGTTTCATCTTCCTCCATCTAAGAATAGCATACCATAAGAATTAAGACTTTTCTTTCGTTTTTCTCTCTTTGGTGGTGCAAAGCAAGAGGAAATTTCAACTTAGCTACTGCTTGACCAGCAATTCTTCGCGAGAGAGAGAGAGAGTCGTTTTCGCTGACTAGTCACGAAGGTCCGTTGCGAGCCAAACATGTCCCAATCTTGAATTGTCAATGGTCAACGGAGGAGGAGCTCCTGAGGAAGGCAATTTAGATTGGACTTCCTTTTATCCCCGATTTGACTCTTGATTCAGGCCCATGAAAGGGAGCCCAAAAATGGGCCCATTGATGTGGATTTGGGCCTACAATTTAGACTATAGGATCATCGAAGTCAACATCCATTGACTAATTCCAAGGCTTAGTTGGGTCTTAAGCTATGCGTAGGGTTGTGGGAACTGCGACGTGAGATAAGAATCCAGGGAAATGTGATTAATTTTTCATTCGCGCCAGCTAAAGTTTGGTATCAGAAAATTAAAAAAAAAATTAAAAAATAAAAAAGATCAACAACCAATAATTAAGTTGCATTGCTTAGTTAGGATATGTTCTTAATGATTAGGTAAGATCATCAAAGTCAACATTTCGGAAAAAACGTTGGTGGTCCTCCAACCGAAGTCCCTTTGACTAGGAAATTTCCTGGTTCGCTCCTCTTAAGGATTTTTTTTTTTTTTCAGGGGTAAAAAATGTGCCCGGCGTAATCCATGGGGCGTTTGACTAATGCGCGCCCCGGAGTTACTTTCCGTCTCCGTTCGGTATTCCTCTCTTCAAAGTCGATGAACCAGACTGGAGTTCTAGGACTAGTTCAAACCAACCCCATTTTGACTTTTCTGCAAATTGCTTTCCACACCCTCTCCTGCCTGTTTCTGCAATCCTCTCTGCCTCCTTCCAGTCCCAAATGAATCTCCAAAGCTTCATCTGCGGAGCTTGTTGTCGTTGCTTGGTCCTCGTCGTCGTCCTTGCCAGCATAGTCTATCAGGCTGTAGCGAATGATGCGAAGTATGAGGCCTGCGCACCTCAGAACTGCGGAGACGGCCTGAATATCAGCTACCCTTTTTGGATTTCGGGAGCAAGAGTCCTATTGTGGCTATCCGAATTTTGAGATTACCTGTGTAGAGAAATACCCTGTCCTGAATTTCCCAGAGGGTGAGTTCTTCATTAACGAAATCTTCCATGTGAACCATTCTATCCTCGTGGTTGATGCCCTCGTGTACAATGACACCTGTGGTGCTCTGCCGCATAATATCAGCTTCAAAAGGACGCCTTTCAATCTGAGTTCCACTAATGCCGATTTCTTCTTCTATTATAATTGCACCTCGCCGCTGCCACAAAATTTTGCATATCCAGTGAGCTGTGCTAGCAACTACGCCAACTATTCTTTTGCTCTTTTCCCCAAGGAAGCATTGCAAGACCCGGATGTGCATTATGCCGTCCACTCCTGCAGTTCTCCAGTTAGTGTACCTGTTCATGTTAATGCAAGTACCACTAGCTTGGCGACTATGGATTACCGTAAGATTATGGAGATGGGGTTCCTTTTGAACTGGACCGCAATTGATTGCAGCGACTGTGAGGAAAGTGAGGGACGGTGTGGATTCGAGAACAATAATTTCGTTTGTTTTTGCCAAGATAGCCCTCATTCTCAAACCTGCAATGATGGTAAATTTATGGGTGATTTGGTTTTTTTTTTTTTTTTTCTTGACTGAGTTTTCGGGTCCAATGTTCTGCTTGATCTTTCGTTTCTACGTGCTGTGGATAATGTCCTTGAACTTATTCAATTTCTTCGCCTTAGCTTAGATTCTAGACTTGTTTACTGCTGCAAATGAAACTCTCTGATCTCCTGGGTTCCAAGATAACTTATTGGAACCTCGTAGATTTTGATGTTCGCGAACCTGGAGGAATTGAAAGAAAGAGTAATGGAAATGTTTGTGTTTCTTTCTGCAACAAATTACAAGTTATGAATTGGGTGTTCATGATTCAAGAAGCTTGAAAGTTCTTGCCTGAACATGAGCTGCCCACTTCTTTTTATCAGCAGAACGATAGTTCTGCTTAGAAGCCGAAAGTTTTGAGACATGTCTAGAAGCATACTGCTGATTCAATTAGTGGCACAGAAAGTTTTATCTATCTCCGCATCTGATACCACATTGTTGATCATATTGCAGGGTGATTGCTACTTTTATACCAGCAAGAAATTTCATTTTCCTGTCTTCCTGTTCATCCCCTGATAACTCTAGAAATTCAGGACTTTAGCTAATGTCCATACTCGTTAGTCAATCAGCCATATATCCATTTTCATGTGTTTCCAATTTCTTCTGGTAACATGCCACTAATTGATCCGTGAAAAGTTCAATAGGAGGATTGAGCCAAACTGGTGAATTTGTAATCTTTTCACTCGATCATGGCATTTTTTCTTTCTTGAAACTGAATGAGCTATAACCTCATGATGTGCTCTGATCTTTATTTCTCCTAGACACTTTTAAATGACCTGTTTGCACTTCGTTGACAAATTTTTCACTTTTGATGACTACTGTCTCAGGAAAATCAAAGAAAGGACGGAAACTAGTAGTAGGTAAATATTTGAGACTCTCCTCCACTTCTCTACATTCTCCTCTGCAATTTGTTCCGAATTTTTTACAGTAAGCTTGCATCATTGCTCAATGGAATCAATATTTCTAATGATGTGCTCTCTCTCCCCTAAAATCAGGTTTTGCTTCAGCAGGTGGAACAGCAAGCGGAATTGCGATCATAGCAATTGTTATCTTCATCTATCGATCTCGCCAAAGAAAAAAAAAAATATAAGCAGTCATCCTTTGCCTCAAGAAGCACCTCCTCAATTTACTCCTCCAGGACAGATTTTGAGAAGGGCAGTGTCTACCATGGATTGCCCATCTTTGACTACAACGAACTTAAGAATGCTACAAACAATTTCGATCCAGCAGCGGAACTTGGTGATGGAGGCTTTGGCACTGTTTTCAAAGGTAATAGCAACACTAAAGCTGTCCATAGTTAGTGAACCCGTCATCAA
Organism: Eucalyptus viminalis; assembly: GCA_014182385.1. Taxonomy (NCBI): domain Eukaryota; kingdom Viridiplantae; phylum Streptophyta; class Magnoliopsida; order Myrtales; family Myrtaceae; genus Eucalyptus; species Eucalyptus viminalis. The sequence goes on along the minus strand of CM024527.1, from coordinate 8,764,105 downwards.
TGATTTTGCCATAACCTTAACAAGTTTTGCAGGCAAACTTCAAGATGGGCGTGTAGTTGCAGTCAAGAGATTGTATGAAAGCAACTACAAAAGAGTTGAGCAGTTCATGAATGAAGTCGAAATACTTGCTCGCTTACACCACCCAAATCTAGTCTCACTTTATGGCTACACCTCCCGGCACAGCCGTAGACTCCTGCTTGCGTATGAATATGTGCCAAACGGCACAGTGGCTGATCATATTCATGGCGATTTAGCTAAACCCAGCTCGCCCCCATGGTCCACCCGTTTGAAAATAGCCATAGAAACTGCAAACGCATTGGTGTATCTCCACGCGTCTGATGTTATCCATCGAGATGTGAAGACCAACAATATCCTGCTGGACGAGAATTTCACTGTCAAGGTTGCGGATTTCGGTTTGTCGCGCCTCTTCCCATTGAATGCCACTCATGTTTCAACTGCTCCTCAAGGGACACCAGGTTATGTCGATCCAGAGTACCACCAATGCTACCAGTTGACTGAGAAGAGCGATGTATATAGCTTTGGAGTAGTCTTAATGGAGCTCATATCTTCCTTGCCAGCCGTTGATATCATGAGGCATCACCACGAGATAAATCTATCCGCCCTGGCCATTAACAAGATCCAAAGCCATGCGTTGCACGAGCTTGTAGATCAAAATCTTGGGTTTGATACAGTCAATGGGACTAGAGAAATGATTACTGCGGTGGCAGAGTTGGGGTTCCGGTGCTTGGAAGAAGTCCACGACATGAGGCCATCCATGGAAGAGGTATTGGATACACTAAAGGAAATACAAAACCGTGGAGACATGGAGAAGTCAGACCAAACGGATAATATATCAGATGATGCTGTTCTGTTGAAGAACAATCCATTAACATTTTCGCCGGTTTCGGTGGCGGCGAAATGGGTTAGCAATGATTCGACACCCAATGCCAGTGGTTAGGTTGCTGTTAAAAAATGATCCATTTTTGGAAAGATCTAGACTACACCAGACTTAATGGAGAAAGAAAAAATGGCGGCAACAATTTGTCCAAAGTTGAAGATTCTCGTACATTGGAGAAACTTCTAGTAACATGCATGCAAGAAAATGCAAGAAGACTCTCAAATATTGAAGAACTTTCTGGTACGTGGGCAGCAAATGGACAAAAGAAAAAGTAAAACAAGTCAACAAAAGCTGTAAAGCTGATAATAGAAATATACAGAAAAATGGAGAAGCAACTAGAAGTCCTCAAAGTCGGTTGTGTATGGCGGTGACACGCCTATAAATAGGGGTTGGGGTGTCTGTTTTAAGTTGTAAAAAACTACACACACTCCTTCCTTTGTAATAAAAACTTTCATAATAAAAGCTCTTTTTTTTTTTTTTTTTACCCATTCTCCCTTTGCCATTGTAGTCCATTTATATCCATCCATATTTCACACATAACACTTGCCCACAAACACACTTCCGCAAAAAACATCCAACAGTTGCCATTGCAGGAGACGAGATCTTTTGAAGATTGCTGATTTGTACAGTAGTGAGGTAATGTGCATGAGCGAGGTAAAGAGGACAGCCACATGGTATTTTTCCTTTGTTTGTTATCATATTCTTCCATACCGGGCATCTTTACTGAGATGGGAATATTATGTGGATGAGATATAGCAGTTGGCACACTTTCATCTTTGTTTTCTCTTCTAAATTGAGCATGAGAGCTTAGCCTCTTTTTGGGTAGGTACGTGACCACGAAACAGTTCAACATTGACTTCTATAGTGTGTTGAATGTCTCGTTCATACCATCCACGGCATTGCCCGAAAAGCTTTGTTTGGATTTCTGCCTAAATGATACATGAACCGAGAGCGATCTGATAGAATAGCCATGGCTTATGTTCTTCCTAGTTTTTCCATGGAAGCAATTGCAGGAAATGGATTACTATTCTACCACCAGCTCCTGCTACTATGCAGCTAGCATACCTATTTACGTAAATGCCAATTTCCCTAGCCCTAATGGCTATGGATTTTCTTTCATGAAATGGAATGTGCTATAACCTCATCATGTACCCCGATCTTTATATATCTTAGATACTTTGAAATCATCTGTTTGCAATTCGTTGACACATTTTTCACTTTTGATGACAACAGTCCTAGGAAACAAAAAGATTGGTCTTAAAGTTGGAATAGGTAATTAATTCAAGACTCTCTCTTCCACTTCTCTACGCTATCCTCTGCAATTTGTTCTGATTTTTTATAGTATGCTTCCCTTATTGTTATATCAAGTGAGACTCCTGCTATTCAAAAACACACTTCATTTTCTTAGGAATGGCTGCATTAGGAGCTGGAATTGTGGTCACCCTTATCTTAATACAAGCTTTGAAGAAGCAGAGGATCAAATATCTTGATGGTGAAATGAAAATTAAGGGACTCATCTCTTCCGTAAGATAAGGGTGTGCAAAATACCCGGGGAACCGCCCGTAACCGGACCGAATCGCCTCGGGAACCGGGCCCGGGAACCGGTCCGGTTCCCGGTTCCACTTATGGGAACCGGTGGGTCCGGTCCGGTTCCCGGTTCCATGGGCGGATCCGCCTGCCCGCCCACCCGGACCGGACCGGAACCTTTTTAATTTAAAAAAATTACTAAAAAGAAATCCTATATCTCATCTCACTCCCTTCGTTTTCGGCTCCTAATTCTATCACCATTTCGTTGCGTTTATTTCTCCCGCCGTCTGCATCTCCACGTACTTAAATTTGGTTTTTCTTTCTTTTGCTTGCTTTGATGTCACGTAATCGTTCTATGTTGAAAACCAAAATTGTTTTCGCGTCAAGATCGATTCCATGGATCCACCTCGGAACAGGCCCGGACCGACGGTCCGGTTCTCGAGGGTGGATCCATGTAACAAACGGATGGATCCTGGTTCCAATTTTTCGGAACCGGTCATTAGCTGGGCGGTTCCGGTTCTAGGCCGAGAACCGCCACCCGGACCATGTACACCCCTACCAGAAGATACACCTATAAGGACGCCAAGACGATGACTAACTCTTTCAAAGAAAAGTTAGGCCATGGAGGCTATGGCTCCATGTACAAAGGCAAGCTTCAAGATGGTCAACTTGTGGTAGTGAAGTTGCTAAAGAAGCTGAAAGGTGATGCATAAGAATTTTTCAATGAAGTTGCAAGCATAAGCAAGACTTCTCTTGTCAATGTTGTCACCCTCCTGGGGTTCTATTTTGAAGGAAGCAAAAAAGCTTTGATTTATGAGTTCATGCCCAATGGATCACTTGAGAAGTTCATATTCAACAAGAGTAACACTTTGGAGCTAGATCGACAGGTGAGTTGTGACACATTGTACCAGATTTCACTTGCATAGCTCACGGGCTAGAGTACTTGCATAGAGGATGCAAAACGAGGATCTTGCACTTCGACATAAAGCCTCATAACATTCTCCTTGACACAAACTATTGTCCCAAGATTTCTGACTTTGGTCTTGCCAAAATATGCCCAAGAGAAGAGCATCGTGTCATTGCTTTGTGCTAGGGGCACCGTAGGATACATTACTCCCGAGCTGATCATAAGAAACATCGAGAGGGGTTGCAATACCAAAACCAAATACAACGAGTAGTGGGGTCCTAAGCTAAGCCTTGGCTAAACCTTGGAAATCTCAATGCCATAATGCCTTTCAAATCCTCCTAGCCATTATCCTACTGCAATAATTCTTGCTAAGAAGAACACCCATGTTGTGGCAATTCCACCCGAAGGTAATGGGTTACTCCTACAGCACGTCCTTGTATAATGCTCAAGGCTCTAGGCTAAGTAGTAGCAGCAACTTTTAATTTATTATGAGCCCAAACGATAGATTCAGTTTTCTCACAAATCAGATGTCTATAGCTATGGTATGATGGTTCTAGAGATGGTCAGCAAGAGAAAAATATTGAAGTCACAATAGATTCAACTAGTGAAGCATACTTCCCTCACCGGGGTCTACCGATGCCTAGAGCTTCAACAAGAGCTTGGACTACTTGGGATCACAAATGAGGAGGATGAAACAATCAAGAAGAAGATGATTATAATAGGCCTATGGTGCATTCAAATCAATCCAAGAGCTTGACCATGTATGACCCAAGTTGTGGAGATGCTAAAAGGAAGTGTTGAGGCCTTGCAAATTCCTCCCAAACCCATTTTTTTCATCACCCCGAGGATCGCTTACGGCTTGTCCGTGTGAGTTCGTATCTACAAGAGAGTAATGACTCAAGTTGGAATTGTTCATTATCAATTATACAAGACCAACACAGTTTGTAATAGACTACAACTACAAAATTAATGATTATTGAGCTGTTCATAAATTTGTGATTAGATGTTTAGGTTGAATTTCTACAAGTATGACTAAAAAATAAGTGAAAAGTGTATTGTTGACATCGAAATTTTCATATATGGGTCTCTATTTCATTTTTATCAATATTAGGGATCTAATTTATGACATAAATTGGCCCTCCCAACCCAAAATCGATCCTGTATTTAGTATGCACATTGCTCGCTACATCCCAT